>OX465268.1:3090100-3804993 GCA_949987775.1 Aproaerema taeniolella | reverse complement strand
GTACGAAAGTCTTGACATTAGTTTTGTAGGAGACAGAATTGCATTATTATATGAACAGTATGCGAGATTTCAGCAGTCGTACTACGGTCGTGAAAGAGTAGAACCGCTTCTAACGGTACAACAATTTAAAGATATAGCACCTCTATTTGTAATTGACTGCTCCAGGCAAAACGATAACATAAAAACAGGACCTGTTGTCAACGTGCGCATTGAAATAGAGTGTGATACTGAAATTCCTGATCAAACTTCTGCATATTGTCTTATTTTTAACGATTGCTTGATAGAATACAAACCTTTGAGCAGTATAGTTAAAAAGATATCATGAATGCAATAATTGTGGATGTACAAGGTTTTAAAAACTTAAAAAATGAATTCATTATTAAAGAATGTGCTATTGCCACTGAAGAACACACTCAAGTATTTTTAATAAAACCTCCATATCCATATGTCAAATTAACAAAAGAAGAAAAGAAACGTGTGTTGTGGTTAGAAAAGAACCGTGGTATTTATTGGAGTGAAGGATACATCGACTTTAGGGAATTTGAAAGAGTGATAAAACCTCATTTACAAAACAAAAATATTATTGTTAAAGGAGAAGAAAAAATAAAATGGATAAAATGTATATGCGAAAATTGTAACATAATCGATATAGGTAGTAAAGGCTGTCCTAATATTGCAAGTCTTCATAATAAGTACTGCAAAGATATTACAAAATTTAATTGTATAATTCATTTAAAAGAATGTTCTTTAAAAAATGTATTATGTATTAAAAAGTGGTATGAAGATAATAATATAGATCAATTTAATTTTTTTAACTAGTTTTTATTTTTAAGTTTAATAAATTACGTACTTATAAAACAATAGCCTTTTATTTATTTTAACTCATCTTAACAAAACTACTCTTAATAGTTACATAACGTCAAAATGCATATTTTATTGTATTTACTATCATTTGATACGATGAAACAATAAAAAAGTATAATTATTCCTAAGTAGATACTATTTATTTACAATCTAAACAATTTTAATAACTTAAGAAATTACAAATAGTAGAACTAACTTAATACTATAGAGGCTGCAACAGAGGTTGTTTCCTGTAGCACTGCAGTTTCTGGAAAAGAGAAAATAAGATTTTAATTAACTTGTACTATGAGGTTCGAAACGGACAACACAAAATCAAAATATATTTATATACTTACCAGCTTATAGTCCAAACTCCGATCGCTCTCCCAACTCCTTGCACACGTGATAAAGCAGCTGCACCAACTGTCTGAGCACCGGATCGTCTTCATCGTGCACGATGTAATTGCTCTTCAAAATTGTACGGCAAATTTTCTCATCGTCTTCAAATTGAGATAACTCCACCTTAACTCCAAAACGTGGAGTCTTATCGTCTCGATACACGCACAAGAAGGATGTGAGATCGACTTTTTCACTCATGTTTAAAGCTATGCACTGCTTTGCTTGAAGAACTAAACGTAAATGAACAACACAATAGATAAAACGGAGTCATGTAATATAACACCTCCTTTGTTCCTGATATTTATTTGAACATGTTGAAACTTGTTCAATTTTTCATCTCACGTTTCGATTCGTTTTTGCTGTGCTAGTATTACTTACCAGTAATTTAAAACTAGAGAACATAACACCTCATTGTTATTGTTAGTAGATGTCAGAATTTGTTAGAACATGTTCAAACACGTTCATGTTAAATTACTAGTATGCAGGTACATTATTTTGTATTTCTAGTCAAATAATGGTAGGTAATTGTATTTAAATAAAATAAATAAAACATTTAGTTTAGCTACATTTATTGATATAAAAATAAAATCAATACATTAAACTTAGTACCTAAAACTAATACTTATTTCTTAACTTACTATCTAACATACTTAGTTGTTACAAAATCCTTATAAAATATGCACTGGCTGTAGCTACAATTTCTAGCTCGATTAAGGAAAGGGGGTTGGCGAAACAAATTAAATAATTATTTATATTTTGAAAAGCTGACAAACAGTTAAAATCCAAATTGCTTTCTACCTTTTTAACAAAATTAATTGCTTCAACATATTCGTTTTCAAGTTGGAATACTCTCAATTTAATACAGTCAATAAAATGATAAATCGCTTCGCTTACGAGATGACCAAATTGTAAAGAACAACGTTTATCACTATATATTAACACGGTTAAAGTTTGTAACGCTGCCTTTTTATCTGTAAATTTCACCGTGCCAAAAGAATAACCATTATTTAACATCTCACACACTAGATTCCACTCATTAATAGAGAAAAATAGACTTTCTTCCTCGTTGAAAATATGAAGTTGAGGCATGAAATCATTTAAAACCCAAAGTCCAGATTTTATATTAATACCGTTGTCGTGTGTATACACTCGCATTGAAATGACACAATCAGTCAGGTAGCTCTCGGCCATGGTGAATTATAAAGTTTCGTTACAGTTGTCATTTTTAGGATAAAGTATCACAGTGTCCCCAAGAAACAGTTGAAATGCGGTCTTTCAAAATAATGCGCTTGTCGTCGTTTGCTGACAATGCAATCTTATTCTGTTCTTGTGTAAATATTTTATGTTTAAGTGATTTGAAAATTATATTTTTCTTACGAATCAGCTTATTCTCCATTAAAACTTTGCTATAATCTGAAAAATGAACATGTTTTATAACGTTCTTTTGTACACCTTTTGCTTTTTTTAATTCGTCTTGTTGTGTTTTAATGCAATAGAGCTTTGACCTTAACCCCACAAACTCCGAAATAACGGTCCCACCCAATTCGTCTTTAAAGAGACCTGGTACCTTTTTATTCAATAAAGGTATATTGTAACAATTGTTTATATCATAATTACTAGTATCGAAATATTGTAAAAAATGACTTTTCAAATCTTTATAAAAATCTTCCGTATCTATAGTATAAAGAAAACTGTCTGTGTCTGTATAACACAATCTCAGTCTTTCGCCATAAAAAGGTTTCATGACAGAGTAATGGAAATCGAACATGTGACTTTTAGAAATTTCGAGAACCGCAAAACCTATATAGATAGGTTTATTTAAGGTAACAGTTTCAGGTTTCATTTGAATAGCTACAAAATTCTCTGTAAAAATTGAAACACTATGGAAATTAGGACGTGCGATTAGTTGCTCTGCAGTAATATTTTTTTTTGTTTTGTTCCTAGTATCAGTCCACTGATTAACTAATTTTATATCAACTCGTTTTTCTGTGTCCTCTAAAGTTTTACCAAAAATGCTATTATTTAATAATTTGAAAAAGTCCTGCTCAAACGTAGATTTAGCTTTTTTACGCAATTCTGTATTCATGTCTATATATTCTTTTAGATATGGTCCTTGTTTGAATTCAATCACCTTATGCACTTTCACTAATTTCAACCCGTGTTTCAAACAAGTCTGCAAATGAACGAAATGAATTACGTAGTGGAACTTGTCGTACAAATTTGGTATTAATTTTTGAGTTTTGGAACCTGGTGGTGCAAACTTTTGTGCGCAAAATGGTATATCGTTATGAAGGTCATGTAAATGTTCTGGGTATTCTATGTCAACCTCCAATATGTAACCATAGTCACCATCTAAAGAAATATTGCAAAAATTTATACGATTAATTTCTTCTTCGTTGAGCAATTTGAAATCGGAATATGGTAGATAAGCACACATAGCGTACCCGTATAGATTGTTGCAATCGATGTAAATCAGATAATTGTTTTTTTGTGAGCTATTGTACTCAGGCAAATATTTATTATTTGCTTTTGAATGCCTAGTGGAACATAAACAAATCCCACCACGAATACCTTTTTGAATTAATCTTATAATTTCCAAATCATTAATAAGCTCTAATTGCACTCCGGTTTTTAAAAGCATAGCATCGAAACTCAAACTAGGAGCTGTTAAGTAAAAAGCGGGATCTAGCTTGTAATTAACTTTACACGTTTTGCGAAAGTTTTCAAATACGTCCGCAAGTAATAATACATCTGACTTGAGGTATAGATCGGTGTATTCTCCGAGATTCCTTATTTTAAACTGATTCCAAACATTTCGTGCGTGTTCATGGTCCGATTCAGAAATAATGTCATTAGTTAATGTACTGTAAAAGCAATGACGTGGTGGTAGGTTAACTTCCTCAAAGAGTTCCCAGCTAGTCATATACTCATAAGGATACACCCCTTTGCGTTTCACCAAATTAAATTGTACATTTGAGGGAAAAAAGCGTTTTAAATGAATAAAATCATTTGAATTCAAATTAGACACAAGTTTTTCTAAACTAGTACCTAAAAACTTAAACGAATCTACGAAGCGAACAGGTATTCTATCCTCATAGACTTGAAAAAATTTTGTAAATGAAATGTAATTTTCTTTGTTTTTCGCGATTACCTTTAATTTACCGTCTAACTCACCTAATTCCCTTATAAATAAGTGACAGTCGTATCCTGACAAGTTGTGGAAAAATACTGGGATCAGTTTAGGCAAGCGAAATCGGATATTACAATACGAATGAGCAGCTCCGCGATAACGTCCCGTAAGATGGCAATGGTCTCGAACCTTATCGTCAAATAGTATTTTATCGCAAAGGAAACATAAGTCAGCGTTAGTATGATTAATCAAATCCTCTTCCGTGAATGTCATTGGCACAGGGGTTTGTAATATTTCATAGATTTTCGTAACATCGGATTGAAGTGAATGTAAAAACTTTGCAACACAATCTGGTCCTCGATAAGTAACATACCTGTTAAGTGAACTATCATATGAACAAACTATATAATAAGCAAAAGCAGCTGGCACGTGTTGCTGTAAAGATGTTGTACAACTAGATGTGTTATCAGCATTGTTTTCAACGGGCTTCAGCAGAGATTCGAAGTCAGCATAGATAACGAAGGGCATATCCTGCATTCGTTCATAGTTTTTGAATTGAATAAAACTTCCTGCCTCAGGCAGAATTGTTTTCACTTGCCCACAAGTATGAGATTTAAATTTTTTTAAAGTATCAAAAAATAAAATGCAATCATCACAAAAATATAACTTTGCATGGTGATTTGTTACTTGTTGACGAAGCAATTTAGGCAAATCTTTAATAAGACAGTAATGAGAACGATTATTGTCTTCTAAAAACAGAAGATTAATGTGATGTTTTTTTCGAGATTCACTTCTGTACAAGGGACCTACTATATTTTTATTATTTTTGAGACCGTAAACATTCACACTTATCTTTGGATTATTTTTTTCAAATACTTTTATATCTGAGAATCCTACAGGGAAAGACATGTTTCTCGTATTAAGAACGGTTTCAAAGTGTGGATACGAAGACGTACGGTGACCGTTGTTCTTAACTGGAAATAACGCAGCCATTATCGACCATAGGAAACAAAAGTTGTCAGCGTTTCTAATATTAATGCAAGCACGTTTGTTCTTTATATTTTTAGGCAAATCGATAAAGCTGGAAGCTCTCATCGGATTGTATTTGTTCATATTCACTTCAAGGTAAAGGTTTCGAATAAAGGCCCAGCCACTATCTTTTTCTTCAAACTCTTCCACTTTTCTACTAATGTTTTCAATAACTTTATAATATAAGGTTTTAAAGTCGAAATTTCGATGCAAAATTATATTTTCTGTGGCAAAAGATTTAATCGAAACCTTGTCTTGAATTTTGGGTAAAGAAAATTCAGCGAACAATTCAAAATTGACTTTCAAGTTTGTATGAGTTTGTACGCGAGTAGTAAGGAGTTTGCGTACATGTCTACGAATATTAAACAAAAATTCATTTGGTGGTAGCGGTTGGTTCGCTTCGTCACCTCGTACACGATATGATGCAATACGTGCACGGAAAGCGCTACTAATTTTGTCAATGCCATCACTTTCATTGATTGAACTATTATCTTTATGCAAAATACTTTTAAGGTGAGCAGAGAACACTTTACTTTTAATCGAAATATCGCAAACTGAACAAAATATTGAATGTGTCATTATAAGAATTGTCTGAACAAGCGGGTGAAGATTGTTTTAGTTACCTATCTAACAGAATTAGACTGTAAATTATAAACTTAAAACGATTAAAATATTGATTTATTGACCAAAACCTTAAGACTATTATAAGCAACGCACAAGTAATATATCCTAATCCTAACACAAAATACCTACACTACTAAATAAAATGTACTAAAATAAGAATATACCCGCATACGTAATAATATTTAACCATAAAATTAAAATAAAGAAAAGAACGCTTTACCACGCAAATCTTAAATCCAGAAAATAAAAAATTAAATCTAGTAAGAAAGTATTTTCGAATCGAACAAGGTGTAACTTTTACCTACTTTTTCTTTTTTGCTTGGTAAAACGTTCCTTCTTCAGTAAACTTTTCTTTAGCCCCCTTAATAAACTTTTTCAATAATAAAAACTCGGGATCTTGTTGATCGCCCTGATAGCGGAGCCATACGAACGCTTTCTCGCACCTATCCAATCCCTCGAGATCTTTTATTTCTGCGCAGTTGTAGAGTCGTAACTCCGCAATTAAACTACCACTAAGGAACGCTTTTCTCCGTATCGTACCATCAGCCACGCGCTTTGAGTAAATGGACGGCGTCTGCTGCGCCTTCTGTCGTGCTTGTGTCTCGTCCTCGCTGTCCGACAGCCAGCTAGCCGGATCTTCTGACTGCGACTTGGACGGTGCGCGTGACGGGGTAGCTGCTTTGGAAGCACGGGGCTTCGGGCCTGGCTTGTTTTTCTTCTTAGCACTGAGAAAAAAAAAAATATATATATTAGTCTTTAAACTTAGAAAAGTCGATTTATAATTTAAAAAATTTCAACATAAGTAATTTGTGATCACGGTTTATGAAGGTGTTTAGAAAATAAGAGAGACAACTAAAAAAACATTAAGGTAAAGGGAAATATCGTATAAACTAAAACATTAATTTGCTTTAAGTAGAGTAAAATATTTACCTTGCACCCTCGTCTTCTGAATCGAAGAAGTCGGTCTCAGCCTTCTCGTGTTTGGTACGTTTGTAGTTTGATTCAGACCTGTAATAGAAAAAAACAAATTGAAAATATCGGTTATGACAGGGTTAAAAAAAGAAAATCAAACTAAATCACTTTACTCAACATTTAAATAAAATTAGGAAGGTATTTTGAAAATTAAGTTAATTCGAACTTACATACATTATTCTGATGCACGGGATCCGCATAAAATGAAGTTTTGTTGAAATTAGCGCACAGCACCACAGCACAGTATTCTTGAAATTAAACGACACTTGATAAGCACGAGCGAAAGGTTCGGAAGCACGAACAGCTTTACACAAAGTGAATGAATTTAAGAAATTAATTTGTGGTATTTATCCTGTAATTTCTCCGTAGTAAGCAAAATTTGTCAGGGATCGCAAACTCATGGAAAAAAATAATAATATTGCTACATTTTATTGGTTGTACAGGTACCAAACTTAATAGTATGTATTTACTAGTAAGTATTTACGGGAAACCTAAAAATTAAAAAGTTACATGTTTTGCAGTGAAAAAATAAAACAATTTTTTTTTATAAATTTCTTGTATTATATAGATAGATAGATATTAGTAAATTTTGGTATCTTACGTATTTAAAAATGTCTTTAATAAATAATTAATATGTAAACATTATGTTAGAACAAAATGTTAGGTTTTTAAAATTTATAAAACCGTGTAATGTTTACTATCCCTGAAAATTAATAAAGTCAGCAAAAGTAACTTCTGCTGTTAGAAATAGTTTGCGACAGCAAATCACTACTTTCCCATGAACCGTGGAAAAGAATCTGATACTTAGTTCTCATTCGACTAATACGACTTAGGGCACGTTCATCCTATAATGACAATTATGAAACTTACAAAAAACGTTCTGCATTACATTTAACCTTTACGTATACATAACTTTATATACCTATTTCAAAAAGATATTTCCATGAGTTTGATTCAGAGAATTATTTTGACATCATGCATTTCGGAGAAAACAAGACAATACTTGACAATAGTGGACATTAGATGACAACAGTAAACAGTAGCTGACAGTAGGATACAATATACATTATAATAAGTTCGTAAGAAAAAAAATATTTTCGATTTGTGAAAAGTAAATTCGACTTTTATTAGTTTAATAAAACTATTAAAAATAAAATTAAAAATAAAATGTATTCTTGTCTTAAATTTCTCTACCTACCCTTTTCAAAATATCTGTATGCGTGGTTGTTTTACTAATTTCATTATCTTCAAACGTGTAAATTCCATTAACATACCCTTTTACTAGTTGAATAAAACTACATACAAAAATAAAATGTTCTCTTGTCTTAAATTTCCCTGCCTACCCTCTTTGAAATATCTGTATTCACTACTTATGTGAACTGAGTCTTATTATTTATTTGTCCACCTGCGGGTTTGTAGACTAACTGCAACGTCTTAGTAATTTAATCTACAGGTAAAGCTATAATACTTACGAGTATGTGGAACTCTCGGTGACTCTTGGGAACTAAATTGTGAGATAAAGCTGGGATACACTAAGATAAAGCTATTTTTTAATATATTTTTTATATTCATCATGATTAGGAAAAAAATAATTATTTTATTAGTATATATTTAAAAAAGGTTTAGTGGGGGTTTGATTGAAAATGTTTAAAATACTAGTGACATTTATTTTTTATACAATTATCATAAATAGGTAGTTAAACATCTAGAGATTATTTTGTTGATATTACGTAAGACAATAAATGGTATTATTTGATTAAGAGATTTTAAATAATGTTTGTTATCTAATGATAATCCACTGAATTGTTAAAAATAACTATTATTGAACATGTTAATATACGATTATAGTGTTTACACAAATTCAATTTTAGTAGAAAATAAACAGAAATAATGAAAATCTGTGAAACAAAAGCGTGAAGAAGATAAATTATCGCTCGCATGTGGTGTGTGACAACCTTTATTGTAAATAGTAACTCAAATGCTTACTAATCAGATTCGGGAAGCATAGCTGCAAAGCGTTAGTGTATTCGTAACTCCAACCGCGTCGGTTTCTACATTTCGTTTTCGTTTGAAAACACAGTCAAAAGCGTGGGAAAAGCACCAGGTTTTAGATTTGAGAGGAACCAGTTCTGGTCGGTTGAAAAGCCTCAACAATTGATGTTAGGATCCAGTTTTGATTGACCGGAAACCCTCATTCAATATTAAAAATCTTTGTAATGTGTGCCGATATCGTTTTTGATTTGCATTTTCAAGAAAATCATGATTGTGGAGTTACGTGAAATCTCGCGAAATTTGTGATTGTGTAATTTAATATTTACGCGTAAGTACTTGTCTAGGGTGGGAAAAGCACAAGGTTTTTATTGAGAGGAAACAGCTCTAGTCAGTTGAAAAGCCTAAACATGTAAAGTTGGGATCCAGTTTCAACTGGTGGGAGACCCTCATTCAATTATGTAAACCTTGAAAATGTGCTTAGTACCTGACATAGAAGGTATTTACGTAATTCAGTTTTCCTTAGAAAAACCAACTAAAATTGAGAGGAAAGCATGGGGTTTTGATTTGAGAGGAACCAGTTCTGGTCAGTTGAAAACCCTCAACAATTAACGTTAGGATCCAGTTTAGATTGATCAGAAACCCTCATTCAAGTATGAAAATCTCGTAAATGTGTAATACGATTTAGTTGGTATTTCTAATGAAAGTTATGATTTTAAATTTTATGGTCATACATCTCGCGAAATTTGTGACTAAAACCTAATATTTACGCGTAAGTACTTGTCTAGGGTGGGAAAAGCACAAGGTTTTTATTGAGAGGAAACAGCTCTAGTCAGTTGAAAAGCCTAAACATGTAAAGTTGGGATCCAGTTTCAACTGGTGGGAGACCCTCATTCAATTATGTAAACCTTGAAAATGTGCTTAGTACCTGACATAGAAGGTATTTACGTAATTCAGTTTTCCTTAGAAAAACCAACTAAAATTGAGAGGAAAGCATGGGGTTTTGATTTGAGAGGAACCAGTTCTGGTCAGTTGAAAAGCCTCAACAATTAACGTTAGGATCCAGTTTTGATTGATCAGAAACCCTCATTCAAGTATGAAAATCTCGTAAATGTGTAATACGATTTAGTTGGTTTCTCTAATGAAAATTATCATTTTAAATTTTATAGTCATACATCTCGCGAAATTTGTGACTAAAACCTAATATTTCCAGTTTTTATGAAAATAACGATTCCGCAAAAAGTGTTCTCGCAAAATTAGTGATAAGACATAGAAATAGACAATTATTGTTGTTGCTGCTGTATGGGAAATGGGAACGGGCCGCCGGGAGGAAACGCATTCGCTGCCGTTTGATGTGGTAAGTGTTAGCATAGGTTCATTTCATAATTGTATTATTGGGCTTTCTAATTCACTTTTTTTAAAACACCAGTTCACGAAACGGAGTGCGGAACGAAGTGGAGCAAACGGAGTGAAGTGAACTGGTTTTTGAAAAAAGTGAATTAGAATGCCCAATAATACCCTACTTATTTGTAACTCTTTTTTTTCTTTTTTTTCAACCTTCATCCCTAATGCGCCACCTCAAGATATTGAGTTAGATAGCTGGTATTTTGCATGGACATTTTCATTACGATGGATCACTATTTGAGAAACCAGGAAACTTAAAATTCAGAAAAAATAATGTTACTCCACCCTAACCTGTAGTCCACGCGGGCGGAGCCGCTGGCGGAAAGCTAGTTGCTTATATTACGATAGCACCTTCTTGGTGCCACCGAATAAGAATAGAACCGCCAACTCCGTATTTCAAGATTTTGGTGAGATATAAAGTTTAGTGTGAATTCATGCTACATTGACTCGGAGCGCGATATATCACGATTTGGCCTCGTTTTTATCTCTTGGCTTGCGTTCCATCGTTCCAAGAGAATGGAGCATAAGTCTTATGTTAGAAAGTAAACTATTTTCATAAAGGATGGTTTTATTAATTCACTAACTTTCCGCCCGGGGCTTCGTTCCCGAGAGAATTTGTGATTTTTGAAGTAAAAACTTTAGCGGCGTTGTGCACTTTTTGGGATGGGTAAAAAATGATAAACTCGGGTCAGGAGACGTGACCTGATCGAAAATTCGTTGTCGGAGTAGACCGCAATAATGTTCAAGTTTTCACTTCTGCCGGCAGTCCCGGAGTGCAACCCGTTGTTTTTTTTTAGACAATTATATTGATGTCGAAGTTATGTTTTTGACTACTAACATACTTCTAGCCACCATTGTTCTATCTATCTATGGAGGGGACGCCTGTCAGGCACAGGCGGGTGATCAGTCCACTCATTTGGGACCATTTCACCCAGTTCCCCACAATAGCGCATGAGTTTTACCTCTGCACTGACAGTTCCACCTCTTTGAACCTACCCGAAGCTTTAGCAAACCCGATTATATCCTTTATGTTAAGCTCTTGTATTAGTTCTTCTTTTACCTCATCCATGCCTATGGTCTCCCATCTTACCAGCGCGTACATTGGACACTCAGTCAGGAAATGGAGACTTGTTTCCTCCTTGTCGCATTCTGGGCATGTAGGATCACTTTTAAGGCCCATTATTGCTAGGTGTCGGTTCAAAGGACAGTGTCCCGTGAGCAGACCCACTACAATCCTGATGTCCTTTCGCTTCGACTTTCTTTTTTCATATGTCTTTAGGAAAATTTTTGCCTGGCGGCACTGTTTGTTGTGCTTCCATCTTAAATTGGCTTCTTCTGTTATGATCTTGCTTATTATTCCTTTACTGATTTTACTTGATATAGGTAGCCTGGGTTCACGGCCGATGAATGTCTCATCGGCCCCTTTCCTTGCTAGCTCGTCTGCAATCTCATTACCTATATGTCCTTCGTGCCCCGGCACCCAGGCAATGGTAACTTTAGTATTTTTGGCTAAGGCGTTACTAACGCCACCATTGTTACTAACGCACTAAAACTCTATGGACAATGTAAATTTTATAATTTTATATTCTATTTTATTATGTCTAAAATAAAGAAACTACCTATTGTTATGTTACTCCAAAGGTTCGTCCTCGACAAATCCAGACCTCACAAACTTTATAATACTAGGATTAGGATGTGGATAAGGATATTAAGATTAAGGCGACTACAGCACCTAAATTACGATTTTATGATGCGTAGATAAGCATGACGCACTGCATTAAATCGAAGAAAAAATACTACGGTAATATTCAGGACATAAACTAGATAAGTAGTTTGCTGAAAACATGATTCAGCACTTTTAGTTCGATAGAAAAAGATCACAAATTCACCTCTAAATACCAATATTGTGTATCTTTTAAGCTTTAAAAACGATAATAAAATGCACACAGGAACTTGAATTTGCTATCAAAATGTTCGTGATTGAACACTCTCGATAAGTAGCTAACGCATTTTTCGATTTAAGCTGTTACCTTTCCATAAATCTCGTTTTTCTAACGTTAGAACATGTTTTTACGCACGCACGCTTTCATAGTCCGTAAACTTTGTTTATCGACACTGTTCGCACTGCCGGCCCAGGCCTGTTGAGAGACGGAGGTAGCACTATTCCTATGTGTGCTGCCTTTATCGGGTGCTGTAGTCGCCTTAAGACGTTAGGATTAAGATATTTTTCTTCATCTCATTCAACTCCATCACTGGAGGTTGGCAGTCAGCTCGGCGTGCTTCTGCCCATTTCTCGCCAAATGGGTCTTCCACCGTAGTGACGCCTGTCTATGCCTTTATGTTGTGTATATTAGAATCAGAATATAAGGATTAAGATATCAGCAGCTCGTGCACGAACTTCTATGTCAAAATGTCAACATTGACAACGCCAGAGGACGAGCAAGCCTTTGGGCGGGGCCCTCGCGCAATCAAAGTGAAGTTTTACTTGGTTTTACCGTCAGCCGAGTGGCGTACCGTGCGAGTTTGTCGCGCATCATGCTCGAACTGTAGGTACCTATGGTCTCATGCGGTGTGGTAGGCTCTGCAAAGGGCCGTCTGGTTCTCGACCTCCTACCGAAGTCTGACGCCAAACAGCTTGCTGTGTTCCGTCGCTGCGTGGGAGTACCAGTG
Organism: Aproaerema taeniolella; assembly: GCA_949987775.1. Taxonomy (NCBI): domain Eukaryota; kingdom Metazoa; phylum Arthropoda; class Insecta; order Lepidoptera; family Gelechiidae; genus Aproaerema; species Aproaerema taeniolella. The sequence continues at coordinate 3,791,933 of OX465268.1, read as the reverse complement.
CCTTTATAGGCATTTTCTGGGTCAAGATTAAGGTCAAGTGTTAACCCATCTTATAATAAAATAAAAAAAGGTATACGAACTCGGATCTTAAAACTAAGAAGAAGAAGACAACGTAGGTAGATAGTAAAGTAAAACTTTTTTATTCACGAAAGTCGAATTCGGTAGGTATACCTCGCTTCCGATTTTAATCAACAAACCATTACCCCACGAGGATTGTAACAATTCTACTATTCGCTTTGTTACCTGATTGGTGTCTTGTATACCTAGATCTCTGGATACTATGAGTGACCTAGTTTCTAGTGCCTAATTTGACAGCCAAAGCGGTACACTATGTAACTATATTATTTAGTCAGTGTTTAGTATTCATAAGCCAATGTAATTTGGTGTTTGACTTAATTAACAACGCATTTATTTTTATTATTTTATTTTATTTAATAGATCACCAACAAGTTACACACGCACTCTTAATTAAAATGTCACAAATTTACAAAAAAAGGCTAAATGGTAATCCAATTATAGGTGACAACCGCGTTCAGAAAATTTTAAGTAACATTATACCAAGAACATAGTTAATATTATACCTTAAAGAAAAATAAAACAGTCGTAAGAAAACAATTTGCAACATGAAAAGTTACATTTAAATGATAGTACATATAAAACATAGTATTGAAAATTAAACATGGGTGAGCTACTTTAAACAATTTTGACCAAGGATTGCATCATATTGCTAATTAGCTTAATTATGGATTGATTATAGAGTAATATAAGTTAAAATTAACCTTTAAATACTAACCGCCCTATTCATAAATATAATATTAAATAAGGTCCACCCACCCGCATTGGGCCAGCGTGGTGGACTACGGCCTAAATCCCCTTCGTGTTTCAAAGGGAGACCCGTGCTCCTCGGTGGGGACGTAAAAAAATAAATATGTTGGATAATTCAGTATGGCAAGAATCAAGGAATGAGGGACAAGTACCACTGATTGATGAAGAAAGAGAAATTTCCACAATTGAGAGACAAGAATATTAATTTAAAATATAGAAAGTAATAAAACTAAACCAAAAAAAAGTGCCAAAACTTTAGTTATCTACAGTGTATTCATTGTTTAAAGTTTTAGTCGTAATTAAGTTTATAGGGTAAGTTACTTTTATTTTAATCTTATATCCTTTTTTGTTTTCTCGAATTATAGCTTGTAAGATAAAACCGCTGCCAGTTAAGAACAAAGCTGTAATTCTAAGAATTTTTTTTTGTATTCATAAGCGTTGAATTTATTCTATACTTAATATTAATTAACAACCTTGTATATATTAAGAACAATCCTGTTTCGTTTGTTCCCATACGTTTTTTTAAACAGGGAAATATTATAGTCGAACAAAGATCTCCACTGCCTGAAATTAAAGCCCTAAATTAATAAAATTAAAATAAATTGTTTTAATTCATACATTTCGACATTGAAAACTGTCCTGTTATGGCCCGAATTATGAATGAAGAGGAAATTCAGGAGTTGTCTCTAGATTATATTAGGTTTATGGGGTTCGTAACTTTAAATTAGCTAGCGAAATTTTAGAGGGTAATTTACTCCATGAAACTAAACCTACCTACATGAAATTCACAAACAAATTTCGACTTCCCATAGTCGCACAAGTTGTATGGAACGAATTAATGAATTTTTGAAGTGAAAACTTCTTTAGCGGCGTTGTGCACTTTGAAGTATGGGTAAAAAATTTAAACTCGCGTCAGGACACGTGACCTAATCGAAAATTCGTAAGACGGAGGGAGAGTAAAAACTTCTTTAGCGGCGTTGTGCACTTTGAAGTATGGCTAAAAAATGTTAAACTCGCGTCAGGACACGTGACCTGATCAAAAATTCGTAAGACGAAGGGAGAGTAGACCGCAAGGAAGTAATATATGTTCAAGTTTTCTCTTCTGACGGCAATCCCGGAGTACAACCCGTTGTTTTTTTTTTCATATTTCGATCTATGTTCCTTGGGAAAGTTGTTTTGTGTCATGGGGAGGATCACCCTTATATTTTCGATAACTAATTCAGTCTCCCAAATAATGTAAACTACGTTCTTCTTCTTCTTATCGTGTAGGTACAGTCAAGTATGTGGCGAACTTGGTTAACCCTGGTGTCAGACTTTTCAAACCACACAATGGCCTCATGTAGTCAATCGATAACAGCCGGGACCGACAGCTTAACGTGCTCTCCGAAGCACGGAAACGCTCGCGATAAATTGCCATTTTAGTCACCCATCAAGTTCCCTGCCTTTGTGTACGTTGCTTAACCTCACTATGTTAAATTATGTTAAATTTATTTTATTTCTCTGCAATATGTTTTGTGGAAATAAAGACTTTTTCTATTTTCTATTTACTTACGTAATTCCTACACCACTATATCTACATGAAACGACCGTCTGTGTGTTTGTGACATCGAGCATCATACAATGACGTGCTTAAATTGCGGCCCGCGTAACCTAGTTTCATGAAATTCATGTTATTGCAACTGAAATACTAAATTGTGTGAAATGTTTCGCGGTTAAGCAGCGTGACTGTTTTAGTGGATTCATTGTATTGGGAATTTAAACTAGCTATACATTAGCAGTGATAGCCTAGTTGGTAATGAGCCAGACTTGTAATCCGAAGGTTGCGGGTTCAAATCCTGGTGCGGGCCTGTACCACTAAATTCGTCTTTTCGGATTTATGTACGGATTTCTAATTATCACTTGCTCAACGGTGAAGGAAAACATCGTGATGAAAACCGCCCGTTCAAGAAAATTCATTTTCGAAAGACGAACGGTCCACCAACCCGCATTGGGCCAGCATGGTGGACAATGTCCTAAATCCCCTTCGTGTTTCGAAGGGAGGCCCGTGCGCCTCGGTGGGGACGTATATGGGCTGGTAATAAGATACATTAAAGTGTTCTTCATCTTATCGTATAGGTATAGTCAAGTGTGTAGCGAACTTGGCTAACCCTGGTGTCAGAGTTTCAAAACCACACAATGGCCTCTGACTTGGTTTTAACGACTGTAGTCAATTGAAAACAGCCGGGACCGACAGCTTATGATAAATTGACACTTTGGTCAACCATCAGGTTCCCTGCCTCTGTGTACGTTGCTTTACCTCACTGATCGGTTGAGATCAGCGAGCGCCACTGGGCTATGAGCGCTTGGTATTGTTGACAGACGTTTGGCTAGGAGGGAGGATGGATGGTGGACCAAAACACTAATTTTAAAAATTATTTCACCATTAAAATGCGACATTATCCCTAAATAACATTAGGTCTGTATTACAGAACACGACTCAGACTGATATATAAGGTCCTAATTTATTAGTGACTTTCCTTTTAACACTTATTGTGTAGGTCAAAATTTATCATTTGAGTCAATAAACAAAGGCATAATATTAAATTGAAAAGGTCTTGAAACATTTTTTTATGATATTTTTTCATTACTATGATGAATAAACCCATCCATTCAAACGTAAATAATAATGGCAGTAGTAGAGCGGGCGAGCGGGGAGTGGCCGGCTTCAAGTGATAGAGAACCAATCCTTTATCTTTAAATGGAAAATTATTATATTTTTTTTGCTAAATTTTATTTTAAGATAATTAAATTTTATGTTGTTTTTTGGAATACTATTAACCTATACAATAATGTCTTTGAAGGAAAGTCACTAATAAATTAGGACCTTATATATACTTAAGTAGCAGTCGTCTTTGTCATTTTGATAGTGAGAGAAAGAGACAATCAATAGGTACTTAAGTATAGATCGAGATTTGAGTCTCCTTCTGTGATTCGGGCCTTAGACTACTAATTTTCACGAATTGGAACGAAATCCCGGGCGGAATTGTATTCTATCATAAAATTACCAAATGTTCTTGGAATTGTTTTTGGAAACCTGTTAAGAGTAGCTGATTCAATTTTCGATATCGTGTACGTGACTTCGTCGTTCAATTTCCTCCAGACACATTCGGTGAAGTGTTTTAAACTGTTTGCATTTTCGACGTGACGGCAGACATCGTTCGGTCTAATGTAATTCCAAGTTATTGATGTTGATAGACACGCTTTGACGGAAAGTAAGTAAGTAAAAACTTTATTGCAATCTAGCGTTCTCCTCAGGACTTCGTTCTCTTCTAGCGTTCTCCTCAGGGATCTCGCCTCGCGGCGCCACGTCGTGGTTCTCGTGAGAATTCGGGAAAATTATGAAGCCTATGTTACTCACGGATAATGTAGCATTCAATGTTGAATGAACGGAGCCTAACAAACAATCAAATCGTTCCTTTTTATAATATTAGTTTAGAAATTCTGAGGTACAAAACAACATAGTGGAGACAAAGAAAACGAAATTTACAAAAGCGAGCTTATCCTTTAGAAGAATTTCTTCCAGCTAACCCTTGAAAGAAACTAAAGGAAACAATCCCAGGATAATATATTTTAAAGGAACAGAGACCTATCAACCCCTGACGCAAAGAGAGGTGTCGTAAGTTAGACTTGTGTAAGGTAAGGACTGGTTTTGATGCAGTTTCTACTGTTTGAAAGCTTAACTGTTCGAAACGGTTCTTAACGATGTTTTATCAAAATTTGAAAGTTAGAAGCTACCGACTGAAATGAGTTACAGATTTTCATATTTGATCATATGTCATTAGTGTAAGGTGCAAAATTGTTAATTTAGATATATTTATTATTATAAGATAGGTTGACTCTTGACCCTGAATCTTGACCATAAAGGTCAAAGATGAGGTCGACGATGGAGCGAGTTAACCCAGAAAATGCCTATAAAGGCACTGGTACTCCCACGCACCGACGGAACACAGCAAGCTGTTTAGCGTCGGACTTCGGTAGGAGGGTGGTCGCGAACCAGACGGCCCTTTACAGAGCCTACCACACCGCATGAGACCATAGGACGACACCTCAGATCCAGAAAAAAATGAAGTGTCGTTGCCTGGGATGGATTACTAGGAGGCAGGTCTCATTTGTGTTTCCTTAGTCGCCTCTTACGATACCCACGGAAAGAGATGGGGTGGTGTTATTCTCAACCGATCACCACACGGCCAGAATCGGCAATATCTTCTTGGTCCAGCGTACCCCAAACGAGAAACGTGACTAAGCGCTAGGAAGAAGAGTTATGTCTATTCTCTTAGTGTGATGGTGTAAAGTTCTTCTTCTTCTTTCACTCCACTGTAACTACTTAATCTGAAAATCCTGGATAATAGTCTAGCGCAGTCTTTCCCAACGTGGGCGATAACGCCCCCTTGTGGGCGCTGCAGGCCTAAAGGGGGGCGGTAAGAGACCCAGAAAAAAAAGGGGGCGTTGTGTAGGGCTTTGGGGTCGATTTATAATTTCATCTACCTAGCTAGGAAGACTCTTAGACACCGACTGAGCTCTCGACTCTCGACTACATCTTGTGAACATCAACTAATATTAATTAAGATATAGCTCAAACTCGGTTCGATATAATAGACCGCGGGCAATCATGTTTTAACAAGTTTTTGTTAAATAATCCGATTTGTACATTCCTGTATCAATCGGCTGGTTCTATAATACTTGTTCTTGCTTGTCGAGTACGATTGGGCGTCGAATGAGATAAACGAGTTTATGCACGTTTGTCTTATTCCTGTTGGTGCGTGCTGCTTATGCAATCCTATATAAACGACGTAAATTTATTTTATTTTCATTTGCGGTTTCGCGCATAATAGATAAGCAGTACTTCATTATAACACTTACGTATTTCTCAAAACAAAACAATGTCGGAAGTAAAAAAGAAGAGACGGCAATACTCTGCGGAATATATTAAATTCGGATTTATTGAAAATCCCACAAACCCGTCGTCGCCTTTGTGTCTTCTATGTCTAAAAACATTTTCGAACGAAGCAATGAAGCCTTCAAGACTGCAAGATCATTTGAATAAAATGCATCCAGATAAGAAAGACAAGAATGTAGCATATTTTCAAGACCTAGAGAAGAAGCATAATACTCAGCCAAGTGTATCAAAACTATTTTCGGCGGCTGCTAAGCAAGATGACGACGGACTTCGAGCTTCGTACAATATCTCTTTGTTAATTGCTCAAAAAGGCAAACCACACAACATCGGAGAAGAGTTAATTTTGCCAGCAATAAAGGAAGTAATAACTACTGTGCTTCATAAACCGGCCGCAGATATTATCCGAAAAATTCCTTTGAGTAATAATTCTGTGCAAAGACGAATTGATGAAATGGCTGAAAACATTGAAGAATCATTGTGCAATCATCTGAGGACTAGTCAATTCTCAATTCAGCTCGATGAGTCCACTTTACCAACTAATGAAGCGTTGTTGCTATCTTACGTGAGGTTTATTAAAGATGAGAAAATACGTGAAGAACTATTGTTTGCCAGAAATTTGGAGACAGATACAAAAGGCGAAACCATATTCAATACATTGGAAAAGTTTTGTGAAGAGAAAGAGATTCCTTTGAAAAATATTATATCAGTTGCTACGGATGGCGCTCCGGCTATGACAGGGCGCCATAAAGGCTTCATAGCGTACTTAAAAAATAAAATTCCAGATGTCCTTGCTATACATTGCGTTATTCATAGACAACATTTGGTTGCTAGAAACTTAAGTGAACGACTATTTCAATCACTGCAATATGTCATCAAAGCAGTCAATAAAATCCGTAGCAGCTCTTTGACTGATAGATTATTTCATCAGCTTTGTGTTACTAATGACGAAGATTTCAACCGTTTATTGCTTCATACTGAAGTTCGTTGGCTGTCAAGAGGCAATTGTCTGATTCGATTTTACAACCTGTTTGACTCTGTGATAGAGTTCTTGGAAACTAAAGATACAGAACTGCGCAACAAGCTCATAACATCAAAGAACATGACAGACCTGTATAAATTGTTCAACGACATGAACCTCCAACTGCAAGGCGATGAACTAAATTTAATTAAAACAAAAAATGTCGTTGCTGCTTTCGCAGCCAAACTGCTTCTGCACAAAAAGAATATGGGCAGACGTGAGTTTCACAATTTTCCGAATTTATCAGTATCCTGCAGTAACGACGACTTGTTTGCCTACTGCCAACATTTGGAAAACCTCCACATTGACTTCACCGAACGATACCAGGACATTTTAAACTTGGAAATACCAGACTGGGTGTTAGATCCGTTTTCAAATGTCAACATAGCAATGTCACCTCAGCTGGAAGAAGAACTTATAGAATTGACAACAAACGAAGAAATAAAAATCAAGTTCAAAAATGGATATCAAGAATTTTGGCTTCAAAAACCGATCCTGCAATTGTACCCTGGATTGTGGTCAATTGTTCAACGATTCTTGATAGCATTCCCATCGTCATATTTGTGTGAACGTGGTTTTAGTGCTGTGGCAACGCTGCTTACTAAAAAGAGAAATCGTTTGCGTGTTACCGAACGTGGCGACTTGCGGCTGTTTTTGAGTAAATTGGAACCTGATATCAACAAACTTATTGAACAGCATCAGATTCAACCTTCACATTAGTTTTTATATAAGAATTGATTATGTTTGTTTTATTTTCAATAAAAGATACTCTGTCCGAATACTATAAAGTTGCGTTTCAATAATCAGTTATAAGTACTTAGCGGTTTTTAAGTATGTTTAAAAAGGGGGGCGTTAAAAAATAATTTATTCTTAAAGTGGGCAGTAGACAAAAAAAGGTTGGGAACCCCTGGTCTAGCGTATCCCGAACTTATCTATTTACTTGAGGTTTGACGCTGACTCGATTTTTTCTTTTTAACATCCAATGCTTTCATACTGGACTAGGAGAAAAAAAAACATAGAATGTGCCAGCTGGCCACTTTTCCCGGACATACTGTGGAAGTCAGACAACCTATCACAACTACACTCATGTTAAGCAGTTAAACTCATAAACTTTTTATTGTTTTCTGAAAGCCGAGTCTATCAGCTCTAAAAATATTGGTCACTAAAACTTTAGCACCTTATATGTAGGTATTATGTACATATACACATATACCCCTTTAGCTTATATCATAGAGGCTTGCCACATCTTACGGAGTCGAGTGTGTAAACAATTTAAAAGGGTGATATGGCAGCGAAGCGGCGCAGCAAGGCCTTAAAGTTTAAGTGAAATTTGATGGAAAACATTTCCCTTGATCATGTTTGTAAAATATCACATCTTATAAAATATCACACCTGTGTTAGGTAACTCAAAAACATAGATGAGCTGTATTTGTTTATATTTTTGTTTCAGATATATTATTTAAGTTTAAATATTGCACCCCGCTCTTGGTTTCACTTAGCGACTTTTTCATACCCAAAGGTTACCTGGAAGAAATCGCTTGAAGCGATAAGGTCACCTATATTGTATCTTTTTGTAAATGTTATTTGTAAGCCTTATATCAAATTGGGGAATAAAATATATTGTATTGTATGTTGTTACTTTCTTATAAGAACGGTTTTCCAACGAAAATGTGGCACCTTAAGAAAAACCTTGAACAAAAAAATATGCAGATCTGAACAACTTTTATCAGTCAATGGAGAGCTGATGAATCCAATTTGTTACCTTGGTACCATCTCGGTTGAAACTCGATTGTGAATGAATTCTAGAGACATTTTTACAAATGTTCTTTAGGTACTTTTTGAAAATGTTCAACTTTTATTTTACTTTTACACTTACAAAGAATTTTTAGGATTTGAACCCAGGATTTGATCTCCTGGTTCTGTAACCAACTAAGCTATCGAGCCTTCAAATCAAGCACTGAATTTTTTAATACCCTTACCTAGCACACTCTTTCATGCTTCTATTGAGAACTACAGACTCATACCATTTATTCGAATTAGGTTATGACAAGGGCTAAACGTTTTATGTTGAGGACCAGATTGGTTTTTATAGTTAGTAGAATTGCATCTGAATGGACGATTACTTGGTTCGACTCCAAAAATGGCAATTCATCAGGACCGTTAATCATGGTAACCAACAGTTGACGATGATCACAACCAAGTAAACCACATGCTTGAGGATTTATGTGCGATCGTATCAAAAATGAGGATATCCGCAGGAGAATTAAGGCTATTGATGTAACTGGAAGAGTTGAAAACATTAAGGGCCACTTTGCTCCTAAGTTCTAATAAAAACTCAAAATAGGAATATTTCATAGAATATTCAGGATATTACTTAAAATAAGTCAAAGTTACATTAAATACATACAAACATATTCGTTCATTCAGGATGTTTAAATACATACATACATATTTTTTCTTTTGATCTACTGACTCTATGCCTATTCGCAAAGATGCAGTCTTCCACAGTGCCATTGCGGGAGAAAAGTCCTCGAGTGGCGACCACGTAGAGGCCTCTCACAAGGTAGACCGACGATCTGGCAAAGATTGCGGGAAGCCGCTTGTGGCAAATAACCGATCAATGTAGAGATCCTTAGGGATATTTTCTTGGGAAGCCGATGTCCAGAAGTGGGCGTCTTGCGGCTGATGTAACTGTAAGGAAGGAATAACCTCTCGTGCCCTTTACATTTCAAAACTCTCCAAACCGTCTTGTGCAAATGTTGCTCTCCAAACAAATTATGATTCAGTCTCTCCTTGTCTTCTGCAATAAATTACGAACTTGGGTTGGTAAAGTTTCCGAATATATTAATATTAACTAACTAAGGAGCCAGTGAGACCAGTCACTTCTGTTTGTAACAAGAATTAGTCATATCTAAGTGCTTATGAATTTTTAATTTGATGGTTTTAATTTTAAGTTTAGATTGGGTGAGAATTCATTACAGAAATATATACATTATTGAGTTAGGATCAGATGGCCAGGATATTGATGCAATCTACGAATGAAATTTCTAATTTATCTTTTATAGATAAAACAAAGTCGGGATTCGAACACTTAATATTATAACTCAAGAACGGCTGGACCGATTTTTCTCCATCCCGAATAGCAGAATAACTCTTAAAAACATTGGAAAATTGATGGAAAAAATTCCACGGGAAGGAAGTCCCGGGCAAAAAGCTAGTTTTTAAATATAAAAATTACTTGCCTAATCTTATTGAGTTTAAATATTGCTGGGCAAAAGGCTACCTCGTTGTCCTCCACATATCCCTCTCCTGCGCCTTTTCCATCAATTTCTTGTCGAATCGTAAGAGCTGGTCACGCCATCTACGCCTCGGTCTACCACGCTGCCGCTTTTCGTAGCAATTTTGGCCGAAGATAGTATGACATGCGGCAGATATGACCAGCCCAATCCCATATTTATATTTGCAGCTGCCTGGGTTATACGCTAACAATTTGGGTGCGAGCGTAGCGCTGTATTTTGGACTCGATCTGTTAATTTCAAGCCAGGCATACTACGCTTGTATCGATAGATAATCATAAATTATATTACAAAAAGAGACTCAAGTCTTGAGTCTTAAATATTGATTATTTCTTTCTGTCACAATCAAAATAACAAAGACGAATGCTACAGTATAAATCATAGTCTGAGTCGCGTTCTGTACGGACCTAACAATTTATTCATCACAGCACAATCTTATAAACCCTTATGTATTTATAAGCATTATAAACCTCTTATAAACCTCACGAAGCGCTCGTAACCCAGTGGCGCTCGCTGATCTCAACCGATCAGTGAGGGTAAGTAACGTACACTGATGCAGGGAACCGTTTCCGTGCTTCGGAGGGCACGTTAAGCTGTCGGCCGCGGCTGAAATCGATTGATTACAATCGTTGAAACCAAGTCAGAAGCCATTTGGCAGTTTTAAACTCTGACACCAGGGTTAGCCAAGTTCGAAAAACACTTAGACTACGAGTAAACCTACACGATAGGATGAATTTATAAGCATTTATTTTCGTTTCAACAGGTAATTCTAAACCATAAACAAAGAAACAGGCATCCATAACAATTACTGGTCATTAAGCGTTCACAACTTGCGATATAATTCATGCAAGTTGGGTGATTTAACCGACGACGACGCGGTCTTAGCTTTGGGGTAATATTTTCTGATAATGTAATAACGTAGACACCATAGCCAGCTCTCCAGTTTCAGAAGAGAGATTATGGTCACTTAATTTTAGATTCAATAAATATAACAGAATTGTAGTGTAAGGTTTTTCAATTTAATTTAGAATTATTTAACGGAAGTTTGTTTCTGGGTAAATTTAATTGAGAATTGGCAACACTACACGAAACGTTAAACGGCAACGGACGGAGGGAAGGTTTTAAAAGGCGGGGACTTGGCTGGTTTTATTCACTTTTTGACGAAGTGTGGTAGGAGTAAGAAGTCTAGTGAACATTGTGTGTTAATTTGCAAGTGATATTTAAATACAATTTCCTAAAGATTGAATCCGTATTTTCTTCTCTACGAGTAACCAGTAACCTGCTGCAGTTCCCACACCCTGTAATCTGAGTTGTTCCCTACAGTAGGGTAGCTACAAAATCGTGCTGCGACTCCGCCAATGCGTAGCTAGTTGCGAGTCGCAGCCACGGCATATAAGGCCGACTGTTTGACGAATAATTATTGACTTTTAAACACTAATTCTCTCGACTATTTGTTATCCCTGAACCACCGCTAGGAAGGTGCTGCCTGACCTGAGCTGCTGCTGCTGATCTACTGGTGCGAATCTACGACGACGCACGAATCCGAACAGAATCATTTATTCGAGCAAATGGTCTTATTAAATACTAGCTTTCTGCCCGGGACTTCGTTCCCGTAGTAATTCCGGAATATTATGTAATCTATGTCCATCAGGAATAATGTAGGATTCTAACGGTAAAAGAATTTTTCAAATCGGTCCAGTAGTTTCAGAGCCTATTCAATGCAAATAAACAAACAAATAATCAAATATTTCCTCTTTATAATATAAGTATAGGCTATCGTTCCGCCCGGGACTTCGTCACCTTGGAAATTCGGGAAAATTATGTAGCCTATGTCCATTAAGGAGAATGTAGCTTTCTAATGGTGAAAGAATTTTTTAAATTGGTCCATTAGTTTCGGAGCCTATTCAATGCAAACAAACAATTCTTTCCTCTTTATAATAATAATCAAATCTTTCCTCTTTATAATATTAGTATAGACTAGCTTGCCACCCGGGACTTCGTACCCGAGGAAATTGTGTAAACTATTTTATATTCTGATGTCTAAGCTCTAAGGAATATTACGGCAAACTTTCATGAAAAATTTAAATCAGTTTTTCTATCCTAATACTGAAAATTAGAAAGAAATACAAAAAATTCTCTCCATACAATAGGGATGTTGACAGTGTTTGATTTTATGAATTATTGTATGTGAAACAAAAAATAATGCTAGAAATATATTAATATCCGAAAACAGCATTAAAATTGGTTAATAAATGAATAAGTTATTGGAATTTATATTATCGTAAGGACTAGCTATCTCGTTTTGTGGGGAGAGCTATCTATCTCGTTTTTAACTACGCAAACAATGGCGTTGAAGTCACGTGCTAGTAAGTGCATCTCTTTTTCGTTGTTTGACAGTTTCCCCCTCTATAGAAATTTAATAGCTTGTAACTTTTTTATTTCTCAATAGTTTTAAAAAACAATTTCGGTTTTGGGTTTTGGATTCAGGTCCTTTTTAAGATAAACAATAAAGAAAATTAGTCAACATCCCTATTATCTGCAAGCTGTGACGGTTTATGTTTGTGTTCCTTTGGACCGCAAGGGATATTTGACTTAAAGTGTGTTGGACTTATTAATATACTAAACCTAAGAAATTAGGGCATTCTTTATAGGTGTACATTATTACGGAATATTTACATTAGACACACAACAGAATAACTCCAGAATAACTTTGAAACCTATTTGTGTAGCTGTGATTCTTTTGTATGTTGTGTATATTTTAAGGCAATGAAATAATTCTTTGTATGAATAAAGAATTTATATTCACAGAGGTATCCATGGTACTTTATCAGTGTAAGCTAAAGTTAATGTTAAAATCGTTACTATCGTGGTGATAAATTTTGTTTCACTAACGACTATTTGGTTCAAACACAACTAGAACTATATGCACATTATTTATTAAATATTAATTACCTGACTAGCCTGACTTAGCTTCCACACTGGACTTGGAGTAAAAGAAAAACTTAGAAAGCGCCAGCTGCCTACTCTTCCAAGGGATACTGTAATAGTCAGTAAGTGGACCGCGAGGGTGTTGCTGTTGTGGGCAAAAGGCTGACAACCTCTCACTACTTAGATATATCATATTTCATTTAATAACCTTCTGAATGTATGTCAAACGTGGCATTTTTAAACCACTGATGCTCTGTCTACCCCGACATGTAATGTATCGTATACAGGGCTTTAGGTAAATCTCTTTCAACCTCTCAGTTTCCATGAAACTGAACAACTTCCCAAGGAACATAGGTCAAAATATGAAGAAAAAAAAATTAAGTTCCCATACAAACTTCATCAGCATTATAGCGCATTTTGTATGAGAGATAAATAAACGCTACACACTCAAAGGCCCACACTAAGGTTTTCCCTTGTGTCGTGGGTCCCCTGGAACACACAAAGACAGACACATACACCCATGACCCGAGAACAAACATCTGCTTTTTACACAAATGTTTGCCCTGACTGGGGATCGAACCCAGGACCCGTCGATCAAGAGGCAGCGTCACTACCACTCGACCAAACCGGCGATCAAAATTTTTTTTTCGTATTTTGACCTATTTTCCTTGGGGAAGTTGTTCAGTTTCATGGACTGATTAACCACTCGAGAGTTAAAGAGAAAAAACAATAATTTTGTGATTTGATAAATATAAAACGAACAAAATAAGATTAGAATTAGAAAAAGGGGAAAGTAGAAAAGTTCTTAGTAATAGCCGAAGGTGAAGAGTCCTTGGACACGGTAAGCTAATTTGCGCAAATTAAAACCTCTCGAGATCAACGGTTACAAACGTAAAATCAAAATTTAAACTGGCACATAAGTTAATCTTTAAAAAAAAAAAAGGTAATAAAGGAGGAGAAAAATGGGTTATCTGGTAAAATCCTGTAGTCAGCAGTAGAGCAGCGGTGGAGAAAGCCAGCTAGCACCGTTGGGCTAAAATAAAAATGAAAGAAAGAAACGCTTCACACTCAAAGGCCCACATTAAGGTTTTCCCTTGTGTCGTGGGTCCCTTGGAACACACAAAGACGGACACAAACACCCATGACCCGAGAACAAACATCTGCTTTTTACACAAATATTTGCCCCGACTGGGAATCGAACCCAGGACCCGCCGATCGAGAGGCAGCGTCACTACCACTCAACCAAACCGGTCGTCAAATAAAAACCAACTTCGCAAAAAATAATACAACAAAGTAGGTAACTAACTGTTTTCCTATGAATTCTTACTTCATACATTGCTGTAAGTTTCAACATTATTTCTCTAGTAAATATTTAAAAAACTATTTCTTAAACCCCAGACACTACGAAGTTACAAAAAACCGACAAAAAAAAAGAAAAAATTAAAATTCGCATCCCAATAGCATTCGAAAGCCATTGAATGGGAGCGCGCAAAGAGAGACGAGTATCGGTGCCATCATTAGACAGCTCTCGAACCCACTTCAATTATTTCCGTCTGTATGTTTGTCACTGTACTCCAGCAGCCCCAGATCTACGTTTTTAAAAAGGGGGGCAGAGTGCCAATTTGTCACCCTCTAGGATAAAAATTTCAACACATAAAATGCCAAGATTTTTATAATTTTCCACGTTATAAAAACGTATGAGGCACCGACTTCAGTCCCAACAACAGTTCACACAAAGTAGATAACTAGTATTTTTTTCAGACTACAATGCCTATTAGCAGATAACCACAAACGAAAATGTCACTCATTTATTTAGATAATGTTCTGGTTTGTAGTATTTTTTTGTTTTTGTTAATTTTTTTAAAAGCGCTGAATCATTTTCGATAAAGTTTATATAGGACCACCTGTGGAGTATACTCTTTCGAACAAAAAAAATAATTTTGAAGATCGATCCTTAATTGGCGGAGAAATCGGTGAATATACATAAAAAAAATACATACAGTCGAACATAGAACCGCCTCCTTCTTTGAAGTCGGTATCTAATAAAATGTATACACAAAGGAAGTCTATGTGTCAACGTTCAATTAGAAATTCACTAGGATTGTTATTAATAGGAGTATTATCACAAATAAATAACGGCGTTACACAGATTTGAGGAGGGTGTTACAAGGAAAACTTTCAAAGCAGAAATCTAGAAACCAACCGTTGATTTTTTGAAATTTTTATTCGCGTGCTTGCGATAACCCGACTGTGAACTTGTGAAGCTTACAAGTAATTTAGGAGATTACGGCTCTTTATCTGTTTGAATATTATCTTCATTCGTGTCCGTGAACATGTTCTGAGAAGACATTGTTTGTTACTAAAATCTGTTCCATACGTTGATAACCTTTTGATTAGGTACACGTGAAGCATTAATTACACTCTTAATCTATATTCAGATGAAAATAATTAACGTTTAGTAGATTTGACATTTTATTTGGAATATATATTCAAATTTTCGCCGTAAATTTCAGTAGTTAATTCGAAAACGAGTTCCATATGCGCAGAAGATGTTCCACTTGCGCAATGTATTTAATGTGTTCAATTACAATTGAATAGCAATAAAAATATTTATATTTTAACAATTTTCGGAATAATAAACAAAACTAATGATTCAAAAGTCAAAATAAAGGGAAATAGAAGTTCTATATATTTTGATCGTTCAAATTTGAATCATATCAAAGCTTAAATTTTAACAGGAAGCCGTTATCTTTCGACGATTGCCACAACCTGCCCTTTAGTTGTTATCTTACTGCCATACCTCGTTCACAAATTCATTTTATAAGCAACTAACTCTTCAAACAAACAAAATCAATTTCAAAGAAAATTCCTTAAACTTTTTCTCAAAAACTGTCAGAACTGAGCCAAATTTTTAAAATATTTGACAGTTTCAAAACTACGACAATTTCTCTTTAAAAAACGGCCACCGACGGTTAAAATCATAAGGATGTCCCACGCCAAGAAGATAACGACATTCCTTAACTATTTATAGACTCGCGCTTCTCGTTGGATTACCAGGAAAATCAATTACCAGTAATCCAATAGCTCGCAACAACGTGACAAGGATTAATTAACACATTCGCGCGGAGCTTAACTCATACATTGACATTTTTGTGTGTGAGTGTATTAGTTATTGATCGTGGGTTAAGTTCCAAAATTTAACCTGCTAGCCTTTGTTCTACCGCAGCCGAATCAGCTGAACATGACCTATAGTTACATAATTCATTCATCAATAACAATTGTAGTAACAATCCAATTGATTAAATATGAACCCGACCTTAAATGAGTGTCTACGTCAATCGTCGTAACGACTCCATTTATAAACACGCGGCGATAGTAAAGCGCTTCAGTCTACGCGCGCAAATTGCGGAGGAATGTGTCTGCCGTACCATTTTTCCAAAGCTTTAATATTCAAAAAATTAAATAGAGTTTTAAAATTTTCAGTGTAAACAGTGAAATAGTTTGAGAAAAATGGGGGATATTTTAAAACCTGGTAAGTATTTTTTATTTTTAGTAATTACTTTATCAGTTAAATATTTTATGATCAAGTCAAAATTAGGGAATTTTATTTTGAACCACTGGAGAAGACGACTCTGCTCAGATTTGTAGAGCTCAGGGTCCCGTGTTCGATCCCGAGTCATGTCAAATTGAATTTATTTTATTTTTCAACAAAAATTGTTTGATTTTCTCAATAGTATTTCAATTTTATCATTTTTTTCGTAGTAATAATATAATTATTTTATTTTTTAGATGTACCACTCCAAGATCCCGTCCAGGATGCGATGGGAACATTGGGCCGCTGGCAAATAATCATAACAGTGGTCATTTCTTTGATAAACTTCCCGGCAGCCTGGAACCAACTGGCGATAGCTGTGATAGCGCCAGGACAAGATTTTGAGTGCGCATATCCTTTGCCCTACAATAAAAGTATTTCCCGGGAAAAGTCTTGTTTTGTCAACGTCAACGAAAGTTTACCTCTGGTAGAATGCACCCACTTTATCTTCGATGAAAATAGTCCTTTCAAATCGACGATCGTGAGCGAGGTAAGCCGGCGATTGAGTCTTTTTAAAATTGTTAATTTTGGCGGGCTTTTGGCTAACTGTTATTTTAATTTTCCAGTGGGACCTGGTATGCAACCGCAAACATCTCTTGAGTCTGGTGCAACCTTTAACTCAATTGGGCATTCTCCTAGGGAATTTGGCCTTCGGGATACTTGCTGATAAGTAAGTGCATCAGTACCAACGTTGGCAGTGCGATAAGAATAAACTGAGCTCTAATGATTTGTAATTTATTTCAGGATCGGTAGGAAGACTCCTTTAATGATTGCAGTGGGGCTCCAGGCGATATTGATGATTATAACATCGTTCATGCCCACGTTTGAATTGTTTTTGCTCTTCAAGAGCCTCTCCGCTATTGCAACAGGAGGAACGATGCTCATCAGCTTCGTGATAGGTAAGCACATACTGGAAAAAAATAATGTTGCAATAGATTACCCAGTTTATTAACGATAAATTCAAATTTTAGTGATGGAAATCGTTGGCGCCCAAGTCCGGTCAAATATCCTCACATTATACCACGTCCCCTTTGTACTTGGAATTCTGACCGTTCCGCTGTTCTCTTATCTGACAAGAACCTGGGACGGTTACTGGCTGATGATTTCTATTCCCTCATTTCTGCTTCTATCCTATTACTGGTAAGTCATTACTTATCAATCATTAATCATCGATAGTTATACTTGAAGCGAATCCTGCACTAATATAATTTTCTGCCGTAGGTTGATACCCGAGTCTCCCCGTTGGTTGTTGGCGGTTGGAAGAGTTGAACAGGCTCGCGAAGTTCTGCTCAAAGCTGCGAAAACTAACAAAATATCGGAGACAAAAGTAACAAAAGCCATAGAAAGCCATGAGCAGTTATTGCCATCAGCCGCTAAATCCACTGAAGCTGATAGTGATCAGAGAAGCTACGGAGTTATGGATTTGGTGCGAACTCCAAACATGAGGCTCAAAACAATCTGCATAGTCTTCAATTGGCTCAAGTGTGGGATGGTCTTCTTCGGTATAGAACACTACCTCGGACACATGAGTGATAACGTCTTGAGCGACCTCGCAATATCAGGTACATATTGTCTAAAACTTGCTGATCAACCTAGACAATTGCCTTGTTCTCTATATTAATCTTGTGTTTTATCTTCCAGCTGTCTTCCAACTCCCAGGGCTACTGATCGTCTACTTCTTGATTTCACGAGTGTCCCGGCTGAAAATTCTGATC
The DNA here is from genome assembly GCA_949987775.1 of Aproaerema taeniolella. Taxonomy (NCBI): domain Eukaryota; kingdom Metazoa; phylum Arthropoda; class Insecta; order Lepidoptera; family Gelechiidae; genus Aproaerema; species Aproaerema taeniolella. The sequence goes on along the minus strand of OX465268.1, from coordinate 3,773,623 downwards.
GTAGCAAATGTTCTATCAGGAATCAGCTTGCTGCTGATCATCCCATTCTATAACATCGACACTATGAAATTGGTACTGGTGACAGTAGCCCTCACCTGCATGACCATCAGCTTCCCGACGATTTACTTGTACACGGGAGAGCTGTTTCCGACCGTAGTGAGGAACATTGGGTTCGCCGTCTGCAGTGTCGCGTCTAAAACCGGGAGCATTTTTGCGCCGTTCTTGATTGACTATGTAAGACATATTTTTCTTTACTATCATCAAAACTTCTGCTGTAATCATCAGTAATAATAAATGCTGAATTATTTGTTTTCAGGTTGATGATCTAGCCTACTGGGTGATTCCCGTAGTGTTTGGAATGGGGCCAATCCTGGGGGCGATTCTCTGCATCTGGTTGCCTGAGACGATGAACTGCAAGCTACCAGAGACCATCGAAGACGGCGAAAATTTCAAAAGGCAAGTATTGAACTCTACTCAGTACAAAATACTTGATGAAAAAATTATATATTGTACTAATTACGTATTTTTTGTTACAGGAAAAAACAGAAGACTGCAGCCGCCTCTCCATTATAGTTCAAATTATGTTAGTTTTAGATAATCGTAAGTTATAATTTATTCTAGACTGTTAGTAAATTATTATAGGGAACCAAATAGACGTAAATTTTGTTTGTTATTAATCTTAGTTTTATATTTAAGCTTATTAATAATTGTAAATACGGTGTAAGATTAATATTTATCAGATCTTGAAGCCATGGCGCCAGGACTAACATAAGGATACAATAAATATACTTTAAATGTAATTATAACAATACAAGTACAAAAAAAAATATAATAAAAAAGTATTCTACAACTTCAAGCTTTTTCTTCAATACCTTGTCCAAGAGAAAGAAAAACTCTGCAAAATTCACCGTACCAACGACCTCTTGCAAAAAAAACTACCGTAAATCCTACAGTACTGCCAACGGTACCTGACATTACAATTTATCACTTGGCTCTATTGTATAGTAAAACATCCAGACTATAGTAGATATTGTTCTAAATCAGTGCAGCCATCTAGTAGGATCATGACTTAATTAAACTTCTTTAGTATTTGAAGATAAAGTAACAATGACTCGAAGACAATTGATAAAGAACTTTAATGGATAACCCCAAATTTTGGATGAAAACTCTTGAGAAATAATAATGCAATGTTGTATGTACACTGTAGTAACTGGCGTATGTTTACAAAGTATATTTATATTAATTTTCCTGTTATTTTGCACACAGATGAATCATAAGCTTGAAGTTCAAATACTACTATCAGAAGCTTCATACGCAAAACACTCGAGTAACAAGTGATAATTTATAATTAGAGGATTCTTCAATGTTCCACATAATTATGATGCATTCCTAATCCTAGAATTTCGTCGTAGCACATAGTAGATCTCAACTATGATTCATAGTAAGGAAGATTTTATCTCAAATAAAAATAGTCGTGTCTATTACGATCAGAAGAAATTGAACGGCGCACCCACGCAAGTGCTCATGAGCTATTTGATGAGCTATGAGTCATACTGATAAGCGACGCTAGACACGGGACACTAATCTCGTAATGGCGCGTAACTAGAATTCGCTTTGAAATGCTACCGAGGTCATAGCGTTATATTTTTTGGCAACTGAGTAAATATTGTAAAACGCGTTCGACTTGCGTCAGCCGTTAGTTTTTCATTATTCTGGGAAACTGATGTAACATTTACTGTCATTGAAGCAGACGTAGCGTTCAATGCCCGGAATAGAATGACAGCGCCATCTATGAGAAGCGTATGGTAGTTTCTAAATTCATAGTGTACTTACCATAAGTACAGTCGCGGCCATCAATTCTAACCAATAAAACCCATGAAATTTTCCATGAGATTGTTTTTATGATCGACTTCCAATTGAAAAGTTCTTAGAATTTACTGTAAAATATCTTCAATCAAATTGATGCGCGTGGTTTGAATTGAGGGGCCTTTACCCAAAAATCATGTGACGTTAACATTCCAAAGAAATTGATGTGACCTTGAATCGTTCAATTGTTAACCAGGTCATTGCCTTCATAACAAGAAACTGCGCAGTAACTGCTCAGTAGTTTTTCAGCACTACCGCCAGTGTACACATGGCCGTTGACGTCAGTTCTTATCAAACACTCCATTGGCAACTGATTATACGAGATAATGAAAGCAAACACGCACCATATAGCTCTAGATAAATTGAAATTTTTGGGTTAGAAAATGCCCAAATCCTCAGAATATGATAAAATGGCGCCCAACACAGCTTTGAAAAGTTACCAGCGATAAATTGGCCTTATCATAGTAAGGGCTTAGAGATAACGACTCAAAATGGCTGCCTTCATAATTTCTTAGTGTAATTTATTCAACGGAATTCGTAGCCTTGAATTCTAAAACGTGGTCGCTAGCAACTTACCAGTCAAACCAGTTGAAACTAATTTCTAAAATCAGGTTTAATCCATTTGCTAGAATTGTTCCAAGAAATCATACTTCGTTTAAATTAAAAAATTTATACATCTGGAACTCAAGTCCTACCCTTCAATTCTCTATAAAATATCTCTTATAAATTCAACGAATCGTAAATTGCTTATAAACATCGCTATCGTCAATGAAACAGCTCTAGAACAATAAATCATAGTAATGATGATTAATGGCAGATAAATAGAGGATGAAAAATGTTTTTATAATAACAATAACGCTGACAGATAAAAACAATTTGATAAATACACGATTACACGTGTCATTGCATAATTTTTTTCTTAATATTTCCTATTTCCAAGAAACAATGATTGCAAACAAGTTTATCAACAGTCTAACCTTGACACTGGACTGAAACTGGCAAACTTCGTTGGACGCAAGCCTATAGAATCGTTGGCAAATCAGAAAGTGATTCAGTATTAGTCTTCATTCCAATTGGGCCAATTGCCTTGTTCTTTTCGAGCGACAACTACTGGACTTTCTCCAAACTAAAATCTTCTGCAATGGATCCCTTGAATCAAGAGTTTGTTGGGTCTGATTTCCCTAAAACAGCATCTAAAACAATGCTTTCTATCAAGAACGTGGTACAGCAAACCATAAACGCCCAGAATTGTGAAGAAAATAAAAAAGATGAAAGTTTGAAGGTTATTTCTCTTGAAGAATTGATGTCCCACAGCACCATCGATGATTGCTGGATCGTAGTCAATGATTATGTATACGACGTAACCGAGTACCTGATGAAACACCCTCCAGGCTTTGAAGTGCTTCTCGAAGAGGCCGGTAGAGACGCCACCAGTGCGTTTCTCGGCGCGGGACATTCAAAATCGGCAGTCAAATCATTGGAAAAATATTTAATTGGTGAGCTGCCGGTTAACGAACGGCTTTTCCGTAGGGAAAATGGCCTCAAAATTACGATGTGACATCTCTTAACATCAAATTTTGTGTAATCTTTCGAAAGACTTAGACTGTGATCATCTATAATTTTACTGAGTAATTTATTTATTTATAAGTATAAGAATTTTGTAATTACGGACTAAACATTAGGGTGGAGTAAAATTTATTTTTTCTGAATTTTAAGTTTCCTGGTTTCTCAAACAGTGATCCATCGTAATGGAAATGTTCATGAAAAATACCAGCTTTCTAACTCAATATCTTGAGGTGGCGCATTAGGGATGAAGATAGAAAAAAAAAGAAAAAAAAGAGTTACAAATAAACATTTGTTTCTGACAAAAATACTGTATATTTTACAGAATTTATATTTAAAACTACTAGTACAATGAATAACAGTATTGAATCACCATAAAAATAACATTTTAATGTTCAGTATCAGAAGTCCCAGTGTCTTCTTTTTGACGGAAATACTGAGATTTAGTGTCAAAAATAGGTATTTCTTGCCTGTACTTTATTCTAGTACGAATGAAACCATCTCTAGCATAGGGTCCACAAACAGACGCCGACGCCTCGTTACAAGTTTGACACACCTTTCGACTGCCTGAGTGTGGCAAGGGTACCTACTTCTCAATATCAAACAATTTACCTCCAGATGCAATTTTTGTAGTGATTTCCGAGTCGCTGTATTTCATTGTTACAGGAGGTTCCGTTATCTTCTCTTTCGCCCATTCTATCAAATCATAATAGTTTGTTGCATCTATTTTTAGCTCTGGTAACTGGAAGTCACGAACTTTCTTGCCTTTGGACTCTTTTCTTGCCTTTAAAACTCTCCGAAGAGCCAGCTCTCGTACTTGTTGATTATCATCTTGTAACATAGCCAGCAATAGATTTTCTGGGTGCATGAAGAAAGCATTTCTTTGAATAGTATTTAAGACAACACTTTTTAAATCATCTCGCAAATACATACTTCTTTTGACCATATTAAAGATGTGAATTGGACCAAATTTACAAGAGGATTTTGACTTGATATCAAACCAATTTGGTGCGTAAACTTTCATGATGAATGTGGCCAGTTCCTTCAAATTATTTGTCGGTTTAGCTGTGCCAATATACAAGCGAAGAATCCTGTTAGCACAAGTTAACCATCGAGAATGGGCTAGTTTTCCTGAGTCTTTGTTTGCTAAGTTTGGTGGAACTGTACCAGAAGAAATAGCAGAACATATCTGATAAAGGTATTTTTGATCGGTGCTCAACAAATCAATATCCAGATCCGGCAATTCGGTGGAGATGGGTTCGAATGTTTCTATTTTTAAGTCAAGATACTTATCAAGCTGTTTTCCTAACCTGCCAGAAAAAATATTGGGGCCTGTAGTTTTACTGTCGAGACTGGAGAACAAATGACCAAGTGATAATTCATTTGCATGTAACAAGCACACAAACCATTGCAAAGGGCGCTTCAGATGTTTTTCTAATAAAACAATGACTCAATTTTCCCGACCAGTATTAATAGCAGTACCGTCGCATCCGATTGCCACCAAAGAAAAACGAAATTCATATTTGTTTTCAAGAAAGTCGACAATATTTTTCACAATATCAGCCGCTTTACCCGAATCAATAGAAAGATGACCGATGTATTCAGAATTAGGTTCTGATATGATTGAGGTATGTTCTTCAACTATAATCTTCCTTTGAAATATATTATTAGCCTTAGTTATAGTCAAAGTTTTGTCCTTACGACCATCAAAATAAATAGCCGTTAAAGGTTCGTGTTTTTCTATAGATTGCAATTTTTTACGAATCTTCTGCCGTTCTCTGCGTATTTTGCTTCGGTCTACTAATTTTAATGAGTCCTCAGTACTGATAACATTTAAGTCTACTTGACGCAGCATATCCTTGTACTTTTTATAATATAAAATCAGCCTAGACATGACTTGTTGATGGGTAATTGTAGGGATAGATGCTTTAGTCCAGATTGCTTCAATATCGGAAGCAATCATTTCACATAAATCTTTGACTGAAGTGTCCTTACCATTATTCAACTCTAACATTTCGTTTCTAATCCATAAGTAGTGTTTAGTCACATCACAATATGTAGGTAACATGTTATCACTGAATTTGATTGGATCACCAAATATAGGACACCGGAAATCTTAACGCGTTTTAGGCATTTTTTATGAAAATTTACTTAACGTTGGTACTATTCCAAAACCATATAATAAAGTTTTATAAGAAAATACTATATTTGCGTTTGAGATCACACTTAGACGAAGATAAAAACAGTATATTTGTAAGCAAAGCATGTAAGAATAACTCTTTTTTGAGGGTGAGCTTATAAGTAAAAATATTAGTTTTTTGGAAATTATTATCTGGTTGCGCCACCTGAAAATCAAGTCGTAGACCTTTGATTTTTTACATGAATAAAGCTTTTACATATGGTCACCAATTAATAATACAGGAGATTTGAAAAGAGCAAAATTTTTTTTTTTCATATGTTTCACTCCACCCTACTAAACATTGTATTTTAATTCTAAGTATTTGATAAACTTATTCAAAATTATTCATTAAATTTTATTCGAACAAAACAACGCCATCTAACGAGAGCGTCTCATTTCACTTGGCAGAAAACACCACCGTGTCTCTGGATTCAGGTGCAACTTCAATTGTCCCTGGCCAATTGGTGTAATACGTCACTTTAATGATAATTGACGTCAAATTGCTGAGATCGAGTCGCTATTTATAATTTGAACTATGAATTTTATTAGTGTGTCAATTGCTAATTGAACACGATTTTTTGAAGATTTATGTATTAATTTATGCCAATTGCTGGAAGCTTTTTTAATACTGAACAAAAATACTGAACAAAATATAATTTGTAAGTTTCTTGGTATATCTATTTATTGTTTTCTATAAACTATCAGTTTGATTGTCATTGTAGTCCATTATGAACTTTATTCGGCTCATTATGAGTTCATAGGATGATAGAATTGAATACTGACAAAGTTACTAACTTTTGACTTTGATAATTTTCCTTGTTACACAGGGTTTGATAGTACTGACTGCCGCCCCCTAATCTTTGCCGACCGGGGCAAGTGCTACTTCTCGCCCCCCCTCTAGATCCGGGCCTGTACTCCATGCCTGGGGTAATTCAGACCTGGGATTTTTCCGTGAGACGATATAGGGCTGGATCTTGTAAGGAATAATTGGGCCTTTTCATAATTCTAACAGCACGGCACGGTACTTCAAAATTTGAATTACCATTGCTCCCTATGTTCTCAGCTTCTAGTATTACTATTATATAGGAGGCAATGGTGGCACAATTTAATGTGCCGTTTTCGTATCATAAACAGGCCCATTAGGATGCATGAATACGTCTGGAAGAAGAAATGAGAGGCCCGTATTACAGGACGCGACTCAGAGTCTGATCTATACTTAAGTAGCAGTTGTCTTTGTCATTTTGACAGTGAGAGAAGGAGGCAATCAATACTTTAGTATAGATCAGGGTTTCTCAAAGTGGGGTACGCGAACCCCTAGGGGTTCGTCATTCATCGGTAGGGTGTTCGCGGAAAGATTTACGTGATGGCGGCGGCTTGATGACTGGCGGGCACCTGCGTTACTTTGTCCAAAATTACTCCTAAGATTGACTTAATTTGTGACAAGAAACACCCATCACATTAATATTAAAAAGATATTTCTTTTGACACTATATTTGTTACCTTTGGTTAGTCAAGGGGTTCGCTGTCATCTCGAAACTTTCAACAGGGGTTCGTGGAGTCAAAAGTTTGAGAAACCCTGGTATAGATCAAGTCTGGGTCTCCTTCTGTGATACGGGCATAAGGATATGATTTGGGCATTAAACCTCTTCGTTTTTGAAAATCCCTACTATCCCTACGAATATTATAAATGCAAAAGAAACTCTGTCTGTTATGCTTTCACGCCTAAACTACTAAACTTGATGAGATTTGGTACAGTCTGGCAAAGAACTTCTTTTTCACGCTAAAAGAAGTTACAGGCGGAAAACCAGAATAAAATAATGTAACTACCTTTAAACAAAAAAGTTTGTCCACCAAAAGAATCCAATAAAAGACCAATTCATTTTTTTTTATGCTGGGCATAATAAGTAATGCCTTTCTTCCAACTTTGCTCAACTTCATCATCCCTAAATTCCGCTTTAAAAACTCATGAATTATTCCCGCGGAGCCTGCGTAATTTCAGCCGCCATTTTGGATGCAATTTGTGTCGATCATGTACCACAACATAAATTAATTTGACTTCAGTGCAATACATCATTATTTATTCATACTAGCTTTACGCCTGTGTCTTTGTTCTCGTGGAAATTAAGGTCCGTATTACAGAACGTGATTCAGACTCTGATCTATACTTGAGCAGCAGTCGTCTTTGTCTTTTTGATAGTGAGAGAAAAAGACAGTTAATACTTAAGATATGTTATTCTTCTCCAAATAATCTTGTGTAAAAAATTACGTCTATCTGTTGCGCCGTTTTGATGTGAAGGTAGGACAAACCAACAAATTAACAAACAAACTTTCATACTTATAATATAAGGTCCTTATCTATGAAATTGGCGTTTTTCATATAAGATCTTTCTCAGATATGCGAAATCCAAATTTAACATGTGAGAAGATTTGAAAAACATTAATTTAACTTTGATGATACTCAGGTTATTGAAATTTTTAATTGTAACTAAGGTACAGCAAAAATAAGTACTTACACGGGCAATACAGTAAACAAGCTATGTTTGAGCTTTGTTTTCAGTAAATAAATCTAAACTAAAAATGTATTAATTTCACTGAAACTCTCCATTAATATGACCAAGTTTTTAAATAAAAAACAATTTTGTTAAGATCTGTTCAATCAAATAAATTATGAACAAAATAAATCTTTATAAAATATCGCCAATTTCATAGGTAAGGACGTAAGTAATATTAATAAGGATATATAGACAATAGGATTAGTTGTAGAGAGGTTGCTTAAAGTTCAAGCTCTGTTAATAAATGTAGTGCCGTCTTTGATTACGGCCAGATTCCTTACCATTCTCATCCAGTATCGTTCTGCCATTCTAACAATGCTATCAAAACATCAAAAATCTGTAATATAATTTATGAAATTGGAGATCCTGACTCACCGACTCATTAACGCACAGCCCAAATCCTTGGACCTATAGATATCTGAAATTTTACACAAAGATTCCTTCCAAGGAATAACGCAAGGAATAAGGATTTTTTTTCTAAATTCCCACAGGACTGAAGTTCTGAGCATCCTTTACTACCTAAATAAACATAAATAAAAATAATTAACACTTAAATAGTTAACTCATGAATAATTTCCCGCCCAAAATTTGACGCCATTTTAGTTGAAATTGGTTCGCACGCGCTGGCGGTAATTCAGCTAGTGAATAGAGGACAATTTGTGACGTCAAATACAGAAATTGAGAATGTGTGGATGTGACATGCTATTTCACAAGCATTCGGGAGTTCAGGCTCCGACGACGGATGTTTAAAATAGGTTTGCGTGAATTTGTTCAGGTTTTCGTCTCTCAACTCTCGGTACGCGGATATAAGTCTAACCAATTTTGATCAAATATTGCTAAAAACCATCTCGATTACCTAAGATTTCAAACAGAATACTGCATCTAAATCAGTCCATTTATTAAGGACCTACAATGCCACAGACAGACACACAAATACAAGACATACTGATTCGCAGACACGCTTATAACACCCTTCTTGTTTTGTTGGGAAAAAGCACTTTTAACACGTTGATTGAGGCTATCAGTCTTGGAATTAAGTGTAATATTTGCATTTGATTCTTGATAGCGCGCTTTGGCAGTCAATTTCAAGACTTATAGTCTAAATAAACTGTCAATAGCGATTGCAGGGCATTTATAAGTAAATCTACGACCAACATACGAGATGTCACTACCTGTCACTGTCATCTGTAAAGCGTAGGAGAGAGATGCACTGACATCCGATGCTTCGATTTATCGGTCGTGTCAAAATTTTTTGAGAATTTTCTTTATGTAAAAAGTTTTCCAATTTCATGGGGGTCTGTAGAATTAAAACATGTCATAAAGTCTGACAAGTTTTAATTCTATAGTTTCAAACTTTGTTGCCACCTAATATAGAGTGCTCACTGTTCGGAATATATCAGTGAGGTTAAGAAACGTTAATGTGCGACTATAGTGGCAATCTAGGCCTTGGAGGGATAAATTTTTAAACCGTATTCGTCGGTGCCGGCTGTTGTCGATAGATTGCAGTTGTTAAACTAAGTCATAGGCCATTTTATGGATTAAACATTTTGCCACTTAGGCCCGTAAGGAGACTGAAGTCTTGATCTATACTTAAGTACTGATTGTCTCTTTCTCTCACTATCAAAATTACAAAAACGACTGCTACTCAAGTACAGATCAGAGTTGGAGTCGCGATCTGTAATACGGAACTAAGCTTAGTGCAGGTATTTTCATTTTATTTTATCTTATTTCTTTAAAAAAAAATTGAAAGGTTTTGCAAGTCGCATCCATCCCCTAAAGGATTATGTTCTACTTCCATGTAGACATTGGTACGGTTTGCATTCCTCGCATATAATTATTGTGGCGACAAAGCAATGCATATCGTCATTTTGCTGTGCATTATTTGATACATGTGTGCGTCTAGGCAAAATAATAAATTTTGTGGATCAGTCTACTAAACTGTTCAACTATCCCTAAGGATCACGGGTCGGAATATGAGAAAATAATAATTTCGCTTCTTCATATAACTTGAGCAATTATGAGGCTTTTCCATTAAATGCTATAACCCCGTACTTTTTGGGATAATCCAATATTTTTTTTATGTACCTACTTACACGATTATAAGCCAATTCAAACGAAATATGACAGATTTTTTTACTATGGATTATTTCTATGGCAAGAAATGATCAATCAAAAGGAAAAAAAACTTTTTTGCATTTTCGTTGTGTGTTTCTATTGTTATTTTCACTAACACGGCAATTTCCCAGTAATTTCAATGTCAAGGCGTAATACAAGCGCTATACTAACCACATAAACACAATCTATCTTACATTTTCCCGGGCAAAACATTTCCTTATTGCACTTTCTTTGAAGTCGAGCCTGCGTCCTAGAAACACCTCATGCATGTAAGTGCATACGCGATGCACCGCAGAAAAGATTACATGCAGTTTTAATGCAGATTGCTGCGTAAGATATTAAAATTGCAAAGGTGTGAGGGTACGAAACTCTTTTGCTTTTAAAACATGCTTTCTTTCCTTTAAATTAAACTTTCTGTGAGACTCCAAGATAAAAAGATTAATAACGTAGACGGTTCTTCTTAAAGCAGTCCCATAGCTTGTTACTAATTGGATTTTGAAAACCATTTTGGACTTTTCCTCTAAGTTTCTCTAGGTTTGATCAATAAGTAAACAATTTGTCTAATACATCTTATAGAGGCTTTGTCATACAGGCTTTGCCTGGTACGGACACCAAGCTCTCTAAATAATATATTAATTCAGTGCTTCGCCATTAATGCAATTAACCTAAATGTACTTGAGAAAGTAAATAAATAGGTAAACTCTTACTCTTATAATTCTTTCAAGTCCTATTACAAATGATGTTGATAGAACCTATAAAAAATATCATTTTTAATTTTTGTCGTATTTATAAACAAACAAGATTTCTACCTTCAACTTCGTTTGCGTTAAAAAGTAGTTTGTGTTACTCTAGACTCTAGGGCCTTCAACAATTTTTGAGCAAAAAATCTGGTCGATCAGTGGCTCCGTTCAACTTGAAGGAAGAACTAACGAAAAATACACAAATATACTTTTACAATTAAAAATATTCGTAAGGATTTTCCAACGTCCGCCTTAGTGTAGGTACGTTCGTTAAAACATACTATATAAGCGAAGATTAACCCATGTTAGTATTAAATTTTCTTAAGTGTTATATGATCGTAAGTAAATAAAATGATAAATAATAATAATAAGTACTACTTATGTCCTTTTATTTCTGCAAAAAACTCTTAACAGCCAGAAACACATCATCAGATAACTCTTGAGGTCTTTCCAATGCTGCAAAATGGCCGCCAAAGTCCAAGGTAGTCGAACCCACCAGATTTGGATACTTCCACCGAAGGAGGAAGTCTGGATGCTGAATCAGTTCATGCTTGAGACGAAGAACCCAGGTGGGGACTGGGGTCGGTATACTGAAATTGATAGAAATCTTAGTTGAAAAGATATTATCTACAAAAAGAAACTATAGAAATTAGGCGTTTTCATACCATAATTTCCACGAATATGGGGAAACTTTATATTAGCTGGCGAAACTTTAGACCAGAGGTTCCCAAACTTTTTTTTCTCATAGACCACTTTCAAGATTTTGCTGGTTCCGGTGGACCCTCTGCAGCTACATTTCTACTATATTCCCATAACTCGACAAAAAAAATTAAGATTAGATCTAATACTATGGAAATTTGCGTTGCGGCTGAGTTCCAACTACTTTCATCACGAATTAAGAGTTTTCGATAAAAAAGTAAGAATTGATTGGTTTGTTAATTAATTGATTCTGCTGTGAGTGGATGTCAAGTAAAATTCCATCCAACTTTGCTTTTTTGACATCTACTCACAGCACTTCCATAAATTATTTATCTGCCTAAAATGTAGGCTTGACTTCATAGGTGAAGTCAAGCCAAAATTTAGTTCTTCACTATCGAAACCAGATAAATTTTCGTGGACCCCGCTTACGAATTGTGAACCTCAATGTTTTTATCACGCCAACGTAAAGGCCCATTTTTTGTCACGCCAACATAGACCCCCATCGAGTCGCCCGCGGACCCTTGGGGGTCCACCTGGACCACTTTGGGAATCAGTGCTTTAGACGGTTATTCTAGCCATGAAATAGAACAACTTTTCCCAAAGAACAAATACGAAATTCTTAAAAAAAAAGTTTTATGTGGTAACGACATTTTTTTTCCACATTTCGATCTTTAAAGAAAGTTGTTCAGTTTAGTGAGCTGATTCACTACTTTCGTTTTCGCCAATTACTTAAACTTTGGATCCCTCTTGCTGGCTTCTACAGGGAAGAGTTGGCAGTTGGCATATTCCAAGTTTTTTTTCACTCTTAATCAAGCGTGGAAGCACCCGTGTGGTGATCTGTTTAGAATAACACCACCCCATTTCTTTCCGTGGGTGTCGTAAGAGGCGACTAAGGAAACAGAAATGAGACCTGCCTCCTAGTAATACACCCCAGGCAACGACATCTGAATCTGAGGTGTCGTCCTATGGTCTCATGTGGTGTGGTAGGCTGTGTAAAGGGCCGTCTGGTTCGCGACCACCCTCCTACCGAAGTCCGACGCCAAACAGCTTGCTGTGTTCCGTCGGTGCGTAGGAGTACCAGTGCCTAATAGGCATTTTCTGGGTTAACTCGCTCCATCGTCGACCTCATCTATGACCTTGGTTAAGATTGAGGTCAAGAGTTAACCCATCTTATAATAAAAAAAAGCAAAATCAAGAATGAATGAACACAAACAAACTTACTTATGCAAAACCAATCCCTCTTCACTCTTAGAACTCTCCTTATACAAACGCATAGCAGTAGTTATAGAAGAGCTGGTCCAATACAACATGATATTATCTAGAAGTGCATCAAGTGACAGTTTTGTCAGGCCGCCATCTTCCAACAGGACATTAGATGGGTCAGAGAATACTACAAATTTGTCCAAGATATATGAAGCTAAACCAACTGGAGAGTCGGTTAGAGCTATTCCTGAAAGAGAGAGAAAGGTATTTAAACATCTTAGACGCAGAAAGTTATAACTTATTTACAGCTGGTGCTAAAGATAGCAAAAAACTTTTTTTTTCAATCTTAATTTTAACGAGGTTTCTAATGGGCGTTTAATGGGGAAGGTGAAAGCTGAATTAATTTTAATTTTTATCTAGTGATTAAAGGTTTAAGGATCATTAGATTTTGTTTAGAAGTTTTTGATTATTTTTTAAAGTTCAGTGTCACGCCTGAATACACTTAAACGCCTTTTTGTGAAATTTTCCTTTCAAAAATAAGCAATAAATAAACAGAGCAAACAAAGAATTTAAGTAAAAACATAAAAGATCTTACCTATGGTATCAGGCTTAGTAGCCTGGAGATGCATATATCCAAACTCCCTTAAGAAAAATTCTACTTTGTCTTTCAAAGGATACATTCTATCTTCAATAGCACCAGCCACAAAAGATGGCCAAATACCACCAAAAATCCACGTCAAGAAAGCCATCTTGCTAAAATTGCCTGGGAAGTTAGTATGAAAGCCGAGGACTTCATTTGGGAATAAAGTAGCCATTTGTGAACCAACTTCTGAACCGAAGTCGCCTCCTTGGATGTAGTATTGTTGAAACCCAAGTCTGTGCATTAAGTTTCTCATGATGACGGCTATGTGGAACGGCGAAAGCCCTGGTTTTGTTGGGGCCTGCAGAATTGATTTCGTTTTAATAATTATTTAAAAATAAAAGAGTTGATTCAAGATTCAAAAATCTTATTTGACCTTGATATTTTGACATTTTGACACACTCATCCACTCATCAACGTCAGCCAAAGCTATTTTTGAAAGGCTAATCACCTTTATTTTCTGAGCCTACAAGATGCTATTGTTATTTCAAAGAGATCAACTCTAGTGACAAGGCCGCCCTCTGGTCTTCTATAATAATGAGATCTCCGTTTGTTTGGATCCTGACCCTAAAGGTATTAAGACTGATATTCCACCTTTTCGGAGTTTGGTGTTCGTCTTGAGGTATCCAAAGAATGATAGCTCGAAGGTGCGCATGTCCTTCTGTCCGTATGCATTCTAAAACTTCATGCTGACCATAAACTAATAACCATTTTTAACATTCATCAACTTACTTGAGAAAATATGAATCCTGGTAGACTAGGAACAATGACTTCAAATACAAAATCATAGTCCTTTCTGGGAGTTGTTAATAATGGAATGAAGTCATAGAACTCTCTAACAGATCCTGGCCAACCATGTAGAAGGAGGAGTGGAAAGACCTGTAATAAAACCAAGACTTAATTTGGTGACGGTAAAAGAACCTGTTAGGGTGTTGGGGAAGAAGAGTCTTCGAGTAGCGACCACGTATTGTAAGGAGCAGCGTAGAAGAATTTCCTTCAAGGTGGAACGAACGGTCGTTGAAAGCTGATTATACAAGTGGCAAAAGACCGACGGATGAGGCTCTTTGAGCGAGGCCTGTGCACATTTGTAGACGTCTTACTGCTGATATAATATTAGGAAAATTTACTTGTGGCTTCTAGATTTTGGTTTCTTTTTCTTCTTCTTATCGTGTAGCTATATTCATCGTGTGGCGAACTTGACTAACGATTTTGGTTTGAAAAGCAGCTACTTCAGACAATAATTAATTGATAGTGCCACACATTCAAAAATCTGAGCTAAGGTTTCCTTTGTGCCGCCGATCCTTTGATACTATGATCATACACAAATACGCTCAGAATCTAAAGGGGACGTTTGCTTTTTCAACAAATGTTTTTATTAACCGGGACTCAAATTCAAGGCAATTAGGAAGCAGGTTTCTGTTATTTAAGTTTTTTTTTATTTTTTTTATAAGATGGGTTAACTCTTAACCTCAATCTTGACCATAAAGGTCAAAGAAGAGGTCGACGATGGAGCGAGTTAACCCAGAAAATGCCTATAAAGGCACTGGTACTCCCACGCACCGACGGAACACAGCAGGCTGTTTGGCGTCGGACTTCGGTAGGAGGGTGGTCGCGAACCAGATGGCCCAAACATTAGACTATCAAATTGCATAACTGACAAAGACGGTCACAAATAAATCCAACTGACTTGAGTTAATTTCTGACAAACTAACGAAAACTGTCAATAAGCTATGCATCCTTACCTTAACATTTTTATCTACTTTTGGCTTCACATGAAGAAAATGGATGTCCAATCCCTGGATATTAGTTTTAAATTGATCAAATTTGTTGAGGAATCTTTCACGTTCCCTGAAAGTGTATTTAAATTGCCAATGGGCAAAGATTTGGGCAAATCCTTGAGTATTAGTGCCGTAAGTCCAATCATCAGTTATACTCTTTTTCCTTTGTGTTATGAGTCGGTATACATCGAATCTTTTGCGGAGTTCTTCCAGCATCTGAAACAAAATCACAGTTTTACAGTACCTATTCCTAAAATACTAGTTTTTTTGATACTTGAGCACCACCTTCAGCAAATGGTAAAACACTTAAGTACATAAGTGTTTTTGTAATCGTATCTTTGATTCTTTTTAGTGTCTGTAAAGTATCTTCTGTGTTTCTTATGTGATGTTCTGTATAGTGATAGTACACCGAAATAAAGTATTTTCTATTCTATTTATGTATATTGAATTCCAGACGAGATCTGACGTTGAGAGAAAACATTGTGAGGAAAAATTGGACATCCCGTGACCCAATCTGGCCAAGTTTCCCTGTTAGCTTGGTTATAGTCGATTTTGTAAAGACTAACCTCCTTAATCATGGTCGAGCATACTTCGAATGAAAAATGGAACAAAGTGCTAAAAATTAGTTTGAAAGGCATGGACGGAAATGATGTCCTAGTCTTTGTTTGCGAGTTAACATATCTAAGTAATAATTTATTTTATTTTATATACTTCTAGTAATGCTCTACATATCTACCTATGCTAGGAATAAAGTTGTTTTTATTTCTAAGAATTTGTTCAATCAGAGTTTGTGCTGTGAAACCTACAAACTTTAGTTTAGAAACTGAGTTCCACGTGATTAACAACCCAGTTTGAAACTCGCGTCACTAGCTCACGTCAAAACGTCACATTCATACGGACGAGCTGTTTGAGGTGTTATAGTGAACTGTTATATTAGGAGGTTAGAAGGTGTGCACTGAAGGAAACCGCAATTTGATATAGCCAAGACTCAATATACAATATATATACAATGGGAATTCAATTCAATTCTTTGAGAAATAACGTCTATAATCGTGATTTGGCCAATCTCTGAGTATTTTAACCAACGTTAAAATATAGGATGACAAAGTCGCCAACATCAAGTAAAGAAACCCTTTACGGGTTTTAATACGCCAGCAGCTCGAGTACGATAGTGATAGCATGCGTAATGCGCCGCAGTCCTATGTCAAAATGTCAACATTGACAACGCCAGAGGGCGAGCAAGCTTTTGCGCGGGGCTCTCGCACAATCAAAGTAAAGTCTCAGCGTCAGCCGAGT
Organism: Aproaerema taeniolella; assembly: GCA_949987775.1. Lineage (NCBI taxonomy): Eukaryota > Metazoa > Arthropoda > Insecta > Lepidoptera > Gelechiidae > Aproaerema > Aproaerema taeniolella. Next base: position 3,756,992 of record OX465268.1, on the reverse strand, counting down.
GGCGTGCCTCGCGAGTTTGTCGCCATCGTGCTCGAGCTGTTGGACATCTATTCTGTAAGTTTACGACCGATACTACGGAGCCTCAGTATATCTCTTGCGCCATACATATGGCAGTGACAGGTGGTGACAATTGTCGGTGATATAAAATAGATACCCAATTACCCTAGTATACACAATGAGAGTTCTCTCTCATGAGAGTATATAGACTTCCGGATCAACACAAAGAAAATGGACCTCTTTCTCTTACGTTTGTATCTGTCCTTTTAGCAAGTCAAGAACATTGATCAACGTCAATCAATTGCAAAATAAATACAAACTTCTACTATTATATTTAAGGTTATTTTATTGTAAAATCCTTTATTGCACATCAAACAAAATAAATACATTTAAAACAAAAGAGATAAATATTAAATAAATTTAAGGTACAAAGGCGGACTTATACCACAAGGGGATCTCTTCCAGTCAACCTACGAGAGAGCGAGAGGATTCATGATACGTAGGCGTACAACAGGAAAATAGTAGAGACAGAATAGGTATTGAATATTATCATGGAAATAGATAAATATATATTTGATATGTAGTATCCAGAAATATTTAAATAAATACATAAATATAGTATAGATATATACACATAATATAAACATATACATATAATATTACGAGAGAGAAAATAGTCTTAACTCAAAGCATCAGCGGTATAACCAAGGTGTTTTTTAAATCTGATTTTGAAGCAAGCTGGGGATGGATATTGTTTTTCCTTGGATAGCCAAGGTTAAAGCTATATTTATCTTGGCTATCCTTGACCATCCAAGGAAAAAATAACCTTAAATATAACAGTGAATGTTTGTATTTATTTTGCAATCGACGTTGACAAATGATCTTGATTTGCTAAAAGGATGAAAGTCAAATTTGTTGATTAGGAAGTCTATAATCTCATGAGATTAAAGTCTCATCGCATATGCTGCCCGGTGTACTATGCTATTATCTGTACTCACCGGGTCACTGAACACTATCCTGAAAGGCCTTATCGAAGCATCTTGCGTGGTTGCTTTAGGCCCCCACCATTGGTGTAGGTCCACCTTTGGCAGCTCAGGTGTTGTTGTTAGATTTTCATGCAATTTGTATATTGTTATAGCTGCAAATGCTATTTTTATTGCGACAAATAATAGAACTACCTGAAAAATTCAATTCAATTTTAGTACAAAATTATTTCTAAGTGTAAAACAATTTAAAAATTTTTGTCAAAATAGTACAGAGGCCAGCGCATCAGGTTACTTCAATTTCATTGCAAAATCGGTCTTATCATAACAGCAAAGAGTGCACGCGTGTGGTAACCTTATGTGTGGCCGTCCTTACAAATATTGGGTGACTTATTAAACATTAGTAGATTGTTGCACCGAGCGCAAAGTGAGTTATTAAGGCGACTACAGCACCTAAATTACGATTTTATGATGCGTAGATAAGCATGACGCATTGCATTAAATCGAAGAAAAAATACTACGGTAATATTCATTACATAAACTAGATAAGTAGTTTGCTGAAAACATGATTCACCACTTTTGTTTCGATAGAAAAAGCTCACAAAATCACTTCTAAATACCAATATTGTGTATCTTTTAAGCTGTAAAAACGATAGTAAAATGCACACAGGAACTTGAATTTGCTATCAAAATGTTTGAACACTCTCGATAAGTAGTTAACGCATTTTTCGATTTAAGCTGTTACCTTTCCATAAATCTCATTTTTCTTACTTTCGAACATGATTTTACGCACGCACGCTTTCATAGTCCGTAAACTTCGTGTATCGACACTGTTCGCATTGCCGGCCCAGGCCTGTTGAGAGACGGAGATGGCACTATCCTATGTGTGCTGCCTTTATCGGGTGCTGTAGTCGCCTTTATGCTCGAGTGTTATGCACTAAATTAACATGAGTGCATTAAATACTCACTTTAGCAAGGTGCGTTATCTTCTTTTCTTTCAACTACCAATCTACCCAACCGTTATAAAAAACACCTATTCAAAAAAAACAAGTTAATGAAAACTTATTAAAGTTTTACAATCGAATCGTACAGAATGCACGCCATTTGTTTTTTTTTTCTTCACCAAGTAGGTTTTATTCAGCCGATTTTTATTTTCAGTCAGTATCCTTTTGATCTAATGGATAATTTTTTGAAATATGCAAAAAAAATGCCTCAAAAAGTCGATTTGTTTTCAGAATTTCATAAACGTGTCTTGGATAAAGTTGTTAGTTCCATCAGAATCAACCCCTTGAGTTTGTTAGCTAATTAAAAATCATTCCATTTACTTTTCACAGAAGCAAGGGTACACCAAACATTTATTACTTCTTAAAATTTTAACAAAACTGAAGATATAAAAACAGTTTACGTTTTTCCAAAAGCCGCCTTTCTTTTCACTTTTATCCACATTTCGTTTTCCTTCATTATGTTTAACGTCTTTATTTTTATTAGAAACCATAATACAGTCACTAATCAACTTATCCACTTCACAAAATAAACTAAAATCACTTGTAATTGCAGCATTATCTTATCAGAGTTTATTTTTGTTATCTATTTTTAACTAAATATTTATTATCTGTGTTAAATTCGTAAGAGATTAGAGAAACAGATCAATTTTAAAACAGCGTGGGCGTTGGTGATTGGTTTATGAAAAACTAATTGGTACTTGTGACTTTGTTTACTATTAGTTTCTCATGTATTTGTTCTTGAAGGAGTGTGATTAGGGGTAATCAATTATTCAACTCTAACTTCCAACCCGGGACTGCGTTTCCGTGGGAATTTGGAAAATTTATGTAAATGTGTTAATCCAGGGTGTCAGCTACCTCCATACAAAATTTTACCAAAGTTGGTTTAGCCGTTTGATTGAGTGTGAAAGAGTAACGAACATTCATACAAAAATAAAAATAAAATAAACGCTACACACTCAAAGGCCAACACTAAGGTTTTCCCTTGTGTCGTGGGTCCCTTGGAACACATAAAGACAAACACAAACACCCATGACCCGAGAACAAACATCTGCTTTTTACACAAATATTTGCCCCGACTGGGAATCGAACCCAGGACCCGTTGATCAAGAGGCCGTCATACAAACTTTTGCGTTTATAATATTGGTAAAGATTTTAACTTTTTTTTGAAGCTTCCTATGACGTAAGTAAGTAAGTAAACTCTTTAATTGAGGGCACAAGATAAACAAACAGCATAATCACAACAACGAAAGCACAGACGCCCAAAACCTCGTAAAAAATAAATTAAAACTTTTTAACCAACCCCCTAACCCCCGGTGATACTTGGTGAAGTTTTGTCTAACAATCCCCCCATGTAATTACGGTAATTTTTAATAGGTACAAAGCATTTTAAAGATTTTCAGCACAGGTATTATCTATAATCTACTATAAAGTCCGTGTTACAGAACGCGGCTCAGACTCTGATCTATATTTGAGTAGTAGTCGTCTTTGTCATTTTGATAGTGAGAGAAAGAGACAATCAATACTTAAGTAAACATCAAGACTTGAGTCTGCTTCTGTAAAGCGGGCCTAAATCTAGAATGTTTCGCACCATGATCTTACTATCTTCGAACAGTTCTACATTTTCAAAGGTTGCTCAGAAACCTTATAGGAACGAGTTAATTAAGGATATCGGAGAGGTAGAGCGCTAATATATCGCTACGATGTAAATTGACTAAACAAGTTGATTCTTAGGAGTGAAGTGGAATATTGCGAGAATACAATAGAATAGAATTTTATTTTATAGGACATTCAGGATGCCACTTAAAACAAGTCAAGATTACATGAAATACATACATACGTTAAAGGATTTAAATACATACATACGCATTTGTTATTTTGACCCTACTAACTCTACGCCTATTTGCAAAGGTGCAGTCTTCCCCAGAGAAGAACAGGCAAGAAACTCTGAGAGTGGTCTTTTTAATTGCATAACAAATTTTCTTTTTTCTAATTACTAAATTTGAAATAACACTAGAGCTGAGCAGTGTAGTAGAGTCGAGATGAGAATCAATGTCACACGGCCCCGATTTTGTAACTTAAGTTTTATGTTGATGGAACTATTGAGAACTATCCAAATTTCATTCATCTAATGACGGCTGCTTTGACTAGTGGCACCACCACCAACTGAATTTTCAGTTGCTAAGTAGTTTGAAACTTAACGTTCGGTTGGCGGTGGTGCTGCTGGTCGGGGTCGCTGTCAGCAAGTATATGAAAATTAAATAGTTCTCAATTTCTCCACTTGAACAGATAAAATGGCCTCCATTCCATCGACAAACAACTTAAGTTACAGAATCGAGGCCTCGATTTTCGTACAACTATGACATTCGGTTTTTCTATTTGCAATACAGTGCTCGGAAATAGCTCCATAATTATGATTGTAAAGTGTTATGTTATGTAGCCAAAATCACATGTGAGGTATAGTACATTATGGCAAAGGCTGCGAAATAGGCAATTACAGGTCGACGGCGAGGACTTCACTAATATAAGAAAGGCAAATGCCATTGCAAATGCCAGCGTTGGAGAAGAGAGGTTCTCAAATGGAGACCACGTCTTAGCAAACGTAGTGTAGGACGCCCCCCAGCCAGATGGTCAGATGACCTAAAGAAGATAGCGGGTAGTGGCTGGACGAAAACAGCGGAGGATCGTCCAAAGTGGCGCACCTTGGGGGAGGCCTATGTTCAGCAGTGGACTGCAATAGGCTGATATGAAATGCCATTTCCGTCGAGGCATATATATATAGTGCTTTTCTCAAAAGAATGCAGGGAAATAGAACATACTTACTTTTTATATTATACATTTGTTTTAAGAGTAACCCCAGCACGTCGCAACGTTTCCAACAACATAGCGCTGTAATGTTCCAAATTATAAAACGCTCCATCTTTGACCGTAAAATCGATACTTCGCGTGTTCTTTTTTTGAAAATAATGACAATATTTAAAAAAAAAATTGTTAAAAATAATTTTAATTTTGTTAAAAATAATATTTTTAATTTGTGTTATAAAAATAATTTTCTTTTTAGAGATAAGCTAACCTTTTGTGTCGTATTTCTGTTTGTGATTTTATATATATTTATCATGTGTGCAAAGAACTGTAAATAAATAAATAAATAAATTCTATTGAATAAAAGTTAACTTAAACTATACCTAGTTATAGGTATAGTTTAAGTTAAGAAATAGCCAGTATTTCGAGAACAACCTAGTTAGTACCTAGTAACTTTAATAACTCACAAAATGTCATTCCAAATAGGCTTCAGTCTTTATTCAACTGAAGCCAGCAAGTTAAAACGTATTTTAATCAATTTAATTTGATTTGAATAACAATAAAAGAACACTTTCGAATGTTGCACTTCCCACCAGAACCCCTCCCGTTCATTCATTTGAATTTACAGATATTTAATAGTCTTGCATCTCTGTCTTGCGCAAGACTCTCCTGTAAGTCAATGTTTGCTATCTCATTATGATCCTCTGTTTTCTGTTTACATCGTAAAATTCAGCCTTTTTTTTTGATGAAACTATGTCAACAATGTTAATTTTGAAATTGTGAATGCTGGACTGGGAGTGAAAGAAAAACTTAGAATGTGCCAGCTACCTGCTCTTCCCAGGTATACAACAAGTCTGTAAGTGGGATGCGAGGGTTTTGCTGTATAATGGGCGTAAGGCTGACCACCTCTCACCATCGTACAGTGGTTCTAGAACCACTGATGCTCTGCCTACCACGTTAGGAATTATAGGCGTGAGCTTATGTATGTATGATGTTCTTTTATTTACGTTACCCGTGACATAAATTCATTATTTGTAAGCGTCTCATCCTTGTATTTCTTTTCAAATTGTGCAATAAAGTATATTGTATTGTATATCAGCCCAGTAGCTTCGGAGCGCTGTGACAGACGGACAGACAAACACACTGGTTATTTTACAAGGGTTCCGTTTTATTGCTCAGAGGTACGGAGACTTAAAAATTAGTGGAAACAAAACGAATTTTTAACCCCAAACAAAAAGAGAGGGGTGTTATAAGTTTGACTTGTGTATCTGTCTGTCTGCGTATGTGCGTCTGCTGTGGCATTGAAGCTCCTAAATGAATGGACCGATTTCAATGCAGTTTTATTTTTAAAGCTGACGTAATCGAGATGGTTCTAAGCTATACATATTTGATCAAATTGATTCTAATCTAGAGTTATAATCTATGCATATAGGAGGTTGTATTATTTTTTAGTTCTAGAGTTATTCCTAGTTGGATGCAACACAAATACGGCAGAGGGAAAACAAAGTAATTTTTTCACCGACACGAAAGAACGCGAAGAATTTTAGTTACGTTGATTGAGCAAAGAATGTAGCTGCAATTCCTAAAAGGATTTGGAAAATTTCACTATAATCCAGCAGAAATTTTCACAGAAAAGCTGAGACAAAACCAACCTCACCGCTTTATCAAGCAGTGTAGCGCCAAACGCTGTACGCGACGGATGTCTGTTCGGAATTCGAAACGCGAGGAACTGTTCGAGTTTTGAAAAAAATAAGTATTGCTTTTTCTCTAAAAGTGGATTATGCAGTGATTTCCAGCCAGTGTTAGTCTTAGGTAAGTGAGTTTTTATTTTTATTAGAGTTTTAAAAATAGAACGAAAAGTTTCGAAGAAGCAGTTTGGCGCGAGTTTTATTTCGAAAAGTTTTTTACTTGTTGTTTTACCGTGCATTTTAAACATTTTTTATTAAAATAATTAAAATGCATTAGTTTTCATTTGCATGCATAAATCAGAAGCATTATTTATTTTCAAGCATAGAAATGTGTTTGCATATTTTTTTGACTAAATATTTTGATTCTAGCAATTTGAATTTAGCTACGTATAAAATGACAATTATAGGTAGCTTTTATAACTGAGTTACGTATAAATACTTTTGAAATTAAATGTTTGATAAATTTTAATACAAAATAGGAGTCGCCATTGTTTTTGTTATTTTAGATTTAATTTTCTAACATTTTAACAAAACAGTTTTCAGAAAAGGACTGGATTTCATGTCATTTATAAAAGGATATCAAACAAAACATAATTTAGAAGATTTTCAGACATGGGTCCTTACGATATACAAAGACAAATAACATACATTTAACCGTGCCACAAAGTTTCTGATTTTTGCTTAAATTTTCTTATGTTTGACGACCATTCTGATACAGTAGGTAGATAGTCACTTTATTGCACACAGTCATAAAAATTACAGATATCTATATATATACACACACACACACACTCATTTATTCACATAATCAAGCCATCTCTTTTGTGGGCGAAGGTGTTATTGTTAGTATAATGTAAGTTAAATAAGCTAGATTAGATAAGGAAGTAGTGTTAAATTTGTTTTTATTTACAACATACCTATAACATATTAATGTTTAAAATAGCAGATATAAGTATGGAAGAGCGGTTCCTCCTAACACAGGCTTAACAGCTTACAAGGAGGTACCAACCACTACGTAACATTAGCTATTAAGCATGTTGAAAATAAATTTATTTTATTTTATTTTATAGGTACAGTCCTTTAGAGTGCATTTATTTTAATGGTTATCGTGTTCGATTTTCGGATATAGTAAACATGTCTGTAAAAAGCAGATATTTGTTGTCAGGTGACTTTGTGTCCTGAAGGACCCGCGTACAAGAAAAACCTTTAAGTGGGCTTTTGATTATTTAAATCAATGTACTTGTCCCAACCAGGCGTCAAACTTAGAACTGTGGACAAGAAATAGCTTTATTAAAACCTAACCAAACCAGCCTTCGATTCAATATAGCCTCCAGTAATAAAATAACTAGTAAGGGGCCCCAATCGCGGTAATTTGTGTGATTTTTTTAACTTAAACCCTACCTAAACTATTCCCATTCAAGCGTCATCTTTGTTTTACGGTTTGGTTCATTTTTGTTATGGCGTCAAGAGTTAACCCATCTCATAATAAAATAATATATTCGTAACAAAGAAATGTAAACTTGATAACAAAAAAGAACGTTTTAATCCAATGGCATCTGTCAAGACTACGAAAAAGTCGTTTGCTGTTAAGCCACAGATTAACAAGTCTTTTTATTTTATTTTATCCCAATACAATAACAAATAAAGTAATACAATCACTAATGCAGTGTTCAATTTCGCAAGACATGAAAGCCCTGTCAAGACACATCCTCCGCCTATAAATCATTGGAGTCCTCCCCGATATTCCCTTATTCCTGAAGCAATAATAATTCTATCGCTAGAAACATGGTAAGGTGTGTAGGGCCAAGTTCGATGCGAAAATACGACTTGAGTAATTTGATGTTTACGAAACTTTTTTGTTATTTTAACTAAAATAGATTGCACGAAACTAGAAATCAATTAAATTCTGACTAAGCTTTGCAAAACAAACCTTGTATTATATTGAGTAGGTATTGGAATTTGTCAATCTGAAAAATAATTAAAAAATGTTTATTTCAATAAACATTTGTATAGATCTAAATAAGGTGTTGGAATCTCCTATTTAGCAAAAGATAATTTCTTGTGGTGGGCTTATCTACTCTTCCATATCATCGTTTGCATTACGTCAGTTGTTGTTTCAGAATCAAATAAAAAAAAAAAAATAAGAAAATTACATAACAGGAAAATAAAAAATTGGATTACGACACTATAAGGCTCTTTTTTTTCTTATGTCACCTGGGAAACAAAAAAGACACTAAACCTCAAAAATAACCAAATGCTATTGAAACATAAAAATAAAATACAGACAGCACTCCAAGTTACCCATTTGCGCTTCGAAATCCGGCTCTATAACGAGCGAGATAAGGGCGACATCAAAGTCAACATGTATGGGCTGATGTGCTGCCTTGCGTACAATATTCTTTTTTTTATTGAATGACAATTTAAAAACAAAATCCATTACATTTTCAAATCAGACCTGGCAAAATGTAGCTAGTTATTTAGTTAAAAAGTTCGTCCTTAACCGTTGCGTATGCAAATAAGGTTGCTCATCCTTACTGTATATGACACTATATGTATATGCGTTACTCTGTTGTTAGAATGTATAAACTACATGACTTGTATTCAGATATTTTAGATTTAAATATAGATTCGGAGGCTTAGCTTAAAAAGAATGTATTAGATAAAAATGCTGCTTTATAAATTACTTTAACGATTTTGTACTTTCTACTTTCGCTATGTATAACTTTAGTAAAACTTAACTTTATTGTTTTTAGATCTTATGTATTCATGTTTGTTTAAGTCGCTTATTATATAAACTGTGCATGTGGTGCTGTCCTGTAAGTGGTAAGGCACTTAGTTCTAAATTAAGTTAGCATAAGTAATACATGTATCAGTGTTTTTGCTGTTGGTCAGCCAAATAAATAAAATAAAATAAATAAATAAAATAGATACTATGTTTTTAAATGAAATATTTTCATTAAAGTTACAAAGTGATTAGATAACACATCACACGCTAAATTATTTTCAGTACCGTCCGCACTTGGCGGGTACACTGCCTTGCGTCCACCTCTCCGTCCCCCGTTACAATTATAGTGTCGGAGCTCATCATTATGTCTGTCAGTTGGCATGATGAGGGTTTATCTCGACACAGAACGACCCGCGGCGTGTGTCCGACGTATTTAGGACTTGTACTTGTTTGATTTGATACTTAGATTGTTGTCAATAACTGTGAGGACATTTTTTTTTCAAATAAATATTAATCTAAGACTAAGATTGTTGTCAATAACTGTAGGGAATTTTTTAATTTTGTTTTTCCGATTAATGATTACGCTATTTGAGTTAAAACTTCCTTCATCAGCCCATATACGTCCCCACTGCTGGGGCACGGGCCTCCCTCAATAACATGAGGGGTAAATGCCATACTCACCACGCTTGGCAGACGGGTTGGCGGGGGTTTTAAGTGCAGATGAACTTGCTTGCATGTTTACCTTGAGTTACAACAAATGTCGTCAAACTATGGATTTTAGCGCTTTTCATCTGTAGTAATCTTTTATTACCTACTAGCTTTCCGCCCACGGCTCCGCCCGCGTGGTCTACAGGTTATATCGTGCCCAATTGTGGGAAAAAATGTAGCCTATATCCTTTCCCAGGTTCTAATCTATCTCTTTACCTTTCATCTCTTACTAATCGGTTTAGTAGTTTAGGCTTGAAAGATGGATAAAAAGACAGAGTTACTTTATAATATTAGTAAGAAAGTAAGGATTAATAAGGACTAGCTTTCCGACGAGGAAAAAGTAACTTAAATGACTCCATGATAAGAGAGATTCCTGTAGGTACATTTTATTTTGAAATTGGTTTAGTTTTTGATTTTATTCCTTACAAACATACAATAACTCTAAAATTAAAAATATTGAATAACCCCCAAAATGTCCAGCCTTACCACTAAAAATAAAACTAAAAGTAAGAGAATGTTAAAAATGGCTGTATGGAAATAAATTCCCTTGCCTTACCCGAAAGGCATAAATTAAGCAACAACAAAATGGTACAAGACAGTTTAATTTCTAATGGTGTTTTATTTAATTGATGTTTTGTGGGAAAGCAGTTATTGCTTAAAACTTTTAAATGGCTGAATCGATTTTGATCAAATTTCAATAATTACAAAGCTTTCAAAAAAAAAAAATAACAAAAAAGAAATCGGTCTATACGCTTAGAAACTACGGTGCCACTGACAGACACACAGATACACACGTCAAAATTATAACACCCCTCTTTTTCTATCGGGGTCTAAAAATCCAAAATCTGCTGCTGTCTTGTACATCTCAGCAAGATGTTCGTAGCACAATAATTATCTCGTAGCGCAACCGTAGCAATTGCTACGAACGTCTGCAATTCCGCAAGGGGTGTTTCGTAGTACTCGTAGCAACGTTTATTTAACTAGAGGTATAGACATCTTATATGGAAATTGGCTTGAATAGCTTGACTAAGGAAGTCCGTTAACTTAGCATGCACTCCGTTTTAAGGTTTTCTTACGAATAACTCATTAATATGGGGCGAATTTTAAAAGATAGCAAAACTCTTGGGCGTGATTGTGTATTTCTTTCCTTTCCTATCTTGTAGGTATAAAAATCATGCGCTGAACTTGACTAACTTGAGTTTTCAAACCGCCAAATAGCTTCTGACTTGATTTAACGACTGTAGTCAATCGATAACAACCGAGACCAACGACTTCAATTGTCTTATAACTAGCGAACTGATTGAAGAAATAAAACAAGTTTGTAAGAGCTAGAATGAGTTTTACTGATTTTGTCACATAATGATAAAGTTATTTCACAGTAATTTAAATTAAATTAAATAATGTATTTTATTTATTTAAGACAACCTGTAACTACACTAATTCTTATAAATTATTAAACATTCAAGTAATGATAACTAAGTGCACCACATCATTTTGTATACTGAAACAATGTTGTAAACAAAACATCATTAAAATTAATACACATAATTCGAATGATATTCTGAAAACTAATACAGCTTATCCAGTTTTATTTTAATTTTAGAAATAACCTTTTTTTCATAGATAACTTCATATAAACACGGTAGGAGTTTAAGTATCTCTTCAGCTGACTGTACATTAGTACGATTCCGATGCATGAGTTTTAAAAATAAAAACAAAAGTATCCCAGCATTTGCAGCGCATAATTTTATAAACTCCAGTACCTAGTAATACCTAGGTATGCAAATAAAGTTATCTGAGACCGGCGGCGGCGCTGTAATCAGATTCAGTTGAAAATAACGTTACCGTCGACTAATAGACAGTCTTGATGGCACGCTAGGTCCCTACGGATGATTGGTAAATATAAATTCTTGTTTCGTTGCCAACGCCGCCTATTTCTTTTCACTAATCATTTTACGTTTGAAATTTTCTACATTTTTTAAATTTTCTGTCTTTTTATTTTTAACCCCCGTCAAAAAACAAGGATTTTATAAGTTTGACGTGTGTATGTGTGTCTATGGCATCGTACCTCGAAGCGCTCCTAGCCCAGTGGCGCTGGCTAATCACAACTGATCAGTGAGATAGATAGATAGATAAACTTTATTGCTTCTTAACAATTTGTAACATTGTACAATGTTCTTATACAATTAAAAAAAGGTTAGCAAAATGTGTGACGTAGATTGTAGAAGCAAATAGGACACAGAACTCAGCATACTTATCGCGTACCAGGGCCCTAATCGCGGTATTTTGCACAACAATTATTGTTCGTTTGGATTAAAATTGCGTATTCATTTTTGTCACCAGGGTGTGACAAAAATGAAAAATGAGAAAATAGTAATCTATAATCTTTTGGATTTATTTTTTGCTGTGAAAAATTCAAACCAATGGTTATTTTATTAACCAAATAAACAGACCCGTATTTTCTCGCGAAAAACAGAGTAAAGTGGCAAAATTATCCCCAAATGTCTGGTAGCTAGGCCAAAAACCTCTAAAAAAAAAAAAAAGGGGGATAGTTTTAATCGTTCAAAATAACGATTACATTGTTCAGAGTAAAAGTTCATCAAGAGGTACTTTTCCAACGTAACGATCATATTGAGTAGTAATTTTTTTCATCCATCCGGATAGGCAAAGGTCGGAGCCATACAGCCAAATCTTTCTTAAGTAATTTCTTCTACTCAAAGTCTTAATTTAAATGAAGGCTAAAGAAAGCCAAATCTTGAGTTTTCATAGTGAAATACTATTAATAACTAGCTTTCCGCCCAAGACTTCGTTCCCATGGGGATTCGGGAAAATTATGTAGTTTATGTAACCCGCTGATAAAAGAGCTATTTTTGGTGAAAGAACTTTTAAATCAGTTTAGTAGTTATTTCCTACCAAATAAACTCACATATTTTAGATAAGACAGTGAAACTAGTCAATATAATATCAAATTTCTTCACTATTTGTGGGTAGGTATTGGCATAGCTTTAACAAGGATTTAAGTACTCGTAAGAACAGGGGTTCCCTAACTTATTTGAGACGCGCCCCCTTTCGACCATAAAACAAATTCCGCGTCCCCCATGCTCCAGTCCAGATTATTAGGTCAGAATAAAAAACTATTAAATAACAAAATAAGTATTTTTAATGCTAATTAAAGTTTTACAAAAATCATACAAAAGGTATTTGGTAAGTAGAACCTACTTATTGGGAATGTGATGGATGAGCTTGCATGGATTTGACGAGGTTTACAATTCTTGGCTTAACCATAGAAATCGCACAACACAACGTTAATCACTACTACCAATGTCTTTATTTATATACTTTGTTTTTTTTTTGTAACTACAGCAGAAAATCCCCTTTCACATAAATATTTACTTGAAAAGTGTAAATAGGTACAATTGAAGTGCTTTTTCTGCTATTTTGGGGTAAATTGAGAAATATTTGACTTAAATTAAGAACATTAAGTGCCTAGGTGTATATTAAGCAGTTCGATAACGACTTAAGCCCTCAGGATTTTTGACTGAGAAGCTATTACAACACTTATCCAGGATACAGAGGGTTTGAATAAAATAATTTATTTAACATAATAAATCAAGAAAATGTTTTAATTAAATTATAACATAAAACACGTGAAAATTCAATAACATAAAAGCCTTTAATAACTATCAAAAATGTTCAACACAGTAAACAAACAACAATAATTAGGGATTAGGTATAGTATAAGTAAGGTAAATTTTATTTTCATTATTTATTCAATAAATCTATAAATCTATTTAATAAGTTTGGTATATAATCCTAAGTCTATGCTTTTAATCTATCATATTTGTCTAAACATAAGGCTTGTAACTCATCTTTCACAAAGTACCCAGAAAAATTACAATTATTTTTAATACGGGCACTATTTAAATACTGGCTTATAGTGTAGAATAGAAATGACTAAGTAGGCCTCTTGACTTCTAAATTGAACTCTTAATCTTGGCACTTACCATTTATCTTTTCTTATTATCATTTACTAGCTTTCCGACCGGGGCTCCGCCCGCGTGGACTACAGGTTATATCGTGCGCAACTGTGGGATAAAATGTAGCCTGTCCTTTCCTAGGCTCTAATGTATCTCTGTACTAAACTTCATCAAAATCGGTTCAGTAGTTTAGAAATGAAAGACGGACAGACAGACTATGTCTGTAGTTACTTTCGCATTTATAATATTAGTAAGGATAAATTTAAAAAATTGTGTTACTCCCTACATTTATTGCTTATAGGTTACTCTTAAACGGCTAAACCAATTTTGATCAAATGTAACTATAAAAACTTTTTATAAAAAAATTGAACCAACTTCAAAAAAGCAAAAAATAAATACAATATCATTTGATGTGCTATGTAGTACCTACCTACTGATCTGTTTGAAGTCGGTGCAAAGACATTTTTAGTGCAAATTATAAACTTTTCCTTTTTTAAAGTCGGTTAATAAAACGAAGTGTAAGCTTTGCAAAAGTTTAAGCGAATCAGTATAATGTATTATTTATTTTACATACACACTGATTAAACAGAGAACACCCTTTTTTTGAAGTCGGTTAATATACTAAAACCTTCTCCTGAATGTAACAAATACTTTTCTGAAAACCACATCAAAATCGGTTCAACCAAACTCGAAATTATCGCGAACAAACATACATACATACATACATAACATACATACATACATACATACATACATACATACATACCCAAGGTTGCCGATAAGATATTGCTTCTTAGCAATGGGGCCGCCTTTTGTACCCTAACTTTATTACTGTTCATAATGTAACTTTTACTCTGTCTCATGTTCTGTAATGTTGGTGTGCAATAAAGTATATTTGTATTTGTACATACAGGTCAAACTGAGAACCTCCTTTTTTTGAAGTTGGTTAAAAATCATCTCGATTACGTTAGCTTTCAAACAAAAGAACTGCCTTCGAAATTGGTCCATTTGTATAGGAGCTACAATGCCACAGACTTAGACACACAGATACACAGACTCACAGATACAATCGTGAAACTCATAACACCCCTCTTTTTTGTCGGGGGTAATGAGATGATCCTGGACAAATTACACGGTGCCATCTAAAATCTGAAACTTTGTTTGACGTATGTGTCAAAATAATATTGTTATTTTGACACATACGTTCCTATTGAAACGTTCATTTTTAGGGTTCCGTAGTAATCTACGAACCCTTATAGTTTCGCCATGACCGTCTGTCCGTCTGTCCGCGGGTTTCCTAAGAAACCCTTGGTACTACAGAGCTGAAAGGCATGATCATACATATAAATCACGCCAATAGAACTGTAGAGTAAAATCTTAGAAAAAATTTTTTTTTCAGGTGTCTCCCATAGACGTGAAAGGGCGATGATTTTTTTTTCTCGCCAATATCATCGAGTGCATTCCATCGAATGGAATGTCATAAGATAGCTTTTTAAAAGATAGAAGGGGTTTACTAAGAACGTTTTTCGATTCAGTACTCCGTTTGCGAAAAAATATATTTTAAAGTGAATTTTTTTGTTAAAAACAAGTGTCCGGGGGGGACACTACCAGCTAAAGTTTAGCTGCTAAACGGTTGTTTCTATTCACTTTGGTAGAATATACTACGAAATCAAAAGGAAAACTATCACACATAAGTTGGCCCTTCAAGTTTGCGAGTAATAGTCGACCAAGTGCGAAACACTGTTGGGATTAATAAGAATACATTGACTAATATTCGATCCTTGGTACTACAGAGCTGAAATTTGGCATGGTCATAGATATTGATTGCGCCGACAGATCTAAAACATAAAATTTTGGAAAAAAAAATCGGATGTTTCCCATACACGTGAAAGGGTTTTTCTTTTCTCGCCGATACCATCGAATGGAATGTCATTTTTTGATACTATATTATTTGGAGATTTTAACATTGACTATGACAAGTGATGAAAGAAACTCAGCCTTCTAAGGCTTTTAATACAGACTCGCCTTAGTTTTGATGCCTCACGACTGACTCAGTCTTTTAGTTCCCAACCTTTAGTTATAAGACTAGCTTTTTTAGTCGTGGTCTTTTAACGTAGAAAGCTGAGCTGTTACTTAAACAGGTTAAGGCGACTACAGCACCCGATAAAAGCAGCACACATAGGAATAGTGCCATCTCCGTCTCTCAACAGGCCTGGGCCGGCAGTGCGAGCAGTGTCCATATACGAAGTTTACGGTCTATGAAAGCGTACGTGCGTAAAAACATGTTCGAAAGTTAGAAAAATGAGATTTATGGAAAGTTAACAGCTTAAATCGAAAAATGCGTTAGCTACTTATCAAGAATGTTCAATTACGAACGTTTTGATAGCAAATTCAAGTTCCTGTGTGCATTTTACTGTCGTTTTTACAGCTTAAAAGATACACAGTATTGGTATTTAGAGGTGACTTTGTGAGCTTTTTCTATCGAACCAAAAGTGCTGAATCATGTTTTCAGCAAACTACTTATCTAGTTTATGTCCTGAATATTACCGTATTTTTTTATCTTCGATTTAATGCAGTGCGTCATGCTTATCTACGCATCATAAAATCGTAATTTAGGTGCTGTAGTCGCCCTAAACTACTTAAAAGACTAGCGACTCACTGTCTGGGAAGGCGACAGTCGTAAGGTATGACATGTCACAGAGGGATCGCGGAGTACTTACATCGGTTCAAATTAAAGGACAATCCCGGATGCGAGTTTGATCCCGGCGTAAGCGAGTCTGTGTGGCACATATTACTAGATTGCCCACGCTTCGCAGCTGCTAGAATGGAAGTTGAAATCACCATGGACACTACACTAAACAAATCAGCTTTGCACGATACATTTACACATATGGAGTGTTAATGTGTTAAAAAGGTTAAATAGGTAATAATAATATTAAATGTAACAAGACAAGGGCACGAACAAGTCTGTGGATGTAAAATTAACTGTATATAAAAAAGTATGTGTTGATAGAACGTAAATATCTAATTTTATCCCCTTGTTAAATTTTATCCAATTGTATTTAGTGGTTTAGGCGTGAATTATTCCTTTTGATTGATAGGTTACAAAAGATTTATTGAATATCACACACAAACTGCGGTGCGAACCCTTTTACATGAAAGAACTCGAGTCGTTTAAGTCTTTTAAAATTAACTGGAGTTTTTTAAGTCTTTCAGTCTTTCGAAAACAGCTCAAGTCGTTTCAGTTTTTAGTCTTTTAATAAAACGACTAAGTCTTATTAATAAAAACTCGAACTTTCAATCTTAATTTTAGAGTCAAGTCCTGTAAGATGGAGGCGAGACTTTTTAATAAGCCTTAAAAGACTTTAGTCTCTTTCATCTCTAACTATGACCGTAACGATAGTATACCAGTTTTAAATGAATACGTAATGTAAACGATTTTTATACAACCGTTTGCATCCACGCGAGGTGGTTCTTAAACAGATGATTTTTTTTTCATTTTCCTTGTGGCGCTGGAATTTAAAATTCTCCTTTATTTACCTTCTTTCTTTGTGACCTCGTTTTTAGACATTATTAGCGGTTTAACCGTCAATATGCTCGTAGAATTAAGAAGCCAGCTGCATATTTGAACCATGCTGCTACGGAACCCTACAATGCGCGTGTCCCGATACGCACTTGGCCGTTTTTTAGGGTTCCGTAGAAATCTACGAACCCTTATAGTTTCGCCATGTCCGTCTGTCCGTCTGTCCGTCTGTCCGCGGGTATACTAAGAAACCCTTGGTACTACAGAGCTGAAATTTGGCATGGTAATAAATATTAACTACGCCGTCAGAACTGTAGAGTGAAATTTTAGAAAAAAAAATTTTTTCGGGTGTCTTTCATAGACGTGAAAAGGCGATGAATTTTTTTTTTCTAGCCAATATCATTAAATGGGGTGTCATAGGATAGATTTTTAAAAGACAGAAGGGGTTTACTAAGAACGTTTTTCGATTCAGCACTTTGTTTGCCTAATATAAATTTTGAAAGTGAAAATTTTTGTCAAACACAAGTGTCCCCCCCCTCTACCAGCTAAACGGTTGATTCTAAAAATGTGAAAAAAATCATGCTGGTAGTGTATACAATGAAATTATAAGGAAAACTATCACACATAAGATGGCTCTTCAAGTTTGCGAGTAATAGTCGACCAAGTGCCAAACTTAGTTGGGATTAATAAGAATATATTTACTAATATTAGATCCTTGGTACTACAGAGCTGAAATTTGGCATGGTCATACATATTGATTGCGCCAACAGATTTAAAAAAAAAAATTGGAAAAAACAATTTTTCGGATGTTTCCCATACACGTGAAAGGGCAATGGTTTTTTTTTTCTCGCCGATATCATCGAATAAGATGTCATAGGATATCTTTTTAAAAGATAGAAGGGGTTTACTAAAAACGTTTTTCGATTCAGCATTCCATTTGCGAAAAATTAATTTTTAAAGTGAAAATTTTTATTAAAAACAAGTGTGCCCAACTACAAGCAAAACGATTGTTTTTAAAATGTGGGAAAATTCACGGTGATAGAATATACAACAAAAATAAAAGGAAAACTATCACACATAAGTTGGCCCTTCAAGCTTGTGAGTAATAGTCGACCAAGTGCTAAACGTTGTTGGGATTAATAAGAATATATTCACTTATATTAGATCCTTGGTACTACAGAGCTAAAATTTGGCATGGTCATACATATTGATTGCCCTGACAGATCTACAAAATAAAATAGTGGAAAAAAAATGTTTTTCGGGTGTTTCCCATACACGTGAAAGGGCGATGGATTTTTTTTTCTCGCCGATATCATCGAGTAGGTTATCATAGGATAGCTGTTTAAAAGATAGAAGGGGTTTACTATGAACGTTTTTCGATTCAGCAATCCGTTTGAGAAACATTAATTTTTATAATGAAAAAATGTGGAATAATTCACGAGGGTAGCATTTATGACGAAGTGTACCCCAAACCAAAATGGCTGCCATACAAGGTTCCACGCTAAAAGTGAGGCGAGCCGAAAGCCAAGCTGTAATATAATGACATTTCAGGTGTCGTTTAATAAGTTTTTGGGGGTGCTAATTACGAAAATGACATCAAAATTATAAACGATATTATTATATTATGCCTAACAATAATAGTATCGCAAAAAAAAAAAATCGCGCTCGCTTCGCTCGCGCATTAAATACTTCCATTTCATTCTATTTATTTCTTTTTTTTTCTCGCCGATATCATCGAATGAGATGTCATAGGATAGCTTTTTAAAAGATAGAAGAGGTTTACTAAGAACGTCTTTCGATTCAGCATTCCCTTTGCGAAAAATTAATTTTTAAAGTGAAAATTTTTATTACAAACAAGTGTCCCCCAGTACAAGCAAAACGATTGTTTCTAAAAATGTGGGAAAATTCACGGTGATAGAATATACAACAAAATTAAAAGGAAAACTATCACACATAAGTTGGCCCTTCAAGCTTGTGAGTAATAGTCGACCAAGTGCCAAACGTTGTTGGGATTAATAAGAATATATTTACTATTATTAGATCCTTGGTACTACAGAGCTAAAATTTGGCATGGTCGTAATATTGATTGCGCCGACAGATCTAAAAAATAAAATGGTGGAAAAAAATTGTTTTTCGGGTGTCTTCCATACACGTGAAAGCGCGAGGGATTTTTTTTTCTCGCCGATATCATCGAGTGGGTTATCATAGGATAGCTTTTTTCAAGATAAATGGGGTTTACTACGAACGTTTTTCGATTCAGCAATTCGTTTGGGAAACATTAATTTTTATAAAAATAAAATGTGGAATAAAACACGAGAGTAGCATTCACGACGAAGTGTACACTAATCCAAAATGGCCGCCATACAAGGTTCCACGCTTAAAGTGAGGCGAGCCGAAAGCCAAGCTGTAACATATTGACATTTCAGGTGTCGTTTAATAGGTTTTTGGGGGTGCTAAGTACGAAAATGATATCAAATTTTTACAAGATCACCACGCGACCTGCTTTAGCAGCAGCTCGATATTATTATATTATCCCTAACAATAATATTATCGCAAAAAAAAAAAAAAAGCTATTAAAAAAAAAAATTCACGCTCGCTTCGCTCACGCATTAGATACTTCTATTCTGTTATATTTAGACCAAAACTACAATTATTTCTGAAACTACAAACTTTTTAATACATTTCTTTTTGATACTATAGTATTTGGGGATTTTAACATCGACTATGACAATATGCTCGTAGAATTAAGAAACCAGCTGGATATTTGAACCATGCTGCTACGGAACCCTACAATGTGCGTGGCCCGACACGCTCTTGGCCGGTTTTTTTTTGTTATGAACGATTGCTTTTATACACAAATTATAACAAAATTGAACAAAATCGTTAACAAAAATGAAAAATTTAACAATAATTGTCCTTTGGTAAAGTCGTTAAAATTAGCGCGATTAGGGCCCTGGGGTAAATAAAAAAATAATAATGAAGTAACTTATCAGAAATGTGTACCAGTATGTGAGGTTAGTTAACGTACACAGAGGAGGAGAACCTGACGGGTGACCAAAGTGGCAATTTATCTCGAGTGTTTCCGTGATATCATGCTTCGAAGGGCACGTTAAGCTGTCGGTCCCGGCTGTTGTCGATTGACTACAGTCGTTAAAACCAGGTCAGACGCCATCCTGCGGTTCTAAGGTGCGTATTACAGAACGCAAAACCTCTGATCTATTCTTAAGTAGCAGTCGTCTTTGTCATTTTGATAATGAGAGAAAAAAACAATCAATACTTAAGTATAGATCATGGCTTGAGTCTCCTTTTATAATACGGGCCTAAAACTCGGTCACCAAGGTTAGCCAAGTTCACATTTTTAATTAAGAGTTTAATCGACACATACACATTTATATACTCGTACTTACCTAATTATTGTAGTATGTATCACACAAATTTTCTTATGATCCTTTTTTTATGAACAATAGTTTTTGTTACATATTATTTCAGATTTGAGGGTTAAGAAAAGTTGAAATCAAATAGTGTTTATGAAAATCTTTTTGTTCTACCTTATGGCATAAAAATCATTAGTAAAACAAATGGTCTTCGTTTTTGGTAGCGTTTCCCTTCACTTTATTTTTTTATTATAAGATGGGTTAACTCTTGACCTCAATCTTGAACATAATGTCAGGACACCCGAGGAAAGAGATGGCGTAGTGTTATTCTCAACCGATTACCGCACAGCAAAATAACACTTAACAAAATAACACACCACACACTTGACTTTACCTACACGATAATAAAAAAATCATAGCTCCTGAACATATGGATCCATATGGATTTCGATGTGTTTTGTTTTTGTCATCTGTATAGTGTATAGTGCAAGACTGAGTTTTACTGACATTTGCAATTTCGGTCGTAAACAGTATAGAGTAGAGCTCCAGGTCTTCGCGGCACTAGGGATTGAACTCAGTACCTCTCACTTACAAACACAATCCACTATCCATTTTACCACCGATCCTCTCGAGCGAGGACGCAAATTTATTCATGAGGGTGTGATCTGAAATGTAGATACGACGGGTTTTATTACACTGTTTACACACGTACCACTAAACGGCTCACTATCGCCTCTTCAGACAACCTTTTACATTTTGAAACAGCTTTTACATTTTTACAAAGTTTTATTAGACTTTCGGCGCGGGTGTTGGTAAGTTTTAACCGCTGAAAAAAATGTGACGGTTGAAGCTTAACGTTGGTTGATTAAATCATAATGGGACGCAGAAAATTGTTTTTTAACCCCGAAAAAAGAAAAAAAGAGAGTTGTATCTATGTATCTATGTGCCTGTAAAAAAATGGACTGAAAAAAAAATCTGACGTAATCGTGATGTTTTAAGCAATAGACCGATTTTAATGAGATTATTTGACCATTTAAACGAAATGTGAATAAAAAAAAACCGGCCAAGAGCGTGTCGGGCCACGCGCATTTTAGGGTTCCGTAGCAGCATGGTTCAAATATGCAGCTGGCTTCTTAATTCTACAAGCATATTATCATAGTTTATGTTAAAATCCCCAAATAACATACTTAGTATCATAAACAAATGTATTAAAAAGTTTGGCCTAAATATAACAGAATGGAAGTGTTTAATGCGCGAGCGAAGCGAGCGCGACGTTTTTTTTTGCGACAATTTTATTGTAAGGAATAATATAATAATATCAAGCTAAGCAGGTGTATATTTTTAATGTCGTTTTCGTAATTAGCACCCACAAAAACCTATTAAACGACACCTGAAGTGTCAATATGTTACAGCTTGGCTTTCGGCTCGCCTCACTTTTAGCGTGGAACCTTGTATGTCAACCATTTTGGATTAGGGTACACTTCGTCGTAAATGCTACCCTCGTGAATTATTCCACATTTTTTTTTCATTATAAAAATTAATGTTTCCTAAACGGATTGCTGAATCGAAAAACGTTTGTAGTAAACCCCTTCTATCTTTTAAAAAGCTATCCTATGATAACGCACTCGATGATATCGGCTAGAAAAAAAACCATCGCCCATTCACGTTAATGGGAAACACACGAAAACATTTTTTTTCTACCATTTTATTTTTTAGATTTGTCACCACAATCAATAGGTATGTATGACCATGCCAAATTTCAGCTCTGTGCTACCAAGGGTTTCATAGGAAACCTGCGGACAGACAGACATGGCGAAACTATAAGGGTTCGTAGATTACTACGGAACCCTAAAAACAAATGTATTATTAAAGAGTTTGTAATTTGGGAAATAATTTTTGTTTTGGTCTAAATGCAACCGAATGTAAGTATAAAATTCGCGAGCGAAGCGAGCGCGAATTTTTTTTGTTGTTTTTTTTTTGTTTTTTTTTTACGGCAATATTACTGTTAGAAATAATATCAACCTGCTGTTAAAATAATTTTGATGTCATTTTCGTAATTAACACCCCCAAAAAACTATTTAACGACACCTAAAATGTCAATATGTTACAGTTTGGCTTTCGACCTCCCCTCACTTTTAGCGTGGAACCTTGTAAACATATTCTTATTAATCCCAAAAACGTTTGGTCGACTATTACTCGCAAACTTGAAGGGCCAACTTATGTGTGATAGTTTTTCTTTTAATTTCGTTGTATATTCTATAACCGTGAATTTTTTTACATTTTTAGAAACAACTGTTTAGCTGGTAGTGTCCCCCCCGGAAACTTGTTTTTAACAAAAAAATTCACTTTAAAAATATTTTTTTCTCAAACGGAGTGCTGAATCAAAAAACGTTCATAGTAAACCCCTTCTATATTTTAAAAATCTATCTTATGACATTCAATTCGATGGTATCGGCGAGAAAAAAAATCCATCGCCCTTTCACGTGTATGGGAAACACCCGAAAAAACGTTTTTTCCAAAATTTTATATTCTAGATCTGTCGGCGCAATCAATATCTATGACCATGCCAAATTTCAGCTCTGTAGTACCAAAGATCTTATATTAGTAAATATATTCTTATTAATCCCAACAGTGTTTGGCACTTGGTCGACTATTACTCGCAAACTTGAAGGACCAAGTTATGTGTGATAGTTTTCCTTTTAATTTCGTTATATAATCTACCAACGTGAATTTTTCCACATTTTTAGAAACAACCGTTTAGCAGGTAGAGGGGGGGGACACTTGTGTTTGACAAACATTTTCACTTTAAAAATGTATATTTCGCAAACGGAGTGCTGAATCGAAAAACGTTCTTAGTAAACCCCTTCTATCTTTTAATATGCTATCCTATGACACCCCACTCAAAAATATTGGCGAGAAAAAAAAAATTCATCGCCCTTTCACGTCTATGGGAGACACCCGAAAAAATTTTTTTTTCTAAGATTTTACTCTACAGTTCTGTCGGCGTGATTCATATGTATAATCATGCCAAGTTTCAGCTCTGTAGTACCAAGGGTTTCTTAGGAAACCCGCGGACAGACGGACAGACGGACAGACGGACAGACGGACAGACGGACATGGCGAAACTATAAGGGTTCGTAGATTACTACGGAACCCTAAAAATGATAATGTTTGTGTTGGGATTTATCAATGTTTATTTAGTACATGTAGAAAGTATCGCAAAAAAGTCACATCGTAAAAGAAAGACTTAAGTAGTTGCCTTTGAGTGTGCAACTACCATTTTTTCTTTAAGAATAAAAATGTTTCAGGTTAACTATGTCCGTTATAGACTAAAAAACATAACAGATTTTCATACGGCTTTCACCAATGAACTAAATGATATAATTAATTCCCAAAATTCCCACGGGAACAAAGGCCTGAGCGGGAAGCTAGTGATTTATACTTTTAATTCTTGTTATCAGAAGTTCAACGAAATATTTTAACACATTTTTTCTTATCCGCAGATCTAAGATGAAAGGATTACACGTTTTCGTATCACTGACTCTTCTGGTGAATTCAAGTAAGTATTTTATTTAAATTACAATATTTTTCTACAGTTTCTACCCTAAGAAAATCGCGGAAACGACAGCTGACAGCTTTTCCAAAGCATATTGTAACAGATACGAAATAAACTGCACCTTTGTGAATAGGCGTAGAGTCCGTAGAGCTAAAAGAACGAATATGTGTATGTAATTAAATCCTTTAATGTAACATCCTGACTAAGATTTTTATTTTTTTTATTTTAAAATGAGTTAACCCTTGACCTCAATCTTGACCATAAAAGTCAAAGATGAGGTCGACGATGGAGCGAGTTAACCCAGAAAATGCCTATAAAGGCATTAGTACTCCCACGCACCGACGGAACACAGCAAGCTGTTTAGCGTCGGACTTCGGTAGGAGGGTGTTTGCGAACCAGACGGTCCTTTACAGAGCCTACCACACCGCATGAAACCATAGGACGGCACCTCAGATTCAGAAAAAAAATGAAGTGTCGTTGCCTGGGATGGATTACTAGGAGGCAGGTCTCATTTGTGTTTCCTTAGTCGCCTCTTACGACACCTACGGAAAGAGATGGGGTGGTGTTATTCTCTACCGATCACCACACAGCTTAAACGAATAATTATGAATGTATTTAAATCTTTCAAACCTTGGCGCGCTTCTTGAACATTCGTGTGTTCAAGATTTGTATCGCACGCGCCGTAAAAAAACACGGACTTCGACCTATTTTTAAGTAATATCCTGAATTTTCTATAGAATAAAGCTGATTTGAGTCTGACTGAAGGTTTTGCTAAAATATGTTACCTAGTTGAAAAGCGGTTTGGCCCAGTGGCTAATCAGCTGCCTTTGATCGAATGGTGTCTCTTTTGGATTCCCAGCCGCGACAGATGTTTGAGTAAAAAACAGATGTTTGTTCTCGGGTCTGTGTGTTCACATGAATCTCTGTTTGTGTCACAAGAAACACGCAAGACAAGAGTTTTTGAGTATGTGGCGTTTGTTTATTCCTTTGAGATAACAAAATTCTCGTAAGGGGCCATCCATAAATTACGTCACACGTTAAGGGGGAGGGAGGGGGTCGACGAAGTGTGACATTGTGTGACAAAGGGGTGGGAGGGGTCCTAAATATAGTGACGTCACATTTCAAAATCATTATAATCTAAGTGTTAAAACATAAACTTTGTAACTTTTAACGAAAAACTTAAAAACATTGTATACTTAAACCACAGAATAAATAATAGTACTATTAAACATAATTCAAATGGAAATGAAAACAATTTCAGAACTGCTGCTGCTGTTTTAATTCAATAATAATTACTAGATGTAAAATTACAAAACATGTGACATCACACTAACATGAAATTCATGTGACGTAATTTATGGATGCCCCCTATGTTAACAAAAATGAATTGAAAATTAACGTGAATATCAAACGTACGCGATTTCCACTTCGGCGGTCAAAAATCTTGTTAAATAATTTGCCTGAAGCCAATCTTTCATTCACTTAACAATATCTCAACAACAGTCGGGTTTTAACAGGCAAATTCTTAATTTTTGTTCGTTTAAGAGATTGGGCTGTCATTTTACGAAACAATGTCTTCTCAAAATAATTATGTTTATACCAACGTAATGATAGAATTTTGAACGCTGCTTATTAAAGAACGTTTTATCGAATCTGAAGCATAGCATCTCTGATACCAAAGAGGTAAGATCAAAATCGCAAACCGCTGATGCAAAAAATAGCATTAAACTAAATTTAATTTGAACTGTCTCAAAAACCTGGCACTTTGGTTGCTGTGGGAGGTACAACACGATCCGTGGCTTCGGTAAAACATGATGATGAGACAAACGAACAAAAAAACAAACACACCTTATAATTATATTAGTAAAGAGGTAAGAATGTGCCTGTAACAAAGCTATTTGCACTTATCGAAGCTCGAGAAAAAGGAATGGTACGCGAGAAAGCACAAAACAGGCGAAAAACTGACAAACAGTATCTTCTTCATAACATTTAGGTTTCTGCGGTCTCTATCTACCCAAATACGACACAGTCACGATACAAGTCTGCAAACATCTTTTGAATGGCTGAAACAGACTAATAGACAAAATGGCATGACAACCTGTAGAGAAAACAATTAAATCCATCCATATAAATACTCTATTACATACAGCGCCATCTACACGAACAGCGCCGAACTAGATGCTTCATACCTTAAGATTTAAATTAACGCCTATTATTGCCTATAATTCACAGTCAGGTCATTATGTGAACCACATGACGCCACATTTAACAAACATTCTGCGAGATATAAACAAACAAATAATCTTTATTGTAACATTAGAAATTACATAATAACTTAGACGTCCTGTATCCCTTGATAATTTTAACTGTGTTACAGGATACTGATTATCTTCCCATTTATGCTTCAGTTACATTTCGACAGTGCTTACTAAAAGAGTTCACAATTTTTTTACTGTTTATATTACTTAACTATAAAATATTGAATTTAAAGTAATAGTCTATACAAATATTATAAAAAGGAAAGATATGATTTGTTTGTTTGCATTGAAAAACTCTTTCACCATTAGAATCCTACTTTATCTACGATGAACATAGGGTACATGATTTTCCCGAATTCCCACGGGAACGAAATTCCGGGCAGAAAGCTAGTAGTACTAGATTTTTGTTATCGTGTAGGTATAGTCAAGAGTGTTTCAAACTTGACTAACCCTGGTGTCAGATTTTCTCACCGCACAATGGCCTCTGACTTGGTTTATAAATATAATTAATTGTGTGAATGTATGTGTATGTGACGGTAGGTACAAAATAAACATTAGTGATCCTTCTGTAAAGATTGCGATTCCCTATTCTATGATCCGGCCCCGTCACTGACAGCCACAGCTACTTGTATAATTACCAACCACTTCATTAGCTTGCGCTTGTTGAGCACAGAGCCGCGGTTAGGGCGAGGGCGTTGCTGTAACTCTTACAAACTCCTGTTACCCTAGTGGATTTAGAGTGTTATTCTATGTGAAATTGTGTGTTCATATGTTCGCCGTCGTTAGGCGAGGGTGGTACTAATAAACATACATACATATATATATACGTTCACGTCTAAAATCCCTATCGGGGTAGGTAGAGTATTAGTGGTTTTAAAACAACTTGATGCCATTCTCTCTCTTGCCAGCCCATATACGTCCCCACCGAGGGGCACGGGCCTCCCTTCAAAACACGAAGGGGTTTTAGGCCATAGTCCACCACGCTGGCCCAACACGGGTTGGTGGACCACTCGTCTTTCGAAAATGAATTTTCTTGGACGAGCGGGTTTCATCACAATGTTTTCCTTCACCGTTGAGCAAGTGATAATTAGAAATCCGTACATAAATCCGAAAAGACGAATTTAGTGGTACAGGCCCGCACCAGGCTTTGAACCCGCGACCTTCGGATTACAAGTCTTGATGCCACGTTTGACATAAATTCAGAGGGTTATATGATCTAAGTGGTAAGAGGTTATCAGCCTTTCGCCCACAATACAGCAAAACCCTCGCGTCTCACTTATTGACTTCATACTGTAGAACGGAAGAGTAGGAAGCTGGCACATCACATTCTATATTTTACATTTACTCCCAGAACGGCACGGAAGTAAACCTTTACAAACTTCTGGTATCCAGCCGGGCTCGTGGTGTAAGTTTAAAAGCATTAACTAAGTCTAGTGTAAAAGTTCCTTTATTTAATTGTTGTTGATGCATTTTAATCTAAGCTGAAACTGAGACGCTTCGCTCGCACTTCGCTCTCGCTTCGCGGTCATTTATTTTTTAGTGGTGTCTGTTTGTGGTAGGACAAGGGTTAAATGGTAAAACTTTGGTAAATCTACCGGAAACAAAGTTGTGGGCGGAAAGCTAGTGAGATATAAATTGAAAAAAAAATCACCACCTTAATTCGCCCCTGTACCAACTTCCAGTAAAATTTCATCTCAGTTTTACTTAACAAACTTTGTTGTTTTGAATTTTCTTCATAAACATTAAACGCGTCATGTTTTTTCCGAGTTCAAAGTATAAAATATATACATTATACATACATTTTCAGGATTTCCCTTAGAAAAATTAATTGATCAAGAGCTATTTTACATATCTCAGATTTCTCATTTAAAAAAATAGTATAATATTAACTCTTTAATAATACTTTGCCATTTTATAAAATGTTTCGATAAATTATTTTCTTGGAGCCTAGGTGGACGAGGCTTCCAGGAATTACACTCTTACATGGTTTCTTGACTTGGTATTTACGAATTCGCCATTTTCTATTTTAATTTTTAACTTGGTTTTCTAAAATACTCTGAAATAGGCAAAACCACGTTTGTTAGCATATACATGGAAATATTAACTACTGCATTTGATGTTTACAAAAAAACAATAATCTTGGAAAGATTTCTATTTTTGTATATTAATTGTAACGAATAAACTCAAAAACTAATGGACCGATTTAAAAAAAAAACACCTATAAAAAGCTTTCTTATCAGCAAGTGACATAAACTACATATTTTTTCCAAATTCCCACCGGAACTTAGTCTAAAGCAAGCGGAAAGCTCGTTACTTAAAAATAATAATAATAGATTGTATAGGTAGTGCTAACTTTGTCGGTTTCTATGATAAGTTATTCTATGTACGGTAAATTTATCGAATGATTAACTTTTCCCAATCTGCTGAAATAAAAATAATTTTCAACATATTTTCAAATGTAAGACTTTTTGCTAACACGATTTTCATCCTCAAAATTCAATGAAAAGGAAATCTTCTCGAGATATCACAAAATACTCTAATATTGCCTTCAAAAGTTCATCCGAGACACACAATAAGGGTCTAATGAACCTCTAATATAACTAGCTGTATTCATGCCGGCGTAATATCGACCTACTATATCTCAAAGTGGGGCTCTCTACGTTCGTTGTGGGTAGTATGATATTATATCCTGTGGCTTGAGAATGAACTGTGTGTACGTGGGTATATTAGTGAAATTTGGCACCGTTTTGGTTAGAACGTTTTGAAATGTTTTCAAGCGAAGCAGAGTTATACTGCTCAAAAATGTCTACGGAGTACGGACCACAAATTTTTCATACTGCAGATTTCTCTTTCAAAACATTTAAAAAATGACTTGAGATTTCTCTTAAAATTGTATTCTTACCAACACGCATGACGTAAGGGAATGAAATATTTCACTACTTGACTAGAAGGCACGATAGCTCAGTTGGGAGCACCGGGAGATCTAATACTGGAGTCGTGGGTTCAAGTCTCATTTACGCCAAACATTTTTTCTTTCCCTAATAATTGTAATCTGATTAGCTTACCCGCGACTAAGTCCGCGTGAAAAAGTACCATATTGGGTCACTCCCGCGCGCCCCTAAACTTTTTCTCATGGTCATACATGGTCATCAAGTTCTAACATAAAGACTTATTTTTTAACCGACTTCAAAAAAGAAGGAGGTTTCTCAATTCGACCGTATATATATTTTATGTATGTCCGCGGATAACTTCGTCGTTTATGAACCGATTTTGATTATTCTTTTTTTGTTGGAAAGAGAGTATCCCAAGAGTGGTCCCATGGTAAGGAAACCAGGATCTGATGGTGGAATCCTGAAGAAATTGAGGGAAACTCTTGAAAAAATTGTCTTTTTGGGATTGAAGTCGGTGACTTACATTTTGACGTGGAAAATTATTTTCTGGTCAAGTATCAGTAAACGAGGATGATGTTAGCGCTGCTTTTGTTGATTATGGTGCTTAAAGATAAGTACTGTAAATATTGAAATGCAAGCATGTAATGAGAATGACAAAAGTATTTTCTCGTGCGGATGTTCATGTGATGTAAGGGTAAAAGAAAGGATGTAGGGAACGTTGTATACCTCGTTCACTAGGCTCATTGTAAAGGGTTTGTATCTATTGTTTCTCCCCCATTTTTACCGTAATTACAGACTCGATTGCCATGAGTCGTTGGTTACTACCACTGAGCATTAATTGATGGGAGATATAGATAGAAAGATACAACATTTATTCTAAGCAGATTTTTTCTCGGGTCATGGGTATTCGTATCTGTCTCTATGTATGTTCCAAGGGCAAGGGAAAACCTGATTGTGGGCCTTTGAGTGTGTAGCGTTTTATATATTTTTTAATATTTTTATTTGTAACTCACAGCACACGATATTTTTAAATATTTTTATTCGTAACTCACAGTTCTATCACAGGGTGTAATAGGGATGTTGACTAATTTTTTTTATTGTTTATCTAAAAAGGAACTGAATCCAAAACCCAAAACCGAAATATTTTTTGAAAACTATTGAGAATTAAAAAAGTTACTAGCTATTAAATTTCAATAGAGGGGGAAACTGTCAAACAACGAAAAAGAGATGCACTTACAGACACGTGACGTCACCGCCATTTGTTTGCGTAGGTTAAAACGAGATAGCTAGCTCTCCCCACAAAACGAGGTAGCTAGTCCTTACGATAATTTAAATGCTAATAACTTGTTCATTTATAATTTAATTTTAATGCTGTTTTCGGATATTAATATATTTCTAGCATTATTTTTTGTTTCACATACAATAATTCACAAAATCAAACTCTGTCAACATCCCTATTTTGTAATGCCACCGGAAAGTATTCTTAATACTGTAGATAGAAAATTGTACTCAAAGAAAACATTCCTTTATTCTTGAAAAGAAAGAAAACTGCATTCAAGCATTTTCGAAATTCGCTCGGGAATCGAACCGACTAAAATCTGTAAGAATAAAAAACATCCTGTACTTTTATTACATCGATCTTTAGGGTCTATTATAAGGATACAATCTCTCTAACACACTTGTTAAATTAAATGAAAGGAAAACCTAGAAATCCGTACTTGTAAATTCAATGGGTCAAGTTAAAGCTCTTTTACTCAAAGATTCATCTGTTTACTTATTTTAGTAATTTTAAGATTTCATAGTTTTCTTTTCATTTAGTTTACCAAGTTTGTTAGTGAGATTTCATCCTTATAATTGACCGTAACGATTGATGCAATAAAAATACAGGGTGTAATTCTTACAGATTTTAGTCTGTTCAATTCCCGGGTGTGGCAAGCGAATTTACGAAAATCCTTGAATGCAGTTTTCTTTCTTTTCAAAAATAAAGGAATGTTTTCTTTGAGTACAATTTTCTATCTACAGTATTAAGAGTACCTACTTTCCCTTCATGTGGCATTAAAAATTTCAGCCTGTTTATGGCTAAGAAACCGCATAAAAATTAGTTCATTAGTTTAGGAGCTACGATGCCACTTACAGACACAGATATACACATACACAATACACACGTCAAACTTATAACACCTCTCTTTTTTGTTGGGGGTTAAAAAACATATTCCGTCAAATTTGTATTACAGCGCCACCCAGTGGAGCATTTGGGTACTGATTTCTTTTTATTTAATTTTAGTTGCCGGAAAAAAATCTCATTGTTTTGTACTAGTAAGTATATTTTTTGTTTAAAACAACGACCTGTAACCATTTACCAGAATAAAATATGCAGAGCACCTGCTACATAAAGATGTGAAAAAATGTGTATGCATGAATAGGATCCGCCAGACTGAAGTAAACTGTTTTGCATTATCTATGGCAGTGGCTGTCAAACTTTTTAAATGGGATCTATTTGATCAAGGGATACTTTGACGCAGAATAGGAAGCTCTGAAAAAAAACTCCCAAATACGACGAGCATTTTACAGGTTCAATGTCGGCTATTACTTAAAGGGATTTCTTTTCGAGGAAATAATATCACTGGATAAGTTTTATTTTTTAATATAAGATGGGTTAACTCGTGACCTCAATCTTGACCATAAGGTCAAAGATGAGGTCGACGATGAAGCGAGTTAACCCAGAAAATGCCTATAAAGGCACTGTTACTCCCACGCACCGACGGAACACAGCATCAATCTGGAAAAGCACACAGTCCTTTATTTTTTATAATACGTCAAAATTATATTTTAATACTAACAAGAAAGATTGGTTATCGACAACATTATGAATGTAGAGTAAGCGAAGGAGATATGCTTAGATAGTACTAAATGGCAACCTTTTTCACTAATCAATGGCGTCTCCATGACGGTTGAACAAGGAACTTTTATTTGTCAAACTGAAATGCTTACGATCACATCGAAAGTGTTCCGAAGAGTAAAAATATATAAGTGGATGACATCTCTTTCTTACTAATGTGTCCATGCAGACATTTCAGATTTTATTATTATTACCATTGACATAACACTGATGTTGTAAGAAAGAGACAAAATCCACCTTCATTGTTGTCCTGCTCGGAATATTTTTTCCTTTGACATAAAAATTATTTGATATAAACTTTATTGCTTAGACATAAAGTTCAATTTTAATTTGTTTATATTGTTTTGACAGCATTCCAGTTAGACAAATAAAATTTCCTTGCGGTTGAATGACAATGGTGACTATTTTATTTATCAGTGCAGGTGTAAAATTCAGAACAGCCCTTATTGACTGCCCCAAAAGTTGTACCTTTTTCCAAACACAATCATTTACAATTTACGATACGGTTTCACGAAGCACACTTTGAGAACCGATGGTCTATGGTAAACATCAGAGGGTACTGTGGATACTCTTTAGTCAAGTTTTGTACGCTCGAACAGACTTGTAGTGTAAAACTAACATGTGTAACGTGGTAGAGTACTTTGGATGATATACAGAGTATAAAGGACAGCTTAGCAAATACTTAAATGGTGTAATCTACCCATAACTATAATATAATCAGCTACAAGTAATTATTTATTCCTGGAAAATCAAAATAAAGAGTCGTTGTTATTTACTTCATTACCTACCTTATGTACAGAGGTTAGCGCATCAGGTTACTCCATCTTCATAGCAAAAGCACTCTTATCACAATAGCACAGAGTGCACGCGTGTGGTAACCGAGTTGTGGCCGTCCGTACAACGAAACAGCGCGCAATGTGATGTACATTGCTGATTTTCATGTTCAATGCTATTGTTTTTTTTACAGAGGTAATGTTTTCGAACAAATTATTTAATTTTAAAGCAGAATACATTAAAAAACCTTATGAAATTTCAAACAAAATTCGGAGAAAAATTTCACTCCAAAATCATTGAGATTTAATTCATTCAGGGTTTTTTGCGCCTCTTATGAGATTTCAAAAATAAAAAAATTCCGGGAAATCAAGAGCATTCTTAATTTCCAAGACTTTTCTAACATAAATATAATAAATTCTGCTATATCTGAACGGGCATATCTTTTTTTAAGATCGGTTAAAATAAAAACAAATCTTGTTACTACATAAATGTTTGACCCATTTTCTCCATTTGTAACATATTAGGTACACGCGACCCAGAGATAGGACACAATAAGAGAACAAGACAATTGTTTGCCTCGTGGGCTTCGACTATCAAGGTCCACAATACCTTTTATACATTTAACTAACTTCACACTTTTTTCCTTATGGGCTAGGAAAATTAGCTAAACATGGAAATATTTCGATAACTGTAAACTTCTTTCTCGATGACATAAAATATTGTTAGTTATAACTAAAATAAACAAAATTAAACAAATTAAATTTCCGCATCATTATAAAAAAACTGAAAAATTTAATTTTCTACTCATTTTGATTTCAGTAAAGCGGCATAATATTTAACTTCGTAAAAGTGCCTCTATTATAATATAATGCTTGCATTCCAGTCTAAGAAATTAAAATTAAACTAATTAATCATTCAGAATTATCATTTATAAAGAATGTTCAGTAAGTTACGGATGTTTTGGCTTATCTGATCAAAAATTATAGATAACTACATTTCAACAGTTTATTCTGTATAGTATATTGTGTATGTTAATAAACTAATAAAAATTAAGCAGATTCTCTTTGCAGAATTCAACAGTTACGAATATTTGTAGTTTTAAGAAAACCAAAATTCATAACTACTCTAAAAGTTTTTAATTTATGCCTTAAAAATATAATTAGTACTTTAAGAGACAAATTAAGCAAAAAATGTCTACGATTATTCATCAATTGCTATTTTTTCTTAGTTTTGTTTCAATATAAACGGTATCCTATGTAGAATAAGGTCGTAATTTCATTGTGTCCCAACTCCCAACCGTACGTCTACTGTCACGAGACGCGCACTGTTTTATAAAATTTGTTTCTAATGTATGGATGGCTACTAAACGTAAAGAGAAAAATATTGTTTAGCATTTGGGTGCTTATATACAGTAAAGTAGTCAAAATGAAAACGTTTTGTTCTTTTTGCTTCCCAAGAATATTGAAAGATATAAAGAATATTAAATATTCTTGATATTGAAGAATATTTATTATTACCTATTTATTAGTGGGCAGATCTAGTTAGGTCGTTAATTATAAACGTAAATGAGACCTGAACGGAGTTTCGCCGTTACAGATTTATTTTATGTATAATGTCAATGACCTTAGATATCGTTCAGTGTAAAAAGACCTACCAGTACTAGTGATTGCCTACCAATACAAGCTTAGCATTATGTTGGTAATTATTTAAACACCTATGATTTAGTGCAGAGGTTCCCAAACTTATTTCGTCTAACGCCCACTTTAAAAATCTGTTATTTTGTAGCGCCCCCCATTTTTTTTCACCATAAAACTTTAATAACAAATTAGACTCATTTAACGAAATTGGATTTAAAAAAACATTGAAAGATAATTAAAAAAATATATTTATAAAGACAAGAAATGCGGGTTTTATTTCAGGCAGACTTTTTACACTGAACGATATGTAAGGTCATTGACGTTAAACGTAAAATAAAATATTGTCCATCACATTGGACACACTCTTCAAATCTGGCCTCAGTATTCCGTGCCACTCGCTGAAGCAAAGGTGCTAGGATGGCATTAATCTCGCGAACGGTATTTTCTTTAAGCGCTATGATGGTCGTTGGGTTGGTGCGCAGTAAAGACGAGATGGTATCCTAATATTGGCAGAAAATAATCGTTCAGCTCATCGCATTTAACAACATCTGCGCCCCCTAATTTTTTCTGGGCCCCTTATTGCCCCCCTCCAGGCCTCCAGTTCCCACTAGGGGGCGTTATCGCCCACTTTGGGAAACACTGGTCTAAAATGACAAAATAAGTTAATAGCATCTAGTAAAAGGCGTGAGGATGAAAAGTTTTTATCAGTTTCTGAAGATAAGCTACAACACCACAGCAGGTGCAGAGCTGTCTACACCAATGTACGATGTATCAAAAGTGCGGAAAAAAACAAACCGACGACGAAGCTGAGTTCTGTTCAAATGGTAGCTACATTTGATTCAAAACAAGATTCAAGATTCAAAACGTTTATTTGACATACACACTACAACACAACAACAACGTTACATAATAACAACACAGAATAAAAAAAAATAAAACGTAAAATAAAAAAACATATATATATAAATTAAAATGGATGGAGTTGTGATGTAGTGCGATGACAAACAGGACTCACCTCAGCATGTGTTGCAGCAAAGGCCACAACGCTGGTTTTCAGTTGAGCCCCTTAGATCAGTGTATGTGTACTTACGTAGCTAGACGGGAATGAAGAAAATATATATGTTTGTGTTATGTGTAATATATACGTATATAATAAAATTAATTCATATATAAATGATAACATAAATATGTGTTTTTGCAATATAGTATGGGAGGGTTATGTTATAATAATACACAAAGTTATAAAAGAGTTAGTAAAATAAAATTAATTCACTGAAATAAATAACTCTAAAATAAAATGTTGTGTAATCCCGAACATTTAACCGCGTGGTGATTGGTTGAGAATAACACCACCCCATCTCTTTCCGAGGGTGTCGTAAGAGGTGACTGAGGAAACACAAATGAGACCTGCCTCCTAGTAATCCATCCCAAGCAACGACACTTCATTTTTTTCTGAATCTGAGGTGACGTCCTATGGTCTCATGCGGTGTGGTAGGCTTTGTGAAGGGCCGTCTGGTTCGCGACCACCCTCCTACCGAAGTCCGACGCCAAACAGCTTGCTGTGTTCCGTCGGTGCGTGGGAGTACCAGTGCCTTTATAGGCATTTTCTGGGTTAACTCGCTCCATCGTCGACCTCATCTAAAAATAAACTTAAACTTAGAAACAATATTTACAAATGGATTCCTTTCAGAAGGGGATAATTTAAACAACAATAAAATTATATATCAGTTTAAGTGTATGTGTGGTGTATTCATGTATTGTGGTAAAGAAGTTATAGAACCATTATTCATTAGTATACCTAGCTAAGAACCATCTCGATCACATCAGCTGTCGAACCAAAAAAAGTAACACAGATTCACTCGTCAAACCCCTCTTTTATTTTGTCGGGAGTTGAAACATCAATTTATTCCCATGGGAATAAATAGAAATGGCGTCGTATTTGCGTATTACCAATAAATCACATAAATCATACATGTTTTAAAGAAAAACTATTTCCTTGCCTTATTTCTTTAAAAATAAAATAAAAGATAATAAAAAAACATTATCTCCAAACAGAGCGCATCTGTCTGAACCCAGAGAGCAGAGTGCATACAAACCAGCATTATGTTACCCTTTATTGGTTTTGAATCTTTCCAATGCAGTCGCGAGATCGAATCGCATTCAGATTCAATTTAGAGGAGAGGAGAGGAAAATTTAGACGAGGGTTATTGAATCAGGGACTCTGCTTGCAAGAGCTGTTCGGGACTCTAACTAGAATCTACACTGTCTTATTGCTATATGAAAATCATGCTTGAAAACCTGCGTAAAATATGAAAAATAAGATCTTTATTAACATTTATAGGAACCGGATGAATTTTCTTTCAACATAAAATGTAAATTTTAAATTAAAAAAAATATATAAAAAATAACAATAGTTCAGTGGATAATGAGCCAGACTTGTTGCCGAAAGGTTGCGGGTTCAAACCCTGGTTTGGGTCTGTACTACTTAATTCGTCTTTTCTGATTCATGTTCGGATTTCTAATTATCACTTGCTCGACGGTGAAGGAAAATATCGTGATGACACTCGTCTAAGAAAATTCATTTTCAAAAGACGTGTGGTTCACCAACCCGCATTGTACTTGCGTGGTGGAGTTGAATTAAGAAATGCACTAATGTGAGCTCGATAGCAGTTGTAGGTTTCCAAAAAATCGTAACCATAGTAACCAGCTGTAACCAGCTCTCCTCAGCTGTCACAAATTCAAATTAGCTTTATTTCATAGAATATTCAGGATATTATATAAAATAAGTCAACACATACAAATATATTCGTTAATTTAGGATGTTACATTGAAGGATTTAAATACGTACATACATAAATATTCGTTCTTTTGACTCTATTGACTCTCTGTATATATTCTCAAAGGTGCAGTCTTCCCCAGAGAAGAATAGGCAAGAAACTCCGAGGGTGCTCTTTTTAATATCATTAAGTACTTAAAGTATTCTTTATTTTTAATTTTAACTCAGTCTGAAATAACTCTAAAGTCGAGCAGTTTATTCCCATAGCTGCTTGTCTATGCCTGAGAAAAGCTGGCATCTAACACATTTTGATTTTTTCTTTTATTAGAGAGGAATTAAGTAAGCCTTAAGTCATTTTAAGTGTGTCACAGTTCCCAGTGCTATTGTTAAGCTGTGCAATTAAAAACTCCGCACTTTTCATCCATAAAACAATTGTTTTGTGCATAATGAATGACCCGTATAATTTTGGAGAACAATTTTTGATGGGACGCCTGCGTTCGTAATGAATAATTTAAAACTTCGCCGGAAAAAACTGCGCTTCAATTTTCAGTAATACATTGATGGTTTTGTACAATGCTGGATTTTAACAAATTAATTTAACATTTAGATCATAAATGATACTAAGTATATTATGTCAGTTGTTAAAAGCTTAATATTGTAATTTTACTCAGTATGATACTTCCACGCTGGACTGAGAGTGAAATACTTCCATGCTGAACTTGGAGTGATAAAACAACTTAGAATGTGCCGGCTGCCAACATTTCCCATGCATACTGTAAGTAGATCGCGAGGGTTTTGCTGTATTCTGGGCGAAAGGCTGACAATTAACCTTTCACCACTACACTCATGTTTCATCTCATCCTCAGAATTATTGTCAATGTGTCGTCAAGTGGTTCCAGAACCACATGAGGTTCTGCCTATCCCTAAAGGGATTATATGCGTAAGATTATAATCACTCGGTACTTTGTGAACTGCCTCAATTTTTTTCATTGTGACGGCCTTATTTTGATTAAATTTTAACATGAATTTACAATTATTTATGTTTCGACCTGTATTCCCCTTAAAGTTTCTGTAGCAAAAAAGTTATTCTTTATTAAATACAAAGACACACATATATATGTCACCGGAAATTAATAAGAATCGTAAGTTGATCAATTTTCGAGGTAGTTTATCAACTATCGGCAAATCATACACGGCAGTTGAAATGTATTATTTAACGTAATCAATTTTAGCTAATTGATCAACTTACGCTGCCAGGCTGCATCAACTAAAGATTTTGCTACACGTCAAATCATACACGAATGGACCAATCGCTGCTCAGTGTACATTTTTACGTTAAACTGACATCCGTTATATAATACACTATTCTCTGATTGGTCGATGCGACAACCTCTTAAGGCAACCACATTCGAGTCGTTTCTGGCACTTCGTCGGCCGCTGCCGCGGCACGCTCGCTTGGCTCGTGCATTGAGGGTCGCTGTTCTAACCTAACCTAACCCAACCAACCCGTTTAGGGTTGGTTGGGTTCGGCTACTAACAAACCTACTTGTCACAGTTCTAAGTGAGACATTCAATCAATCAGCGAACACCTCGAGTTTCAACCAATTAGCGTACACATCGCGTTTGTCGGATCATTTTACCGCGAGACACAGTAAATTGATCAATTACCGGAAATGTATACGTTAAATAGTACATTTCAACAGTCGTGTATATTTTCCGATAGTTGATAAACTACCTCTAAAGTTGATCAACTTACGATTCTTATTATTTTCCGGTGACATATACATACCTGTTATCGCTAACGTGGTAGGCAGAGAATCAGTGGTTCTAGCCAAATACTTGATGCCACGGTTGACACGAATTGTGAGAGTTATCAGATGAAACACGTTGTAGAATGGTGAAAGTTTGTCAGTCTTTGGGCCCTTTTAACCGACTTCAAAAAAGGAGGAGGTTTCTCAATTCGACCGTATATATTTTTTTTATGTATGTCCGCGGATAACTTCGTCGTTTATGAACCTTTTGATTATTCTTTTTTTGTTGGAAAGGGAGTATTCCAAGGGTGGTCCCATGGTAAGGAAACCAGGATCTGATGGTGGAATCCTGAAGAAATTGAGGGAAACTCTCAAAAAATTGTCTTTTTGGGATTGAAGTCGGTGACTCTTACGTTTTTGACTTGGAAAATTATTACAAATTAAATGGCACGGGAAATTATTATTAATTATTTGCGGTTTTTTATGTACAAAGTGACATTAAGAATTTAGGGGGCAGTAGTGCCGTACCGTTCGAATCTTAAAAAGGATAAAGCAAAACCCTCGCATCCACTTACAGACTTTTACAGTATGCCTGGGAAGAGTTGCTGCCACATTCTAAGTTTTTCTTTCACTCCAGCATGGTTTGTATTAAATAGCAAGCACGTTATTTTCTCTTCGTGAATAAAAAAGCTTCTGTTAGCTTCGCTCTACATTGTTCAAAAGTTTGAAACACTGCATCAGTGAAGTTTTATGTTTTTGACCTAGAATGTTGTTATTAAATCGCAGCGCAGCCTAGTTTTAAACTTTTACTGGATATTCTATAGCCTTGTTGTTTTGCTTTTCCGACTTTTGTAATCATAGTTGTGATTCGTCAGGTATTTTATTCTATGGACTGAAGTCATCGGGATTTCGTTTCACCCATATATAAGTACATTCACTTAAATACTAATATTATAAAAAGGAAATATTTGTATTTTTTTATATTCGTAAAAATAAACTCAAAAACTACTGGATCGATTTCTAAAATTCTTTCGCCATTAGAATGCTGCATGAACCCTGAGTAACATAGACTTCATAATTTTCCTGAATTCCCACGGAAACTAAGTCCCGGGTAGAAAGCAGGTAGCTTAATGTGTAATCGAGATAGTTCTTAACTTTATTTAATCAAAATTGGTTCAGCTGTTTAATAGTTATAAGCAATTAATGTCGGGGGTAATTCAACATTTTTGCCGACTTCAAAAAAGGAGGATGTTCTATGTTAGACTGTTTTTATGTATGTTCACCGATTTCTCCACCAATTATGGACTGATTTTCAAAATTATTTTTTTGTTCGAAAGAGTATACTCCACAGGTGGTTCCATATAAATTCAGCGCTTTTAAAAAAATCAACAAAAATATAAAAATACTACAAACCAGAACATCATCTAAATAAATGAGTGACATTTTCGTTTGTGGTTATCTGCTAATAGGCATTGTAGTCTGCAAAAAATACAGTTATCTACTTTGTGCGAACTGTTGTTGGGATTGAAGTCGGTGACTCATACGTTGTTAACGTGGAAAATTATTAATTTTAGAGTTATTTTGGTCTGGTTTCCAAAAGCTTATTTCAAGAACTCTATGGTTCTTTGTAGTTCCCCCCTACTCAAGTACTACCCCCCCCCGTACTACCCCTGGCAAACGTTGTAAAATGTATGAGACGGCGTGAGCTATCACTGTGGGTAATGGAGTAAATAACTGGGAGCAAACTCTTTGTTTGTGGCCACTGTAGAACGCCCCAATGGAATACTCATTGAAGTTGTTTAATACTACGGCCTTTGAGGGATCTATTTTTTAATTCACGGTCCTTAGACAAGCATTATTAAACCCTGACGCAAAAAGAGGGATTTGGAAGTTTAATACATATATGTATGTCTGACTGTGGTATTGATTTGTTCTTGGGTTTGGATATGTTTTTATTTCAATAAACTCTACACAATCAAAGGCCCATACTTATGTTTTCCCTTGTGTCGTGAGTCCCTTGAAATATATGTTATACAAAGACTGAAACGAACATCCATGACCAGGAAGCTTATTCCCTAACTGCGATAGAGATAATGATAGTGATTGCGATAATTGAATGCGATAGTGATATTGAATGCAATAGCAAAAGTGGATGTTGAAAATGAATGATATTTTACCACTGAATGATATAGGTATGGCAGCTTTTCATTGGCTGATAAATTGCCAAACTACCAATTTCATTCGTGTCGGTAACTAATTTAATATATTTGTCTCTTGTATATTCCTCTCGCTTTCTCGTTCATTTAGTACTTCCTGTCTGAAGTTTTCGATTTTCAATACATTCATTCTACACGGTGATCAATTAAATGACATGTACAGTAAAAATAAGTTAAAGAGAGATGGGGTTGTAACTGCAGTGAATTAAAGTGAGACAGCACGTAGCAACTAATACACTGACCTGAAAACAAGCTTTGTAACCAATATTATCATCTTCTTTTTATGATCCCATCTTTTAAACTTTTACTAGATTAAAAAATCTTCAAATTTGAATTAGGTTCAGTACACAGATATGTTATTTAAGTAATTCGTTAAATACTAAAACGTTAAAAGAGGATATTGCTCTGTATACCTGAGGTCAATAATTAAATATTGATGGCAATAATTACTTAAATGTTAGACTATTAATTACGAGAAACTTATATTGTGCCAGCTGCCAACTCTTTTCTAGGATACTTTAAAAGCCAGTTAGTGGGTTTTGCTGTGGCTGAAAAACTGACAACCTATTTCAAACAATATTCATGTTCTATCTTATATTATGACCGTCAGAATGTAGGTTAGGTATGTAATTGTTTTACAACCATTATGACGCTCTGCTTACTCCGTCAGGAATTTAGGCTTCAGTGTATAAGTATATATGTTTAAATAAAATTTTACTGAAACTCAGAGCCAAAATGAGTTATCTAGCCATCCGAAACGTAGTAAATTTATGTTTTTCTTTCCATTAATTTCACTAACCCATTCATTAGTCAAAATAATACAAAATAAAGACAAAT
Source organism: Aproaerema taeniolella (assembly GCA_949987775.1). Taxonomy (NCBI): domain Eukaryota; kingdom Metazoa; phylum Arthropoda; class Insecta; order Lepidoptera; family Gelechiidae; genus Aproaerema; species Aproaerema taeniolella. The sequence continues at coordinate 3,714,619 of OX465268.1, read as the reverse complement.
AGCAAAGCACTATTTACTTGTGTTGTGTAGGTAATGGTGCAGGCGCATGTAGCGTTCCACATGAGACTGCGACCTTTGCCTCGGTACCAATGTGGTACTACCGGGCCTATTGCCGTGTTTCGGGAAAGGCCGGGCTCTAGAAAACAAGGCTAAGACATTTCTTGTTCAATAACATTTTTCCAAGATCAGTAATAAGTTAATAACTTGCTCCTCCCAGGTCTCTCATCTTTAAAAGAACTCGTCATTCTACAAAACTTTCAATAACAAAACCTGGGTCTTCTTCTTCCTCCTACTACTGTAATTGGATTGTAGAGATTACGTAATAAATAATAAAAATTGATTATTATTATTATTTTCTTTTTCGTGTTTTACTGCCAAATCAAATGGATCCCTTTGAGTACAGAACTCTAAAACACATAAAACTTTTTTTTATTTTTCTATGAAAGAGGTGTCTATTGTTTATTTTATCTTTTACTATAATTACTCTATGTTTATCAAAAGTGTCAAAATTTGTCAACGTCAGTCCACGTAGAAGTAAGTGTTTTATTTGTAAATATGATATTTAAATGGTTATGTTATAGTCCCGTAAATAACAGGTTTTTTTTTACATTAGTAGTACGATAATACATCTATGTTATACCTACAAGAGAAAGCAAAAAAAAATATTGCAGAAAAACTATTTTGTAAAGAATGGCAAACGTGCGCAGGGTTTTGAAACCACAACTTCAGGCACAAGCCACTCAATATCGTTTAAATATCAAGCTCTTCTTATATATTTTATTATATATAAAATTGGACGTCCTGATTCACTGACTCATCAACACCCAGCCCAAACCCTCAGACCTAGAAAACTAAAATTTAGCAGAAAGGTGTCTTTTGTAAAGGTTGTAAGTACTAAGAAAGGATTTTTCGAAATTCAACCCCTGGGGTGGTGAAATGGGGGTTCAGAGTTTGTATGGAGAAAACAATTTTTTTGGACATTTTAACTCGAAACTTCGTCAAGATTAACCATAAGGCAAATAAAGGGACGAGTGTTTACGGATTTTTCGAATATCAAGGTGTCAAGAATGAAATGGGTGACTAAAATAGTTATTTGCGCGAGAGCGTAGCCGCGGGTAAAAGCTAGTCTATTATATTTACAACATCAAAGGTATTTTGCATAATTTTCATTCATAAATCTGTTTGCAGGGTAATTGATAGAAAATGACGTCTACACTCTAACTTCATCCACACAAAACCACAAAAATGCGAAGTTACAAATTCAAGATCAAACATTTGTAAATACCTCAAGTATGTATGTTATATATACGAGGAACGACAGACAGTGGGCCAAAGCAGTCTCGAATGGTGGCCAATGGGAGCAACAAGGCCAATGAGCAGACCAACCAGACCGATGGTCAGAAGATATCGTCAAAATGACGGGACCTCTATCGATGAGGTTAGCACAGAACCGTGACGATTATCGCTACAGAGAAGAAGCCTATACCCAGCAGTGGGTTGATGTGGGCTGAGTATAATGATGTACCTCATCAAACCATTTTCATGATAGCTTTCCGCGCGCGACTTCGTTCCCGTGGGAATTTGAAAAAATGATGTAGTACCTAGCCTATGTTACTCAGGGATAAATCAGCATTTTAATGGTGAAATAATTTTTGAAATCGGTCCAGCTGTTTTTGAGTTCATTCGTTACAAACAAAAATAAGATAAATAAACTTTTTATAAAAAGTTAAAACGACTTAAAAAAGCAAGAAATAAAGATGTAGCATTTAATGTGCTACGTACTAACTGATCTGTCTGAAGGCGGATGTATTTAGCCTATCAAACTTATTTGTCTTGGCATTGACTCCAAAGAGATCAGTACCTAGGTACTAACACATTAAAAGATACATCTTTATTTTTTGCTTTTTGAAGTCGGTTTAATTTTTTTACAAAAAGTTTATTTATTTTACTATTTTTAGTGTAAATAATAGAAAGTATGTGAGAAACAATGTAAACGCCCGTTAAATTCGAGGGTTTCCCTCTATTTTCCTGGGATTCCATCATCAGATCCTGACTTGATTACAATCGGACCACCTCTGGAGTATACTCTTTCGAACAAAAAAGAATTTTGTAAATCGGTCCATAAATGGCGGAGATATCGGTGAACATACATTAAAAAAAACATACATACAGTCGAACATAGAACCTTCTCCTTTTTTGAAGTCGTTTAAAACTACAAATCTTCCTTCTTTAATTAAATATTAGTATAGATAAAAAGTAGTTATCTTTTACTTTACAAAGTTTTATTGTATTTCAGTTATCGAGACATCATCCAATTGCCGTCGAAGTTGGTACAAATGAGTTACATGACATATGAAGTTTTGAAACGTGGAGGTTCAAGAGAGGATATCAGCTCTTGAAAATAAGTAATAAAGATGTAAAATGACCACACTTGAATAACTTTAATGCTCTTTTATATTAAAATAAAATACATGAACTAAATTGAATTTTGATTTTTATGCTTGGAGAAAATCTGTAAAAAAGAAACAATTTTTAAATTAACTTATCATATGCATTCTAAGATATTAGCACAAGCTTATATATGTTTGATATATTTTACTTTTATTATTAACGCGAGTGCGTCTGATTGTTTACCTATTCAATGTATCTAGTTTGTTTCACAAAATAATAATAAGGAGTTTAGAATAAATAAGACCCTACCCTACTATAAACGTGGAAGCATGGAAGCTACAGTAGCTTCCATACTAGACTGGGAGTAGAAGAAAAACATAGAATGTGCCAGCTGCCTACTATTCCCAGGCATACTGTAAAAGTCAGTATTGTCAGTATTTGCTGTATTGTGGGCAAAAGGCTGACAACCTCTCACCACTTACATCATTTTTCATTTTAAAACCCTCTTGAATCTTGGTTTTAAAACCACTGATGCTCTGCCTACCCTGATAGGCATTACAGGGATGAGCATATGTATATGTACAAGAAACGTAAAAGTTGGAGACGGACGGAGTTTAGTTACACCTTCACAAAAAAAACAATTCAAGGGATTTTGGACAACTTCACAGAAATGTAGTTTTTATTTCATTTATTTACCTACTTAATGCACTAAAAGTACAAGGGCGGACTTAATGCCCAATGGCATTATCTACCAGCTTACCTTAGGGTGATTGGTGAGAGTGAGTGGTTGCCACACCTTATCCGAGGTGAAAGATAAAATATTCAATTATGAACATTATACTTACGAAACTAAACATAAATAATAATAAACATAAATACATATGCCCTAATAAGTATATTATAAAGTGTCAAGCTTAGCGTGCTCTTGATAATATAAGTAAGAAAAATGCTTTCTATGCTCAAACAAATACGATAGAGTTATCCTAATGCTGTAAGGAAAGTAAGGACTTCAAATGATATGTTTGTCATTATAATTTTTCAATTTATTGATTTTATTAGGAACACTTATTTAAAGTGCCTGTAATGTAAGTACCTTATCAAACTTTATTCATGATAGATTCCCGCGCGGGACTTCGTTCCCGTGGGAATTTAGAAAAATGATATCCTAGCCTATGTTGCTCGGGGATAACGTAGCATTCTAATAGTGAAAGAATTTTTAAAATCGGTCCAGTAGTTTTTGTATTTATTCGTTACAAACAAACATACAATAAATAATTTTATAATAAATAACTATAAATAACTTCAAAATTAAAGGCACCCATTTAGATATTACTTCTTTTTTCGTTGAAGTCAACAACCAAGGCATATATCACAATATTAAAAATGGCTATCAGTTCACATTTCTGCAATGTGAAATGGGATTTATATTTAAAGATAAAACTAACTCAGAGGCTACGTAAAGGTTCAAGAAAATACGCTATTAGTTCTTGATTCACAGGGTTTTTTTTTTGTTTGTTATGTACTATGTGAACCCACTGTTGGACTGGACAAGCTCCACCGAACTTCTTTTTGGAATCTTAAGTGGGTAAACACACTTCACACTTGACTATACCTACATGATAAGAAGAAGAATTGTGTTAAGACATAAATCGTTATATCTATCTGTACACTTACGACTATGATCCCTTTTACGTATGTGGTATGTGGTTTAATTATCCAAGCTTAATTATCATTATTTGGGAAACACTTCTTACTTCATCTCATCCTCGTTTTGCAGTTAAAACTTCTATTTCCAAAGAAAGGATTCACGTTGTGAAGTTCAGACATTGTCAAAATGTAAAATATGTTATTTTATTTGCATGTCCAGACGTTTGATATGATGAACATTGAATATCTGGAAAATGGTGTTAAATAATAATTTTATTACATTGTTTAAAAAAATCATGATTTGAGAACGTTAAAAATTAAGTGGCATACGAGACGACCGCCTGTATTGGCCATATACTAACACTTGGGTTGGCAGAGCGTCAAGCAATCAAAAATACTTAGGGTTTTAATATGATCCATAATCAGGGGTATAATGTATAATGTAGCCGGTTTGGTCAAGTGGTAGTGACGCTGCCTCTTGATCGGCGGGTCCTGGATTCGATCCCCAGCCGGGGCAAACATTTGAGTAAAAAGTAGATGTTTGTTCTCGGGTTATGGGTGTTTGTGTTTGTCTTTGTGTTTTCCAAGGGACCCACGCCACAAGGGAAAACCTTAGTGTGGGCCTTTGAGTGTGTAGCGTTTATTTATTTATAAAAATGGTACAGCTTGACGATCTTTTGCCCACAATATAGCAAAATTTTTGCACTTTTTTATATACAGCCCGCTGTGGTGGAAGCATATTTACTCGTAAGATGCATCATTATTCCCTCAACAAATTCCGAAGTACCCACAAATACGTATACATACGTTTACTTTGCTATAATTGCGTAACAATAATCATGTTTTTTATCAATCACACGAGAAAAATAACTTAATAATAGTATTTCTCAGAAGTAAACAAACACCAGAATAATATAAAACAACCCGTTTTTCTGGTTAAAAAGCATGTCAATACTTCCCAATATGGCTATTTCGATTTAGCTCATTAATTTTTAAGAGAGCAGTATCTCCCTTATTACTTTTTCTTGTTAAATAACATTAGTATTTTTGAATAATTACAAAACATTTCTTAAGAATTTATCAGATACCATGAAAATAATTGACAAATTGACAATTACATTCATTCAATATCATTCAAAATGTCATTCTCTGTCTTTGTTCCAGTTATAACAGCTTGAGAATTCGGACAGTATAACATGAAGTTGGCCATTTCCTGTTCCATCTATAATTTATTTGACAGTAATTGATTGCGATAAGATTGCGATACAGCTTGATTATCACTATCGCACTTAGAGAATAAGGTCCCAGAAAACAATCATTTGCTCTTTACTCAATCATTTTGCCCGACTGAGAATCGAACTCAGAACTCGTCGATCGAAAGGCAACGCCACTACCAATCGTCCAAATCCAAACCAGCCGTTTAAGCCTGTTTTTTTGAATATATGGCCCAAAGGATCGACGATACAAGGGTAAATTTACAAATACAAATTATTTATTTGGCCAAGTAACAAAGGTACATTTTAATTTTTTTTATCAACTAGCGCTTAAATAGGAGAAATCCTGTGCCAAAGCGCTAACTACTTCCATTTGACATTAGGGTACCACAACTCGTATTCTTATGTCTAAAGCAGAACAATTTAAATTCTAACTAAATCTAACAATTAATCTTACTACTTACAGCATGTAAGTATGTTGACTTTTGAAAGCTTTGTGTTTATAACTCCTACTATCCCTTACGGGGATCTCTTAGTTATTATTCCCAACCTTCATCCCCTTTTATCATTTTATCAAACTTCACCGACAAAAGTTTGCAATTAAACCTTTCTACTCACAAAATACTCGCGGAGAAATATTAAAGATCTTTTACACTCGTGAATACATGGTAATAATGTCCATCCGTAAAATCACGCCCTATAATTACTATTGGGGTAGGCAGAGTATCTTCATGTGCTTATAGAACTATTTGACGCTACAATTGATTATATGAAGTGTCATTTGGTTAATTGAAACTGCCATAATTAGACGGCCGCTTTGGTCGAGTGGTAGTGACGCTGCCTCTCGATCGGCGGGTCCTGGGTTCGATTCCCAGTCGGGGCAAATATTTGTGTAAAAAGCAGATGTTTGTTCTCGGGTCATGGGTGTTTGTGTCCGTCTTTGTGTGTTCCAAGGGACCCACGACACAAGGGAAAACCTTAATGTGGGCCTTTGAGTGTGAAGCGTCTTAAAAAAAAAAAACTCGTTTGGAGGCTAAAACAAAAGGCTTTTGACGCTGTTTTCAACATCATGTAGATACATTAGGTGTAGTAAAACCACGCAGCTTAAATTATACGTGATTTTTCTACCCATTGGAGAAAATCCGTTCTGTTTTACACAGAAAATAAGTTTCCCAATGTAACACCCCTCTAACAATTGAGTCATCATCTTGCTCCAATCCTAAATCAAAAAGATATTCCGCAAACTTATAACGAGAGAAATCCTCAAATTTCCGCATTCAGATTCAAAAGCCCTCAGAATATCGTTTTACACACTCCGGAGTAAGATGTTTTAATAACTTTTCGGGACAACACTTGGAAAGTAATATTTTGCTCCATCGCCCGCAGATCTCATTATAAATACGCCTTTTCAGCAGAATTTATACTCGGTTTTGCTGTGCTTGTGTTTTGAGGTAGGGGCGCGTCTGCGATTTGGAGTTTCTGCTATTCATCATTATTGGTTTCATTGTAGCAAGCATTCGTAGTCCATTGGCGCTTATCTAAACCGATCAGTGAGGTGAAGCAACATACGCAGGTGCAGAGAACCTAATTCACCAAAGTGGTAATTCGTTATGAGCGTTTCCATGCTTCGGACGCAACGTTAAGCCAAAATTCGCGGCTGTTGTCGATTGAATACAGTCGTCAAACAGAGTGTAAGATTCCGTACTTCTGAAGCCACTTTGAGGTGGTTTTAAAACTGACACAAAGGTTAGTTTAGTTTTCTACATACTTGATTCTAAACTGCAAGAAAGGATTGCAAATAGTGAAATTAAAAGGAAGGAATTTGGCATCGTTTACAATGCATGACTTTTGAAACTCTAATATCAGGGTTAGTCGAGTTCTCCACATACTTGATCATACCTAGTAAGAGAGGAAGGATTCCTTTCACTTTTGTTTGTTTTTCTCTATGCAAATCCTCGCTACTAGACGTGCCTACGTAATAATGCCTGAAGGTATCTCAGAAATCCCACTGCTTTCGCAAACGGCACGTTACGTTAATGAAAGAATGAGATCCGCACTTTTGTTGCTTCCCGAGGCCTGACTTTGTAACAAATCTGTCAGTGAAATGAGTTTCTTGCACGTTTTTGTGTTTGGCAATAAATTCTCGGACTTTAGTGGGTTATTTGTGCTAATTTTAAGAGCTCCACGTGATAGCTTTTTTATATATATAGAGAACGGGTTTGCTCTGTAGGAATCTTGATTTGATCACGTTTTGTAAATTCAGAATTTTTGCCACTTCCAGTAGCGTTGGGCGAGGTGACGTCAGTCGTCTCTCGCTCGACAACCCGGCTACTAACTTCTATCTATACATATTATAAAGAGGAAAGATTTTATTGTTTGTTTGTTTGCATTGAATAGGGTCCGAAACTACTGGACCGATTTGAAAAATTCTTTCACCATTAGAAAGCTACATGATCCCCAATGAACATAGGCCACATAATTTTCCCGAATTCCCACGGGAACGAAGTCCCGGGCGGAATGCTACTAATATAGTAATTAAATCGTATAATGTGCGTTTGTATGTATTTCATTGTAATCTTGATTTAAGTGGCATCCTGAATGTCCTATAAAATATATTTTTTTCCTATTCGCTTCTATATAATTTTTGTAATTAATTGCTACTCAATAATAAATGTGCCTTAGAACTTTTGATTCTCTTAATTTATCCTGTTCCTGCAACCTTTGACAGTTCTTAACCACAATCTACCTCAGGGACAAATATTTGGTCGACGATGTATCAGCTCACCCAGAAGATGCCTATACACTCGAACTTTAAAGAGATTCGGGTTACACGAGCCTGGAAATACAGACGCAGGCAGAGAATTCCATTCCTTAGCGGTGCGCAGTATAAAAGATGAAGAGAAGCGCTATCAGTACGGATCCGAGGAATCTCGACAAGGTAAAGGCTTCAGTGATAAATTGGTTTTCTGTGACTCTTAATTTAACTTGAGTTTTGTATGTATGTAAATTCTTTATTGCTCAAAAACAGTGTTATACAAAACATTTTATAGGTAATTTAATAGCAAAGGCGGACTTATCCCTGGAGGGATCTCTTCCAGTCTACCTTAGAGTAGTTGAGAGGAGACACAGGTAACGCGGGTTACGATGCAATTAAAAAGATTGAAAAAAATAAAAATAGTAGTCAGAATTACTATTCTAAAGCGGAACAAAACAAGTAAATACCTAGTAATATAATTTTTTATAAATCAAGATAAATACAATAGATCTAAAAAATATATAAATAAGTATTAATATATATATATATATATATATATATATATATATATATATATATATATATATATATATATATAATTCAGACGTACATAACCAATCACAAGGAGAAACAATCAGTTATCAGAAGCAGGAATAAAACCCCAGAGTTTTTTCAGGGACTTTTGAAAAGAGTCCACAGAGGGAGCAGTTCTGACATGTACTGGCAGCCGGTTCCAAAGCCGGTTCCGATTTACGTTTAGAACTCCTCGTTACTAATTGTAAACACGACAGCACATCACAGTCTTCTTCTTATCGTGTAGGTATAGTCAAGCGTTTGACGAACTTAACTAAACCTGGTGTCAGAGTTTTCAAACCGCACAGTTTCCTCTGACTTGTTTCTAACGACTGTAGTCAATCGAAAACAGCCGGGACTGACAGCTTAACGTGCCCTCTGAAGCACGGAAACGCTTATGATAAATTGCCACTTTGATCACCCATCAGGTTCACTGCCTCAAAGTACACATGCCGTGTGGTGATCAGTTGAGAATAAAACCACCCCATCTCTTTCCGTGGGTGTCGTAAGAGGCGACTGAGGAAACACAAATGAGACCTGCCTCCTAGTAATCCATCCCAGACAACGACACTTCATTTTTTTCTGAATCTGAGGTGTCGCCTTATGGTCTCATGCGGTGTGATAGGCTTTGTAAAGGGCCGTCTGGTTCGCGACCACCCTCCTACCGAAGTGCGACGCCAAACAGCCTGCTGTGTTCCGTCGGTGCGTGGGAGTACCAGTGCCTATGTAGGCATTTTCTAGGTTAACTCGCTCCATCGTCGACCTCATCTTTGACCTTTGTGGTCAAGATTGAGGTCAAGAATTAACCCATCTTATAATAAAAAAATAAAAAAAAACAAAATGTGTTAACATTGTCATCTCTTTTATCTTACTCGTAATAGCACCGCTTCCTTAAAGCAAATGTGTAACCTGATGTACCGTTAAGAAGAATAACGGTAATGTACACAAAACAAAATGCAATTTTCAAAATGTCCTTTTGCTTCCACTTATTTTTCATGCCTATCTAAATGGAAGGCTGGCTGCCAAGATACTTCCCTAGAATTGGAAATGTGGCACCTACCTGATAAGTATTTGAGTCAGTACTCGGTATCTGCTATCTACTGAGTAGTACAGACTACGTGAACAATAGTGTTGGGAAAAGAAGATACCGGTTTTTATTAGGATATTTAACTGACTTAAAAAAAGGAGGTTTCATGTTTGTATGTATTTTTTTTTATGGATGTTCAATCGTTCACCGATTACTCCACCAAATGTGGACGTATTTTTATAATTATTCTTTTGTTCGTAAATGTATACCTACTCCAGAGGTAGTCCCATTGTCACCACGTCAGGATTTGATGTTGAGATCTCATGGGAAATCGAGGGCAACCGTCGAATTTATAGGGCACTTACAATGTCTCTCATGTACTTTCTATTAAATATTATTTATTTATTTTTTACCAGCCCTGTATATACGTACGTCCCCACCGAGGGGCACGGGGAGGCCCGTTCCAAACACGAAGGGGATTATTATTATTATCCTTTTATTTATTTATTTATTATTTTTAGTATGAGATGGTTTAACTCTTAAATTCAATCTTGACCAAGGTTATAGATGAGTTTGAGGATGCAGCGAGATAACCCAGAAAATTCCATTACGGCACTCTCATGCACCGATAGAACACAGCAAGCTGTTTGGCGTTTGATTTCGGTAGATTTTACTAAGTCGGACTAAAATTTTAGTGAAGAGGAAAAATCCTATGGTACGACCGCAACAACTATATAAATCATTCATTCATTTGCTATTAATCCTTATTAGTGTAGAGCAGATAGAGCATAATTTAGTTCCAATCGTTCATCGTTCGATCACCAGGTCGTTTTTTGACGATTTACCACATGGTAGGTCAAGTTTTATTAAGTTACCGGTTTTATGGTACCGGTTTTTCTCATCCCGGTATTTCCCATCTCGATTTTTCCGTCTCTCAAGATCTCAGTGCCCTCGTCCTTTTCGCGCGCGGCTTGGAATGGAAATGGCCGACATTTTCTGGGAATCCCGTGTAAATGGACGCCGTGTTTTGTTAAAGCATCTCGATGATAGCACCACCTTACGTTACTTTATCTTCCCTCCCTATTTACGACTGTTTTGGAAGTTTTCAAACGTTGATTGTCGAATTCATGCCGTTTTAGGTAAGTAGAGTTTTGTGTGTCGCTACATAAAAGGGTGAGCTTGCCACGTTCTCGATCATATTTTATGCTTTTGAGCAAAACCCATTCAATATAGAAAAAGACGAGAAAACTATGTTTTTTGGTATAACTACCCATTCGATAAAACTAAAATTTAAAAAATGTGTATTACCCTCGACATAAACTTCTGAACCAATTTTGATGAAATATAGCGACGAGCGGTCCACCAACCCGCACCAACCCGCCAACCCGCATTGGGCCACGCTGCAGCGTGGTGGACTATGGCCTAAATCCCCTTCGTGTATCGAAGGGAGGCCCGTGCCCCTCGGTGGGGACGTATATCGGCTGGTAAAGAAGAAGATAGCTAAGAACCACCTCGAAAAATTTCGATTAAGTCCATTTTCAAACAAAAAAACGCATCACCACGAAGGAGAATGCATGCCACAGTAGCATCTTGAGCATAGTCTTTATTGTATAGCGTTTTACCTCACAGATTGATTGAGAACAGTAAGCGTCACTGGGCAAGAATATTGTTAACCCCCGATCAAAAAGAGGGATCTTATATGTTTGACGTGTGCATCTTTGTCTTTTTTTTATTTATTGTAAGATGGGTTAACTCTTGACCTCAATCTAGACCATAAAGTCAAAGATGAGGTCGACGATGGAGCGAGTTAACCCAGAAAATGCCTACAAAAGCACTGGTACTCCCACGCACCGACGGAACACAGCAAGCTGTTTGGCGTCGGACTTCGGTAGGAGGGTGGTCGCGAGGCAGAAAGCCTTTACAAGAGCCTACCACACCGCATGAGACCATAGGATGACACCTCAGATTCAGAAAAAAATGAAGTGTCGTTGTCTGGGATGGATTACTAGGAGGCAGGTCTCATTTGTGTTTCCTTAGTCGCTTCTTACGACACCCACGGAAAGATATGGGGTAGGGTTACCTATCTTATGTTCGAAAAAATGTTGACTGATTTTCATTTGACAGAAAACTTTTCGACTTTTTTGTATCGTTTTTTTTAATTCGCCGACATAACGTTTGCCACTGTATCAGTTGACCTATTATTAATTCGATTTTTTTCGTTACTCCATCGTTTTTTTTGGGCGAAAAACTTTTTGGCGATTTTATGCTCGACCACCACCGTTTTATTTGCCTTTTTTTTTTTAACATATGTTCATTACACCACCGTTTCATTTGCCTTATTTTTTTTTCCAAACATTCATTACACCACTGTATTATTTTAGTTAAGCATTCGATAGTAGTTATTACTTATAACAAGCAAGCGCGCAGTGTGCAAGCAATCAGCATGCAAGCAAGTAGCATGCAAGCAAGCAAGCAGCATGCATGCAAGCAAATAGCATGCAAGCAAGCAAGCAGCATGCAAGCAAAGAAGCAGCATGCAAGCAAAGCAAGCAAGCAGCATGCAACCAAGCAAAGAGCAGTATGCAAGCATGCAATATGCAAGCAAGTATGCAGCATGCAAGCAAGCAGGGATGCAAACAGGCAAACCTATAGCATGCAAGCAAGCAGGCATGCAGAATCATAACCTAACCTAACCTAACTTAGACCGTCGGTTTGAGTGATGTTTCTTTTGTTTTTCTTGCGGGGGGCTTCGCCCCCCGAGCCCCCCTCGGGGGCTCCGCCCCCGCACCCCCCTTCAAGCAGGCAAGCAACAAACAAGCAAGCATACAGCGTGCAAGCAAGCAGGAATACAAAAACATGTTCTAACCTGTCCCATTTGTTGTTTCGATGAAGCTAAAGAGAGACAAATTAAAAAAGTTAAAAAGATTTCGGCCGAAAGTAAAAAGTTCAAAAAAATCTTCGCCCAACAGTAAAAAGTTCAAAAGAGAACTCGGTCAATAGTTTAATGCTAAAAAGAAACTTCGACCAACAGTAAAAAGTTATTTTGAAAATTGATGAAACATAATTCGGTAAAATGATACTTTTGTCTAATGGCATTTCGATGATATGAAAATATGGCATATGAAGCATATAGCAAAAAAGACGCAGGTTAACCGTTTTCGGTCAATTAAAATTCGGACATAAATTCTTCGAAAAGGTGATCGGTTCCCATGGGGTAGTGTTATTCTCAACCGATCACCACACGGTTGTTTGAGTGTGTATTTTTGTTTCTGTCTGTATGTGGCATCGTAGCTTCTAAACCAATAGACCGATTTGAATGAGTTTTTTTTTGTTTGAAAGCTGACGTAATTGACATGATTCTTAGCTATATTTGATAAAAAGAAGTTATAAGCAATCGAGTGTCAGATGTGATACAAACTTTTAACTGTAGAGTTATGCAATGTTCGCAATGCGTGCATTAGATGAGTTTGCTATACAATATGCGTTGTACAGTCGGCGCGTTTATTATTCATTACAAATCAATTCATAACATAACTAACCGTGTTAATTGGAAAACGTAATTATTATCGCGGGTCAAGTTATGAACTTTATGACAATATACCATTTTTAAATTTTGATTTACGTATGGAAAACTTGACATGGTATACCATGGTGAGACCTAATTTTATCCGTGCGTGTGGTTTGAGTTTGTGACGTCATTAGCTGCTGGTTTGTTTGTTAATTTCGGAGCTGGATTCGAATGGGTAATTGTAGTTTGTGGTAGTGACTGTATTCAAATTGGAGGTACAATCTGCGACATTAGCATTTTCCCGTGCGTTCTGGAAATGCACTTCACGTTTATACGAAAAATACCCATTGCAGAAACGTCGATTAAAGTTAATGCAGCTTTAAATATCATAAAGTCACCCCATATTGATTAGTGATTAGTAATATGAGCTCCCGTTTCCGCATTTAGGCTCTAAGTCATTCCTTACAAAAAATATATTTGTTACAGTGATTCGATTTTTTATCGGTATACAGGCTAGGCGTTGGTGAATTAGTAAGTCAGTTTTTCAAAGATTAAAGTATTACTTCATTTACTTCATCAGCCCATATACGTCCCCACTGCTGGGGCACGGGCCTCCCTCAATAACAAGAGGGGTAAATGCCATACTCACCACGCTTGTCAGACGGGTTGGCGAGGGTTTTGATATAATTGTAGAGTTTTCCTTCTCTGTGTGCAGATGACCTTGCTTGCATATTTACCTTAGTTGCCTTGTACGACACCTCGGTAAGAAAGAGGGTGGTCCTATTCTACTCTGCCGGGCACTCACACGGTTTAAAGTATAAAATTGCTGAATTTTTTTAAGCACTTTTTTGGTTATTTATTTCTTTGATATTTTTGACTTGGAAAATTGACCATATCACAATACTTTAGAAGATCAAATATAGTTAGTTTCATTTGTTGCCCAACTCAACGCGGCCCAATGCCAGTTTTAAGTAACGTGAGTAAAACCGTATAAATTAGTAGCTTTCCACCCGGGACTTCGTTCCCGGGAAAATCATGTACCCTATGTTCATCACGAGTAAAGTAGGAATCTAACGGTGAAAGAATTTTTCAAATCGGTCCAGTAGTTTCGGAGCCTATTCAATGCAAACAAACAAATCTTTCCTCTTTATAATATTAGTATTGATAAGTTATGAGAAAAATCCGTTTAAAAAAAAAGAAGTATGGAGAAACTTCATATTTAAAGACCTAATTCTAATAAATCTCTCATAACTTGTAACACGAAGCCTATACATACGTGCGATACACAGACATCACATAAAGACTAATTAGTTTCCGATGATTAAATTCGACGTGCTATGTATGTGTGTAAGCGGCTGATAGTACCATCAATTGTCAAATGTAGGGACGAAATACGAATATTATTATGCCGCATAAATATGTAGTTTTGTGTCTTTGTCACCACCTAAGCTCTGGTGAGTCCGTGCGGTGGTATTATAGCTCGGGTCGATCAAGAAAGATACTAAGTTCCATACCCAGTTATAAGATTTATCGCCTTCAATAATTTGAAACCTTAATGTTATTTCGATTTATCTTTATTCTTTATTGTACACACATATACAATACAGATTACAGAAGAGAAAGGACATATACAACGGCGAGCTTAACTAAAGAAATGAATTTTCTTCCAGCTAACCTATGTGAGAGGGAGAGGCAGTTGAAGTGGGCAAGGGTGTACCAAGCGAAAATGTGAAAAATTAAATTTATTAGGGTGTGTTATATTAAGTAAATAATATACAAATAAAAAATTAAAAAATATATTTATAAACACATGCAATTTGCTACATAGCTAATAAATACCTATAGTACCTATACCTATATTCATGTCTATACAAAAATTTAAATTTAAAATTATGAATTCTATTGTTGTGTTATTACTTTGGAAACACCATGATAAAAAGAATACAGGAATTTAACTGTTGGCATTATTTTAAAAAATAAAAGTCAATTAAGTCTACTTTATTCCAAAAATAAAACCTAGCCGAGGTACTATAAACATTATTTTGATATTGCGATGCGGGTAAATATCAAAATTCGTAATACATATTATTTAGTTACTAGGTAAGCATATTTGGGTCTATGCCTACCCCAATGTGACAGAAGCGTAAGCTTTTGTATGTTTATTTGTGTATTGTTCAAGAATTTATGTTTAGAGCCAGTAATAGCAGTATGTAACTAGTATACTAAAGGCCACTAAGATACAGGGGTCATAAGGCTAATGGACTTGAAATGTCCATTAGGGGGTAGGTATATTAGCACATTTGCTCCGAAAAGGGCAACGTACGTACCGTCTGTCTACAACATAACATTAAATGAAGTTTGATGAAATTAGTTCTTTTTTCTTTGATACTTTTTGATCTCAGTATATTTTTTGAATTTGACAGAAAAAAAAATGAAAACTGTAACTGAATAATTTTGTGTAATTAAAACGAAAAATCTAAACAATATTTACAACACAACACCTGATATCTAAAATTAAATTAAAATTTGTTGAATTACTTTTTGTATACTTTCTAATGTTAATAATGGCTGAGTCGATTACTTATACAAATTGGACTGTAATTTTTCTAATATTTTTTTTTTTAATTTCAATTTCAAAAGTATACTAACATATTTATAGGTAAAGTAATTATGTCAGTATTTATAATATGTTTTATACTTGTCAAAAAACTTCGAGAATCTTAAACAATACATATCGTAATATTTACTCAAATAATTTTAATAGAAGATCTTTCATATGACTTTGTCTATGAAAAAGAATATTTTAATGTAATATAAATAGGTAAAGAACTTCTGAATATGCATATATACCCACTCTTCCAATACGTGTCGATATAGTCAAGTGTGTGGCAAACTTGATCAAGTTTTTAAACTGCCTTAGATACAAACATACATGCGCACGCCCATACCTACACACAAAGATACACAGACTCAGAAACGCGCACGTATACACGCACACAATCACACAGAATGTCCCCTTCTGCAAAGTAAAATTCTGTTCTCAGTCAAATACCAACAGAATTTATTCCCCACTCCCTTTTCTTCTGATTTTCCTTGTAATTTTCCGTTCTACCCGCAGGTCCTTTTGCAACATTTGCTACTAACGATCGCCCTTACATTAGTAATAATATCGCCACGGTACGAACCACGCTAAATAAAATATAATGAATTTACTGCCTCAGGGATTATTTTTGTTCCCGGTCTTGTTTGAGCGAAGAATGTTTTGGAGAAAATCGTGGTCAATTTTGGAGCATTTGTTGTGAATTGCTGCTTTGGGGATTTTGGGTTTGTCGACCAAATTTTGCTAAAATATACAGAGTATGAGGGACAGATTACCAAAAACTGAAACTCTTAATTCAGACCAACATTTTGAATGATTTTTCAGAGAAAATTTCCTTAAGAAAACTTGTAAAAGTATCAAAATAAAACCCTTTTTTTCCGTGAGGGGTTAAAAATACAGCTATCTGACTTCGGTGACCATGGACTGTATTCGATAATAGATATTGGACCAACGATTTCATGCTCTGCATGCTCAAATACCTGCACTCGGGAAGAACTTATGGCCGCTACTGACATTGCCGTTGATGTGATCGTCATGAAAGAAGAAGCAGAAGACCAAAGACTATTTTTGTTCCATAAAAGAAGAGTACTATAACTCCATCTTGGTTCTGACGAAAGATCAGATTTACAGCAAAAAGCTGAGTCAGCCTATTCACTCCAGTGGCACTCACTCTCCTGTTCACTGTTTGTTTAATTGTGTCAATTTGTGTTTGATTGTGTGTTTTGCTGTGTGTTAGATGTCATTGAACCGCTCGTAGCCCAGTGGCTCTCGCTGATCTCAACCGATCAGTGAGGCAGGGAACCTGATGGGTGACCAAAGTGGCAACTTATCTCGAGCGTTTCCGTGCTTCGGAGGGCACGGCAAGCCGTCGGTCTCGTCTGTTGTCGATTGACTACAGTCGTTAAAACCAAGTCAGAGGCCATTGTGCGGTTTGAAAACTGACACCATGGTTAGCCAAGTTCGCCACATACTTGACTATACCTACACGATAAGAAGAAGATTGGATTAAATAAATTTGTTATCTATCTACACGTACGAAGTCGCGAGCAAAGCGCTGGCCTCCTAAATAAGCCACAGGCTATTGGTTTCAAAAGGATCCTTAACTAACTTAGCACGGGACACTAGAATGCTAAAGTGAAACGTGCACTGAACTAAATCCAAGCTCTTGAGGAGTATCAGTGAGTCAGCGATTTTAAACCGAGCAACTTCATATTTGGTGAAACGCTATTGGTGACTTAAATTAGTTTTCAAAACTTTATCGGGTCAGGCTTTACATGAAACTGAACCACTGAACAACACACTTGACTGTACCTTTATGGCAAGAAATGGTGGGTAGATAAGCGTATTCAGAAGTTCTTTATCTATTTCTTTTACTTTAGAACATCATTTTTCATAGATTTGATAGATTTTTTGCCTAGAATATTATGGGTATATGCAACATGTTCCAAAAAGCTCAAAAAAGAAAATCTATAAAAAAATATATTAGATGCGTAGCTCCATTTTAAATATTTCAAGTCTTGGGGAAAGAATAGAATAGGAAAAATCTTTATATTATAGGAAATTCAGGATGCCACTTAAAATAAGTCAATATTACATTAAATATATACAAACATACATTAAAGGATTTAAATACATACATACATATCCGTTCTTTTGACCCTACTGACTCTACGCCTATTCGCAAAGGTGCAGTCGTCCCCAGAGAAGAATAGGCAAGAAACTCCGAGGGTGCTCTTTTTAGTCGCATTACAAATTTTCTTATTTTAACTAAATCTGAAATAACTCTAGAGCTAAGCAGGATAAGAGTTGCGACCCCCGCTCCGGGTCATAATAGGGATGTTGACAGTGTTTGATTTTACGAATTATATGTGAAACAAATAATAATGCTAGAAATATATTAATATCCGAAAACAGCATTAAAATTGGTTTATAAATGAACAAGTTATTAGCATTAATATTATCGTAAGGACTAGCTATTTCGTTTTGTGGGGAGAGCTAGCTATCTCGTTTTTACCTACGCAAACAAATGGCGGTGACGTCACATGCCGCGGTAAGTGCATCTCTTTTTCGTTGTTTGACAGTTTCCCCCTCTATTTAAATTTTATAGCTTGTAACTTTTTTATTTCTCAATAGTTTTCAAAAATTATTTCGGTTTTGGGTCTTGGATTCAGTTCCTTTTTAAGATAAACAATAAAAAAAAATTGTCAACATCCCTATTGATGGAAAATTTTTATTCATTGCCATTTAACGGGATAATGCCGAAAGTGTTTTAGCAATCGAATGTCGGGGGTGATACCTGTATGTCATGTTTAATTAGAATTATTAGAAACTTTTATTTCACTTTGTATTAAATTATTTTTTGGGGTTTTTTTGAAACACCTTATAGCAGCTCGAGTACGATGATGATAACGCGAGTAATGCGCCACAGTCCTATGTCAAAATATCAACATTGACAACGCCAGAGGGCAAAAAAGACAAAGCGCGGGGCCCTCGCGCCATCAAAGTGAAGTTTCAGTGTCCGCAGAGTGGCGTGCCGCGCGAGTTTATCGCCATCGTGCTCGAGCTGCTGTATGTCATGTTTAATTAGAATTATTAGAAACTTTTATTTCAAAAGATGTCAAACCGTGTTAGAGTTGCGATCATTTCAGTTTGTATTAACATTTCTTGAAATTTTTTGAAACACCTTGTAGACGTATGATAATGAATAAAATTGTTAAATTCATAACGGACTTCAAGTGCTTATAATTTGTCCGTTTTTTGCGTCAAAGTTAATAAAGGAATCCCAAAGGAACGACTCAGCTTTTCAACAACCGAAACAAATTGATTAAAACGTTGTTCCCTGTTTTAATTAAACACGTTTCATGTAAATATAATGTCGGAGCACACAAAGAAGTCAATTTGGAATAGCAAGATACAAAATTAATTTGTTAATGAGATAAAAGAAATAAGGAGTCAATATTTACAAAAAAAAAAGTAATATAAAAAAACTTAACCAACTTCAAGAATGTATTTATTTAATTCACAATTATAAAGGGACCACCAACCCGCATTGGGCCAGCGTGGTGGACTATGGCCTAAAACCCCTTCGTGTTTCGAAAGGAGGCCCGTGCCCCTCGGTGGGGACGTATATGGGCTGATGACGACATAGGGGACACATACAAGTTTATTTTTTTTTAAATCTAAAGTATCTATGCTAACTTTTTTTAAGGTCGGTGTAATTATTTTTTTGGAATAACATATAGGTTACATAATTTTTCAAAGTTCACACGGGAACAAAGTCCCAGGTGAAATGCTAGTTTGTCATACGAGTACATTGCTTTTGTAAAAAGAAACGTTTGGATTTTTTTTTAGATAAGCTATAGATCAATTATTGTAAACGAATTTTTAGCTTATACACATGTTTTTGTTTTTATGTTTATGTTTTTTGGTGTACAATTAAATAGTATTGTATTGTAAAATAGATCCCCTCATAGCCATGCATGAGGCCACCAACGCCCCAATAAAATGTGGATCATAAGATGGCTAAAATATTTATATACCAAGATTTCTCCTGAGATTTGAAACGTGATAAGCAATCGACAAGAAAGGTTCTCACCATTCACTTATTCAGACGCACAAACGTGAAAGAGCGTTACCAATATCTTACGTAAAGCAAAATCTATAAGTACAACTGAGAATTGACGCAGTTTTTTAATCAGTTTATGACTTTTGTTAACCAAAAGCAGTCAAAAGTTTATCCAATATATTTTTACCGACTTCAAAAAAGGAGGAGGTTTTAATTACTTTTTTGTTCGAAAGAGTATACTCCAGAGATGGTCCCATATAAATTTCATCGAAGATTATTCAACGCTTTTAAAAAAATCAACAAAATCAAAAGATACTACAAACCAGAACATCATCTAAATAAATGAGTGACATTTCCGTTTGTGGTTATCTGCTAATAGGCATTGTAGTCTGCAAAAATACTAGTTATTACTTTGTGCGAACTGTTGTTGGGATTGAAGTCGGTGACTCATACGTTTTTATAACGTGGAAAATTATGGAATCTCCTCTTAGTATTGGTGAACTATTCTAAAATTAAAAGTCAAATAACTCTAAAATTAAATCACCCCGACTGTCAAAGTGGAAAGATTTTTTATTTTTGTATGTTTGCAACGAATAAACTCAAAAACTACTGGAAATCTTTTACCATTACAATGTTAATTACCTATGAGTAACATAGGCTTCATAATTATACCTGATTTCCACAGAAACGAAGTCCCGGGAGGAATGTTAGTCGCTTTTAACTCTTAAATGAACTATGTATTTCAAGCAAAAATCGAAATATGATTCAAATTTTCGTCTTAGCGATCAGATTAGTATCCTTTTTTTTTGAGAGTTTTATTTAGGTTCCTTGGGGAAAGTTGTTCAGGTTCATAGAGAATCAACAAAATTGTGCAATTTTGTTTCATTTTATTTTTGTTTTAACGTGTTATTTTTTATTTTATTTAGTTATTTTAACAAATTGGAAAACATACAGGATTAAGTAGATCTACCGGACATAGAATAGCTTAATTAACACAGAAACCAACAAAATTTTCACTAAAATGTATTACATTAACCCGCACCACATCTGTTTCTCTCTTGCCAGACTGGAAGAAATCCCTTCAGGGATAGGTCCGCCTTTGCATATCTATGTATCGTTTGTATTAGTCTGTAAGAGTTTGCAATAAAGAGTTTACATACATACATACATTACCGTCTAAGTTACACATTGTTAAGTTATACACAGGTAATATTATTACAATTACTAAACCAGACTCACTCATAGTTTAAAGTTTTAAATAGTATACTTTATTTTTAAAGAAACATATATATATATCTTATAACTCGTTACACATATCGATGGGTTTTGAATTTTTAATGGCTTCGGTTAATTTTTAATTGCATTAACAAATGGATCATGCTTCGTATGAAATATATCAATACATACCTATATATGTCTTGTTCCCTGATAATACATTTCATTATTTTTATGCTTTCTCATTATTGATGCTGGTATTTGTACCTATATATCGTAGAGTTTAAAATTCAGTTCTATTTATTTTCTTAAAAGTGAAAAAACAAACGCAAGCATCCAACTTTACTTATAAAACGGACCTATTTCTTTTTTTTCCATTCCACTTAACACCAAACTCAGAAGGAACTGTTTTTAAATCCAGTCTTTCTTACAAAATACTGATCGGTCTGGAATCCTCGCAAAGTGGTTTCTGCAATAAAACTCCACCATTAGTTGAGGACGCCAGTCGATGTTTTCCTAAAATATTAGCCCCATCTTCGGAAGAAATTCTTAAAAGCAAATTGTTCTCTCTTTTTTCCTTACAGATTCCTTCGAAGAATTTAAAACCTTAATGATCTTCATTCAAGCGACATTTTCTTTTATTTAAATGAATTCTTTCATTGATTTTTTCAATTTGAATAATTAACAGAGTATTTTTAATTTGGCTGGCAGTTAAATGACACTTGAGAAATAATGAGGCCATTATTAATGTTAATATATTGTTTTTTCTTAGACATTTTTCGATAAACTCCAAGCGTTTCAGAAGTATTTTAATCACATTAAATCACAGTTATCACGCTAATATTATAAGGGCGAAAGTTTGTGTGTGTGTGTTTGTATAATTGTTACTTCTTCACGCTCGAACGGCTAGACAAATTTTGAATTGAGGAAGCTAGCACCCTGGATTGTCACATAAGCTACATAATTTACCCGAATTCATACAGGAGTGAAGTCCCAAACAGAAAGCTAGTTTTGTAAAAATTGGCTCTCATATATAAATAATCTTAGGGAAAGAAGTGTTCCGCGCGAATGGGACTTGAAGCCACGATACCAGGATTAGATCTGCTGGTGCTCTAACCAACTGAGATATCGTGCCCAAGTCAAGCAGCTCTCATAATTGTTTTTGTGCGTAGTAAACTTGTGATACTTCTAAATCACTTCTTCCACTCCGACCAACTAAACCAACCAACTAATTGTTCAAACGGAACTTGATACGTGGTTTACTCCTATCGAACCAACTATTTGTAATGTAGCTAGCACGGCCCGCGACAAACTCTCGTATCATGCCACTCTGATAACGGTAAAACTTCACTTTGATTTCGCGAGGGCACCGCGCAAAGACTTGCTCACCTGTCGTTGTCATTTTTACACTCTTTTGACATTGACCGCATTGTTTTCACGTTGTATTTAAGGTGCTGAGGTAAGCATGTATGACACGAATAATTAGAAACACAAAGGAAGCGAAAAAATCGGAACAAGTGGCAATCTGTCAACTCTGCTTGTTACAATTAGGCAAAAACGTCTTTCTAAACTAACTGTCAAATGAATACAAAGCTACTTCGCGCACATGATACTAGTTTTGCATACATTTTTATATTGATTTGCATGGAACGGGCCGCAAAAACAAGGTTTTACAAAGTTGTTATTGCAGTTAGAAGAAAAGTTTTTTTTTGAAAGAAGATGGTAAGCAAGTTTTTTCGACAGAAATATTGTACCAGCTGCCAACTCTTTAAAAACATACTGTAAAAGTCAGTAAGTGGGACGTGAGGGTTTTTCTGTATTATGGGCGGAAGGCTGAAAACCTATAATCACTATAAATAAATAAATAATAAGTTTATTTGACACTACAAATATAGCCAGCACATTAAAATATTTTACAAGGTTTGTCCACTGAGCTATATTATTAGGGACAGCAGCCACTTAAAATAGGTTTAATAAAAACCTGTGCTATAAGTGTACAACCTGTGCTATAAGTGTACAATACATCACTATCATAACTATACACCATGTTTCATCTAATTACCCTCACAATATAGCATCAAGTGGTTCTAGAATCACTGATGCTCTACCTACCCCGATAGGCGTGAGTGTACGTATGCGTATGTACGTAGCATATATTGTATACGTGTGGTGATCGGTTGAGAATAACACCACCCCATCTCTTTCCGTCGGTGTCGTAGGAGGCGACTAAGGAAACATAAATGAGACCTGCCTCCTATAAATGAGACCTAATCCATCCCAGGCAACGACACTTCATTTTTTTTTTCTGAATCTGAGGTGTCGTCCTATGGTCTCATGCGGTGTGGTAGGCTCTGTAAAGGGCCGTCTGGTTCGCGACCACCCTCCTACCGAAGTCCGACGCCAAACAGCTTGCTGTGTTCCGTCGGTGCGTGGGAGTACCAGTGCCTTTATAGGCATTTTCTGGGTTAACTCGCTCCATCGTCGACCTCATCTTTGACCTTATGGTCAAGATTGAGGTCAAGAGTTAACCCATCTTATAATAAAATAAAAAATATTATACGCTACGTTATAAGCGTGAGCGTATGTATGTATGTGTATTGTTGGTTTGAAATTATTTATCTCCCAGTCAAGCGTAAAAGAATCACTAACTACCTACTAAAACTAGAGCCTCCTGGTTAATTTTGGTTTATATATTGTGTTTGACCAGAAACATCCATATTATTCAATTCATGCTTTAATTGGGTGGGCGTACCCCACTTTAAAAAAGACAATCGAAATAGGACCCAACATGCACAAAATACAGCGATAAAATGATCCAAATTATTGTGAGGCACAATGGAGAATTTCAGTTAATGAGGCACCCATTCAGAAACTGAAATTCTATTCTAAAATTTAGTCAGAAAACAATTTTCGCGGTCTAGTTACAAAAGTTGTATTCAGCTCTGTTGAAAAGCTGGGACTGTGACGCTTTCACCTTCCTGGGCATCTATTCCACTAACCAATGGCGTCTGAATGGCGGTTGAATGACAATTCTGACCATTTTACCCGTTCTTCTTACCAACACGAAGGGGATTTGGCCATAGTCCACCACGCTGGCCCAATGCGGGTTGGTCGACCGCTCGTCTCTCGAAAACGAATTTTCTAAGACGTGCAAGTTCCATCACCATGTTTTCCTTCACCGCTGAGCAAGTGATAATTAATTAGAAATCCGTACATAAATCCGAAAAGCCGAATTGAGTGGTACATGCCCGCATTAGTATTTAAACCTGCAACATTACCAACTGGCTCATTACCAACTGGGCTATAGGCGCTTCAATTTTATCCGTTCAAGTGGCAAAATATAGAATTAAGTATACATTAGGTTGCAAACTACCTAGCAACTTTAACATTCAGTTGGCAGTGACGCCCCCAGTCAAGGTAGTTGTCATCAAATGTATGACCACCTGAACACATAAAATAGTTTCTTACTTCGGGTTTTGTTGCCTATTATTCTCTCGGGAAGACTGCACCTTTGCGAATAAGCAGAGTTAAAAAATCGAATATGTCTGCATACATGTATGTATTTAAATCCTTTAACGTTAATTTGACTTGTTTTAAGTAACACCCTGAATATTCTATGAAATAAAACTATTTTGACTTTGACTAAGACTTGATACACCACTGTCATTCAACCGCCATTGATACGCCATTGGTTATATAGTAGAATAGACGCCCTGTTAAAACGAAATAGTTTGTGTTTCAAAACAAAATGCTAGCACGCAGCGCTAGAATGAATAGAAAGTTCAGCTTTTTCCCGACGCACTGTACAAATTGTTTTCTCGGTTGAACAGATTGAAAAACTCTCGCATTGATTGAAATTATATGCCTTATATAGAGACGTCAGTGGCAGAAGATATTTTTTTCTTCCTGTGTCTTGTAACATTTGTCGTGATTTTATATTTATTTATTTAAAGTTTTAGGGTCCTGTAGTCAACTACCAACCTTTACAGTTTCGCCATGTCCATGAGACTTTTGGTGCTGCAAAGTTTAAACTTGGCATCATAAAATAATAAAAAAAACAGTATTTTAACACGAATAATGCGTTTTTTTTAATTATTGTTTGGTATCATTGCATAGCTTTTTTCAAAGTTAGAAAGGGATTTCGCTCCGCTTAAAAATTTACCAAAGCAAGGGTTTGTACTGAACGTTTTTCAGATTAGGAAACCCTTTGCAAACTATCAAAATTTGTTAAATTGTGCCGTTCACTCAGATAGGTACTAAACCTTTGTTCTTAAAAATGTAAAAAGAAGAAAAAAACAACGTTTTGCACTCCGGGAGTGCCGACAGAAGTGAAAACTTGAACATTAACGTTGCGCATTAATATTTAATAAAAAAAATTATATGCTGACACCGGATGACATCTTGACTTTTGCAGTTTTAATTTCCTATATTTATTAAACACCCCTCCGCCTTACGAATTTTCACTCAGGGTCGCGTGACCGTCACGTAACCTGACGCGAGTTTTAACATTCACTTACTTCAAAGTGCACAACGCCGCTAAAGAAGCTTTCAGTTCAAAAACACGATAGTTTAAAATATATATCGAAGTTAAAAGGAAGAATACATTTTATGCTATTTTATTGATCATTACCAATCAAGTTATAAAATGTATTTTGGCAACAACAGAACCTTACATTGCGCACGGGGGCGCGCCACTCTTGGCCGGTATTTTCTAGTGCGCAGTACAAATTGTTTTCTCGGTTGAACAGACTGAAAAACTCTTGCATTGATTGAAGTTGTGACGTGAAATAGAAAAGGAAACCACTGCAGCTTCTAGCGCTACAAAATTACATGCCTTTACATAAAGACGTGGCCAGAACAGGATTTTTTATTCCTTTATTTTTCAGACGACTGTCGTAGCTGTCGCATTTACTTATTTTAATTTTTAGTTGCTCAAAACGGTTCATTCATGTTTTCATGTAAGCATTCTTAAAATTGTGAGACACATAATCATCACATTATACATTCCTATACATTTTTGTGGGCTTCGGGGTATGCAGAACATCATAATGTGGTTTTAGAACCTCTACGCGTCCCGCTTGACAATCATTCTTAGGGTTAGATGAAATATAGGTATTGTGGTGATAACCTTTCGCCCGTGATACGCGAAACTCTCGCATCCGTGTGGTGATTTTAACCGTGTGGTGATCGGTTGAGAATAACACCACCCCATCTCTTTCCGTGGGTGTCGTAAGAGGCGACTAAGGAAACTCAAATGAGACCTGCCTCCTAGTAATCCATCCTAGGCAACGACACTTCATTTTTTTCTCAATCTGAGGTGTCGTCCTATGGTCTCATGCGGTGTGGTAGGCTCTGTAAGAGGCCGTCTGGTTCGCGACCACCCTCCTACCGAAGTCCGACGCCAAACAGCTTGCTGTGTTCTGTCGGTGCGTGGGAGTACCAGTGCCTTTATAGGCATTTTCTGGGTGAACTCGCTCCATCGTCGACCTCATCTTTGACCTTATGGTCAAGATTGAGGTCAAGAGCTAACCCATCTTATAATAAATAAATAAAAATCCCACCGCATCAAAATTGGTCTGTTTGTTTACACAGATACACTCGTCAAACTTATGACACCCCTTTTTTTTTGCGGGGGTTAAAAAATCATCATTCCACTCCGTTCTATAAGCAAACATAGACATATTTTGCAAGCTACAGAAATGTGTAGATATTACATATTTCCACGAATCTTATTGAGATAATAAACATATAAGTTTATCGTTGATATTATGATGATATGAAACATAAGACGAAACGTTGCGCTAATTCAAAACAACGGCTCTTTGTTTCCCCCTACTATACAGGGTGTAAGGAACAACTTAGCAAATCTTTAATGGTTCCCATAACTATGATTGGCTACAAGTAGTTCTTTTTTCTCGGAAACGTCAAGGAGTTTTTGAAATTTACCTACTTTGGCCTACTTGGCGTTTTTACTTCCCCCCAGTGCTGTGCTGCTATCAGAATGGAATGAACATTGCTGGTTGCTCTGACACCAGAGTTAGCCAAGTTCACCACACACTTGACTATACCTACACGATAAGAAGAAGATTGCTGGTTTTGGTGTTTTACCTATTCTGTTCTTATCGCTATTTATTCGAGCGAGGAAAAATTGAGCGTATTAAAATAGATAACTAAATAAGCAGAAAATATGAAAAACATGAAAAAAAAACCGTGGAAAATTCCATTTGACAATCATTTCAAAAGATGGTCTTAAATCAGGGTTTCAGTATTTTTTAAGGTGTCTCTTACAGCCTATATTGTAAGGGACGAAGCAACAAATGATGTTTACTAAACCCCTTTTTACAGCCACCCATAAAATTTGAAATTTGCTGCCATGACGCCCGTGATACAACTTTAATTGCTTTACATTGACTGTAATCTGTATTTCTGTGTAAATAAGCTTCTGAGTAATTACGCCTGAGGATTTAATTGGTCCTCGGGACGTAATCAAAGACTTGGCTGTTTGTTTTGATTTATACTGTTACTGTTTGTTATGCTCAAATACTAGTCCTCTGTCTTCGGTTTTGCTTCGGTGGATTTTTCGACAAAAACAAAAAGCGTTTGACGAGTGTATTTGTGTGTCTGTGTAGATACATCGTAGCTCCTAAACGAATCAAACGATTTCAATGCGGTTTTTTTGTTTGATAGCTGACGTAATAGAAATGGATAAAAGATAATTTGGATCAAAATTGGCTCAGCTATTTAAAGATTATAAGCAATCGAAAGTCGAGGGTGATATTTTTTATTTTATTTTAGAGTTATTCGGATACACACAAGTTGTAGGTTTTTTTTCACATTTTGATCAAGCTTCTTGGGGAAAGTTGTTTAGTTTTGTGGGGTGATTCTTACTATCAATAGTGTATTTAATTACCATAGGTGAGTTAAGTCTACTGGGTGATATCCTCCTAAAGTTTTTCTCACTAAGTCGCCTCATTATTATTTGATTGCGCTGCAGTTATGATGCAATAAGGTTTTATCCTTCTATTACATTTTTGAACTTGTAGCCTGTATCCGATGATTATAGTATGCTACTTATAATCAATTTAAATTATGTCTGATTTTCTATATTTTGTAAAACGACGTGAAACTTTCCTGTCTCAAAAGTTGCACGTACTCATTCCACCTTCTCTTTCTTCTACTGGACGTCCAGACGCAACCTGAGCGCTTTTCTTCATCTTTGATATTGCGCACAGCTAAGGAATGGAATTCTGTTCCTGCATCTGCCTTTCCAGGTTCGTATAACCCGAATCTCTTTAAAGTTCGAGTGAATAGGCTTCGTCTGGAAGAGCTTGCTACATCCTCGATAACATCTTCACACCCCTGAGCTAGATTGTGGTCAAGAGCGAATCTATTCGTTATTAAGAATAAAAAAAGTCAATAAGAATTTTCTCGATAAGAACAAGTATAAACTTATTACATAGTATAAAATGTGTTGAACCATATTTAATACGAGCTACTTGTAACCAAAGAACGAAAAAATGACTACATGCCATCATTTTTTAAATAAAAAAGTCTACTATCAGTGTTGCCACACTTCTCCCCCTATTCAACTTTTATTTTCGAACTCATTTCCCTTTACTGGGAGGAATAAGGTGGAAAAAACGGGCTGGTGCGTGCAGTATCGCGGTTTCTTGCCCATTAGGCTAATGACGCGTTTCCATTAGTAGCTACTATCTAATGATAGTAGAGATGTCCCAGCGCTGTTGTGCTGGACCAGTATACGAATCATATTCTAAAGTGAAACGGATTGCACGTCCTGTAAAAAAAATATGTAATAGGCCTTTTTAAAATTCGAATGACAAGGCACTACACGACAAATTTGTATTTACCATTGCCTCCTATGTTCCTAATGTCACTAGGAAAACAGGGGCTAATGGTAATCAAAATTTGTCGTGCAATTCGAACTATAAAGAGGCCCAATGGTCCTACCTACCTAAAGCCATTTATAGCCGCCATAATTGACAATATCTTGAAGGTTGTTAGAAGAACATAAACAATATTAAGTGAAATCATTTTATTTAGTTAAGAATAAGAAGACATGTTAAAGGGCTGTCTGGTACGCGACCACTCTCCTACCAAAGTCCGACAACAAACAGCTTGCATTTTAATGGCATTTTCTGGGTTAACTCGCTTCATCATCGATCTCATTAATGACCTTGGTCAAGATTGAGGTCAAGACTTAACCCATCACAAAAAAATGGGTTGTGGTCTGTACCAGGTCTTCTTTCATTTCGGTGGCAAAATTATTAAATATTATATTGGATTCTCGGAGTTATAATGACTTTATACACAAAGTTTTAATGAAGTCGTGATTGCGACACCAACTTCGAAACTCGGCTGTATAAGTGTCTTATAACTCAAAGTATATAAATATATTACTCTTATAAAAGAAGAAGTTCTGATTGACTCATCAAGAGAGCTTTAAGTGAAGTTCGGAGAAACGTGTTATTTCGACCGCAGTTTTCTTTTGTGTTAGAAATAAGATATAAATGGGTTGCTAGAAGAAATATTCATGTTATATAAAGGAGGGTCACTTAATTCTCAGTAATTTATAGCGTTCCACTGTGTTTTCAATGTATATAATTTTCCACGTTAAAAACGTATGAGTCACCGACTTCAATCCCAACAGCAGTTCGCACAATTAGATAACGAGTATTTTTGCAGACTACAATGCCTATTAGCAGATAACCACAAACGAAAATGTTACTCATTTATTTAGATGATGTTTTGGTTTATAGTATTATTTTGTTTTTGTTGATTTTTTTAAAATTACTGAATTATTTTCGATGAATTTTATATGGGACCACCTGTGGAGTATATTCTTTCGAACAAAAAAAGAATTTTGAAAATCGGTCCATAATTGGCGGAGAAATCGGTGAATATACATAAAAAATACATATACAGTCGAACATAGAACCTCCTCCTTTTTTGAAGTCGGTAAAAATTAAGTAATTATCTCATGGACCCGTCTTGGGATTACAGGTTTTAAAAAACTTGAAATATATTGGTTGCTGTCATTGCATTATCACCATTTTAATCTCCTTGCAATCAAACTTCACCGGAAGTAACAGATCTTTTAATGGGTTCGCTTTTGACCACAATCTAGCTAATGAGCGAAGATGAGGTCTAGTAGCAGGCTCATCCAAAAAGTGAAATGGAAAGTGACTTTAGAATTTTTTTCCTTTTCAACGAATGAAACATTGTTATAATATATGAGTGGGGGAGTAACCATGTTTAAAAAAAAAATATCAGCCCTTAAACGTCTCCACCGAGGGTCTTCGGCCTCCCTCCGACATACGAAGGGTATTTAGGCCATAGTCCAACGATATACTCATTAAAATGTGTTTTCTTTGTTTCAGTTTTAGCAGTAAGAGTGTTGCTTGTAAAGAAACAGGAGCTTCCAAGCAAATTAATAAGGTGAGAATTTATTCCTTATCCTTACTAATATTATAAATGCAAAAGTAACTTTTTCTGTCTGTCTGTCCGTCTTTCACACCTAAACTACTGAACCGATTTTGATGAAATTTGGTACAGAGACAGGGACATAGGCTACATTTTACCCCACAGTTGGGCACAATATAACCTGTATCCACGCGGGCGGAGCCGCGGGCGGCAAGCTAGTACTTTATACTTTTTCAATACTTTATTCACATTACATAGTAGGTACGGTTTTAAAACATAAAAAGTGTTTAATGCGAAACCCTGCTAGGGAAACTCAGGAATCATTTATACTGGGTGAAAAAGAACCTCCTAGCAATATTCAAAATCCTGAACCAGTATCACTCAAAGAACACATTTATGAAAAAAAATAATTTTTAAATAGTTTTTCAATGGTAATAGTTCATTTTTGCAAAAACGTAGACATTACTCCTACACCAGGCACGCGAGGGGTGCGGGTAGCACTCGGGGGGTGCGCCCGAGTGGTGTCAACATTTAGGAAAAACAAATCCCACACGCCCCAAAAAAATTAAAAAAAAAGTGTTCAGTAAGTGATACTGGTTCAGGATTTTCAATAAAGCTAGGAGGTTCTTTTTCAACCTGTATTTGCTTAAATTAACTTTTAATAACAGTCGTTAAACCAAGTCAGAGCTCATTTGGCGGTTTGAAAACTCCAACACCAATGTTAGTCAAGTTCGCCACAAACTTGATTATACCTACACGAGAGGCAAGCCATTTAATTAATTATTAAAGAGGGTGTGAGGGGTTATAACATCTTAGTGCTCCAAAATCGTCATCCTCACACCTGCTAGTGGTGCACCCTACTGATCAACTGACGAGGCTTTTTTTTATCAAGTCAAGAGTTAACCCATCTCATAATAAAAAATAAAAAAATCACGGTCGTGACTCTATTTTTTCATAGAATTAAAATACTGACTTACTGACTCATCAACGTTTAGAAAATTTAAGTTTTGTACAGTTTTTTCCTTAACTATGCAGACAAGAAACAAGGAATAAATATTTTCTCAAAATTCCAACACGAACGAGATTGACATTCTTTCATTTTTCTAGCTGAAAAATAAAATGCACGAAGAATTCATTCAACTGAAAAATTCTCTCAAATTTTATCTCAAAATCAAAAGGTACAGGCGGACGAAATAAAACTGGTAATGTCCATGAAATAAAAACCCGCTTATCAGGTTTTATAGCCTTTAAAATTTTATGGTCCTGACTTTACTTTGTTGGAAGATACAATGAGAAGCAAAAGTGAACGGAGACGAAGCTACGTGAATGTTACTTCTTTGTCTATAATGAGTGGAACAGTTTATAGGTTTCTCACCCAATCTATAAAATGTATTTCCTTTTAACATCCTGTAAGAGTTATCTTATAAAGGGACGCCCGTGCCCCTCGGTGGGGACATACATGTGCGAATTAAAAAAAAAATAGTTATCTTAGCAAAAAAAACCCTGAATTCTGCATGATTTCTATTGGAATTTTGTACACACATCAAAAAAAGTTTGCGATCACTTGGAAAAGTGCTAATATTTTTTATTGTAGAAGAATAAAACTTAATCACTTTTTATCTTTTGATTCCTTATTTAAAAATATGAAATTTAAATATAAAATAATTTCGTAATTCAAATGTTTTTTCATTTAAAAAGACAATCAACCCTTGCTTGCTTTCATTCAGAAATCTGACATAGTCGCAACTTATCAATATTTTCAATTTATTCAAAAAAAATTAAGTTGGTAACGATGCCGAGAGGATTAACTGCAGTTTTACGAGCCAGAATTCTAACTTTAAGTGGAGAAGGCTATTCCACGAGGGAAATATCACGCAGAGTTCATGTATCCCAATCCTGCGTGGTGACCACGTTGGAGAGGTATCAGGGCATGGAAGATTTAGCTGATCGACCTCGCAGTGGTCGCCCAACTGTTCTTACTGCAATTCAGAAGCGATATATCAGATTACTGGCTGCCCGTGACCCAACAATGAACGCTACTAAAATGAAAGCAGAGCTGCGAGCTGCCACCGGCCGCGAAGTTAGCACCCAAACGATTAGAAATTGCTTACACCAAGATGGATTACGAGCAAGGAGATCCTGGCGAGCACCTCTGAACTCACAGCAACGGAAGCGGCGCAGATTGCAATGGGCTAGGCTCCGTCAAAATGAAGAAATTGAGGACGAAAGCATCTGGCAGAACTGCCTCTTCGTTGACGAAACGCGGATCAGTACACATCCAGATAACCGACGTGTCCGTGTCTGGAGAAGACCTGGCGACTCTGAAAGGCAGAGAACTGCCACTGGAACCGTTCAGCAGGGCGGGAAATCAGTGTCCTTTTGGGCCGGGATAATGATTGGGGCTAGGACGCCCTTAATCCCGTATCAAGGCACCATGACCGGAGCCATGTACAAAACGATTGCAATCGATGGATACGTCAGACCATTCCGCATCAACCACGGGCGCCAATTCATAATGGTAGATGATAATGCGCCCGCACATCGAAACGGACGTGTTGATGCTGCTCTCCAGCAATACGACATCACCAGGTTAGACTGGCCTGCCGGCTCGCCTGACTTAAACCCGATCGAGCATGCGTGGGATGCTCTTAAGCGAGCTGTTTGGAACCGTCAGCCACCTCCGCGAACAGTGTCAGAAATCAGGGCAGCTGCTATTGAAGAGTGGGACAGGTTACCACAAGAAATGCTAGATAACTTAATTCTTAGCATGCCCAGAAGGGTTTCCGCATGTGTGCGAGCCAGGGGAGGAGTCATTTTATACTAACTATTAATTTTTTCGTAATAAATTTTCTTTGTTTTTTCATTAATTCAAATTTTTCATTACATTACATTTAAGCCAAAATTGCATTTCCTAGCTTTTGTTAATAAAAAGTAAATAATTAATAATGATTCTTTTATTTACTTAGTGCATTTTCATTAAAAAATCATAAAACGTAAACAGTTTCTTTAAATAATTTATATTTTAAAGAATACACCTGATTTTGCTACTGATCGTAAACTTTTTTTGATGTGTGTACATTTTCTTTTATAACGTAGGCAAGGGATAAGAAAAGCTTTTTTAATCTACGGGAGTGAAATCACTGACATCTTTTAGAAACTTTATATGGCTCAGTGTTTGACAACAGGACTTTAAAAGACCGAAAAACTATTATAAATAAAAAAACATTCCCGTCACCTACTTGTAGGTACTTTAAAGTTGTTAAATATTATTATATTTTTCCTATCGCAGATAACTCAGAAAATTTAACAAATTCCAAACGAAAGAAACACGCCTCATAACCTTAAAAAGGAGCTACCTTCAAAAAAGGTAAAAATTTTATCCTCTTCAAGATTTCCTCTAAAATTCCATCATAAAATTCTTACGGAAAATATAAAATTTTCTGAATTTTACCATACCAAGGTGTTGAAACGTTACTCCCTGTAATAAGTTCCTTATATCTTACCGCACAGCTGTTTATTCTCAGTAATCTTGAACATAAATGATACTGTAGGGAAGTAAATTAATTTTTAGAAAAAAAATCTTTACCTACAAAGGCAAAAGTGATGACAAATCCAAGTTTTTGACCTCGAAAGCCTCCGGGATCACAGTCAAATATTTGAAAATTCATTAAAATTTTTGACTTTCTTTAGTTTTAGTAAATTTTTACCACCAAGGACCTATGTTACGGCAAAAGTTACTATGTAATTTTTACATATTCGACTGTGGTCCCGGAGGCTTTCGAGGTTTAAAACTTGGATTTGTCATCACCCGTTTCATCACTACCAACTCATAAAAAAATCAGAACTACCTCATTTGATGTTAGGCGACAATTCTTAATTAACACAATTTCAATGAGCTATCATATAAACAATGAGACTTTACTCTCTTGACAATTGATTTCCAAGGAAAATGAAACCTTATGCATATACAGGGCTTTAGCTAAATGTCTTTCAACCTCTCGAGTGCTAAATCAGTCCATGAAACTGAACAACTTTCCCCAAGGAACATAGGTCAAAATACGAAAAAAAAAATTGATTTCCCATACAAAATGCGCTATATGCTGATTAAGTTTGTATGGGATCTCAAAAATTTTTTTTCGTATTTTGACCTATGTTCCTTGGGAAGTTGTTCAGTTTCATGGACTGATTAACCACCCGAGAGGTTGAAAGAGATTTACCTAAAGCCCTGTATATGAACAAAATGTTGCATTCTTTTGCATTCGATTGACGTCGACACATCTTGAATTGCTTAAAGAAAGGATGTCCACATCAAAACGGAAGAGAAATGAAAACATCTCTTAATCCAAATAGTCTCTATTTTCTTTGTGTTAATTCGGTAGTCTATACTATCATAAGAGAGAAGTTTAATTTCGTATGCTGGGGCAGCTGCGCGTATATTCCACGGGGAGAACAATAACCCATTAAATTTTCGTTAATTTAAAGTCACTATAAATATTGCAGTCGCTTCTTTAAAAATTCTATAAACACTTCATTTTCGCTTCACAGAAAAAAAGATTCTCCAGCTATTCTGTAGCCTGATATTTGATATTGCGGTATCGCTCCGTTCCTTCGGGATTACTGCCATCCCTGAGAAAATACGGGATATTTTAATATCGCGGCTTAATATTTGGTGAAAAAGGTGGAGGTAAAAGGAAACATGATCAGGGCTTTGAACGCTCGTGCTAATAAGTATCTGGGCCCCGATTCTGTTACTTTAGTTATGTGTCGATAGAATGGACGCCATTTTATCTGTTGACATGGCGAAATTAAGAAGTATTTAATTTTTGACAACCACCCCGACCAGAAGCGCCACCGCCACCCACCGTCAACCGAACGTAAAGTTGCAAACAACCTAGCAACTGAAAATTCAGTTGGCGGTGGCGCTACCAGTCAAAGCAGCCGTCATTAGATGTATGAAATTTGGATAGTTCTCAATTTCGCCACCTGAACGGATAAGATGGCGACCATTCCATTGACACACAACTGAAGTTACAGAATTGGGGCCCTAAGCAGATGTAATGTGGGTTCGGTATTAATTTGAAGGAAAATCTTAATAAGCCGTGATAAAGGGGATGGCTGATTAGAATATAAAGGGTTATTGGTAATACGTCACGATCCCTTCAAGGGGTGATAGCAGAGATCATTAGCTATCAAATCACCCTCGCGTATAAGTATCGCAACGGTTTATGAGCGCTGACCTTGAACCTAACGAGCAGAAAACAAGCGAAACAAACTGTTATGTCTACAACGGAACGATATTGTCATTCGAGGTCAGCGCTCATTAATCGTTGCGATACTTGTAAATGGGGATAAATGTACCAATAAAAAAAAATCCTATGTTTTTTAAGAAAATTTGTTTAGTATTTGCTAAGCCGGCTTTAACACTCTGTATTTTTTTAGACTTTAAAGATCAGTCTTACAACCTTAAGAATTATGCATAGTCATTATCTTCCTCTGTACTCAGAACATCCGCTCATTTAGAAATTTCACATTCTTTAAATTCCTCCTTTGTGTTTTCTGTTCCAACAATTTGTTCCGCCGCGCCGTCATAAACTCCAGGAATTATCATGTCATTAACACCTGCGTTTGTTGTGAGAATACAGTGTGCTATATTTTTTCTGCCAGCGTCTGTATTTTCGGGCTACAACCAGAATTTTAAGATCGCCTTCCCTTTTTAACCTACGACAAAAAAGAGAGATATATATCTATGTACTTGTATATATGTGTGACTGTTTGTGGTCACGTAGCTCCTACAAGAATGGACCGATTTCAATGCGGTTTTTTTTTAATTTAAAATTTTTGTGTAACCTGATATTTGATTGCTTTTAACTTTTTAACGGCTGAACCTATTGAAATAAAAAAAAACTGCATTGAAATCGGATCATTCGTCGATTACATCAGCTTTCAAACAAAATAAATTGTATTGAAATTGGTCTGATCGTTTTGGAGCTACGATACCACAGACAGACATATAGATGATACACAGACACTCAGATTCACACGTCAAACTAATAACACCCCTAATTTTTCTCGGGTGTTAAAAACCACTCTTCTTCTTCTTATCGTGCAGGTATAGTCAAGTGTATGGCGAACTTGGCTAACCCTGGTGTCAAGAGTTTTCAAATCGCACAATGGCCTCTGACTTGGTTAAAACCACTATTACAATGAAACTATAAGATAAAAATTCAGCAGCATCCTGTACCTATAAGCCTGTGGTAACCATAGCTTGTTTTTTTTCCAGAACTGACGCCTTGGGGATTACTGATGTCGCGGTTCCAAACGAGTATTATGGTAAGTAAGGGTTTTATCGCACAAATTCATTTTTATGTCAAAATATTGTTGTGTAAAATGTATTCATGGATTTATTCTCGTTTAGTCCGATTCACATTTGTTAAGCTTACACAAGATACACTTATCTTACAAGGGGATTTCTTCTAGTCAACCCATTAAGTGTTTCAGAAGAAGGAATGTTGTTTGGTGTTTTAAATTAACTGCAAAAAATAGGAGCTTACGAAAGTAAATAAAAAATAAAATAAAAATGAAAGTAATTTGGTTGTTTGGCGTTCATGAAGGAACTATCGGAATATACCTATCCTTGGTTGAAGCACCAGGAAATTTAATTCTGCGGGCTCCAATTCTGTAATTTCAGCTGTATATCGATGAAATGGTCGCTGTTTTATCCGTTCAGGAGGCGAAATTGAGAACTATCTAAATTTCATACATCTAATGACGGCTGTTTTTACTGGTGGCGCCACCGCCAACTGAAATTCCAGTTGCTAGATAGTTGCAACTTTACGTTCGGTTGGCGGTGGCGCTGCTGGTCGAGGCCACCTGAAGAGATAAAATGGCCTCCATTCCATTAACTCATACCGTGTGGTGATCAGTTGAGAATAACACCACCCCATCTCTTTCCGTGGGTGTCGTAAGAGGCGACTAAGGAAACACAAATGAGACCTGCCTCATAGTAATCCATCCATTTTTTCTGAATCTGAGGTGTTCTATGGTCTCATGCGGTGTGGTAGGCTCTGTAAAGGGCCGTCTGGTTCGCGACCACCCTCCTACCGAAGCCCGACGCCAAACAGCTTGCTGTGTTCCGTCGGTGCGTGGGAGTACCAGTGCCGTTATAGGCATTTTCTGGGTTAACTCGCTCCATCGTCGACCTCATCTTTGACCTGCATGGTCAAGATTGAGGTCAAGAGTTAACCGATCTTATAATAAAAAAATAAAAACTCACAATTGAAGTTACATATTCGGGGCCGGGTCGTGGGTTCCAGTCTAATTCGCGCCGAATATTTTTTTTTCCCTAAAATTATTTATTAAAAAACTTGCTCAGACGTTTATAACTCCATTAGGTTACACTAAAACAGTTGCAGCCGCTATATCGGAGGTAAAATTGAGTTTGAGTTGCAGCTCTCGAAACTTCGGGGCGTAGTGGTTGGCTCGAAAGTTATACTTCGCAAACTATTCTATATCAGAGCTGCAAGATAGGGAATTCGAGACTCACCGCTTGATAGAATAGACAACTCTTTTTCAACCCTCGGGAAAAAAGAGGGGTGTTATAAGTTGGATATCAGTGTATGTGTGTGTCTATTTATGGCATCATAATAACTCCTAAACAGATGGACCGATTTTAAAACAGTTTTTTTTGTTTGAGAGCTGGTATGACTGAAATAGTATTTAACTAATTTAGACAAAAGTCAAAAGGAGAATGGGTAACAGCGTACCCAAATACAAAGTTGATTGTAGTATTGTGACCTATATTGGTAATCATTACTCTTGTGGAGTAGTTTAATTTATCCTAAGGCGGCACATCTGAATTCCATTGGAGAAAAAAGTTTCTCTTGGCAAAAAAATTTTTTTCTCCAATAATAATTAAGTATAATAAATAATTATTATTATTGTAAATATATTATGTTGCTATCACTTTCAGTAATCATAATTATTTTTATTACCAAAAATCAAAATTCAGTGATTAACAGCCAATATAATGATAAAATAAAGCGCTATGTTCCTTAGACAAAATAATTTGTATCTTTTTTCTTCAATGGAATTCAAACCTGCTTCTTAGAATAATTAAACTACTACACCAGGGCAATAAAAAACAACACGAACCATTATGCTACAGTAAAATTTTTGTTTTTGGGTCCAGTGTCCATACAAAATGATCCATTGTCCTTCATAAGTGAATGTTGGGGTTGACAATTTTTTATTTATTTTACAGTTATTTACAGAGACTGAGTTTGTTTTTGACCACAATGTTGCTTAAGGGCTTTAAAATGGTCGAGCATGTGGCAAGCTCGCCCAGAAGATGCTTATTTACTCGGACTTTAAAGAGATTTGAGTTATATGATGTTGGAAAAGTAGTCGCAGGCAAAAAAATCAATTCCTATTAGCAGTGCGCATGCGCACCGCACAGATGAAGGGAAGCGTTCAGTATGAATCCGAGGTATCTTGACATACGTTGTTAAGTGGAATAATAATTGAAATTAAAACTCCTATTCATAGACTTGCAGATTTCACGTCGCGTTAGCCCGTTTCCGTGGGAAAATTATTACCAATTTCACTTCTTGAAGACTAAGCTTTCCATGAATAAAAAATTTTTAAAGTCTGTCCAATAAAAATCCGAATTAGTATTAATTAGAATTTGAATAAAGTTACTTTATTACTTTAGAGACTACTTTATTGTAAAACTAGCTTTTTTCCGCGGCTTTGCTCGCGCAAAGAACTCTTTTAGTCACCCATTTTAGTCCTTACCCATAGATGATTTTCTAAAAATCGAAAAATCGCAAAACACGTGTCCATTTATTTGCTTAGATGTTGACGAAGTTTTGAGTCAAAATGTCCAAAAAATTGTTTTCTCCTTAAAAACTTTGAACCCCTTAGGCGTTCAAAAAATCCTTTCTTAGTGCTCGCCTATGTGATACAAAACACCTTTTCGCCAAAGTTCAGCTTTCTAGATCTAAGGGTTTGGGCTGGGGGTTGACAAGTCAGTGAATCAGGACCTCTAATTTTATATATAAGATATAATTATATCTAAATATATAAAACATAGTCGTGTTAGTTACACCACTTATAACTCAAGACCATGGTTTTTGATTTGTTGTATTTCTCTCCGTCCCAAACAGCAGAATAACTATTAAAAACATTGGAAAATTTACGGGAAAATTCCCACGGGAACGAAGTCCCGGGCGAAAAGCTAGTAAGATATAAATGTAAAATATATTTATTTCATCCGTGAGTATCACGGATAATTTTTCAAACAATTCATTCCAATCTCAACTTTACCTCGCTCGGAATAAAGTCTTTCATAAATAAATTTGTAGCTGTGAAGAGGATTTAAAGTTTTCAGTCGCACTGAATGGCTCCTACCCTAAATGGCGGTAGATTAAAAATGTTTATTTTTATTTTATTTTCCCAGTAACCGGAGGTTTTTGCTGACGCGGATTTGAAGTTTATACTTGAAAGTTGTTTAGTTATTATAATTTTCCACGTTAAAAACGTATGAGTCACCGACTTCAATCCCAACAACAGTTCGCACAAAGTAGATATCTAGTTTTTTGCGGACTACAATGCCTATTAGCAAATAACTACAAACAGAAATGTCATTCATTTATTTAGATGATGTTCTAGTTTGTAGTATATTTTGTTTTTGTTGATTTTTTTTAAAAGCGCTGAATCATTTTCGATAAAATTTATATGGGACCTCTTCAGGAGTATACTCTTTCGAACAAATAAAGAATTTTGAAAATCGGACAACAGTTGCCGGAGTAATCGCGTAACAAATATACAAAAAAAAAAATACCGTCGAATTGAGAACCTCCTCCTTTTTTGAAGTCGGTTGAAAAATTCAAGTTGTGTAACAGTTTAATGAAAACCGTATTTTGCTAACGAAGTATGATTTTTTTGTTGGTAAATACGATCATAATATTTTTTTAAGAGGCGATATTTTTTCTCCATACATACATACGCCAGTACATGTCAGGGCTGCTCCCTCTGTGGACTCTTTTCAAAAGTCCCTGAAAAAACTCTGGGGTTTTATTCCTGCTTCTGATAACTGATTGTTTCTCCTTGTGATTGGTTATGTACGTCTGAATATATATAAATATATACTTATTTATATATTTTTTAGATCTATTGTATATATCTTGATTTATAAAAAAATATATTACTAGGTATATACTTGTTTTGTTCCGCTTTAGAATAGTAATTCCGACTACTATTTTTATTTTTTTAAATCTTTTTAATTGCATCGTAACCCGCGTCACGTGTGTCTCCTCTCAACTACTCTAAGGTAGACTGGGAGAGATCCCTCCAGGGATAAGTCCGCCTTTGCTATTAAATTACCTATAAAATGTTTTGTATAACACTGTTTTTGAGCAATAAAGAATTTACATACATACATACATACATACATACATACATACATACATACATACATACATACATACATACATACATACATACATACATACTTACATACTCTCACGCCTGTAATCCCTAATCCCGGTTCAGAACCACTTGATGTCATGTTTGATATAAATTCTAAGGAAACTTTTTTTTTATTTTTATTATGTTGTGTAATGGTGAGAGGTTGTCACCCTTTCGCCCACAATACAGCAAACCCCTCGAGTCCCTATTACTAACTTTTACAGTATGCCTAAGAATAGTTGGTAGCCGGTATATTCTAAGTATACATTTTTCTTTCAGTCCCAGTCCAGTATTTTTTCTAGAGCAACATTAATATTGGTTACCAAATTGGTATTGCGAAAAGGCCATGTTCAAATCTTACGAGCGTGTATGAACCGAATTATGATGTAGAGAAAGCGAAATAGATGCTTTTTTGGATTGTACTAAGTAGCAATCTGAGGTCTCTGCCTACCACAATGGGACAAAAGCGTGAACTTATGTATATTATTTAATATCTTCTAATATATAAAAATGAATTGCTGTTCGTTAGTCTCGCTAAAACTCGAGAACGGCTGAACCGATTTGGCTAATTTTAGTCTTGAAGTATTCGTGGAAGTCCAGGGAAGGTTTAAAAGGTGAGAAAATATGGAAAAAAGGCGTTACGAAGTTGGCCGAGACAGCTAGTAATATATAAAAACGAATTGCTGTTCGTTAGTCTCGCTAAAAATCGAGAACAGCTAAACCGATTTGGCTAATTTTAGTCTTGAAATATTCGTGGAAGTTCAGGGAAGGTTTAAAAGGTGAGAAAATAGGAAAAAAAATCTAAGGCGTTACGAAGTTCGCCGGGTCAGCTGGTTATAAATAATTATTTATTTCTTCTACTAAATTAGAATCTCCTGTGTCTTATTAAGCTTATTATACCAGTGCCCTAATCCAGACATGAGTAGGCACAGATTCTTCACAGTAAAGTGTAGGTAGTTAGTGACAAAATATAGGTTAAACGCAAGAATACAAAAATATAGATTTTATAGAGTTAGTATCAAATGGCCGCGCAGGTAAGTGCCAAAAATTACGAGAATTGTATAGTGTGTGTGTGTGTGTGTGTCTGTGGTGTGTATGTATGTTACAAACCTTTGTTAGGAGTTGGAACATATTATGATCTAGCATCCCGCTCAAGACTTCTTTCCCGTGGGAATTCGAGAAAATTATGTAGCCTATGTTATTCAGGGATAATGTAGCATCCTAATGATGAAAGAATTTTTCAAATTGGTCCAGTAGTTTTAAGTTTATTCGTTACATACAAAATACAAATCTTTCCTCTTTATAATATTATGTAGTATAGATGTGAACATGACATTGTACCATTCAGTACCTTTACTTCAAAGGATTGTACCTCTTTCAGAGCTATGTTATAGCAAAATCAAAATATAATCTCGTATTTCTAATCGAAAACTGATTCAGAATATTTGAAAAGACTTAAAAAAACCAAAAGAAAAAGGTTAAGTGACTCTTTTCACAAAACGACGCTATTCAGTGAACCTTTTCAAATAAAAGTAAATAAAGTAAATCTTGGCGAATCTCTAAAACTACTGGCTTATTGAATTGTCGCTACAGACAAGTTGGTAAATTAGATTCAGTACACGCGCTGGCTGGGACCTTTTTAGGGTTCCCTACTCGGAGATGTAAAATAATAGGAGAAATAAAATTGTCTGTTCTACGTATGTAGTACATTAAATAATGTTATCTTCATTTTTAATTGTTTTGAAGTCGGTTTAATTGTTTTTTGTAAAAAATATATTTATTTTTCTATTTTTAGTGTAGATAAAACATGAGAAACATTGTAAGTGCCTATTAAATTCGAGGGTTGTCCTTGATTTCCATGGGATTCCATCATCAGATCCTGACTTGGTAACAATGGGACCATTTTTGGAGTATACTCTTTCGAACAAAAAACAATTTTTTAAATCGGACCACAAATGGTGGAGAAAACGGTGAACTTACGTAAATAAAGGTACATGCAGTCAAACATAGAACCTCCTCCCTTTTTGGAGTCGGTATAAAATTGGACAAATTGTTTGTAACTCGTAATCCGGTTTGAAACAGATCAACGCAACGAACGTGATCCTAAAAGTTTCTTGTCTGTTCATTTATTGGTCAATATTAAGGACAAGAGTTAGCCCTACTCATAATAATAAATAATCTGTTCTTCTTAACGTACCCCGTCAAGTAGTCAAGTGTGTGGCAAACTTGGCTAACCCTGCTGTCAGAGTTTTCAAATTACACAATGGTCTCTGACTTGGTTTAATAACTGAAGTCAATCGACAAC
Organism: Aproaerema taeniolella; assembly: GCA_949987775.1. NCBI lineage: Eukaryota > Metazoa > Arthropoda > Insecta > Lepidoptera > Gelechiidae > Aproaerema > Aproaerema taeniolella. The sequence continues at coordinate 3,671,411 of OX465268.1, read as the reverse complement.
AACGGGGACCCTTCAAAACACGGAAACGCTCGTAATAATAAATAATATAAAATTATTTTCATATGCCGCGTCTATTTGCCACCTCTCTTTAGTTTGCATCTCACTGGTCCTTGTCACAAGATGGGTCGAGTCTAAGATTTCTCTAGCGTATGCCTGTCTGTCTGTCTGTCACATCGTCATTTATCGCAGAAATTATTCAAGTCAGACGTTTTGAAATGTGAACTCTGATGGAGAGAGAAATAAATTATTTGAAACCAAATTTTGGCAGTATTTAACAGACAGACTCTGATTAGTATTTAAGTCGGCCGTAATGAGAAATATTGATTAATTTTACAATGCAGTACTTGGATATAGCACCACAATTAATTATGTGGTATGTTACCCAATTGGCACATGGTAAATAACAGAATAGAATAGAATAGAAAAATCTTTATTTTTATAGAACATTCAAGATGTCACTTAAAACAAGTCAAGATTACAATGAAATACATACAAACATACATAAAACGATTTAAATACATACGTACGCATTCGTTCTTTTGACCCTACTAACTCTACGCCTATTCGCAAAGGTGCTCAGAGAAGAACAGGCAAGAAACTCTGAGGTTGCTCTTTTAAATCGCATTACAAATTTTCTTATTTACTATTTACTTATTAATCTGAAATAACTCTAGAGCTGAGCAGTTCATTCCCATGCCGCCTGTCTGATAAATAATCAGAAATTTTGTAATAGCCATTTTTGCAAAGTTTTGGTTTAATTACTGTCTTAATTTTGTCCAAAGGTAAATTTTGAATACACATGGGAATCTTATTATAAAACCGCATAAATTGACCCACAAAAGAGTTCGTGACCTTGTGGAGACGGCTGTCTAGTACATCCAGTTTATGCTTGGTCCTAGTATTTACATTGTGCCTATCGCTATTTTTCTTAAGCAAATGTTCATTTTTCTTCACATATAAAAGATTGTCATATATATATTGGAATGCAAAAGTAAAAATATCTATTTCTTTGAATATTTGTCTAAGAGACATTCTAGGTCTCATTTGATAAATCGCGCGAACAGCCCTTTTCTGCAGAACAGAGATCTTATTGATATCCGCAGCATTACCCCACAGTAAAATGCCATATGACATAAGGCTGTGGAAGTAACTGAAATATACGGTTCTCGCGGTTGCAACGTCAGATAATTGACGGATTTTTTTAACTGCGTAGGAAGTGCGTAGGCTGCTGAACTGAGTCTGCTCGCTAACTTATCATTGAAGCTTTGTATCAAGAGTTATTCCTAAGAATACAGTAGATTCCACTATGTCCAGTTTTTTATTCCTAACCTGTACAATGGTATTAACCTGTTTAACATTGGGCAAGGTAAATTTAACGCATTTGGTTTTTTTCTCGTTCAAAAGAAGGTTATTTACAGTAAACCATTTAACTACCTTTGAGATCGGAGTATTCACATGGTCATAATTCACATGAAGTTATAGAATCGGGGCTTCGAAACAGGCTTTCAAAGCCCCGATTCTGTAACTTCAGTTGTGTGTCGATGGAATGGCCGCCATTTTATCCGTTCAAGTGGCCAAATTGACAACTATCAAAATCTCATACATCTAATGACGGCTGCTTTGACTGGTGGCGCCACCACCAACTGCATTTTTAGTTGCTAGGATAGTTTGCAACTTTACGTTCGGTTGGCAGTGGCGCGTCTGGTCGAGGTGGTATTCAGCAAGTATATGAAAATTAAATAGTTCTCAATTTCGCCACCTGAACAGATAAAATGGCCTGCATTCCATCGACTCAAAACTGAAGTTACAGAATCGGGGCATGGTAAGAACTCTGTTTCATTTATGTTTTAGATCCAACTGTTTCCAACGATAATGTGTTTAATGCCTTTTGGCTGATGTACTATTAATAAATAAAATTATAATGCTGTAGTTTTCCTTAGTAAGTAAATAACAAACAAACATGTTCTTAGGCCCGTATTCTTCTCAGGCGTGAATCAAGCTTTAGAACGACTTTTAATTTGAGATTGTACTTATTCTGGAACGTCACTTTTGTTGATCAAAGTTCCACTGAGTAAAATCTGCTGAGTGATATTCAGGTGAAATTTGAGAGTTTCATCATTCCTATTTGAAATATATCCTAAAATAATTATTTTTAACGCAAGTTGCTGCGTAAAACGTAAAAAATTTTTGTCAATAATACCAAAAATGCAAATCAAAACAGACTTCTATTATCATAAAACCATAGACTATATAAAAATGAGGTTCTTAAAACTAGTTTCAGCTGACAGCTGTCATAATTCAACTTAAAATGCTTTCTTAAATATGATCAATGCTTAACATTGTATAAGCATTGATCATATTAAAGATCATATTAGCGTGCTTATTGTTGTATTTATTTGGTATTATTATTATTATTATTTTTTCATTCTGTAAACTCTGTGCGCAAATTTCTCTACCCCTTCTACTTATATACTATTTCTCACTAGTTAGGTTGGCTGGAAGAGATCTCTTGTACACTTGGTTTTTCCAATTGATTTAATAACTATGTTTGTGCAATAAAGAATATTATTATTATAATTAACATTTGATTTAAACATTTAAACTCAAAACCAAAACTCAAGTTTTGGTTGATGAGAGTTCAAAATGACACTTGAGACGCCATCAAGAATTCGGACCTTAGTAAATCTTATGAATTTTAGACCACACAGCACAGTTACTGACGATTCCAGTGAAAAAAAGTTACTCAACAACTTATTGGTTCATTGTGAAAAGGGAATACAGTAGGGAAAACATAATAAAATTTAGGAAATGTATTAACTCACTTAAGTTTACGGAGGTTTACGCTGAGGGGGACCCTGATTTGGCATTTACAAAATTTCTGGAATTATTTAAACTTTTCTATGACTTGTGCTTCCCTATCATAAAGATCAAAATCAATACCAATAAAAAAGCTAACTGGATAACGAAAGGCATTAAATTAATCTCCCGAAAGAAAAGAGAACTGCTTTGGGCTTATAGAAAAAAACCTAGCAAACGTTATCATAATAATTTTAAAGTTGTTCATCAGAGGCTGAAGAAAATTCTTATGTTAACTAGGAAAAATGAATTCACAATAAAAAATGCACCCAATAAAGGCAAGGCAACTTAGAGGATTATTAATGAAACTAAATATGAACGCCCCAAGGAATTTACAACAAGAATAAAATCAAGTGATAAATTACTAACTAATCCAGAAGATATAGCAAGTGCTTTCAATGATTTCTATATATATCAAGCAAAAACAACAGATTTAATGTCATTAAAAAACTCTAATAGTACCGGCTATGACGATATTTCAACTCATATTCTAAAAATAGTAGCTTGTGATATTGCAGATGTTCTTAGTTATACCATCAACCTTTCTATGGAGATTGGTGTCTTCCCCGAAAAACTAAAGATAACTATTATAAAACCAATCTGTAAGAAACAGAACACAGACACCATGAGTAACTACACACCTCTGGCCCTTATTACAATTTTTGTCTAAAATATATGAGAAAATAATATATAACAATCTTTATCCTTTTTTTGAACGTTTTAACCTGTTAGCAGAGGGACAGGTTGGTTTTCGGAAAGGAAAATCGAATAACTTAGCCATATATAATTTTATTAAAAGAATATTAACGGATGTAGATGACAGGATGCCAGTTTGTGCTCTTTTTATGGATTTGAGCAAAGCGTTTGACCACGTTGAGCACTCTAAACTGCTTAAAAAATTATATGCTTATAGAGTGCGTGGCAATGCCTTTGAGTTGCTGAAGTCATATCTATCCAATAGAATTCAGGCTACTGAAATTCATGGTCTTTGCTCACGAACTAAAACTGAAATAAAATATCGCTCCAAATTCAGGCAAGTATTGACTGGGGTGCCGCAGGGCAGCATACTCGGTCCCCTTCTATTTGTGATTTATATTAATGACTTTCCTGCGGCGATCGAACGAAACATTATGCGGACGATAGTACAGTTATTTTTTCAAATGGAGATGAAAAAGCGCTAGAAAATGACATCAATTACACTTTAGAGAAAATAATTGAGTGGCTAAAAGCTAATAATCTTCATCTTAATTTGAAGAAAACAAAATATATGCGTTTCTATAATAGATTCCAACCAGCATCAAAATTGAACATTAGGTACGGTAGCGAAGTAATAGAGGAACTTGATACAAATAGATTGTTGGGGATTAATCTGGATTCACAGTTAAACTGGAAAATGCACATCAAGAGCGTTTGTGACCGCTTGAGTAGGTTCTCCTATGCATTATATCAGCTGTCTAAAGTGGCAGACCAGTCCACAGTTCTAATTTCATACAGAGCACACGTCGAATCAATATTAAGGTATGGACTAATATTTTGGGGAAACTCCACAGATAGACAGGATGCATTTATTGCACAGAAAAAATGTCTACGCTCTGTTTGTGGTTTGAAGCCAATGGAATCTTGCGAACCCTACTTTAAAAGATTGAAGCTTTAATGAAGCACTTAATGCCACGTTTGACATAATTCTGAGGGTCGTTAGATGAAACATGATGTATAGTGGTGAGAGATGCAGAAAAATTTTGCCGTGCTTAACATCTTTGAAGTCTCTGTTTTTGTGAAATGTAATATTGATTTATTCGGAAAGTATCGCAGTAAACGCCATCAAAGCAAAATTTGTATACCACAAAGCTGCAAATCAGCTCTGTTTAGTAAAAATATTTTAAAAATGTGTGCTAAGATATATAATCACCTTCCGACGCAGATACTTCAAGTGGACACTGTCACTATGTTCAAAAACAAACTTTATGAATTCCTGAAAAGAAAATGTTATTATAGTATTAATTTATTTTTAGAAGACGTATGAATAATTTTATCACATTTTATAAATAATTTTTATTAATTTTACAATATAAATGAATATTTGAATGCCAAATGGCTGGTCATATTGGAACTAAAATGTTATTTCTATATTTAAGATCTTATGTACATATGGTCCAGAAATAAATAATTTTATTGATTGACTGATTGATTAAGTATTTATGTTTGTCGGGAAACGAGCCCGCACCCTTCAAATCAGTAAGCAGGGAAACTATCAACTGAGCTATCAGGTTAATAACTGCATATATATATATATATATATATATATACATTGTACATATGTATATACATATTACAATGACCAATAAGAAGGAGTGTAGTAATGGACACTGTGGTCAGACAACTCCGAGCGAGGCGACGCGTTGAGCTAATTCCAAAGTTGTGGAGTTATACTTACTGTTAGGGTTGTCACTTTCCCGTGTTTTTTTTGTTTGAAAGCCGACGTTATTGAAATGGTTCTTTTGATCAAAATTGGTTTAGTTGTTTAAAAGTTATGAATGATGAATTTCGGGGTTAAACATTATTTTTAAATTTTACAGTTATTATTATTAATAATGGGTTCTTTCTTGACCAGAATATACCTCAAGAGCGAGGTTGCGGTCGAGGATCTAGGAAACATGTCTAAAAAAAGTTTATAAATAATAAAAAAGGTTACTTATATCAATTTAAACAATCACGTGGAACATATTTTCGGTAAATAAATAAATAGTAATAAAACTGTTAAATAAAATTGTTGACTGCACTTTTGAACTAACTTGAGCTAACTAAATAAAACACAATACTGCGCTTGTAGACTGCAATAATTTGTATTTTTTTTTAAATGACTACACTGTTGGCCGCTGATGACAGCTTCACCGAGCAAGTGGCGAGCGCAGATGGCTCTCAGCCCAAAAATTTAAGTAACGGTCCTAAGGGCGCCCCCTGTGGGGCTCGAACTCGGCTTAGGGCGTTACTGCGAGAGAAGCGTCGGACATACGTTTGTGGAGAGAAGCGGCCGGGTACGTACCGGTACCGCGAATCGGGGCGGTATAATAATTTGTAAACAATATTGATTTCCTATAAAGAAACGCGGTAACACTTCAATACCGCGTTCTAGAAACCCGATTGCGACATCTAGCGGACTAAACTATAAGCTTCTTTAACAATAATACTGTTAATACTGTTTTAAAAAATACTGTTTAATAACGCAAACGAAGTTGCGGCCATTGGAATGAATGAATCGTTCTGCACACACAAAGCGTACCTACAATATTACATTAAAACATGAAATTATAATAATAATTGTATTCACACATACATATGCTCACGCCTGTAATCTCATATGGGGTTTGCAAAGCATCAGTGGTTCAGAACCACTTAATGCTACGTTTGACACAATTCTGAGGGTTATTAGATGAAACATGATGTATTGTGGTGAGAGTTTGTCAATGTCAGCCTTTCGCCCACAATGCAGCAAAACCCTCGCGTCCCAATTTCTGACTTTTACGGTATGCCTGGGAAGAGCTAGCAAGAGTTGGATTATAAAAACAATTGTAGATAATTAGACTTTAAATAAAGAATCCACCAACCCGCATTGGGCCAGTGTTGTGGACTATGGCCTAAAACCCCTTCGTGTTTCGAAGGGAGGCCCGTGACCCTCGCTGGGGACGTATATGGGCTGATGACGAAATAAAGAGAGCAGAGAGGGATATCCTAGTATGTATAAACTAATTTAATTGGCAACCCTACGAAGATCGCCTGATGGGAAAGTTCTCTCAGAGAACTGTTTGGATTTCAAAAACTGCAACGCTTGGTACTCCTCTCTTTGTTGTTAAAGTTAAATGTGATGGCTACTGACCTAAGCGTGGAGTGGAGATCATTTAATAAGATTAAAACCCTATTGTGTCCTACTATCTTTACTTGTGGCATATTTTTTACTGATTATGATTCCTTTTGGGGCTGATAAATCGTCATGTGGTTCTGGAACCACTTAACGCCTCATCGGAACTTAATTTCGAATCGGTTTAGATCGGAACTTAGTTCGGAACTAAGCATGTTTGAGGAGTTCAATTTCGTAGTTGGAAGGCTGGGGAGTAGTATAGGCTACTTTTTCACGTGAATGGAGTTGCAAGTGGGAAGCTAGTCAGTAAACGAGTAGGTTAACTCATAATCAAGCCACTAATCAAACATACTACAAACCACTTAAAAAACGGATAGAAAAAAACCGCTTGAAAGCAAAACCGAACGGAGAATTTCTCGTTCAATCCGAAACCATTTTCAACGCGAAAAACTAAAAAACCCTCCAAGAGTGTATCGTGCCATGCGTATAGGGTTCTACAGTTGAAAAAAAATTACTTGGTCGACCATTGCTCATTAACTTTAAAAGCCAATTAAGCTTTTATAGTTTTCCTTTTCATTTCGTTATATGATTTCTTTGACATTTTTGAAAACAATGGTTTTACTGTGTCGGGGGATACACTTCAGTCTACAACAATAATCACTCTCAAGCTTAATATTTGGCAAACTGATACCTGAATCGAATTTTTTTCTTTACAAAGCATTATTATTTTTAAAAGACCTACCCAATGATACGATGAAATTCGCGAGTGAAAATAAATCATCCTCGTTTTAGGTGTATGATTTTTTAAAATAATATTTTACTTATTTTACAAGTTTGTCGGCGTGATTAATGTGTAATAACAATATTAACCATACCGCGTTTCTGAGAAAAACCGCAGACAGACGAATAGATAGCCAGACGGACAGGACGAAACTATAGGTTCGTAGTTTGAGGTACGGAACCCTGAAAATACAGCTGAATTCTCTATTAAACGCACTAAATACGAGTAGTAATGAATAAAAATAAAACGTTTCTGAAACTGCTGTACAGCGCGGTTCGTTCTACGCGAATTTCCGGACAATCTACTTTACAATTTCTCTCCACTTCGAAACGAATAAGTTTCGTACAGTGCGAGACATAATAATGACCAATGACTTAGCCAGGTAAAGATTTTGCTCAATTTTTACTTCAGAATATCTCTTAATTTTCCCTCAAGCAACACGTTATCAATAAATTAATGAAATCAAAAGTAACTCTGTCTGTCTGTCTGTCCGTCTTTCACGCCTAAACTACACAACTGATTTTGAAGAAATTTGGTACAGAGATAGATTAGAGCCTGGGAAAGGACATAGGCTACATTTAATTCCACAGTTGGGCACGATATAATCTGTAGTCCACGCGGGCGGAGCCACGGGCGGAAAGCTAGTTGTAGATAATTTCATGTTATATTCATGTATTCACGCTCCACGATGGACATAAAGCAATGCTTGTCACTCCTTGTATAACGCAAAAGCATTTGATATGCATGTTATAAAAAAATTAAAAAGTTCTGCGATAAAAATTTAAAAGAACATGTTATCGATTTTAACAAAGCGCTATTTATTAATCACAAATGTTTAAATACAATGTTTCAGTTGTATCAGAGACAAAAAAAATATATTTTTACTTGAAAGTGGAAAGTAACAAAGAAGAATATACTACTACTACTTATCGTGTAGGTAGGTGAAGTGTGTGGCGAACTTGGCTAACCCAAGCCAACATTATGATAGAAAATAGAATATGAATATGATTCTTGGCTAAGAATAATTGATTTATGAAAAAACATATTTTATATCATTTTTTATCTTTGTAGTTTCAAAAAAGATTAAAAAAAACCCTAGTTGCGAAAAAAAGCTAATCTATGGTCTTTCGTAGCAAGATCATCATCTCTTATTTAGCAACTAATCGCAAATCTCAGTTCCTAATGTGGCCCTGACCTTTTTCATTGCACCGCAGTGTATCACCGTTTCCCCACAAAACAAGGAATGGGAGGAACTAGCCCGAAACTTTACCCGGTACGAAGTTCAGTTTTACATTTCAACTTTAAGTGAACATTATTTTCTAACTTGCTACCAGTACTTCTGTTACCGTTTTTTAATTTGTACCCTGTACTTGGAATTTTGTACTACAAGTCTCGGGTATTTTGTGAAGTAATTTTTCACTAGTTGGAACTTTATTCAAGAGGATAATTTGTTATAATTCAGTACTTTTAAAGGGTAACTTTAAGTAAGTATTGTAAGGGTAGCTAAGAGCGGACTACCGGGGAGATAATTTATTTATTTGTTACTACCACCACATGAGCGCTGCATAAGGTTCCATAGAACGACTACATACTATTTCCCCATTTTCCAGGTTTCCACTCCTCATGGAGTTTTAGTTACTTATTGTATATTTTCTGTTAATAAGAGCTGTTCTAAATACTTCATTTTCTTACTCAGTAACAACTTTCTTTTATTTACAGGTACTTTGAATCCAAACCATATAGCAGTGCTACGGAAAACATTTCGGTACGTGTGATTTTTTTTTAATATATTAAACTAAGTGATGCCCGGGTCTTTTTTCCTGTGGGAATTTCGTAAAATTCTTTCTTTTTTATTGCCTACGTTATAAAAGGAACCCTTGTGCCAAATCTCAGCTTTCTATGCCGTAGAGTTTTTTAAAGTCTAGAGTCTAGGCGACTAAGGTAAATATGCAAGCAAGTTCATCTGCACACAGAGAAGGAAAACTCTGCATTTATATCAAAACCCTCGCCAACTCGTCTGCCAAGCGTGGTGAGTATGGCATTTACCCTTATGTTATTGAGGGAGGCCCGTGCCCCAGCAGTGGGGACGTATATGGGCTGATGATGAAGAACATTTTAATGTTACGGTTAATATAAATTCCACACTACACTGACAGTGAAAGAAAAACTTACAATTTGCCAGTCAACTCTTTCCAAGCAAACTGTAGAAATCAGAAAGTGAGACGCGATGGTTTTTGTTGTATCGTGGGCGAAAGACTGACGACTTATTACTGCTACACTGTCTTTTCCTGGTCTCCGTCGATAGCTTAGATGGAGACCAGGAAATAACAAAGAATAATTTGTAAAGCATTTATTGGTTTTTGTGAACCTGACTTGCACGGCCGAAGCCACGGAAGGGAATGTATCAAATACGTATTACGTGGCAAATCACGCGAACCAGATTGAACCAAAACCTTTTGCTAAAGGCGTTCTAAGTAGATCTTTATTATGGAAGTATATGTATAAAACCACCACAATACTATTTTTTTTCCATCTGGTAACCCTCAGAATAAATGTCAATTGTGGTGTCAAGTTGTTTAAGAACCACACGATGCTTTGCCAACCCCGATAGGGATTATAGGCGTGAGTAATGAGAGGTAACCAAGTTCGGTCTCCTTGTAAAAGCATGTATCAATGACATTTCTGAGAACATTCCAGTTAATTATAACTTTATACACACACCTACACCTACAATCTTGAATCTCATTAAGCTCTGCTTACCCGAGCATAATGAGATTCTCAAATTACTTGTAGCCTCATTTGATACACACTTTGAGAGTTGTCTCAAGGTAGGGCTTAATAATAAAAAAATACCTAGTTTATCTGTATCCTAGGACAGCCTTTTACAACCTGAATAATTGCAAAAGTAGTACCTAAAACTCACAACTATTTATAGTAATTTTTAAATTTAATATTTATTTTGTCCGCGGACCCCCTGGGATAGGTACGGAGAGCCGCACATCATGTTATCACACACGTGCACTCTGTGCTGTTGCGATAAGAGCGGTTTTGTAACGGAAATGGAGTAACCGGATATGCGGACATGCGAATCGTAGGATGAAAAAAACTGCCTTAGAATACCATTGGTACGGCGTTTCAGAACCACTATCCTGACTGGTCACTGGTTCTACAGTTAAATGTATTCACAATCGTCGATACAGTTGCCAGCGTCGCAACAGTCGCAAAGCCGATAAGGCGCGCGTCCGTTGGGTATCAACTTGTCGTCCTGCCGATTAGCTTAAAGTTGGAAAGGGAGTTAGTGTTTATGCTTTTTGTCTGATCCAGATTCTGTCTGGAAACTTGATAACTACCGGGTTGTACGGAACTAGTATAGTACAGTATAATTTGCAATTGCTTATTGTACACACAACATTTGAACATAAGAATTCAACTATCGCGCATGTAACCTAAATTAGAATAAAAGATGCTGCGCCCGCGCGATAATATGCTGCGTCCGCGCGGTACACCCATGGCACACATAATTTATGTTTGTCACCGAAAAATTTAAAAAACTGTAATATTACAATTTGCCTAGTAAAATTATAAATTTACGAGACTTTAAGGGCCGCCTGCATGAAATTAGGATGAGTTAGGCTATGTCAGGTTGGGTTAGGTTAGGGAAGGTTGCATTACTATTGTAAAAAAAACCCTCAATGTGAAAAAAATGGGGCAGTCCACAAAGTGATTCCATCCAGAGTTTATTATCTTACTGAGTCAGATTACAATATTACGGATTTGAATACGTTACCGTGACACATTTTTTTTAAATTATCAGATGGGTTAACTCTTGACCTCAATGTTGACCAAGGTCATAGAAGAGGTCTACGATGGAGCGAGTTAACCCAGAAAATGCCTATTAAGGCACTGGTACTCCCACGCATGAAATTTGATACAGAGATAGATTATCTATAGTCCACGCGGGCGGAAAGCTAGTAAAATATATATTTTAAGTATCTGCAAAATATGTTAAATACATAATAACCCCTAAAACCTAACTTCAGTAACTCACAACCTATGAAACTAGTTCCAAACTAAATTTCGTAGTTGAGCAAAGCGCACTCATGAACTTAAAGATGCAATTTCTATGCATAGACACGAATCACACGCTTGCCGGATGTGTGTGTGTATTAATCATGTGTGTGTGTGTAATCAACGTAGTTCCGGTCATGACTATAACCACCCCCTCCCCTTGGGTGCCGTAAATGCCTACTAGACGGATAGCACACTTAATCACTGGAACAGGACGCATCAAATTAACAACAGTGTTTTACATTTCTACATATATTGCCCTATCGGGTAGGCAGAGCTTCGTGTGGTTCTAGAACCACTTGATGAAATGGGAAACAGATTTTGCACTAGCTTTCTGCCCAGGACTTCGTTCCCGAGGTAATTTAGAAAATTTTTGCATTAATTCAGGGTGTCAGCTACCTCCATAAAATTTTTTATCAAAATTGGTCCAGCTTTTTAAGCGTGAAAGAGTAACAAACATCCATACATCATCACATTTATCACAAACTTTCGCATTTATAATTAGTGAGAAGTAAGAATTTGAGGATTTTTGTTTTATCGTAAGGGTTATAATCCAGTAAATAACTCATCATATCAGCCTATTGCAGTCCACTGCTGAACATACATAGGCCTCCCCCAAGGTGCGCCACTTTTCACGATCCTCCGCTGTTTTCATCCAGCCACTACCCGCTATCTTCTTTAGGTCATCTGACCATCTGGCTGGGGGGCGTCCTACACTACGTTTGCCAAGACGTAGTCTCCATTCGAGAACCTGTCTACTCCAACGCTCGTCGGTTCTGCGACAGACATGGCCAGCCCACTGCCACTTCAGCTTGCTACACTTTTGGATAATATCCATCACTCCGGTTTTCTGTCGGATGACCTCGTTTCGGATTCTATCCCTTAGCGAGATCCCGAGAATGGAGCGTTCCATTACTCGCTGAGCGACGTGCAATCGGTGGGCCAACCTCACTGTCATGTTCCACGTTTCGGCTCCGTAGGTCATGTAAATAACTATTTTTATTTAAAAGAAGACTTCATCAACATGTTTATTGTCTTTTATTTCACGAATATGAATATAGGGTAACTAGAAATTCGATAGATTCAAGTAGAGCTCATTTGCGAACAAATTTTTAATTGGCACCCTAGCCAATAGTAATAAGTTATTGAGATAATTCAATGTTTGTGTTTTCATTGTTAAGATTTTTGGCACATTATGTTTTTAAGAGAATGATTAGATTAGATTAGATAATTATATTTCATAACAAAGCATACAATGTCAAATTAAATTAATTAGTCAGTTCAGCTTAAGTTATGATCGTCACAAAAAACAATAATAATAATAAAACGTATTTAAAATAAAATAAATTAAATTAAATTTCAACAATAAATGATAAAGCAATGTCAAAAGAAATAAATTAAAATATAAATTGTATACATAAGTACTCTACCTCAATTACTAATTACAATTAAACAATTTTATAAGCGATATAAACATGCATTTTGAGATATTTCAAAAAATTATCAATGTCAAAATTTAATGTCCATATATTCTTTTAATGTATAAAATTCATTTTCCAATAAAAAGTTTTTCAGTCGGCGTGTAAACGTTTTTTCGTTACTTTCCTTTCTTATGTCAGTAGGCAGGTGCTCATAGTAAGTGGGTCCAATCACACGCGGGTTTTTCGTAGCCATTTTTGTACGGCGTGGAACACACGCTAATCGGCCAGTACTTCTGAGTTTCATACTTCCACCTTTTCGGCAATCAAAGGAAGTTACGTTTCGCCTAACAAACATTATTATTTCAAAAAGATACTGAGACTGTAAGGTCATAATGCCGTTCTTGTAGAACAAAGACCTACACGAATCTCGGGGTTTTTTGTTTTCCAAAATTCTGATCGCTCTTTTTTGGAGAACAAAGACTCGGTGATAGTGAGTAGAATCACCCCAAAGAATCAAACCATATGAAGCAAGTGAGTGAAAGTACGCGAAATAACTTTGTCGTAGCATGGAATCTGTTACAAGAGGCCTAAGTTTTCTAAGGGCGAAAGTCGCACCACGGGGTCTCACACAAAGTGAATCTACGTGTAACTTCCAATCTAAATGTGAGTCGATCGTGAAACCTAAGAACTTGCAACTCTCACACATTGGGATAGTACCTACTTCGTCAACTGGTTTTTGGGCCGTTTTCCCAGTAAATAATATGATGTGTGACTTAGACTCATTTAGTAAAAGTCCATTTGATGTAAACCATTTTTTTAACTGCTTACAAACATTAGTCACTTTTACGTTCAAACTATCATAAGAACGATCGCAAATAATCACCGTTGTGTCATCAGCAAATAATATTGTTAATCCATTTGTGATAGAGGACGGAAGGTCGTTAACAAATGTTAAAAACATGGTGTTCCCTAACGATGATCCCTGAGGAATGCCTATTGTGACTGAACCTGCCTCAGACCTAAGTTTCCGACCGTTTACTGATACTTCCACAGTTTGCTGTCGCGTTGAGAGGAAGGATTCAAACAAGTCATGTGATTTTCCCTTGATTCCATAGTGTTTTAACTTTTCCAATAGGAGATCATGTTTTATGACATCGAATGCTTTTGAGAGATCACAGAAAATGCCAGCTACCTTGTATCCATCATCGATTCCTGTAAGAATACAGTCTACCACTTATTGAGCTGCGGTGGTAGTGGAAAGATTTTTTTCTATAAGCGTATTGTAAAATGTTAACTAAACCCTATAATTTCCTCGAGGTAAAACAATAAACTGAATTAATGGTAATAAACTTAATGTTGCCAAATGTTTAAAAATGTGAGTGGTTGCGCAAAAAGGGACCTCAATGGAAAATAATTGATTTCGAGTAAATCGCGTTTAAAGTTTCGAGTCGATATGAGTTTCACCTCGAGACCACAGAAACGAAATAAATGAAAAACAAAAAAACCCTTTCCAATCCCTTCAGGTCCCTCTTTTTTAACCACTTACAATTATATTTTTACAAAAAAAAATTGGTCCGTGCGTTTGTTTCAGCATCTTTTTACCCGACTGCCAAAGAAGGAGGGTAATGTTTTTCGAGTGTATGTAAGTATGTATGTATGTCTGTTCCTTTGTGACCTCCTGTAGCCTAAACGGCTTGATGGATTTTGATGTATGAGGTATCGTTAGATTTGTCTTGATTACGGGAGTGTCATAGGATACATTTTATTTTAGTGTGCAGTCGGGTATTTTGTTTTTTTAATAATTAGAGTTATGTTCATTCTATAAATCTAACATTAAACAACCAATATAAAATTAATTTATACATTACGAGTACAGGAGCTTTTATAATTAATTCTATTGTCTACATTCCAGAGCTGAGACTGAGAGCACAGTTAATAATTACTTGGATAAATAAGGTTTCATTTTGTACTGGATAATTGTAATTCTTTTTAATTCAGGAATCAAAAATTCAATACAACCTATTGATTTTTTTACGCTCGTAGCCCAGTGACGCTCGCTGATCTTAATCGATCAGTGAGGTTAAGCAATGTCCACAGAGGCATGATGGATGACCAAAAGTGGTAATTTATCACGAGCGTTTCCATGCTTCAGAGGGCACGTTAAGCTGCCGGTCCCGGCTGTTGTCAATTGACTATAGTCGTTAAAACCAAGTCAGAGGCCATTGTGCGGTTTGAAAACTCTGGCATTATTCTCAACCGATCACCACACGGCTAAAATTCGCTTAGCAATTAATGTCACACAATATACTTCCTAGCGCTTTGTTCAATTTATCTTTCAAAGTATTCTTGACCACGATCCAGAATTTGGAATGTCAAGTCATAATCACAATAGAATGACCGCCGTCAATTAATTCTGTAAGTGTACGACCGATATTTAATATCATCAAATGTCAGTACATCTCTCTCTACCGCTGTACAGATGACAGTGACAGGTAGTGTCAAGTATCAGTCATTTATCGGTCGTAGATTTACGTAATAGATGCGCAGAAACGCACATGTGTTATCCAGCCGCCATAAATTCAAATTGAGTCGACATTATGCGCGGCCATGGCGCGTGTTTCGCTGTAATTTCATTAATTTCAGTTTAATACCTGAAACTGGCAACGTTTTTCAGAAGCGAGCATAATTCAAGGAATATAATTGTATTTTTTTTCCGTTGTTTATAATTTCTAATCGGCTAAAGTAATTTTTTGCAAATATAGCTAAGAACCATCTCGATTACGTCAGTTTTCAAATAAAAAGACCGTATCGAAATGAGTCCATTCATTTTTGAGGTACGATGCCCCACAGACAGACACACAGATATAAAGATACACAGTTAAACTTATAATACCGTTTTTTATCGGCTGTTAAAAATAGCGTTATTATATTGAATTTCAGATAACGTACATATACATAATGACAGTGTACATCGGTACTGGAAATTGAAGTCGGTACCTTACTTATAAGTACCCACCGACGTTTACAAAAAAAAAATATTTTTGCTGCGGAACTTGATTTTTTGTAAATATGTTGAATGTAAATATGTTTTGATTTTTTGCAGATAGATTTACAATTAATAATTATTTTTTAACTGTATATCTGTGTAAAAAACTATAAATATGTTTATTTAAAAAATATGATAAATTTACTTATTTTATTTATTTATTTATTTATACACTCAAAGGCCCACACTAAGGTTTTCCCTTGTGTCGTGGGTCCCCTGAAACACACATAAAGACAAACACAAACACCCATGACCCGAGAACAAACATCTGCTTTTTACACAAATGTTTTGCCCCGACTAGGAATGAACCTAGGACCCGCCGATCAAGAGGCAGTGTCACTACCACTTGTAGACCCAAAACATTTCTCACTTGTAAGTCTTCATGCTGTTACTATTTTAAACATTAAATTTCAATATCTTAAAAGTAAATACTAGGATATTTTATAAACTAGGTTACCTAATCAATTAAATACACCAATCTACGTCCTAATTAACTAATTTCGCTGTCGTAGCGCTACGATAGTATCTCACGTAGTTGACGTAGCACTTAGCTACGTAACTTCGTAGATCGTAGCCCGTAGCGAAGAGCTGCGATAATGTAATGAAGCTAACAAAATTACTAGTTGGACCTTGTATTCACTCGTGCCTATAATATCTATAACTTGGTCAAGATTGAGATCAAGAGTTAAACTATCTTATAATAAATAATGTAGGTTTCTAATGGTGAAAGAATTTTTCAAATCGGTTCAGTAGTTTCGGAGCCTATTCGATGCAAACAAACAATCAAATCTTTCCTCTTTATAATATTAGTATAGAAAATATGTGTTAGAGTAGACAGAGCCTCAAGTGTTTCTTCAACCAATTGACGCCAAAATTGTAATATTTTTTGAGGATTATTAGATGAAAAACAAGTTTAAATAAGCAAGTGAAACTTAAGGGGGTTATTCTCCCTCTGAAACTGAACAAATTTTCCTTAAGGCACCTATACCACATTTCAAAAAAAAAAATTCAACTTCTCATCCAACGGCAAATCAACTGATCGCACAAGTTATAATAAAAGACAGGTTTTTGTTAAGTTTTTTTTAAAACGCTTACCCGCGTGAGGGATATTCACAAATAATTTTTAGAGAAATAAAAAATATTCGGCGCGGATGAAACTTGAACTGACGACCCCAGGATCAGATCTCCTAGTGTTCTAACCAACTGAGCTATCGTGCCTTCAAGTCAAGCGGCGAAACTTCTCATTCCCTTACTAAGTCCCAATCGCGCCGAATATTTTTCTTTCCCTAAAAAATATTTGTGATTTTTGAAGTGAAAACTTCTTTAGAGGCGTAGAGCACTTTTAGTATGAGGAAAAAATGTTAAACTCGCGATGAACTCGCGTCAGATGTCACGTAACCGTGATCGTCAGATGTGATCGAAAATGCGTAGGATAGGGTTGCCACCTTTTTTGAAGTGAAAACTTCTTTAGCAGTGTTGTGTACTTTGAAGTATGGGTAGAAACCCGGACGGATGGCAGCCCTATGGTAAAATTATCTCTGTGACAGATGTCAACGATGTAAACGATTATTCGCACATAGTGCGCAAATACCGATAGACTATTTTACTGAATGTAAGTAGACAGTTTGGTCGAGTGGAAAAGTTGCTACATTGTAAGCAACAGGTCGAGGGTTCGAATCCTGAGAGAATAACAGACTCTTTTTGTGTATTTTGTTTTATTTCCATATTAATGCACAACGTTAATGTTCAAGTTTTCACTTCTGCCGGCACTCCCGCAGTGCAACCCGTTTTTTTTTCTACCTCGGCCTGTTTATTGGGTAAAGTCGTTCAGGTTTATGGGAAAATTCTTATCCTCAATTTTTGCTACCTGTTTTAAAGTCACTTATTATAGTGGGCCCATGATACAGCGTCCCACTTACTATTTTCTACAGACAATCTGGGGAAAGTTGGCATCTGATACATTCTGAATTTTTCTTAACTCCCAGTCTAACAAAGAAGAAGAAATTTATGATGGTAACCCAGGTTTTAATTATTTTTTATTTTCATAGTTCAAAAAGTTACTGCTCGCTCCATTAATGAGACCCTAACTACAGTTTAATGTATGCATAGTTAACCACGCTTAAACTACGTTGTTTGTTTAAAACATGGTGAATATAATGAGTTTGCCCGATTGTTCTTCACTTAATTAACTTTGTAATAATGTGACTGATATTCACCACAGATTTTTTAAAATTCCCGGCAAACGAAAAAAATAATGTCAAACTCGAAAATAGCTTTATTTAGTTTTATACAGAGTGTAAGAGACAGCTTAGCAAATTCTTAAGTGGTGGGATCTACCCATAACTACGAAAAAATAAAAGTTTTTATTTTTATCTCGAAAACGTCAAAAGGAGTTTTCAATATTTACCTACTTTGGCGCTACGCAATGTACCGCGAAACAGCCGTTGTCAGAATGTAATGTATATTGCTGGTTTTCTTGTTTTAAGTAAGTATATTGTTTTTTATGGGTAAATATAATGTTACTAGCTTTCCGCCCGGGACTTCGTTCCCGTAGGAAAATCACGGATATTCTTTTGTTTATTCGGTGTTCATCACAGATAATGTAGGATTCTAATGGTGAAAGAATTTTTCAAATCGGTCCAGCAGTTTCGGAGCCTATTTATTGCAAACAAACAAACAAACAAACAATAAAATCTTTCCTCTTTATAATATTAGTATAGATAAGAATAAATATTTTAACTTTAAGCAAAACACACTTAAAAAAATCCTGAGGAAAACTCCACTGGAAAATCATTTACGTTGATGGTCGAAGTCCAGGGTTTCAGCTTACCTGTCCCTTACATCCTGTATAATTTACCAGCCCATATACATCCCCACCAAGGGACACGGGCCTCCCTTCGAAACACGAAGATGATTTAGGCCATAGTCCACCACGCTGTATAATAGCAGCATTTAATTGTTTCAGGTCTAATTCACACAGGAAGACAAGAAGAAAAGAACGTGCTTCAGATGCAAGTAAGTTTTTCGCAGATGGTAGCTTTTAATAACAAGCCAATGCTCTTACGATGAGGAAAAACATCGTGACGAAACTTGCACTAACAGGAGACTTAACGATGTAATACCATATCGTGCTATGGCGTTTCAAAGGCAGTGAAATGACAATGGTGACTGTTGGATGTAGCATCACGTCGGGTAGGATATAAGATAAAATGAAGAGAACAAAAAATTCTCAAGCTTATTTCTATTGCTTCAATTTAAAAAACATTACATTTTGAATGATTGACCTCTGTGGCGGGTGAGAGACGAATGACGTCACTTCGCCCAACGCTACTGGAAGTGGTTAAAATGCTGAATTTACTAAACAAGATTAAATCATGTGTCCTTTCATGACCATTTCACGTCACGTTGTGATTTACCTGATATTTAGTTGGATGTAGTGGTACCAGTCAAAGTATCTGTCATCCCATGTATGAAATTTCAATAGTTACCAATTGCGTCACCTGAACTGATGAAATGGATAACAATGATCATTCTTGATCTTTATGATAGTATACCTAGCATATTGAAAAAGTTAGGCACAGATGTCGTCAAATGAACTGATTTTTTTGTGCACCTTTGACAACTTTTAAATTGTTTTTTTATTTATATTTCCTGTTTTTCTTTTTTATTGTTACTGAATTTAGTTAACGCACATCCTAGACGAACATAAATAGTTTGAATGCTGTGTGTTTACTGATAAGGATTTCAACTTAGATCTATATATGTATTCCTGAAAGGTGATATGTAATATTAGTTGTAATCTGTTGTATGTACCTCAATAAATAAATAAATAAATTCCATTGCTATACCAACGATATTGATTAGCGGAATTATCTCTCTGTTTAAAGTCCTACCACTTTGTACCAGAGAGGTTCTCCCCATTTGAATTTTGTGGACTCTGACTGTTTCTGTATTTCCGATATCATTTGACCTTTTTAAAATTCAAGTGCATATATTCTTCTTCTGAGAGGGTTTGCACAGAACCTTGCTTTTGGACTGAATTTACGAACTATACTACTGGTGTTTTATCACATCCTACTAAGGTCGCAAGTTTGACAAAGCAAATTTAATATTCGAGACACATCTTTTGAAAAAAATTCCAAGTTTCAATAACTGTAATCGACTGTGAACAGTCGGAAGAAAATCAGTTTATGAAAGAAATTTTTGCTGAAAGGTGTTTATGTAAATCAAGGTATGTTATGAATGAGATTTCAGCAATTCAGCAATTGTATTTAACTTTTGGGTAGATAATGAGTGATTTTGCAATGAAAGGTGTCGAAACAAACTGTTAATATTTTTCTTTAATTTTACAGAATTATATTTAATGAGACGGAAAAGAAACTTGGGTGTTGGTAACATTGTGTTTACGCAACATTTCAACTTGAAGATTGTTACTCCAGGAGAAGATGTACGTATAAAATATTTTAAAAAAAAGTTAAGAATCGTTTATTGTCACAAACTATCACAGACAAATAATCGTGTACTAAGTAAAAATAATACCGGGTTCCATGCAGCGCTGTTTTTCAACTTGCTCCTTTCCCTTAGGTGGTATGAGGGAATACAGACAGATATATCGGGTGACATCAAATCTAATAACTTGCAATGTCATTAGTCCACTAAACTGAATAACTGTCCCCAGGGACGTAGGTTGAAATGGAAAAAAAATCTAATTTTAAACAACTTGTGCAACCGCCTAAATTATTTTGAAGTCAATCAATGTAATGAAGAACCAAAAGTAGATTAATTCGAACAGACATATACTACTTAATATGTTTCTATCATTAGGTAAGCCTGCAGTGCTCAGCAACGAGTGAGCGACCAATAAGATTCATTTGGGAGAGAGATGGTGTTGTTATTTCAGCAAACACTGATCAGAGGTAAGACCGCAAAAAGAAACACTTCATTCTGTTCCAGGAGAAGTAGTGGGAATTTGATTGAAAGGAAATAGAGAAGCGAAAAGAGAAAAGATCTTTGCTTAGCAGTGAAAAAGGTGATGATAGGTCTAGTCCATTGTTTAAGAACACTGCCTTTAAATCTAAAGATTCTTGCACACCCGTATGTGCACGATTTGTATCGCACGCGTTGTAAAGAAGGACGACACGGACGTTAACCCAGTCCGGAAAAACATTTATGTTAAAAGCAGACATTTGTTCTTTCGTGTCTAGGTGTCCGTCTTGGTCTTTGTCAATTTCCGGCTTTAGTGTAGGCTTTTACTGCTTTCATGACACAAACTGTATCACTTAACAATTCTTACTGTCAAAATAGTTCTACGTAAAACAATTTGACAATGTTTCCAGATACACATTGGGGCAAGTGATGTCCCCATCAGGAATTGGAGTAGCATCACAACTAAACATATCAAGAACAAGAGTAGAAGACGGTGGAATGTATACTTGTATGGCCTTGGACGGAGACTATAGCGCCTCGCATTCTGCTAGACTTGATGTTTACGGTAAAATCTGTTGATGATAGCGTTCTGTAATACGGACTCAGCCTTGTTTTTGGACCACACAAAAAATCAACCTGGACCTGGTGTTTCAAAAAATCTTGGTTCTGACAGAATAACAGCGCTACGGTTACCAACCATAGCACAACGTTGAGTCAGCACTATTTTGATGGGTGCACAGACAACACGAACAGACAACACGGTTGATCAAGTGCTGGTTTTTCATTTATTTATTTTATTATATCCGTGTAATATGTGCTGTTTGTGCTTTTGTTGTTGCTGTTCGTGCGTTTGTTGTTGTGTTTATCCTGTTTTTTTGTCTGGTACCCCCAAATAAAGAGTTTACTTACTAGATTGATAAACCGAACTAGATTTCAGCCCCATTAATCTGAATCATTTAACTCACTTTCGTAATGCGACTATACATATAACTCTATACCTGTCACTGTTCTTTAAAGAACGCATGAGAGAGATGCTTTTCCCCGGTTAGTAATCGAATCAAATGGTGCAGAAAACGTTTGAGGTCAAATCTTCTCAAGTTGGCTTAAGTTCTAAAACTGACTACGCTCCGTTTGTCTAGAGCTTTGTTGCTAGAAACAGACACAGTAGCCAAGCAGCAGCTTTTTTGTCTCAATAGTAAATATAAAAGTCGTTTTTCCCAGTAGGTACTTTACTGTATTAATGGCATTCTTTTAAGCTAGCATTATTTAAATACTTTTTTTACAAAATATAACAATATACAACGGACTGTAAGAAAATGAACAGTCATAGGGAGCGTCCATTTAAAGAATAGAATAAACTTTGTGAAGATAAAAGATAAAAGTACAATTACACGTTAAAATATTAATTGAACTGATGCTGACTCACAATTGTGCCCCAACTAGACTGCCGCGCTGGTATTCAATCAGATACAGTAAAATTAAATAAAAATAAACTTGTTTTGTTTTCTTCTTAATATTAGTTACTAATCAGTTTTCTTTTTCAATCGGGTGTTTGTATTTATTGACCATTTGTTTGATATTTAACTCTATTCTTTATCGCTTTTAATTTCAGGTCCACCTTACATTAGATCACTACTGCCAGTAAAGGTACAGAGTGGAGAACCACTTATATTACGATGTCCATACTATGGATATCCAGTAAGGTAAATACTAGTTTCATCATTGAATATAATAACAATCCTCACGAAGTGAGACAGGTTAGTGACAAAGATTGCTGAGATGACGGTTGATAGAGCAAAATGGAGGCAACTGAGATTGCGTCGACGGGTAGCAAAGCAGGAAAATGATGAAGTTGAACCGATGATACTTATTCAATCTTGTTGGAACCATTTGGATAACGTAGTGGAAACTCTATTCGTTGTGGAAATTCTTGAGGGAAGTCTTTAGCCAAAAGATAATATTTTCAATTAACTCCATGAAATCTATTCTATGAAATCTATTCTGTTGTTAAGTACGGTCCTTTTTTGAATGAATAATGATGTCAGCATTTTGATAGGAGCATATAATTCTACAATTTGAAACTGTTCTACTCACGTATTGCGCCCCGACTTTCTGCCGACAGTTTCATCTTTACACGAGGATTTTCATCAGGGAGTGAGGCAGGTTATGCATATGTGGCCGGCAAGATGGGCCTGCAAGGCTCTTACAATAACAGTTCCAGCTTTCCAAATTTGGTGCTTCAACAAGTGAGTTAGTAACAAATTACTTATCTTTCTTATTCCAGCAAATTGGAATGGGAGCACAAAGGAAGGAAGATAATGACTTCAATGCTACCCCAGCACGCCAGATTCAAGAGGACCTTTAGCAAAAGTCAGAAAAGAAAAAAGAGGAAGAAAAGGCAATTGTATGAGCCGAGTGAAGACGGTGTATTGCATATCCCTAGAATTAGTAAAGAAGAGAATGGAGATACATATACTTGTATAGTCTATAGTCCTTCTGGAGAAATGGCGAGACGGTAAGTTGTATTTGATCATTTTAATAAGCCACTAAAGAAACGCTAATCTCAATATTTAAATTTGCTAAAATGACTGTGAGCGCGAGTATATTTTTTGTAAGTCTACGACCGATACCTTCTTGTCACTGTCACAGTCATCTATTTGTACACCGCAAGAGAGATATGTAATGCGATCCAATTCTTCAAGGTATCCCCCGTAGACTTACGAAATAGATACCCAGTTGGGTAAAATGCAAGATGGTTGAGAATGTATGAGTTTCGGACTTTTTGTAATTCATGAACGATCCAAACTTTATTTAAAAATTACCTACTGTCTTTGAACTTTCCTTTGTCTTTGAACTCTCGATTGTCTATTTTCAAGGTCGTTTGACATCCAAGTGGTAGAAGCACCAATTCTAGACGAGCTCAGAGTTGGCTCGGGCTTGAAGGAGGGACAGATTGTCCAAATTACTTGTAATATCATCAGTGGTGACCCTCCCATCTACTTCTCCTGGTTAAAAGATGGAAAGAAGATGCCTCCTAGTTTAAAGGTGTGTTTTTTTTCTCATTCCTAACTGTGTTTTTAAGTGTTTTTCATCATATTTGGCATTTTGGTCAAAGATTTCTGGTGATTGGATTAGTAAATTGTTCAAGCCAGCCTTGTCTGATGCTGATATGAAAAATGCCGCATTTTTGTGGTTATAGTTGGTAATGGCTTTTTTTATTTTCAGGTACAAGAAAGAAGTTTGGATTTATTTAGTGTACTGATAATCAAGAGAGTTTCTTTAGAACACTGTGGAAAGTACACTTGTATTGCCACGAACCACGTTGGGAAAGCAAACCAAACTGCAGAACTTTACATTAATGGTAAGTTTCATTTTCTCTACACACTTATGTCTTTAGTGTTTTTTTTTTCTACAGAGTGCTCAGGAACTGCATTATTTTTTTTCTTGTATCAGACATCTAAACGCATGGCAAGGTATCAAGAAAAGTTTCTAATAATTCATATAGAGCTTCTTCTACTCATCTTTCACTATACATATACAATTTCTAAGCTCATAACACGAATATTTAAAGTAGTTGAAACACTCTTTATGAATGGGCAAGCCTCAAACCCAACAGTAGCTGACTAATTGATTATTTAACCTTCTTTCTTCTAGCACTTTGTCCCATTTCGCAAGATTATTAACTTCTCATCCTTATTTTGCAGTTGCCCCAAAATGGATAGACGAACCTACGAACACGTCCCTGCTGCTGGGTCAACGAGGTCTCGTTTACTGCAACGCTAATGGATATCCTACTCCTCAGATACATTGGATGAAAAGAGACAGTAAGGCTGCTATCATCATAATTATTAAAACATATTTTCCTAAAAACTCCAAAAAAATTGGGGAAACTTGTAAGGCATCCCGCTCAAAAGGCGATGTAGAACTCCTCGTCTTATTTAGTTCAACCTTGCAGTTTAATGTGGGTATTACTTTTTCGCAATTCAACTATTCGTGAGTGTTAAATATTGGAGTGATGTTCCCGATAGGCCAAATAAAAAAAATATATATATAAAAGTATATACTTACATATGATATTGTAATTATTATTTTTACACACAATTTAAACGGTTTTAAACTCTATACTTAGGCCCGTATTACAGAAGGAGACTCAAGTCTTGACTCATACTTTCTCAAGTATAGATCAAGACTCAGGTCTTGATCTATACTTGAGTATTGATTGTCTCTTTCTCTTACTATCAAAATGACAAAGACGACTGCTACTGAAGTATAGTTCTGTAATATGGACCTTCAAAGTCTCAGACCTCAAACCGTGTAAAATTGGGTATTATCACCTATTTAGATGACTTCATTTATTTTATAGCTACTCTTGGAATTTGGCGACCAGTACTGGAGTTGGCCGGTGGCGGAGTATTAAGCTACCCCAACGGTACTCTCATGATTGAAGTGGTATCACTAGCTGATGAGGGGATGTACGCCTGCAATGTGGAAAATGGAGTCGGGGCTGCGCTTAACAAGAATATTTGGATTATTGTTAACAGTAAGTTTTTTCTATGATATACAGCGATGGGCCTAGAAATGAACCTTGAGGGACCCAATCCTTCAAACATTCCTTCCTGCACAGATAATGATACATAACAAAGGCCTTACAAGCAAACTTTGTAGGTAACAAAAATATAAATGATCTTATCAATAAAAGCGTTTTCTTCTTCTAAATTTTTCCCATTATCTGGGGTTCGCTTTCCTTGTCTGGCTTCTCCATCTTTCCCAGTTTTGAACAGTATGGGCGTCAGTTTAACTCTCTACAAAGTCCTTCTGAACCGTCGATAGCCCAGTGGCGCGGGGTCATCCACGGCATCGCGTCATTTATCTTAGGTATTTCATCAAAAATTGGTTGTATATAATTTATAATGTCCTGGGCTTTTCAATAAAGTCCAATTAGAGATGAAACAGAGCGTATGTAGCATAATGGCTTGAAGGTAGGACTCGTCAACGAGAAGTACCAATCGTACTTAATACCCAATACCATCTTCTACCACTAACCTAGTTGCACAAGAACAGATGTTTATACGGCAAGGGAAAACATTGTGAAGAAATTTACATAGTCAATTTGTGTGTAAACATGATCCAATTCGGTCATATTCCCCTGTTATCAGGGTCATTAAAAAAATAAGACACAGTGCTCGTAGGACTGGTAGCCGTTGGGGCAGATAAGTCCTCGAATAGCACCCGCTTACTGGTAAAGAACGCGGGAAGCCGCATTCGCATGAATAGTGCATGACTAATTGATGTGGAGATCCTTGTTGGAGGCCTATGTCCACCATTGAACCTTTTGCAGCTAACATGGGGATAATATCAAATGTAAAGAACATAAAAGAAACGAAGAACTAGGGTGGACAAGATAGCAGAAAAAACTTGGCACCTAAATAAAGCTTGTGTTTTTTTTTAGAACCAGTCCATTTTGACTCAGTGGGCATGAATTTGACTACAAAAGTTGGACTTCCAGTCACACTTACTTGCAAACCGTTGGGAGACAGTCCCATCAGAGTCAAATGGAACTTGAATGGATTACCAGTGGACTTTACATCTTCCAGGTATGTGAATTAGTAAGGAGTTTTGTTTTATGAGGGGTCCTTAACAAGTCCATAAATAAAGAAACTTAACAAGTCCATAAATAAAGTATCAGGTGTTGTTGATTGACTACAGTCGTTAAAACCAAGTCAGAGGCCACTGTGCGGTTCGAAAATTCTGACACCAGAGTTGGCCAAGTTCACCACATACTTGACCATACCTACACTACAAGAAGAAGAAGAAGAAGGATAAAGTATCGATGTATACATAAAACATCAAAAAGAAATAACGAATTAATTCATCCAATTTGAGGCACTGCAGCGTCCGTAGATACAAAGACTTAACGCATATAAAAAAGAGTGGAGTTATGAGTTTTACGTGTGTATCTATATGACTGTGTATATGTGTGTCTGTTTGTGGCATAGTAGCTCCTAAACAATAAATAAACTGATTTCAATTAGGTTTTTTTGTTTGAAAGCTGACGTAATCGAAATGGTTTTAGCTACATTTGATCAAAATAGGCTTAGCCATTCAAAAGTTATAAGTTATAAGCAATCAAATGTCGGGGTAAACAAAAAAAAATATTTTAGAATTATCTTACTCTGTCACCATGAAACAGTAAAAGCTAAAGTTATTCCTCGGTTGATTCTTATCTCACCATTGAAAAACGATCTCCAAATTGGTTGTGACCGACAAAGATTGATTGTCGGCTTTGGACGTGTCTTTGGTTTAAGACAAATCTCTTTGATCACAGATAACCGTCGTCAGTCCTCTGTACCTTCTTAAATAAATAAATAGCGCCACAAAATTAATGGCCTATGGTTTCCTATGTTTAGTAAAGTAAGTATCTTGTGGTAAACCAAAATACAAACAAAACCAAACGAAACCCGGCAAATAAAAACTTTATTTTTACCACCGACATTCGACTGCTTTTGATTAAATGTAGCTATGAAAAAAAATACCGACTTCAAAAAACCGAAAATAAAGACGAAATCATTTTAATGTCCTGCGTGGTACCTACTGATTAGTGTAAATAATACAAAGAACATGAGAAACATTGTAAGTGTCCATTCAATTCAAGGGTTTCCCTCGATTTCCATGGGATTTCATCATCAGATCCTAAAATGTTCATAATGGGAACACCTCTGGAGTATAATCTTCCGAAAAAAAAGAGTTTTGAAAATCGGTCCACAAATCACGGAGAAATCAGAGAACATACATAAAAAAAGATAAATACAGTCGAACATAGAACTTTTTGGAAGTCGGTTAATTACGTAGCTTTCAAACAAAAAAATGCATCGAAATAAGTCCATTCGTTAAGAAGCTACGATACTACAGGCAAAACACACAGATACATCTGAGAATAGTAAGATTAGAACTCTAAATAGCTTTAATCATTTTAAACCCGGAACATACAATAAATTATTAGAAAATCGCAATACAATACCTATGTAGCTTTTTACAACTATGTATACTCCGAAGGCAAGCCATGTACACTCTTATTTGAACCATATCACTATACGTGTTCCATTCCTTTATTTAATTTTTGACAGTTCGTTTAGTGATGCTCCTAATCGTTATAAATTCGATTAGATATTAATTTAAATCGATATCGATAAAGTTTTTGCAAAAAATACCTTACTGCGTTTATCGCACAAAAATGCAAGATTTACTAAAAAAAAATACGTGTGCTAATGTGACGCCTAAAAAACCGGGCAAGTGTCATCGAAAGAACGAAAAAGTATAAATTGTCCGACTGGATGATGTTGCGTATGATTTGTACAGTCAAGAATTAATGATAATTGTTACTGAAGATTCAATTATTGATTCCAGTTCATTTCGAGAGCAATCCGATGATTCATGATGATAAAATAAATAGTACCGAACTTTTAAATTTTTCAATTAGCGCCATCTGCCGAAATCACCGCAAAACTGCAAAACAAATGAAAAGGAACAGGCATGTAAGGCTGTGGGTTTCAGCTGGGTTTCAAAAGTTGCATTTGTAGTAGGGGTAACATCAGCGAGTTTCAAATAAAACTTCATAGATGGCGCTATCTAACACAAAGTATGAAGGATATGAATGATTTGGTTTTAAAAGAGGTAGCAATCATTCGTCATCTTTTATTTTGTAGTTA
Organism: Aproaerema taeniolella; assembly: GCA_949987775.1. Taxonomy (NCBI): domain Eukaryota; kingdom Metazoa; phylum Arthropoda; class Insecta; order Lepidoptera; family Gelechiidae; genus Aproaerema; species Aproaerema taeniolella. The sequence continues at coordinate 3,642,751 of OX465268.1, read as the reverse complement.
AAAAATGTTTACAATAATAAGTAAACATTTATTATGATTAATATGTTCCTAAGTTTCAATATTCCTAAGTTTCAATATCTAACACAAAGTATGAAGGATAAGAATGATTTGGTTTTAAAAGAGGTAGCAATCATTCGTCATCTTTTATTTTGTAGTTAAAAAATGTTTACAATAATAAGTAAACATTTATTATGATTAATATGTTCCTAAGTTTCAATATTTCCAGTATAATACACAAATTAATATATAGTTCGCTATTAAAACCAAAATATTGGGTTACTTTCAATTAGCTAGCGAAACTGGCATGACACTACCGAAGAAATTGAAAAACTTTATCCAAAAACATAGAATGTATTATTTAAAAAAATTGTATAGCCCCTGTGAAATTTTTATTCAAATCATAGGTAAAAATATCGATTACGTCAGCTTTCAAACAAAAAAACCGTATCTTAATCGGTCCATTCGTTTAGGAGATAAAATGCTACAGACAGACGCACAGCTTCACAGAAATACTAATACACAGATGCACACGTCATTCTCATAACACCTCTCTTTTTGTTGGGGTTTAAAAATTGTCGTCTTAAGTTTACACCTCTACACCTTCCTAGTTTAATATTTGTTTCATTTTCAGGATCTCACTATCAGAAACATCAATTCACAATGGCGTTAAGAGTATTATCACAATAAATTTTGCTGAAAGCAGGGACGGGGGTAATTACGAATGTAGAGCTAGCAACCCTTTTGGTGTTGCTACATACAACATCTATTTGAATATGTTGGGTAAGTTTTACTGTCGTGTGGCATTGAATATGTTGGTAAATGTGGCAAGTTTGTTTGTTTTAGTGGTGTCGAGTGGTGGTTTACATTACGTTCTACCCCCTATTTTTTTGTCCGTCTGTCAAAGGTATTGTGGTTAGTGTATGGGCCCCATTTTTTGTTTGTCTATCAAAGGGATTGTGGGTAGTATATGGAGGGATGGATGCAAGTTTACTACTTTTCATTAACTTTATTAAATTACACGGAAAAAAGTTATTTCCTTGTCAGGATATTAAACCGTCAGTTCTTGCTATTCTTGATAGACTACTGTCATTAATGCAGTCTTTTGGCGGTTTGAAAACTCGGGTATCAACCGCCCGCCATGCTATTTGCCTATACCGTACTAACGCTGTTTGATATTACTAGATATGATATATACGACAAAGTCATGTCACGTATCCATGTTTTCTATGCGAATTTAGTCATACAGTTTATTATAACATGGAAGGAAGAAAGAAGAGATCCAAAATAAGTCACTGAAAAGATAACATACAATTTCTGTCGGCGGAGGTAGAGCTTCATGTGGTTCTGAGACTGCTTGACGCTATATTTGACTCGCATCCTCAGAATTATTAGATGAAACGTGAGTACCTGTGGTGATAGGTTGAAAGCATTTCGCTTACGAAACAGCAAAACTTTCGCGTTATCTTGAGACCTGGGCCGGGTCATCTTCGGTGTACGGTGTGTGGCATGATAAAATATAGAAAGAGAGTCGAGACTATCCGTAACAAAGATGCTATATCTTTGTATATCTGTTTCGATACTTTATTATTTTGCGCGCCATAAATTTAAGGTGACGTCGTCATTTAATGTTACTGAATAGAAAAAAATCTATTCTATTCTATTCGCCGACCCAGGTCTCAAGTTAACTCGTACGGGTAGTAGAAGGTGTTACTACTGAATCTCACTTTATTTCCACCAGAGCCTCCAACACCACCGTTGGATCTTCAAGTGGACTCAGTCACCAGCAACTCAGCCAAACTCTCCTGGAGGGATACTATCAGAACTCACGTACAATACTACACTGTCCAGTATGCTTCCAGTGACTTTACTATGTGGGATAGTGCTAAAAGTATTAATGTTACCAGGTAAGTGTGCTAATATTTTTTTTTCATTAAGAATAGGATTTTTATAATTATAAATAACGGGTTTGCTTTTGGCCACAATCTAACTTAAGTGCAAATGTGTGGTCGAGGATATAGCAAGCTCACCCAGATGAAGCCTATTCACTCGAACTTAAAGGACATTCGGGTTCTAGGAGCTCGAAAATTCAGACGCTGAAATTCCATTCCCTAGCAGTGTGCAAAACACTCATGCAGCTCCTGAGCACACTCTCCGAAGTACACCTGGTAAAAAACACATAGTTCGGTCTTGACCACAATATACACACATCAAAAAAAGTTTGCGATCACTTGGAAAAGTGCTAATATTTTTTATTGTAGAAGAATAAAACTTAATCACTTTTTATCTTTTGATTCCTTATTTAAAAATATGAAATTTAAATATAAAATAATTTCGTAATTCAAATGTTTTTTCATTTAAAAAGACAATCAACCCTTGCTTGCTTTCATTCAGAAATCTGACATAGTCGCAACTTATCAATATTTTCAATTTATTCAAAAAAAAATAAGTTGGTAACGATGCCGAGAGGATTAACTGCAGTTTTACGAGCCAGAATTCTAACTTTAAGTGGAGAAGGCTATTCCACGAGGGAAATATCACGCAGAGTTCATGTATCCCAATCCTGCGTGGTGACCACGTTGGAGAGGTATCAGGGCATGGAAGATTTAGCTGATCGACCTCGCAGTGGTCGCCCAACTGTTCTTACTGCAATTCAGAAGCGATATATCAGATTACTGGCTGCCCGTGACCCAACAATGAACGCTACTAAAATGAAAGCAGAGCTGCGAGCTGCCACCGGCCGCGAAGTTAGCACCCAAACGATTAGAAATTGCTTACACCAAGCTGGATTACGAGCAAGGAGATCCTGGCGAGCACCTCTGAACTCACAGCAACGGAAGCGGCGCAGATTGCAATGGGCTAGGCTCCGTCAAAATGAAGAAATTGAGGACGAAAGCATCTGGCAGAACTGCTTCTTCGTTGACGAAACGCGGATCAGTACACATCCAGATAACCGACGTGTCCGTGTCTGGAGAAGACCTGGCGACTCTGAAAGGCAGAGAACTGCCACTGGAACCGTTCAGCAGGGCGGGAAATCAGTGTCCTTTTGGGCCGGGATAATGATTGGGGCTAGGACGCCCTTAATCCCGTATCAAGGCACCATGACCGGAGCCATGTACAAAACGATTGCAATCGATGGATACGTCAGACCATTCCGCATCAACCACGGGCGCCAATTCATAATGGTAGATGATAATGCGCCCGCACATCGAAACGGACGTGTTGATGCTGCTCTCCAGCAATACGACATCACCAGGTTAGACTGGCCTGCCGGCTCGCCTGACTTAAACCCGATCGAGCATGCGTGGGATGCTCTTAAGCGAGCTGCTTGGAACCGTCAGCCACCTCCGCGAACAGTGTCAGAAATCAGGGCAGCTGCTATTGAAGAGTGGGACAGGTTACCACAAGAAATGCTAGATAACTTAATTCTTAGCATGCCCAGAAGGGTTTCCGCATGTGTGCGAGCCAGGGGAGGAGACATTTTATACTAACTATTAATTTTTTCGTAATCAATTTTGTTTGTTTTTTCATTAATTCAAATTTTTCATTACATTACATTTAAGCCAAAATTGCATTTCCTAGCTTTTGTTAATAAAAAGTAAATAATTAATAATGATTCTTTTATTTACTTAGTGCATTTTCATTATAAAATCATAAAACGTAAACAGTTTCTTTAAATAATTTATATTTTAAAGAATACACCTGATTTTGCTACTGATCGTAAACTTTTTTTGATGTGTGTACATATAGCTTAAGGATGAAGATGTGGTCGAGCATGTAGAAAACTCACCCAGCAGAAGTTTATTGAGTCGGACTTGGATTTTAGTTGGGGGAATCGTGACGCGAAGGGCGAAAGAAAAATCGTGAATTATTTTTCATCAAATATAAGCCACTCTTAGTAGAGCTCTCTTTCTATCACAGTATTCGTAGAAAGTGTTATAATCGTATTTTAACTGATATCTTGTGGTTACCACATAAAGAGCCTATTAAAACTATGGCAAAGGAAATTTTTATGGCCTATTTTAGAAAATGGTAACCAAGTCATTTAGCTTTTATAGATGTAACGATAAGGAGAAAAAGTGGAATAAATTATAATAAAATTTCAATTTAAACAAGTTATTATAAACCACATTACCTATTGGGCTCGCGTGGTAGAATATGGTCTTAACCTCTTTGCTGTTTCAAATGAAAACCTGTTTTCATTAGTGGTGATGTATGTGGGCTGATGAGGTAATAAGTTATTTGATGATTGCAGACAAGATAATGACGTTCGCCAAAGTATAGAACTCCGCGATCTACAACCAGCGATCGACTACAGAGTACGCGTCGCTTCTGGAAACCAAGTCGATCTGAGTCCTTACACACAAGCTGTACATTTCACTACGCAACAAGAAGGTAAACAGTAAAAATTAAAATAAATTTTATTAAAATAAAATATAAAGACTTTCTCATATCCCAGTTACTTATTTCAATAATATTAGTCAACGTAATTATTATTAGTCAACATAGCTCGAAGAATTGGTCAACGTAAACTTACCTTACTAAAGTTATCAGATTCAAATTAAATAAAAATTTCGCCAAAAGACAACATAAAATCTATCTCTTGGTCAGTTATAATTTAATCTGAAAAGTTTATTTTGACATATTGTTAATGCAACTCTATACTACCATTACACTCCAACGCATCATCATCCTGAGGAATATTTTCGAGGTTTTGGCCGGAGAAAGCTAAATAAACTATTGATCCATACGCATAATCAACCACTTGGGAATCCATATGCGGAAATAGGCGCCATGACACCAATCTAATATCTAATTCCTTTATTAATGAAACAAACCACTACTTTAATAATGGTTCACTTGTGTTCAGCCCCGTCATCCACACCGCTAAGTGTCCAAGTCCAAAAGACAGAAAACCCTGGAGAGCTCTTAGTTTCCTGGCTTCCACCGCCAAGGGACAGCCATAATGGGCTGCTACAAGGATACCAAGTTAAAGCTGTGCCGAGAGTTGCAGGGGAGTCAGGTTCGTGTGATGTGTAACCATAAAATAAAATATTGACACTAACCACACAAGGTGTAATATCTATCCTCCGCGCCTTTTTTCGTTGGGAGCATCATGTTAATCTTGAACCATTTGACCAAAGTTAGACATTTTAAGCCGTGTGGTGATAGGTTAAAAATAACAGCATCTTATCTCTTTTCGTGAGTGTCGTAAGAGGTGACCAAGGAAACACAAATTAATAAGACTTGGCTCCTATCAATCGATCCCAGACAACGATTTCTCAATTCGTTCTGAATCAGAATTTGAATGGTGTCCTATGGTCCCATGCGACCTGGTAGGCTCTATAAAGGGCCGTCTGGTTCGCGACCACCCTCCTACTGAAGTCCGATACCAAACAGCTTGCTGTGTTGCGTCGGTACGTAGGAGTATCAGTGCCTTGATAGTAATTTTCTGGATTAACTCGCACCATCATCGCCAACTTTATCTAACTTGACCTTAGTCAAGATTGAGATGGAGAGTTATAATGCTTATAATGAAAAATAAAAAATGAAACATTTATTTGAAACTTTAAAATATACACAGTCTTACAAGTACATTCATTATTTCAGGCCCCAACGACACCCAAACGAAAATTGTAAAAGTATTATCAAGAAAGGGTAAACTAGAAACTATACTTACTGGACTGCTAAAGAACACAAGGTGAGTTCCGCCCGCGGCTCCGCCCGCGTGGACTACAAGTTATATCGTGCCCAACAGTAAGAAAAAATGTAGCCTATGTCCTTTCTTAGGCTTTAATCTATCTCTGAACCAAATTCCACCAAAATTGGTCCAGTAGTTTAGGCGTAAAAGACGGACAGACTTAAAATATTAGAGTTACTTTCGCATTTATAATATTAGTAAGGATTCTGCCCAAATGCCGCTGGCCAACTGGCCACTGTAGCGGACATTTAATAAGAGGTATTTTCATCTTAATACACACATCAACACGGTCTAGGGATATTGCACGATTTTTTTCCCCTTCGTCATACAAAAGAGGTCTGTTTGAGAAGCTATAAAAGCATACTCGAGATACATGGAGGGCTATAATTTTCAGACGAGCAAGTGCTAAACCTGAATTTTAAATTCTAGTCAATAAATTTTGTTTTACTTGAAATTTGTGAAAACGTGACAGAAACGAAAACGAAAATGCACTTTTGGCCTGCTTTTTGTATGAAAATGGTCAAATTTACGCATTTTTTTTCATTTTAGTCACGTTTTCATAAATTTCAAAAAAAAAAAAACTTTATTGACTTGAATTGAAAATTCAGGTTTAGCACTTGCTTGTCTGAAAATTATAGCCCTCCATGTATCTCGAGTATGCTATTATAGTTTCTCAAACAGACCTCTTTTGTATGAAAAACGTGCAATATCCCTAGACCGCATTGATGTGTATATTTGTCTAAAATTTTATTTGGTTGCTATTTCAGATATGCCGTATCTGTAAGTGCCTTCAACTCGGCAGGAAGTGGACCGTATTCATTGCCGGTCTACCAAACTACTAGAGAAGGAGGTGATTATTGAAATTCATTATCTTTATTAATAAGAAAATATTAGGAAAATATTTATTAGGTTCAAAACATCAAATCTTGTCATACGCTTTTTAGGTCGACGAAACAAATGCAAGTAAAAAGTAATGTCAAAAGAATATGGTAGTATTGGTAGTGTCAATAAATATCAATCCCAATCCTAGTTTAAAAAGATGATTCAAATAAAACAAAAATACAACAAAAAAATATGAATCGTTAGAAATTCCGTCCTAAGACAAACTTCTTTTGAAAGGGTGCTGTAATTTATACATCAAACAACTACATTTCCTGGAACTCAAACAAGATTAGAATAAGAATAGTATGGATCCGATTTGTTATGATTTATTTTATTATTTACTTATTTCAGCTCCAGAAACCCCACCTTCAGGAGTTGAATGTCGAGGAGTGTCGTCTTCATCTCTAAGGATAGCATGGCAACCGATAACATCACATGGAACTTCTCTTCTTGGATATTCTGTTTATTACAGCACTGAAGGTTTGTTATTGTCACTGTTCCTATTACTGGTTGTTTGAGTTATTCTCTGTAGTCACTGTGGTGTTTTAGTAGAGTTGTTTAACCTCGAGTTGCATCATCAACTGGCATTTCGAATTTTGCTACCATTTTCATTTCTTTCTTCTTCCTTAGTTTCTTTATTTTTCTGTAATATTTCAAGCAAGATTATATTTTCCTGATGATTTATCCTGTAAAATCAGACAGTTAACTTTGCCTCTATAGTTAAAATCAGTTAAGAATAAGCGTTTTTAGCTTGCTTTTTATCAACACAAAGTTTTTGTTATTTAGAATAGAATAGAATATAGTAATTTTATTGATTCCATACATACATACATACACATAGTTACATATAAAATAAAATAACATGCAAGCAAAAGAAAAAAAAACTATGAATTCTTTAAGTTTCTTTCTTTCTTATTATTGTCTGTGTAAACTAAAATTTTATTGTTTGTCCTTTATTTCAGATGGTCCGTGGCAAAACGTAACATCTTCCCATACAGAAATGTACTTGCAAGCTTTGCTCAAATACACAAACTACACAATTAAAGTGGCAGGGTTCTCAAATTACGGAATTGGACCATTTTCATATCCTATCGTCTGTACAACTTTGCAAGATTGTAAGTAGAAACTGCTAGAATAGAATGATGTTCTGACCGATTTCGCTATTTTTCCTTGTGATTTGCAAGCTGGAGAATCATTAACAAAAAAAAATACGCAAATAAAGTCAAAAATGGAAATTTAGTTTCGTTCAAGAGTTAAAAAGGACCAAATAAACAATTTTTCATGTTGACCAAAGGTTTAATTTTATTATTTTCAGCACCAGGGCCACCCGCAGCGATCAAAGTTTTGGTTTCGTCACCTACTTCTCTTCTTGTTAGCTGGAAGAAACCAGACCAGCCAAATGGTGAAATTAGCCATTACACTGTCTATGTAAAGCCCGTTTCTAGGTAAGCAAACCTAAAAAGCTACATTTTTCAATCTATAGAATTTCTTTGTTTACAAATTTTCATTAATGCTTCACCTATCCGTAATTAAGACGACATAATTGTGTCTTTAAATAGAAATTATCACTAATAAAGTCATCAACGTACAAACAATTTTAACAAAACTATGATATCATCCAAATAAACAACTTCTCTATGATTTCAGCACGAATCCACCACAAAGCCATCAAGTGCAGGTACAAGAGACATTGTCCCGCCAAATGTCCTTCTCTGTATCCGGTCTGACTCCAGGAAGGCAGTATGAGGTGTTTGTACGAGCTCATACTTCTGCAGGCGAAGGCGCGCCAAGCAGCAGAATTCATATCGAGTTGGTTAACAGAGGTAAGACGATTTAAAAAGTGATTACACCTACAAAGTAAGCCTTGGCCTCTTACACGATATCACACCATCTTGGAATTCTTGAACTATGTCCTGTCTGTCATACAATGCAACACTTGCCACACATATTGAGTTTAGCAGTTCAAATAGTTGAATGCTGGAAACAGGCTGAAGTCATTGACAAGATGAGAAAATTGTATGTATGTGCCTCTATATTATTTATTGTAAAATGCTAATACAAAGGATAACAAGTTTTCAATAATAGGAAGTTGAATTGTTTCTCTTCTTCTCAGTACTTTGTTAGGGTATGTTTGACCAAGTCCAGCGTTTGCCAGCGGGTTAACCAGAAAATGCTTTGTATCTCTGGTTAACCAGATCTTCCTAATGAAACAAACTTCCTTTTATTTCAGTGGTAGCAGGAGTTTCCTCTCTAGGAGGTCCAGTATCAGTAGGCGTTGGAAGCTCCCTCCTCTTAGTGTGTCAGTGTGTAGGAGTACCGCCGCCGCGCACCGTGTGGTACCATAAACATAACATCATCACGCACCATCCCAGATTCACCAGGAACCATGATGATAGTTTACTTATAAATAGTGAGTATCAATTGTAAAAGTTCTTCGCAAATAAAGAATCTGTGCACCAATTTACCATAACCAATCATAAAAGTTAAGCATAAGTCAGTTGGATATTTGACCGATTGTCAAAACAGCTAACGTCTTATCAAGCAGTAGATTTATATGAAAGTACGAAGTGGTGCTTTGTGACGTTATTATTTTTATTAGTGGTCGATTCACCTTTGATGATTTATTTAATGATTGTAATTTGGTTTTTAGCTCATAAAATGTAAAAGATCAATTTGGTTTTCTAAAAAACGATTGATTTTCTGTTTTTTTTTTTAAATTGATTTACAGAAATAGACTAAGGCCCGTATCAGGGAAAACTCAAGTCTCTATCAAGTCTCAAGTCAGTAGTGTTGATTGTTTCTTTCTCTTACTATCAAATTGACAAAGACCACTGCTACTTAAGTATAGATCAGGGTCTATGTCTCGATCTGTAAAACGGACCTTATTATCAGTAACTAGACAATGGATTGCTACGCACATTAAAAATATTACACACTTAAGAAAAATATCTTCTTTTCAGACATAGACCAATCCCTCAGTGGTAACTACACCTGCTTAGCGAAGAACCTGTACGGATCAGACTCAGTGTCCTACGAAGTTTCAGTGTTGCCGACCCCAGAACCGCCAACCTTGAGGGTGACACCTCATAAGAATGCGTTGCACCTAACTTGGGACGAACCAAGAAAAGGAGGGAAGAAAATTAGTAAGTTATTTCTTAATCTCAATTTATCCCTTTTAGTAATTAAATAACGACTTTAAGCTGTTGCTTTCCTAATTTTAGAAATAAGAGTGTGCGGTGTGCGTATACATGTTTTTTTGTTTTTTATTCGGAGTATATACTTTAAACGCGAATCATCACCAAAGTTACTCTGGTTAACAGTTTCAAAAAATGTTTTTAGCTTCTTCACACTTATGAATTTTACCAGTTTTCTTTCTGCCTTTAAAATAATATATATTGATTCTGACTATTTTTTCTTCAAGTAAAAATGAAACAAATGACATAGGTATGTGTTTATTGTTTATTTCAGGTTATACTTTAACATGGAAAGAAACGAACGGAGCTTGGCAAGAGGCGTGGTCCAGCAAAGCAGCATCAATACAAGGATTACAAGAATATACTCTGCAAGATTTGAAATGTGGGACAAAGTATGCGCTCAGCATGAAAGCGTCAAATAGTGTTGGATCTTCTCAACCTGCGTATATTGATGCTATGACATTGGGTGGAGGTAATACAATCCATTGTTTATAATTAATATGATAACTTCCAGTTGCTATGAAGAAAATGAAGAAGTTGTTTTAATATGAAATAGGACGGAATGTCAAATAAAATAAGTTATGTTATTTGGACCTTGACGAGAATCTTGGATGGATCAATTGAGCTGAGTGTAGTTCAGTTTTTGTTTATCCAATATTCAAACAACTTCTTGATGTTTTAATTTTGCTAACTACTGAAAACTTTTAACTCTCTGTTTAAAGTTTCGGAGAGCCTACCTCAAAATAAAATAGATATAAAACTCCGCTTTCTTAGATATTGTCAATAACGTATATTACTTTATCAAAAACCTTAAAGTTTCTTGTTAACTTGACAAATCCTAAATTCCAGTGCCCATACCTCCAACGAGCAATGAATGGTTCTGGAGCAACGCCAGTCATATCTTTATACAACTAAGTGGTTGGGACGATAATGGCTGTGAAATAACTAGATGGGATGTAGAAATTAGACCCTACGGTGGTAAAACTTGGATAAAAGCTAAAAATAGACTGGTAAGTGGACTTCTTATTTACCTCTAAGATTGAAATAAAATTCAATGAATAATCTAATCATAAGATATAACAACTGCAATAAATCAACTTCTGAATTCTTGAGGATATATGGGGTGACTTTGAATTAGTTAGTGAAACTAACTTTAGGGGGTTAATCTTCCCATAAAACTGAACAACTCTCCCCATGGAACCTATGTGAAATCTTATCGACTTCCCATACAAAGGCTAATCAGCTGATCACATGTTCCTTGAGGAAAGTTGTTCAGTTTCGTAGGCTGATTTACATCCTTAATTTTCAATCTAATATGCGAGGTTAATTTTGTTTGAGTGTAACTGAAGTTTCAGCATTTTTAATTAACAATAATGTAACTTAAAATAAGGTAAAGAAGTACGATTGTACCGCTTGACGTGGAATAGTGGAATGCAAGTGGAATGAAGACCCCTACTCTCAGAACCTCATGGCTCACGGTACAGCCACCAAGCACTAGTCCTTTATGTTTTTGAATAAGATATCTTAGTACGATATTTACAACATTTTAACCTTACTTCTTCTTTACAGTCACCACCAGACCAACAGTGGAGTTACTTCAGTTCTTCTATCGTTAACCAGCCAAACACCTTTGTGATAGCAGATCTCACTCCAGCACAGTGGTACCAAATACGTGTGACAGCTGAAAACTCTGCTGGGATTTCCACTGCTGTGTATAACTATCCCACTACTACTATACAAGGAGGTAATACATTAAATGGTGCAGGTTTGACCAATAGTGACCTTTTTTAAAATATTTTGTTTTAATCTAAAACAATATTCCTTCATCCATCACTCTCAATTCTCTGTACATAACATAAATTGAACGTTTTACATAATTATAAAAAAACAAGTAGGCAAATTGCACGGTCGCAAGACTCGCAATAATCGATGTGCAGTGAACCACCCACCAAGTAACCACAGAGTTGATGACATAACTGGCGGTGCAGAGAAATAAGATTATCCTATGTCTATTGTTTCAGAATCTATTGGTCCTCCGTCAGAGTTCATTGATTTCAACATGTTAATTATAATCTGCAGTTCCATCTTACTCCTGTTATGCTCACTTACATGTGTGTATATCCTGGTGAAGAAGCACAAGTAAGTTTATTTGCTTATTTATCGCACTATAACGTCGTCTATATATACTCAACAACAACAACAAAATGACTTTTTTGCAGACACCAACGCCTCACAGAGTATCGGAACTCTATAACAGCGGAATGCAAGTCAGAACGAAGTAACAACACAGCTAATACACCACAGAGCGTGGTGAACGACGTTAATAGGGTGTATAGCACGCCTATACATTTACCTGCTGAAACCAAACACGGTAAGCAGTGGACTTATCAAGCTTTTACATTAGTTACCTATATATACATGCATACATTCACGCCTTACATCTCTGTTAGGGTAGGCAGAGCATCATGTAGTTATTAAATCACATGACGCCACGTTTGATATATATTTTGAGGGTTATTGATGAAACATGAGTTTAGTGGTAAAAGGTGGTCAGCCTTTCGCTCCCAATATAACAATACCCTCACATCCCAATTACTTACTCTTACAGTGTGCCTGGGAGAGTTGGCAGCTGGCACATTCTACGTTTTTCTTTCAATCCCAGTCCAGCGTGGAAGAAAAAGTTAGCATATGATAAATTTGTTAGCATATGAATTTATGCAGCGTTATCGTTATCAAATGCAATTGGTCAAAGCGTAACTTATGTCTACCGATATACTCACGCCTGTTTCCCATTAGGTAGGCAGAGGCTACAAGTTATGTAGGCACTAAATATAAATATTGTTATCAAAACAGGTCATTAGACTAACATAAAAGTTATTTTTGAGCAGGTTTAAATGATTGAGTATTTATAATTTCTTATGATTTTAAAAAAATATAAAATTATTTTTCCAGAACTGTATGAAATAAGCCCTTATGCCCAGTTTGCGATTGGATTCAGAACGTTTGGTCACGTGGATAATCAAGAAATTCCAAGCAGGATGCATTTACCAGGCAACAGCAAATCTAGATACGATAGTGGTAAGATAATATAATAATCAAAATAATACAATTTCCTAAGTGATTGAGAATACCAACGCAAAGGTCCGTATTACAGAGGGAGACTCAAGTCTTGATCTAAACTTAAGTATTGATTGTCCCTATCAAAATGACAAAGACGACTACTACTTAAGGAGTTGTGTTATGTAATACGGATCTATATCTTCTTTTACAGTTGGTTAAGTAGTTATGTGAACCAAATTGTAGTAAGAAATCTAAGATTTTTTTTTCAGAAACAAGCTTTCAAATAAGATCAGAATCAGAAGAAAGTGATTGTGTTTCAAGGACAACCACATTGAAAAGTGCTCCTAGAGGTATATTAGCTAATTTATATTATTGCAGTGTTTTACAGTCGTGGACTCGTGGGCATGTTTTAAAAACGAAAAAATATATATATATATTATTTTTTATAATAATAATAATTGGGTAGATAAATGAGATTGAACACTATATAGTGAAATTGATACAGATAAAAACTTATAGCCAAGCAAAAAAATTTTGCCTATATTTTTCTTACAAACCGAAATTTTGTGTGGAATTTATATGGCGGTACTCAATTGTGACTTCACCAGTTTGTATTTCCCTCTATGTCTTATTGAGAGTTTTGATCATTCATATCTTTCTTATTTTTAAAGAAATAAAAAAATCAGTTATACCAGGCTATTTACGAGGTGAAGTAGCTTCAACTCAAATAATTATAATAAAATTGTCATCTACCCTATTGTATTACCAACGAATTTTGCTGGTCTATTCTTAAGTAAATTATTTTTTCTTCTGTTTACAGTGGGTTGCAGAGCACCACATCATAGGTAGCTGAAACAAAATGCCAAACCGTAGCTAATTACATATTTTGACTGGTTGTGTTCATTTTTTATAATTATAAATTATAGTAACGGTGAGGGTTTTTCAAATAAACATGTACATTCAAGCGACTAGATGTTTAACCAGCATGATTTAACTTGGTTAGGTTCTAATGTTAGTAAAGACACAGAGGTCAGATGGCAGTCGCTCTACTCAACAGTGAGAGATTTTCCGGCAGTCGGAAATCTTAAAGTTAACTTCTGAACAAAATTGAGCACTCGGCCGTAAATCGTTATATTTTTGAGGCGGTGATAGCCCAGTTGGTAATGAGCCAGACTTGTAACCGGAAGGTTGCGGGTTCGGATCCTAGTGAGGGTCTATACCATTAAATTCGTCTTTTCGGATTTATGTAAGGATTTCTCATTAAATATCACTAGCTTAGTGGTGAAGTAAAACATTGTGATGAAACCCGCACGTCAAAGAAAATTTTTTTTCGATAGGCGAACGCGGATGCCCTAAATCCCCTTCGTCTTTCCAAGTGCCTCTCGGTGGGGACGAATACATGGGCTGATAAAGAAAGGGTTTGATGAACGAAATTTGGGTGTATAATTCATTCATTATTAAATTAGATTTTTGTTAAGTTGTCTGCATTCACATTAAATCATCGCTGACAGAAAATCCCTAAATAAGGTACCTAAATCTTGGATTACGGTCAAACTTACTACCCCAAAAGATAATAAAAATTCTACGAGGAAGAATAAAACGTAGATTGATAATAATTTATGAGATTCGAAAAGCCCTCATTTTAAACTCAGATTGTAAGCAGTTTATAAAATAAATTATAAGAATTTTAAATACATACAAGCGGAAAGAAATATTTCTCAACCAACTTAATTTTAATGTTGTTCATAGATCTAATCAAAAGCAAGCAAGATTTTTTAAACATACGACACGACAAATATATACGTACTTTTTTATGTATTTCATAAAAATATTTAATACTACTCAATATTGAATTTTATTTTTTGAATAAGTATGGATTGTTCACTTTCAATTTCAAAATTTAATTTATCATTGCTGAAAACTAGCTAAAAACACTGTACCATGTACATAACAATATAATTTATTTGTTTTTACTGAACAATTACTATTCTCCTTTGAAAATATAGTAAAAATTATATTTCATAAGTAAGTAAGTATGAAATTATAACTGTAATCTAGTCAAAATTAAAATTATAATATTTATACTTAATTATCTTCTAAAAGACTGATGGTTTAATGTTAATTTTTTTAATATTTAAATTTTGCGTAATTTTTTAATAGAAATTAAATTTCTAAATTGATTAAAATAAATATTAGAATGGATTTTGTTTTGTTTTATTTTCTCTCTCATGAGGTCACACTTGCATTAAAAATGTTTTTGTTAGAAGAAACTAACAAACATTTATTAGTACGAGTGGTCAGCTCGAGATATGGCAAAAATTCATTCACTAAAAACCCAGAATCGACAGCAATGAAATTTTAACCAATGGGTTAACAACAAAAGACAATGATACCAAAGCGATAGCACTGAAATTCGCCGGGTACAGGAGCTAAAATAATTTTATTTCTATCATTTCTATGATTTTAACATTCTAAATATTCAGTCCCATTCCAAAGTGGAAGCAAAAAAACCGTTAAGAAAATATATAAAAAATCTTTTTATTTCTACTTATTCTATAGATTAGGTATAAGCAAATATATTGTTCATATACAGGGTGTAAAGGACAGCTTAGCAAATACTTAAATGGTGGAATCTACCCATAGCTATCATCAGCTATATTTTTTTCCGGAAACGTCATGTTTAGGAGTTTTAATTATTTACCTACTTTGGCGCTACGCAACGTATCGTGAAACCGCGCCCCGCGCGCGATCCTCCCGCGCTGCGCTGCTATCGGAGTGCGATTTACATTGCTGGTTTTCGTGTTTTACGTTGTTTTGATTGTTTTTTTTTAAAATGGAGTGTATTTGATTAAATAATAAAAGATGTAAGCAAAAAAAAAAAATTACATAAAAAAAAATGAAAATTTTCCGGAGAAAAATTTCACTAGAAAATCATTCAGAATGTTTGCAGTGTTTCAGTTTTTGCTAAGCTGTCTTTTACACCCTGTATTGTACCTTATTACTGCCTGCTGCCTATGTATAATGTTGCCTGCGGCGCTTCTGGGTGACTGAGCCAATCTTATAGTTTATAACACACTTTGTACAAAAAATTTCAAAGTAGATACAAACAGGGAAGCAGTAACTTAAAATTAAAAAATTTATGTCCCACAACATTCATTTCTTATAAATAATATAACTTTTTTTTATTATAAGATGGGTTAACTCTTGACCTCAATCTTGCCCATAAAGGTCAAAGATGAGGTCGACGATGGAGCGAGTTAACCCAAAAAATGCCTATAAAGGCACTGATACCCCCACGCACCGACGGAACACAGCAAGCTGTTTGGCGTCGGACTTCGGTAGGAGGGTGGTCGCGAACCAGACGGCCCTTTACAGAGCCTACCACACCGCATGAGACCATAGGACGACACCTCAGATTCAGAAAAAAATGAAGTGTCGTTGCCTGGGATGGATTACTAGGAGGCAGGTCTCATTTGTGTTTCCTTAGTCGCCTCTTACGACACCTACGGAAAGAGATGGGGTTGTGTTATTCTCAACCGATCACCCGGCCGTCTGGTTCGCGACCACCCTCCTACCGAAGTCCGACGCCAAACAGCTTGCTGTGTTCCGTCAGTGCGTGGGAGTACCAGTGTCTTTATAGACATTTTCTGGGTTAACTCGCTCCATCGTCGACCTCATCTTTGACCTTATGGTCAAGATTGAGGTCAAGAGTTAACCCATCTTATAATAAAAAAAATAGTTCAACTAATTTATTTTATATTTTTATGCGACCGGTTTCGATTACAAATAAAATAAATAAGTGGAACTAGTGTAAAAATCATGTCCAATTAAGGCAATAATATAGAGTTCCATTAAGAAGCAACAACACAAAGTGTAAACTACGTAAAATGGTTTACAATCATATGAGGTTCTGCCTACCCCGTAAAAGATTATAGGCGTGAGTGTATGAATGAAGCTCTATTACGTAATTTTTTTTTTAAACAAGGCGTCTAACCGGTCCAGGAGCTACGATTCAGACTATTTCAGACTCACAGATATACAGACACAAAGAAATATACATCAAACTTATAACACCCCTTTTTTAAATTATAATTTTTAGTTTTTTGTTATGCAATGTGACTATAATTTTGAATATTTTTTTTGCCTGTTTATTATTTTATTTTTGTTTTAGTTATAGACATTCGCACACAAAATAAATGAATTAAATTGAATGTTTTATCGGAGGTTAAAAGACTTATAAAACTTCGATACTAAATGACTCCTATAACTTCTTAAAGGGTTTAAGTTTCGATACACAAACGCTTGAAACTACCATTAGGTGGGGGAGCGCAGTCGCCCGTAAAATTGGCAAGTAACTTTGTAAGGAAATGGTTTACCTAGGAGAAAGATAAACTACATATTGAGAAGATTAGTAACTGGTTTATCTGTGTTGAGATTGAACCGCCTCTTTATATGTAATTTCTTTGTAGGTATATTAAAAAGAAGTCCTTGAACAGGTTCCAAACCCAAGTTGGCTGAAGTGAAGAAAGTCACTTTAGGTAGGGATTTACTGATGGCTCGGACCTCCGGTGTGAGCGTCTTGAACCCCCCAGGTCTCATTTGTGTTTCCTTAGTCGCCTCTAAGGAAACACAAATGAGACCTGCCTCCTAATAATCCATCCCAGGCAACGACACTTCATTTTTTTTCTGAATCTGAGGTGTCGTCCTAAGGTCTCATGCGGTGTGGTAGGCTCTGTAAACCTGTGCTAGGAGATTCCACATCTCCATTGCTAATGACATGTCCAGCAAAATTAACAATTTACGTGAACAGATTTTTTTAGCTCACGACCTTTTCATTTTTAAAAAGTGGATAATAAAACCTTATAAAGAGCCAAGGTCCTAACTCTAAAAGGCCTAGCCTACAAAAGCTTTTGAGTGTGTACTCTTCTAACACTCTTAAAGTGAGAATGCTTTCAAACTATTCAATTGAGTTTATTGAAAGTACACTAACACGTTGGCGAAAGGCTTAACCACCTCTTACCATTATACAACTTGTTCCATCTGATAACCCTCACAATTTGTGTCAAACGTGGCTTCAAGTAGTTCGCTAAAACCACTGAGGCTCTGCCTACCCCGTTAGGGATTATAGGCATGAGTATATACATGCCTAACACGTTTAAGTCTCTACTTACGTAACAGAACGATAATACAATATAAGAAAAATTTTGTAACAAGAATGAGTTCACAAAATCGCGATATACTAGCTTCTATATGATATCATACCATTTTTCAATGAAAGTTTATTTCGAAACGAACCAAGTTAACAAGATTTGCTCTTTGTTGAAAAAAGATGTCGTCAGTTTCTTTTGGAACTACGCTATCGATTTAAGCAAGACTTGAGTATCCAATTTTCCACTTGGACGCTTTCCTGCTCCCGTGTGACTAGGAAACTGTGTTTTTGCTTTATCTTTTCATGGACCAGTCGAAGGGCCTGTTTTTAAAACGCTAGGTGACTTCATAGATGACCTGTGTCAGCCTCTCTTACTAATTCTGACAAATACCTTTTGTTTAAAATACCTTTTGTTTTAAGTAGTAAAGAGTTACGCCTCAGTTATGTCTTCAAAGAACTGAGAAATTGATCCTCAGTAAACTTCTTCTTATCGTGTAGGTATAGTTTAAAGTATGTGTCGAACTTGGCTAATTCTGGTGATGGTGTCAGAGATTTTAAACCGCACAATAATAAATAAACTAATACTGGGTGTTTCCAAACTAATAAGCAAGTATTCTGGATGTGATTTAGCCTACTAAATAACTTTCCTAAAATGCCATCGTCCAAATATAAAAAACAATCTTTACATTATCCGATTGCACAAAATATGCTCCTTGATTCCCAGAACATTTTTTCTTGAAGTCTGTCAAGCGCGTAATTAGACGCCTCAAGCCTTACCAAAATCAAGATTAAAAAATAATGTATGAAATGTTTCATGCGATCAGCTTGTGGACCGGAAAAGCAACATTTTTTAGACATTTATTATATTATATATGTATTTTTTGACTTCTTCACTTCACTTCATCAGCCCATATACGTCCCCACTGCTGGGGCACAGGCCTCCCTCAATAACATGAGGGGTAAATGCCATACTCACCACGCTTGGCAGACAGGTTGGCGAGGGTTTTGATATAATTGCAGAGTTTTCCTTCTCTGTGTGCAGATGAACTTGCTTGCATATTTACCTTAGTTCGGTAAGAAATAGGGTGGTCCTATTCTACTCTGCCGGGGAATCACACGGCTAACGTATTTTTTAGACACACATAAACTTATACAGAGCTTTAGGTATCTCTCTTTCAACCTCTCGGGTGTTTAATCAGTCCATGAAACTGAACAACTTTCCCAAGGAATATAGGTCAAAATACGAAAAAAAAATTTAGAGCTCCCATACAAACTTCATTAGCATATAACGCATTTTGTATGGGAGATCAATTTTTTTTTTCGTATTTTGATCTATGTCCCTTGGGAAAAGTTTTTCAGTTTCATTGACTGATTTTTGCACCCGAGAGGTTGAAAGAGATTTATCTTAAACTCTGTTTATGTAAAAAAAAATCTATGATAACGGATTTACATAACGAAATTTTAGATATGTTTCTTGGAAGTGGAATAATTAAGGAAAGTTCTAGAGTGGAAACCTTGTACAGGACGCAGAAGTGTGGGTAGGCAACCGATGAGATAGGCTGATGATAGAATAGAATAGAAAATGTTTACCTATTCGGCAAATTATACAAAAGGTAAGTAATTCTTAAGAAACTATGCAGGGTTGACCTTGCCAAGGTTGCCGAAAAAAATGGATGCGGAAGGCTGAAGACCGAGGAATATGGAGAACAATGGAGGAGGCCTTTACTCAGCATTGAGTGGCTGCATGTTAAAGAAGAAGAAGATATTTAGCAATATAAACAAGATATAAATTAAAAATTTAAAAAACCCCCCCCGCAAAAAAGTAAAGCGGACATTTAAAAAGTAAAAAATAATACCTTTCGTTGAGCCATCAAATTCATTTCAGAAATACCTATATATATTTTAATTATCGAAATCGATGGATGGCACGATAGGGTTTGCTCATTAAAATGGCGCTATAATGTCGCGTCGGGGTACCGCTTTAGTGAATCAGACCCAATCAAATGAAGGGTCAATCAAATGAAGGGTCTGATTCACTAAAGCGGTACCCCGACGCGACATTATAGCGCCATTTTAATGAGCAAACCCTATCGTGCCATCCATCGATTTCGATAATTAAAGTATATATAGGTATTTCTGAAATGAATTTGATGGCTCAACGAAAGGTATTATTTTTTACTTTTTAAATGTCCGCTTTACTTTTTTGCGGGGGGGGTTTTTTAAATTTTTAATTTAATTTTTATTTCAAAATTTTTAACTTATTTCAAGGATGTGCTAGTGTTCTGGATATCCTGGCCGCAGCATCAGCTCACCGTGTTGCCACCATTGCATTGTATGCAGAATCAAATACTGAACAAAACGAGTCCAAACACGACATATCTGCTATTATTTTTTTAAGAGTGTGCTAGTGTTCTGGATATCCTGGCTGCAGCATCAGACCAAGAGTTCCATAATCCTGCATAGTTATTAAGCATACATGAGTGTTTCAAGTTTTAGGTCACATGTATGTTTGAAAGTAAAGTAAATACACATTAAGAGTCTAAGAACCCTACCGCAGCTAACAAAAGAGCTGATGACCTTGAAACGGCTGAACCGATTTTGATAAAACGTATCTAAGAACCATCGCCAAAAAACCTGCTTGTAAATAAAAAAAACCGCATCCAAATCGGTATACCCGTTTGAGAGCTACGGTGCCACAGACAGACACACAGACACACAGACACACACACATAGCGGTCAAACTTATAACACCCCTCTTTTTGCGTCGGGGGTTAATAAGAGCAACAGCGTTTTGCTCACATAATGATCCAAAGGTTGTTTGTTATTGTTTCTAAGTTTCTGACTGGTGTTTCTTGTATTCTGTGTGATCTTGCCTGTTGCGATGTCCGAAATAAAACAATTTCTTTCTTTTTCTTTTTTATACTTCTTCAGTCCACCAATCCGCATTGGGCCTAAATATGTTTTGAAGGGAGGCCCGTGCCCCTCGGTGGAGACGTATAATTATGGGCTGATGGGGATGGGGATATTATTTACTCTAGTCGCTTATTCCTTTGTTGGTTGTACTGTTAAATCTGTTAAGGAAACAGGAGTACTATCAGTTGGTATACTGGCAATATTACATTTTCCAATTTAACGTTGTGTAAACTTATATGATCTCTTATCAGCCCATATACGTCCCCACCGAGGGGCAAGGGCCTCCCTTCGAAACACGAAGGGGATTTAGACCATAGTCCACCACGCTGGCCCAATGCGGGTTGGTGGACCGCTCGTCTTTCGAAAATGAATTTTCTTGGACAGGCGGGTTTCATCACGATGTTTTCCTTCACCGTTAAGCAAGTGATAATTAGAAATCCGTACATAAATCCGAAAATACGAATTTAGTGGTACAGGCCCGCACCAGGATTTGAACCCACGACCTTCGGATTACAAGTCTGGCTCATTACCAACTGGACTATCAACTTATATGATAAAGATAATAAATAACAACTATCACCAGTGCGAACGTTCAGAAATACCTCGGGACATAGTCTGAACTACGAGACAAACTTAAACAAGCAATTAAACTGTTCCTCCGCAGATTAATTATTTGTTTGTCCAACAAACTGAACGTGATTGCTGCGGTTGGTACCATGAGAACGCGACAGTAAGTTACTAGCGCACTATACTGACGAAGTTTGAGTCGGAAGAGCAAAAGCAACAAAGAAAAGACATGAGACACGTTATACAACCAGCTTTAAAAGTGGTGGATCACTGTGCGATGTATCAGGCAGTAAAATTGTTTAATAGGTTGCTTACGGAACTTAAAACCGAGAAAAAAATTGCTACATTTAAACTTAAGCTCAGAGTTCTTCTTTTGGAAAGGTGCTGTTATGAAATTAACGAATTTTAAAATGACTCTTAACTATTATTATTATTTGACATTATCATTTGACATTCATTTCTACTCTTCTTAAAATTAACAATATTGATTGACTTCTTTAATTTCATAGTAATGTTATATTGTCCAGTAATTTAATAATGTATTTAAATTTTGAGTGTTGATTCAATTTAATTTATTAGAATTGTTTATATTTTATTGTAAAATTTTAAATGAAGTGTTATTAAATTATGTATAAATTTCGAATACGACCAATGTTGTTTAACGAATTAAGATCTATCTATCTATCTAGCTTCACCTTGGAACATAGTTTGAAATGTTTTGAGAAAAAAATTGCCTTTCAAAAAAACTGCTGAAAAGACGATTTTTTGGAAAATTAAGGCCCGTCTTACAGAAGGAGACTCAAGTCTTGATCTATACTTAAGTATTGATTGTCTCTTTTTCTCACTATTAAAATGACAAAGATGACTGCTACTCAAGTATAGGTCAGATTCTGAGTCGCGTTCTATAATACGGACCTTAGACATTAAGTCCGTGGATGCAAAATTAACTGATAAATAAAATAAAAAAAATGAAATAAGTTAATTTTTAGAGGTATCTCCTGACAGAAAAAGAATCAGCTCCCTATAATGAAAGGGTTCCAAATGTATGCAAGTCCGATCATGGCCTTTAAATGAGCTCCGTTTGCTTCTTCTTCTTCTTATCGTGAGGTATAGTCAAGTGTGTGGCGAACTTGGCTAACCCTGGTGTCAGAGTTTTCAAACCGCACAATGGCCTCTGACTTGGTTTTAACGACTGAAGTCAATCGGCAACAGTAAAAACGCTCATGATAAATTGTCACATCGGTCACGCATCAGGTTCTCTACCTCTGTGTACGTTGCTTAACCTCACTGATCGGTTCAGATCAACGAGCGCCCCTGGGCCACGAGCGCTTCATGAATATAATAAACTTCATGAAGTTTTGCTAGCTTAATGAATATAAAACACGTTTTTCGCCGCTCCATACAACATGTGCCGATTGCAGTAGTATGAGAAATTGATTTATTTGAGAATTTCATATGGGGCAGATTTGAAGAGGAGAACCAAAGTTTCGCTATGACATATTTAAAGTAATACAGGAAGATATCACCATCCAAATTTTTTGTACGTAAATTTTATGAAAATTTAACAGACCTATATTTTTTTGTTATATATCGATTCATATAAAAATTTCAAGCTAGATCGTCTGAAGCATGAAAATATATCAAAATTTTTGTATGGAAAAAAAATTACATAGTCCAATTGACTTGAAACTTGGTAATAGTACTCTTCAACACAATTTGTAACACCCGTGTTTCTGCGTTTTACAAAATTCATCCTTTACGACGTCAAAAAGGGGAATCAAAATCTGAAAATTCTGGAAAAAAAAATTTTTTTTCTCCTTATTTACGTTCTATCAACGTTACTGACACTGTCAGAAAAAATTGGCTGGTGATTAAAAACTCACCCTGTACATAAGAAGCGACAACTCATAGTAGCATACTCAAGCCAATGTGCAATTTCAGTGCCCAACTTTGTATGATTGGAGTTGCAAAGTTGCCTCACGGTTTCAACCGAAAGTGTAGAGTACTGTAGAGTTGTAGCGCAATCTGTTTATTACGATTCACAACAAAAGTCAACCTTACTAGATTTCTGCATCTTAGACCATACATACACACTATAGACGGAGTACTTATGACGTCACAGCACTTTTGAAAGAGATGCAAACATGTGAGTTCCTACAAGATAGTAAGAGATAGGTTATTTTAACGCCATCTCTTTCTGCATAACCCATTTTTCGATGTCACACTTTTCAAAGTGTGACAAACAAAGCGTTTGATCTGCAGTTTCTGTCAGTCATTACGGTTTTTAAGGTTTTGCGTATAAAGTTTATTCGTTTTTGTCGTTAATTTGTGAGAAAAGAGACTCCATTAGTTAAGGTGTTGTACAGCTTTTGTACAGTGAAGATTGGTTGGGTGCAGGGAAGGGGTAAACTATTGCTATCTAAAAGGGGCACGCTCCTGGCTCTGTCTTTAGTATGTATGGTCTAAGCATAGGTATAATGAAATATGTGGCAAACTTGACTAACCCTGGTGATAAAGTTAAAGTCAAAAAAGCTTTATTTCATAGAACATACAGAATGTTTCTTAAAATATGTCAAAATAGTGAATACTTTTAACTTTGCGCCTATTTGCAAAGATGCAGTCTTCCTCAGGAGAAGAATAGGCAAGAAACTCCAGGAGGGTGGTCGCGAGCCAGACGGCCCTTTACAGAGCCTACCACACCGCATGAGACCATAGGACGACACCTCAAATTCAGAAAAAAATTAAGTGTCGTTGCCTGGGATGGATTACTATTAGGCATGTCTCATTTGTGTTTCCTTAGTGGCCTCTTACGACACCCACGGAAAGAGATGGGGTGGTGTTATTCTCAATCGATCACCACACTGCTCCCGTCTTTCCATCATCTTCGTCCCGGACTGAGATACTCTATTAAAAAACAATATACTCGTAAGTGGTTGAATGGGTTCGCTCTTGATCACAAAGCTCAGTCACAATCTAGCTCATTCAGTCAAATTACATTAGTAATTTCAAGTAAAATTGATTTGCAGTTATTACAAAACTTTAACAATTTTTACTATCATTTGCGATAACTACGAATGTTGTAATATCTGACATTGACTAAAACCGACTTTTAGGAATTACAAAAAGGTTTTGCGAAAAATCATTAATAATTGTAAAAACAGCAAAACTTTTGTAAGTAATATTAGAACTTAGTATTTGCGTCAAATACAAAACAGTTTTTTAATTTCTGGTGGGGTCTTTTTTCTCAGTGCACGGACAAACAACACTTGTGTTGACAATAAATTTTCCGATGGCTCTTTTATTAAAAAAAAAGGATTTACTGTCATATATTGATGATTTTCATAACAATAACTGCTTATAATCAAGTTGGCTAAGCAATTGTCAAACACAGAATTCAAATGTTTACAACAATAGCAGTACATCGGTAAAATTACACAAAATGGGTACGTCATATTTTTTTTATACATTGAGTACAGAAATACGCAACAAGAAAAACAATTTCCAAAAATTTTTGAAGAGTTTTACGGCAAGTGACGAATGTATTTTTGTTTTAATAATAATGAAAATAATAAAAAACTTCAGGGTCCTCCTGTTCCTGCCGCTATTCATGGGACGTAATAAGATGTCAACTAATCTGTGCTGCAAGCAAACGACAAAAGAAGGATAAATGTCGCTGTGTTACGAGACGACCTAAGTTTTTGAGGCGAAGAAGAAAATTGGATTATGTAAGAGTCATAGTAACTATAATTTTGGAAAACCTGAATGATATATTTACTTATAGTTTGTGCGAAAATATACATTTCATCCGGCAAGTTGTCCTTTCGTTCGTTGGTAATAAAACAAAGTTAGGTTTGTTCGAACACTTGTAACTCGAGAACGGCTAAACCGATTTTGATAAAACTTGGATGGGGGTAGCTGACACCCTGAATTAACAAATAGGTTACATAATTTTCCCAAATTTCCACGGAAACGAAGTCCCAGGTGGAAAGCTAATATTATGATAAAATAAAACACAAGCTAAATTAACATGAAAGGTCCTTAATGATGAATTCCCAAATAAATGAAAACTTCTATGACTATTATTCTGATGTAGACATATTATACAGAAGAGTTATATTTTTCCAACTAATAAGAGACTAATTGCAAACCAATAAACTTAGAATAAAAGACATGAAAATCAACAAAAGCATTTTCTTCTCTCCAGAAATGTACATGCTCCCGTCGCCACTGCATCGTAAACAAACCACGGTGCCAAAAGCCTCCTATATGCTCCCAAGATTCCTCACCGTGTTGTGCTGATGAAAAGTCAGTAAGCCCAAATAAATCAAAAAATCCTTCCCCATGTTTGCTGACTAAAATTCCTGTTTTGTGCAGTCCAAAAGCCAAGAAAGATACAAAAGAGCCTGAAGCGTGTGGGGTAAAAAAGAGTCCTGTTTGTCCGAAACCTAGTACTTCTCCCAACATGCCTAATAAGAATCCTAGCTCATGTACACCAAAACCGACTCCAAGAGTGCAACCGTTACAGCGTCCTCGTTCTGATGTGTCTTGTGGGCCTGATTCTCCTCCTCTAGGGCCACCATGCTTACGTTCTCGTGGCCAGTCTCCTAAAGGCTGTGATTCTGAAGGATCAAGATCAGCTAGTCCGTCGCCAACGAGACCTGGAAGTAATGCTGGAAGTATGGTTCCACAACCGCTTTGCGACACTTGCGGCGGAGGACCAAAGAATGTTTGCAGATTCACTATTGATGCCTATTTTACTTGAATTTTGTTTCTATTGCTTTAATGTAAATTTACTTGTCTTTGAGTTTGAGTATATATAGTTGGTTTATTATTATTATTTTGTGGTAAATAAATCCCTTCCACCAACAATTTCATTTTGAATTTTAAAGTTGTTGGTATTTGCAATGGGCCTTTTAGAAAAACATAGTTGTCATCTAACCTGATTTATAACAACATTCAACAACAAACAACATTCAACAGCGTACCTACCTGATAAAAATATGAATTTCACTCGGGAAATCATCGCAACTTTATAAGTTACTAGCATCCCGCTCGGGACTTCGTTCCCGTGGGAATTCATGGAAATTATATAGCCTATGTTACTCAGGGATAGCGTAGTGTCCTAATGGTGAAAGAATTTTTGAAATCGGTCCAGTACTTTTTGAGCCTATTCATTACAAACATACAAACATACAAAAATAGGTACAAATCTTTCCTCTTTATAATATTAGTATAGATAAACTCAAATTAAACTTTTTAAATTATCAGTAATTAATTTAATTTGGGTAATCCCAATTACGGTTATGGTTGAAGAGGCCGTTACGTAATTATTTTATAATCGGTACGATGTTATTGCGAGTATTTAGGAAAAGAGTTCGAATTTCGGAAAAAATGTTGATTCAAAATGTTTGAAAATTACACGATTATGAAAAAACAAATTAGTTTTTAAATAGGTCTAGTAGTTTTTGAGTTTATACAAAATACAAATCTTTCTTCTTTATAATTAGTGTAAATAGCAGTAATATGATCAAGTTCTTTATTAAAAAGCAACTTAGGGAGTGATTATATCCATGAAACTGAACTACTTTACCCAAGGAACCCATATGAATGCTTTAGAAATATTTCGACTTGTCATACGAAGGCAAATCAGTTGATCGCAAGCAATTGAATATTACGACCTGTTTCTTTGGTAAAGTTCCATAAACTGATTTCAATATTTAATGTAGCACTCGTAGCCCAGTGGCTCTACCTGATCTCAACCGATCAGTGAGGTTAAGCAACGTACACAGAGACAGGGAACCTGTATTTAATTAGTTTAATGTATGTTTGTATGTATTTCATTGTAATCTTGACTTGTTTTAAGTGTCATCCTGAATGTCCTATAAAATAAAGGTTTTTCTATTCTATTTCTATTCTATTCTAACGGGTGACCAAAGTGGCAATTTATCACGAGCGTTTCCGTGCTTCGGAGGGCACGTTAAGATGTCGGTTCCGGCTGTTGTCGATTGACTACAGTCGTTAAAACCAAGTCAGAGGCCATTGTGCGGTTTGAAAACTCTGACACTAGGGTTAGCCAAGTTAGCCAAGTTTAACTTGACTATACCTACACGATAAGAAGAAGAATCTTGTTACCAAATACATAATAACTGTTCAATCAAAGAAATCATGAACAAAATAACTGTAAATTTCATACTTTAAATAAGGGTTAACAGGGACGTACAGATGAGGAAAATTAACAACAGTTTATGTCAAAACACGAACCCTTAAATATTTATAATTCAATAACCATCGCTCGCGCAATATAAGCTGATATGAGAACCGGCACATCGCATCGTTGTAATGACAGGGAAATAATCCGAATTCCAAACAGGAGGACAAGACGAGAGAGAAGCGATGAGTTAGTGGTTCTAGATAAGGCCTATTCCTGTCTCTACTATTTTCCTGTTGTACGCCTACGTATCATAAATCCTCTCGCTCTCTCGTAGGTTGACTGGAAGAGATCCCCTTGTGGGATAAGTCCGCCTTTGTACCTTAAATTTATTTAATATTTATCTCTTTTGTTTTAAATGTATTTATTTTGTTTGATGTGCAATAAAGGATTTTACTACTACTACTACTACTAAGGCCTTTGCAGAATCTACAAAAAATACGAAAATATTTATTTTCAAAAACACTTTTTTACAAATATTGTAATAAAAATAGGGGACTCCTAGTAGGCAATGAATTTGACCCACTCTTCCATAGCTCTTAGAAACTAAACACAAATAGAGTAAAAAAATGAAGCAAGTATTTAAATCAAAATTTGTATGTGTGTGTGTGTGTGTGTTTGCGTGTGTAATGCAAGTAATTGCATTATTTGTAAATCACCAATAACTTTGCAGAACTAGATTCCTAATATCATAAACGACAACTTTTTTTCTACGACTTTTTATAGTTTCCTAGATTATACAGACAGCATCACATCAAGTTATCCAGTTGCACTACGAAAGCAGATGCTATAACGAGAGAGATATGGGTGACGTCAAGATCAACATGTATAGCCTGATGTGCCGCCGTGTGTACTTTCACACAAAAAAATATATTTGAATTTACCGCTCTAACGGATATTATCTTTGGACAGCGCATAGGCGGCGTCGCTATTTAGCTTACGTAAGACACAAATGTTAAAAGTGTTAGAAGTGCAATAAAAACTTTAAAAATTATTTTCGGTGAATATAATAAGTTATTTTAAAATTTTAAGAATAAAAGTTGTTTTTTATGATGTTTTTTGTCTAGTGAGGTTTTTGGCGTTTTAAAAAAACCTTGTATAATTCTCCCAATGCATGGCAGTGTGACACCCTGAGGAAACGAGGAGGGACCTCAATCGATAAGCATTTTCTTTCCTTCTTTACCGCGTAAGTATAATTAACGGACCTATGCAGTAAACTTGACTAACCTTAGTGTCAAGAGTTTTCAAAACCGCCCAATGACCTCTGGCTTGGTTTAACGAGTTTCCTGCCCGCGTATGCATTCCCTGCGATTGATCATATCGCTTCCAGTGAACATTAGAGTCTGTAAGCTAACGTCGAGCAGGTGTACGGAATTGCTTGTATCATACTGCGACGCTGTTCCCTCACAGGGTAAGCAGGATAACGTTTTTATATTAAAATATGCTGTATTCAAAATATTAGAGCAATTTACGTAGATGACGTAATAACTGGTTACTACAGTTTATCTAGTAGTTTTTAGCCATCGTTATCAGCCCATAAACGTCCCCAAAAATAGGCACGGATCTACCTTTAAAACAATGAAGGGGTTTATACTAATAGTCCACCACGCTGAAATGCTGGTGAAACCTACAAAGGTCTTACTTAACCTAACTCATCCTAATTTAATGCAGGCAACCCTTAGAGTTTCGTTAATTTGTAATTTTACTGGGAAAATTGTACTGTCACGGAAGGTAAAAACTTCACTAGTGAAAATTTCACACTCACTGACCAATTTCGAATGGACTTATTAAAGCGTAGTTAAGCAGAAATAAAAATTATCTTCTTCAAGAAAACCTGCCCCTGTACAACCCTTCGCGTCATGACACCCTATACCCAGTTAAATATCCTATCTTTACGACGTCATTATTGTGCTAATTACTCTGGGCTGTCCCTTGGAAACCCTAATTAAATTTAAAATTACCTTGTATATAGGAGAAGTTGTCCCATCAGTTCAGGGTATGAGTTTACTCACGCGATGCATGGACATTTTGAAAGCTCAGGGCGCCTATTCGACTAATCAGTGGCGTTAAAATGGCAGTTGAATGACAATGGTGACTTTGTTACAAGTTTTACATGTGTATCTATGTGTCTGTGTATCTTTATGTCTGTATCTGTGGCACTGTTAGCTCTTAAACAAATACATCGATTTCGATACGGTTTTGCTCTATAGCAATAAGGCCACCGCATTGTACACTAGACGATGAACATTTGTTTGTTTTATTGTTGTTTTTTGTGTGCAATAAAGAGTATTGTATTGTATTGTTTTTTGTTTGAAAGCTGACGTAATCGAGATGGTTCGTAGATGCGAGTATGCTTGATTTAAATTTGGTTCGGCCGTTTAAGAAGACTACAGCACCTAAATTACGATTTTATGATGCGTAGATAAGCATGACGCACTGCATTGAATCGAAGAAAAAAAATACTACGTAATATTCAGGACATAAACTAGATAATTTAATTTTATTTTAACTAAGTTTAATTTGGAAGTGTCTTACCATAGCTACTCTACTATTATTTATTACTTTTTAGTTCATTTTTTTGTTTTTAATCTCTTATCTTATGCAGTCGGGAGCATGCCAGGCTTAAAATGTAAGAGTGTATTATCTTTTATTATTATAATTAAAAATAGTCCAGCGTGACCTATTTGTGACTTGTGGACTTGTTGTCGGTTAAGTAACATATTATTTATTTATTTTATTTTTTGGATAAGGCCAGGACAGAATACCAGCTGCTGATGGTTCTGCCATAGCAATACGCTGAGTCCTGGACCGATTTGCTGCTTTTTTTTTTTAGTTTTTAAAATAATTTTATGAACAAATTGTGGCAAATAAATCACTTTTTATTTTATTTTATTTATTTTTTATTTATAAGTAGTTTGCTGAAAACATGATTCAGCACTTTTGGTTCGATAGAAAAAGCTCACAAAGTCACCTCTAAATACCCAATATTTGTATTTTTTAAGCTGTAAAAACAATAGTACTCGTAAAATCCATACAGGAACTTGAATTTACTATCAAAATGTTCTTGATTGAACACTCTCGATAAGTAGTTAACGCATTTTTCGATTTAAGCTGTCACCTTTCCAAAAATCTCATTTTTCTAACTTTCGAACATGTTTTTACGCACGCATGCTTTCATAGTCCGTAAACTTCGTGTATCGTATCGACACTGTTCGCACTGCCGGCCCAGGCCTGTTGAGAGACGGAGATGGCACTATTCCTATGTGTGCTGCCTTTATCGGGTGCTGTAGTCGCTTTAAATGTTATAAGCAATCGAATGTCTGGGGTTATACATTTCTTTCAATTTTAGAGTTACACCCGTTCAGCAGCTCGAGCACGATGGCGTCAAACTGCCGGGGCGCGCCACTTGGCTGATGCTGAAACTTCACTCTGATTGCGCGAGAGCCTCGCGCAAAGGCTTTTTCGCCCTCTAGCGTTGTTAATGTTGATTCTGTCACGAACTCTTTTATGGGTCAATGTATACGGTTCTATAATAAGATTCCCATGTGTATTCAAAATTTACCTTTGGATAAATTTAAGACAGTGATTAAACAAAAACTTTGCAAAAAGGGCTATTACAAAATTTCTGATTATCTATCAGACAGGCAGCCATGGGAATGAACTGCTCAGCTCTAGAGTTATTTCAGATTTAGTTAAAATGAGTAAATAAGAAAATTTGTAATGCGATTTAAAAGAGCAACCTCAGAGTTTCTTGCCTGTTCTTCTCTGAGGAAGACTGCACCTTTGCGAATAGGCGTAGAGTCAGTAGAGTCAAAAGAACGAATGCGTATCTATGTATTTAAATCATTTAATGTATGTTTGTATGTATTTCATTGTAATCTTGACTTGTTTTAAGTGACATCCTGAATGTCATATAAAATAAAGATTTTTCTATTCTATTCTATTCTATTCTATTCTATTCTATTCTATTCTATTCTATTCTTTTCTATTCTATTCTATTCTATTCTATTATATTCTATTCTATTCTATTCTATTCTATTATATTATATTCTATTCTTTGACATAGGGGCGCGGTGCATTATGCGCGCTATAATGCCAATTCAGTTGGAAACTAACTAATAACTTAATTTTCAATTAGAGGTGGCGCTGCCAGTCAAGGTAGCTATCATCAAATGTATGTGGTTTCGATAGGGGGAGGTCTTTGCTTTGTTATTTTGATGACATGGGGTTTGGGGGGTCTAGACGGTAACTACGTCAGCAGAGTTATTTATTTTTTTACACAAATGGCAACCCACATATTGTCTATGCTTGAAAACGAAGCGCATTTTTGGGGATTCCCACAAAATGCATATTCCAATGTTTACGTAAGCATGAGAGGGTGGGGGGGGGGTTTAAGGCTTTGCTTATTTTTGCTGATAAGGAAGTGAGGGGTAAATAATTGTAATAAATCTGCTTAAGTAATACTTGAACGGCTCCTAGTTCTCAATTTAGCCACCTGAACGGATGAAATACTCACCATTGTCATTCCACTGCCATTGTGACGCCGTTGATTAGTGGAATACCCGCCCTGTCGGTAATGATCTTGCTTATAAGAGGCGCCGAGAGCAAGATTGGTAAACCACATTTTCACACCTGGATAAATCGGAGTAAAAATAATACAAACTGTAAAATTACTAAGAAATGGAATAAAAACATCCACATTGAATCGTTCAAACATTCTGAACAAGATGTGTTTTTAGAATTTATCAGTAAGAAATAAAAATATAAATATATAAAAGTTCGCCACGTGAAACAGATAAAATGGCCTCCATTCCATCGACACACAACTTAAGTTACAGAATCGGGGCCCGGATATTCTGTTTATACATTTAATTTATTTGGCTCAATGAAAAATTCCTCAGCGTATATCGTAAACGAACCAAACAGTTTTTCATACGTGAATGCGCCTGGAAATGCTATTGTGTACAGGAACAATAAACATCAGACGCAAACGCTTCAAATGTAGCGAGTAGTTAACAAAACAGAATAAATACAAAGCGAAGTCCTGCGGTTTGAGCTGCTGCTGTTTTTGAAATATACATGGTGTAAAGGACAACTTAGCAAAAAAACAAACCCTGAATTTAAATCATCATATTTGAGGGGCGTGGTTTTACGGTATTGCGTTGTGCCAAAGTAGTTTAATAGAGTCTGGCAATCAAAAGTTGTCCACGATAAACGGCGGCAAAGGACATTGACAGGGTCTGGACTGAGTGCTGCCCAGAATAAACATATAGTGCATTTTGTTTCTCAGGCCAATACTAATCTGTAAACCGAAGGTCTCCAAAATCTGTCCGATTTTGGAGACCTTCATTTGCTGTGAATTATTTATTGGCGAGAAATGAAGTTAATGGTAATAAATGGGTACGTATTACAATACCGAAGTAGAGAAGACCGAATTTCATAAGACCTATGGACGGAAGACCGAAAATTATAAGGCCGAATGTTTGTTTGACCGAAAGTTTGAAATCCCTAAAGTTTGAATATAATGGGTACGTATTACAATACCGAAGTAGAGAAAACCGGATTTCATGAAACCTATGGTCGAAAGGCCGAAAATTATAGGGCTGAAAGTTTGAAATCCCGAAATGTCAATTGTACGAATACTCAAAATCTCGAAGGCTAAAATACCTAAGACTAAATATCCAGAAGGAGACTAAAATACTGAATACTAAAATACCGAATAGGCATTTTCAGGGTTAACTCGCTCCATCGTCGACCTCATCTTTGACCTTATGGTCAAGATTGAGGTCAAGAGTTAACCCATCTTACAAAAAAAAAGTAATAGGTATATTCCACCATTTAAATATTTGTCCTGTATTTTCCACCAATAACTTACATTCTTTGCTAAAAAAACTATTCTGCCTCACTTTTTCCAAATGCACCAAGAGAATTTCCTTTTAGTTTCCTTTTAGTGAGTGAACTTATCTCAGCTCTAGATTCCCACCGCCATTTCCTTTTAAATCGTACTTTATTTATAATAATATATACATTTCTCGAGCAATAAGTCTACGTTGCTTCCTCATTTGCGAAATCCACCTCAAGAAAACTTCTCTGTCCCACCTTAAACTTAATCTCAAGCTCTATTTTCAACAGCTTAAAACTCAATTTCCCTTGCGATCCTGTTCATTTGAAAATAAAAGCCACGAAGCGTTTTCTTATAGAGTATTTGTTTGTGTAAGGGATTTTCAGACGTATTACGATGGGAGAAGATGTAATTTTCGTCGAAGAACGCTGGTAGGGATCGCTTGGTGTAAGTGTAAGCCGCAATCTGCCGACGTTCAGGTGCTAAGGTAAGTTAATGTGGAAAAGGACTTGTTTACTTGTAAACTAAATGAAATGAAAAAAAATGAAATGAAAATTTATTTATTTCTAGAAGTAATTTTTACATTTTCACTTGAGGCCAGCCCAGTAAGCATTAATTTGCTTAACAACGCCAACGACAACTTCCACTAACGAATGTGTAAGATAAATATATAGAAATAGAAATAAAACTACATGTAAAGTTATCGCCGATAGGAGAAAGTGTGGAGACTATTCCATTAGTTTCAAAAGGTTTTCGATCTCTTCGTATGTTAGACCCTTCAGCCACTCCACTATAGCCTTCTTGCAGGCATACTTCAACATTGTATTTATTTTTAGCACCCTATTTAGAGTATTATACAAATAGATTGATTGATTGTTATATTGGCGTCTAGCAAATGATGTTCTAATAGATTGTGAATATGGGATTACCTCTTTCCTTCTTTTTCTATTTTGAGCTTGCTGAGTCGGTAAACATTTGTGTCTATAAAGAGTCATATTAAGTATATATAGTTTTCGTACTGACATAAGGTCACTGAGTGTATATAGTGTTTAAAACTAAACAAAAATAACTCTAAAATTAAAAGCTTTTGTATCCCCTCCGATATTCGATTACATAATACTTTTAAACGGCTGAGCCAGTTTTGGTCAAATATAGCAAAGAAAAGAACTATCTCGATTACGGCAGCTATCAAACAAAAAAACCGTATCGAAATCGGTCTATCGTTTAAGAGCTACGACGCCACAGACAGACACACAGATAAACAGACACACATACATAATGTACATAATGTCAAACTTATAACACCCTCTTTTTTGTAGTGGTTTAAATAAAAGAATGAAACTTGTTAACAAATTCAAGGTATATTAGGTACGTGATATTTTAACTTTTATGACACGGATATAAATCGTTTCCGTGCGTTTTCGTGCTTCAGAGGGTACGTTAAGCCAACGATTCCGGCTGTCCTCGAGTGACTGCAGTCGTTAATTCAACCGAATTTCGGTTCGAAAACTCCGATATCATGGTTAACCCAGAAGCAATCCAGATATTAACAACGAAGTAACTTTACAAAGAAACACGGCCGGTTTGGTCGAGTGGTAGTGATGCTGCCTCTTGATCGGCGGGTCCTGGGTTCGATCCCCAGTCGGGGCAAACATTTGAGTAAAAAGCAGATGTTTGTTCTCGGGTCATGGGTGTATGTGTCTGTCTTTATGTGTTCCAAGGGACCCACGACACAAGGGAAAACCATAGTGTGGACCTTTGAGTGAGCGTTTAAAAAAAAAAAAACAGAGACAGAGACAGAAAATAGGGACAACATAACGTTAATAGGCCTGCAACTTTTCACGTTATATCTATACGACAAGAAAGAAGTACGGTTTGCATCACCCCCGATTTTCATAGCTCATAAATCTTAAACGATGAACCTTTATATAATCCTGTATAGCTAAGAACCATTTGGATTACGTCAGCTTTGAAAAAAAATAGCATCGAAATCAGTCCATTTGTTTATTTTTATGATTATATCATACACTAGCCTAGCAAACCCGGCGAACTCCGTTTCGCCACCAGATGGCTTCGTTTTATGTAACATTTCGTTTGGTGAGTGAAAAAAGATTTTCCCGCTTTTCTGTTGAAATTTTTCCTGAATTTTCTTTGCTATAAACCTCACGGAGCCCGAGACCTTTCCAACGAATGCAAAACCGTGGAAATCGGTTCGTGCGTTCTGGAGTTATAGCGTCAGGAAGGAAAACCCGACTTATTTTTATATACCTAGTAGATTACACATACACAGACACATACACTTTCTCTGAAACACACATTCACACACACATACAAACACACACACACACACACACACACACACACACATAAACGCGCTCTTATATTAATTTATACCTACCTATACTCTTAGTTACATCACTACTTCACTAATAATGTAGGTCAGGACAGCTGAGACATGTCGCCCGGAGAGATCTCGCATATTCAGGTCGATAGCAAATCGTTTGTGACGACAAACAAGCAAACTTTCATCGTTTGTGACGGTATACTTTCGCCAAAAAATCAAAAAAATATGGTTCAGCCAGCCGGATTTTGCACTTTTCGGAGCACATCAGATCTCAGCTCCTGAAGGGTTTTCGGGATTCGTTCCTGATCAAAAGTAATGTGACGCGTATGTGACAGAAATCCAAACTGATTTCATCTATCGTGATGCAATACTTTTGGAGAAATCTTGAAAAACAAGTCGTGAAATCGTGAAGCCAGCCTGATATCCGGCTGGCTGGACACTTGTTTTTCAAGATTTCTCCAAAAGTATTGCATCACGATAGATGAAATCAGTTTGGATTTCTGTCACATACGCGTCACATTACTTTTGATCAGGAACGAATCCCGAAAACCCTTCAGGAGCTGAGATCTGATGTGCTCCGAAAAGTGCAAAATCCGGCTGGCTGAACCATGTTTTTTTGATTTTTTGGCGAAAGTATACCGTCACAAACGATGAAAGTTTGCTTGTTTGTCGTCACAAACGATTTGCTATCGACCTGAATATGCGAGATCTCTCCGGGCGACATGTCTCAGCTGTCCTGACCTACATCACTAATATTTTGAAATCTGTTTTTTCTTTGTCTTAACTATTTTATTTTGTTGTAAGAATTTTCTACTTATTTATGGAAGAGCAGAGACTCCCAAATACAAGTATTTAACACTAGCTTTCCGCCCGCGGCTCCGCCCGCGTTCTAATTTTTTCAAAAATAAAAAGTATCCTATAAACCTCACGGAGCCCGAGACCTTTCCAACGAATGCAAAACCGGTGGAAATCGGTTCGTGCGTTCTGGAGTTATAGCGTCAGGAAGGAAAACCTGACTTATTTTTATATAGTAGATTAAAAGATAGACATATACTATCGCGGACTGTTTTTTAGATCATTAAAAGAGCTATTATTCTTTAATACATATTTTTTGTGTATCTTGAACCGTTTTCACGGCGCACGCAACGGAAGGCTTCAAAGATGAAATAATTTCTCCCGTTTTTTACACATTTACCACTATATCTTTGCTCGTATTGGTCGTAGCGTGATGTTATATAGCCTATAGCCTTCCTCGATAACTGGACTATCCAACACAAAAAGAATTATTCAATTCGAACCAGTAGTTTCGGAGATTAGCGCGTTCAAACAAACAAACAAACAAACAAACAAACTCTTCAGCTTTATAATATTAGTATAGATTAATTAAAGGCAGTGCTCTTGTAACATAATATAATAATGTAATGCTAAGTTAAGGAAATAAATTATTATTATTATTATATTTTTTTTTTAAATTACTTATTCCAATGTAAACTAATCCGTTAGCCCGCTAATTTTTACTAAAAAAATTAATTAATTTTTTTACTAATTTTTTAATTTTTTTACTCAATTCAGTATATGTTGGATACAAAAAGACCGGTGAACTATACAATTCATTTTTTTAACATAGATTTTAACATAGATGGGTACCATCCCTATCTTGATTTTAAAAGATGATGAAAAGTACTGAGCGCTTTTCATCATCTTTTATAATGCGCACTGCTAGGGAATGGAATTCTCTGCCTGCGTCTGTATTTCCGAGTTCATATAACCCGAATCTCTTTAAAGTTCGAGTGAATAGGCATCTTCTGGGTGAGCTTGCTACATCCTCGACCACATCTTTGCCCTTGAGCTAGATTGTGGTCAAGAGCAAACCCATTATTAATAAAATAAAATAAGTAGATGGAGTCACGATTGAGACACAGAAACACTCGTAAGTTATAAGTTATATATCGGTTAAGAATAACACCACCCCATCTCTTTCCGTGGGTGTCGTAAGAGGCGACTAAGGAAACACAAATGAGACCTGCCTCCTAGTAATCCATCCCAGGCAACGACACTCAATTTTTTTTCTGAATCTGAGTTGTCGTCCTATGGTCTCATGCGGTGTGGTAGGCTCTGTAAAGGGCCGTCTGGTTCGCGACCACCCTCCTACCGAAGTCCGACGCCAAACAGCTTGCTGTGTTCCGTCGGTGCGTGGGAGTACCAGTACCTTTACAGGCATTTTCTGGGTTAACTCGCTCCATCGTCGACCTCATCTTTGATCTTTATGGTCAAGATTGAGGTCAAGAGTTAACCCATCTTATAATAAAAATAAAAAAAACCCTTCTTTCATGTCGGGTGAAAAAATAAGTAAAAAGAAGCCATCTCCATCCAAAATGGCCGCTTTATCTGAATTCGTGCAGATCTCACCGTGAAATATCGCCTGCGAGAGTCGAATGTAAAGAGGTGGTCCTTCTATTACCATATCGTTTGACGTTTCAAAGCCAATTTTATTGCCTTTGTTATCGTAGCGCGCAATGGAATTTAAACAACCCATTAAAAGCTCAGCTGCTCAGCTTAAGAGGTTTTGTATCAATTACTTATCATGCTAGATGAGTTTGGTGTATCGGAATTTACAGGGTTTTTGGGATTCCGTTTTATCGACGAAAAAGGGATAAAAGGTCAGGTTTTGGCAAAACCCCTGGCAAAAAAGGGATGTTATAAGTTTGACGTGTGTATCTGTGTATCTGTCTGAGGTGTCGTAGCTCCTAAATAAATTAACCGATTTTGATGCAGTTTGTTTTGTTTAAAAGCTGACGCAATCGAGATGGTTTCATCGAAATTTGTTCAGCCGTTTGAAAGTTATAAGCAATCGAATGTCGGGGGGATACAACATTTTCAATTTTAGAGTTATCGACGATAAAGGCATAAAATATCGTGTCTTCGCTTCACTGTAATGACTTTCCAAAACCTAGATCGTTATCAAGTGTATCCCGAATAAGAAACGGGTACAAACGATAAACATTTTTGGAAAGTTAGAGGATACCCGAGACTTCGTTCCAGTAAAGTCCAGTTATTCCGGTTAATCCAGTTGTTCCAGTTATTCCTTGCCAACCTACTCCCGAGAAAGACTGCAACTTTGCGAATAGGCGCAATGTTAAAAATGCTAATGTAATTCACTATTTTGACGTATTTTAAGTAACATTCTGTAAATTCTATAAAAATAAAGCTATTTTTGAGTTTGACTTTGTGCTGAAGACTGTTCTCAGTTTGATAGTTAGCGAATCAAGTTTGATTACGCCATGATGAGGAAAAAAGCAAATTGGGTCACGAGGTACGGTAAAAGGTTTCACGTGTCCAAGTTGCTATCTCCCTCATCATGGAACCTTAACAAACAGCTTTCTAATACTCAGATGCAGAAAAGTCCATTAAAGTTTTGCTAATCTGTCTTTTACACCCTGTATTACTTAACCTAATTTTTTTTGGGGACTAGTTGCCCACTACTGCTTTTTTTTGTACGACATAAAACAATATAATACAACCAAGTACATCAGCACGACAACTATAAACAGAAAATTTAAAGCAAATAAGATCACTACAAACTTAAGTTTGCATTTCATTAACTCTCAGCTTAAAATCTCACTCAAATTTCAACCTTAACACTTGCTGATAAGGTTACGGTTTGTAAAGTTGTTGAGGATGTAAGAAAAAGTGTGGGATGGGGATGGTAAATGGAGTTTGTCGAGTTATCAAGCACTGCTTAATAATGTATGCGGTCCCGCCGCAATACAAACGCCTTTGATTCGTCTCTGACTGTACTGGAAGGAACAGAAATACTGTAGAGCGGTGATTCTTTCTTTCTTTATTTCTTTTTCTTATCGTGTATAGCTACAGGGAACCTGATGGGTGACCAAAGCGGCAATTTATCCTTGCTTCAGAGGGTAACGTTGTACGGTTTGAAAACTCTGACTCCAGGGTAGCCAAGTTTGTCACACACTTGACTACACCTATACGATAAGAAGAAGTAGACCAGTAAGATTTTTTTGAAGTGAAAACCTTTTTTGCAGCGTTGTGCACTTTGAAGGTTAAACTCGCGTCAGGGTCACGCGTCCATCACGTGGCCCTGATCGAAAATCGGTAAGGCGGAGG
The DNA here is from genome assembly GCA_949987775.1 of Aproaerema taeniolella. Taxonomy (NCBI): domain Eukaryota; kingdom Metazoa; phylum Arthropoda; class Insecta; order Lepidoptera; family Gelechiidae; genus Aproaerema; species Aproaerema taeniolella. The sequence goes on along the minus strand of OX465268.1, from coordinate 3,602,766 downwards.
GGTGTTTAATAAATATAAGAAATTAAAACTGCAAAAGTCAAAATGTTACAGAGGGGTGTTTGATAAATATAAGAAATTAAAACTGCAAAAGTCAAGATGTTACGGAGGGGTGTTTGATAAATATAGGAAACTAGCTTTCCGCCCGCGGCTCCGCCCGCGTCCTAATTTTTTTTAAAATATAAAGTATCCTATAAACCTCACGGAGCCCGAGACCTTTCCAACGAATGCAAAACCGTGGAAGTCGGTTCGTGCGTTCTGGAGTTATAGCGTCAGGAAGGAAAACCCGACTTATTTTAATATAGTAGAAGAAGAAGATTAAAACTGCAAAAGTCAAGATGTTACGGAGGGGTGTTTGATAAATATAGGAAATTAAAACTGCAAAAGTCAAGATGTCATCCAGTGTCAGCATAGAAAAAATTAAATTAAATATTAATGCACAACTTTAATGTTCAAGTTTTCACTTCTGCCGGCACTCCCGGAGTGCAACCCATTGTTTTTTCTCAAAAACCATATAACAATCATGTAATGATACAACTATATTATATGACACCGAAACCCTATCGGGTTTAATATGTGATGCGTCTGACATTGTACTTTATGATTATTTTATATATCTACATTATTCTAGGTATTTATTTATATTTTAAAACATAAGTAAAGTACAACCAAGGGCAGATCGATAATTAAAATAAGATTTTTCTTCTTACGAGTACGAAATAAGAACATGTTTTATTTTTATTTTTATTAATGAAGGGTTCGCTCTTGACCACAATCTAGCCCAAGGGCAAAGATGCGGTCGAGGATGTAGCAAGCTCACCCAGAAGGAGCCTATTCACTCGAACTTTAAAGAGATTCGGGTTATATGAACTCGGAAATACAGACGCAGGCAGGGAATTCCATTCCCTAGCAGTGCGCAATACGAAAGATGATGAAAAGCGCTCAGTGCGAATCCGTGGGATATCAACAAGATAGGGATGGTACCACGCGGTACGTCTGGACGTCCGATAGAAGAATGGGGCCTGCCCACAGAATGAGCAGACAGAATGAGCTCGTCACTCGATCCGCTCTCGAATGTACAATTACATCTGCAGATATTATTTTTAATAATTAAAAGGCAATACAATATTTTGACGGCCGGTATGATCGAGTGGTAGTGACGCTGCCTCTTGGTCGGCGGGTCCTGGGTTCGATCACCAGTTGGGGCAAAAATTTGTGTAGAAAGCAGATATTTGTTCTCGGGTCATGGATGTTTGTATTTGTCTTTATGTGTTTTCCAAGGGACCCACGACACAAGGGAAAACCTTAGTGTGGGCCTTTGAGTGTGTAGCGTTTATAACTATTATTTATTATTATTAAATACAATAGTCACAGTAAGATCTGTTATGTAATTTATATTTTGTTTCGAGAGTTATTTTTATTTTCCTCACCCAACTTCACAAAAAGCAGCTCCACGGCTCTACCTGTCCTCATTATGTGAATTATGGATGAGCCGGCACAAGGTTGGTAACGACATGCAGATTAAGCCAGCAATGTCGGATACTGGAATACCGGAAGGAGGTAATTTTTGAAAATAGTTCTAGCAATAAAAGTGTCAATGAATTTTAGGTGTGTAATTTAAAACATCAATTCTTAAGATACTGTGGCAGGCCTATCTCTCAAGAGGCGGTAAAACTTCACTTGTAGTTCAAAGTCTAGCGGGGGCGTTTAAAATAGTATTTTGCCGTGTGGTGATCGGTTGAGAATAACACCACCCCATTTCTTTCCGTGGGTGTCGTAAGAGGCGACTAAGGAAACACAAATGAGACCTGCCTCCTTTAATCCACCCCAGGCAACGACACCTCAATTTGTCCTGAATCTGAGGTGTCGTCCTAGGGTCTCATGCGGTGTGGTAGGCTCTGCAAAGGGCCGCCTGGTTCGCGACCACCCTCCTACCGAAGTCCGACGCCAAACAGCTTGCTGTGTTCCGTTGGTGCGTGGGAGTATCAGTGCCTTATGGGCATTTTCTGGGTTAAGTCGCTCCATCGTCGACCTCATCTTTGATCTTTATGGTCAAGATTGAGGTCAAGAGTTAAACCATCTTAAAAAAAAAAAAAAATGCTCCCGCGAGCCTCTTCTCTTATATTTTTAAACCTTCGCGCGATTCTTGCACACCCGTGTGTGCAGGATTTGTATCGCACGCGCCGGCATCGGCACCGTAAACGACCGCGCGACGGGTTAATAAATGTTTATGAAAAAGGGAGTTAGTGTTCATTGTTCTAAAGTTCAACGCAATCAAAATGATGGTGTAGTCGTTTACATAAAGAAATCAATTAAACACAGTGTTAAGGAAGTAATACTATCTCAGGCTTCTTGCCTCCAGTTAGAAATATTAAATACTACGGTGTTATGCATATACAGATCTCCCGCTAACCATAATGCTGAAAGTTTCATTGAAACTCTATGCACATATTTAGACACACTCAATTCGACCACAAAAAACACTGTAATAGCGGGTGATATAAACATAAATATTACTCTTAAGGCTGATGAACCCAACCATGAACAGAATAACAGAATCAACTATTTAAATAACTTGGCAATGTATGGTCTGTTAGCGGGTCATACTATACCCACTAGGGGCAAAAATTGCTTGGATCACATAATGCTAAAAATAAAAAAAAATAAAGTTCTTGCATCCATAGCCATTTTTAATACAACTATTACTGACCATTTCACAACATTTTTAACTTTATCCAAAATAAAAAAACATAATGAGGTAGCTAAAACTAAGAAAACTATTGATTTTGAACAAGCGTTAGAACAACTAAAAAACAAAAATCTAGAGGAAATAATGCTCAGCACAGATCCTACGGTAGTAATCAATCGTCTTATATACACAATAACTGATATACTAAAAGAAAATACAATAGTTCAAAACATTCCTTCCAAATTTCGTATAATAAAACCTTGGATCACTTCGGGTCTTCTTCGATGCATAAGAAATCGCAACAACCTCCAGAGGCGGGCTCGCAGTGATCCATACGATACAATCAGTAAAATTACATTCATTAGATACCGAAACTTTTGTAACAAGCTCATTAAAAAAGTAAAACGTAAGTACGAAAGAGAACTATTGGTTAAAAATGTAAACAATAAAAAACTCTTATGGAAAAACATCAAAGAAATAACGTACACAAACAATATAACTTATTTTCATAATGAATTAACCAATATAAAAGCCGACCCTGTTGCCTCGGCTAACTATGTGAATGCATTTTTTGCTAATGTTGGTAAACAACTTGCTCAAAAGATAAGGCCTGCGGCCGCTGGCTTAAGCTCTTATTTGAACAGTTTAAAAGCACAGCAAAACTCTTTTGTCCTATTTCCAACTGACCATGAGGAGGTTGCAATGATACTAATGAATCTTAAGTCAGATAGTGCGCCTGGCTGGGATCAAATCCCAACGCGCTTTCTCAAACTTGCGAAAAATGAAGTGGTTCCCATTATAACACACGCTACAAATTTGTGCTTTGAGAGAGGCGTGTTTCCTACTCTACTAAAACGAGTTTCCTCTCCTGTTTATAAGGATGGGGACAGATCTGATGTGAACAACTATAGGCCGATCTCGGTTCTACCTTCAATTTCGAAAATCATAGAAAAAATACTTAATATTAGACTGCTTAAATATCTTCAAACTTATAACATATTATCAAATAACCAGTTCGGCTTTCGTCAGGGCAGATCAACCGAGGATGCGGTATCTGCACTCACATCTCTAGTGACCGAACAGCTTGATAAGCACAAAAAATGTATAACGGTTTTTTTAGACCTCAAAAAAGCGTTTGACACGGTTTCTGTCCCCATTCTTATAAGCAAGTTAGAAAAGATTGGTGTCAGAGGTATCCCGCTAGCATTGTTTACTGATTACTTGGCGAACAGGAAACAGTCTGTCAGACTTGAAACTTGTACCAGTGCATATGAAGAGGTATCTTATGGCGTCCCACAGGGTAGCGTCCTTGGGCCGACGTTATTTTTGATCTACATAAACGACTTATGTCTAATGCAGATTAGGAATGCGTCGATCTTTGCGTACGCTGACGACACTGCTGTCGTGTTTGTAGGTGACACGTGGGACAGTGTCAAAAACGATGCTGAGCGAGGTTTGCGACAAATAAGTGAATGGCTAAATTACAACATACTTACGTTGAATACCACGAAAACAAATTATATCTGTTTTAGTATTTATAATAACTCGCAACCAAGTGACGATTACAAAATACAGATACATAAGTGTACCCGTGATGATATGAATGATAGACCAGACTGTTGCTGCCCGGTTATAAGTAAAGTTACTCAAACTAAGTATCTAGGTGTATTCTTGGATCAGCGACTTTCCTGGTACCCGCATCTAGAACACGTTATTCTAAGAATTAGAAAACTAACCTGGATATTTAAAACCCTTAGACACGTGGTGCCGCGTAAGGTCGCTGAGACAGACAGGGACATTTTAAAAGATATCTATATCTCGCTTGTACAATCCATCATTGTATATTGTATTACTATATGGGGAGGTGCAGCCAAAACGGAATTTATAAATGTGGAAAGGGCACAGCGTGGACTGATAAAAGTGATGTACTTTAAAACGAGGAGATTTGCTACTTTTACACTGTATAAATTTACTAAACTATTGTCCGTTAGGAAACTGTATATAGCTAACACTATCCTTAAGGTACATAAAAACTTACCATACGTCGCTACAACTACTACCGGAAGAAGAGATTACTTGGTTGCTAAAGTTCCGAGTGCAAAAACATGTTTTGCTAGGAGACAATACTCTACACTACAAGGTCAGCCCATCTTTATAACCTAATAAATAAAGAACTGTGCGTATATCATAAGAATCTCTATGATTGTAAAAAAGTACTGACCACATGGCTTGAATCCAAAACTTATGATGACTTAGAGATAATTCTATCAAGATAGTGGAATATCCCAGGACAATGTCGTAGGGCTATCTTCATCTTTATCTTTGTCATTATACGCTTATTAAAGTTTAATGTTTATTAAACTTTATGTATAATAAATATCCACTACATAACCTATTTATGTACATACTTACTATAAACTAATTTACGCAGAAACCTAAAATAACATAGTAGTAGGTGGGTATACTATGGATGCAACACACACTTGCGCACGCCCGTGCGCACGCGCACACACACACACACACACACACACACACACACACACACACACACACACACACTCACACACACAGATATACATACACACACACACACACACATGCACTCTTGGTTCTGTTTTTGAGATTTTGTTTTTATTTCTTATTTTGTTCTTTTTTATTAGTTAAGTAGGTAATTAAGAATCTTTGTTTCTCTTATATAAGGAAATTATATCATTCATTAAATTACTATAACAAGTTAACCAAAAAGTCACTATGTCCATGGAAGAGCGTTGTCTCCTGCCACAGGCTTTATCAAGCTTAAAAGGAGGCATCAACCCAATCTATATATTATGTTACAAATTAAGTGAAATAAATATTTTTCATTTTCATTTTTTTTCATTTTTTCATTGTCATTCTATAATTATACAGTCTGTCGGTGTGTTTGTCTAACGCGATAAACTGAAAAACTACTGAACAGATTTTCATACGGTTTTCACCTATGGACGGGACATTGGGAATTTTGGAAATGTGTATAAATCATGTCCAAAATTCCCTATGTCCCGGGCGGGAAGCAAGTATAATATGAATGTAAATATTTACAAAAACAGTACACAAGTATTATATTAATTATTTAATATCCATAGAACAAGCTTTTCTTAGTTTGGGGTTAGGTGGCATTGTGTGAATAGGGAATATGCATGATTTTTTTTATTTAAAAAATTAATCCTCAATAATGTAATAAACAGTTTAGTAAAACTATTTTTCGAATAACTATGAAATTAAAAAAAGATATAAGCCATCGAAGATTTATTTCTATCTCTTTCTAGCAAAAATAAATTTAACACGGAGTTTGTATGGACGTAGTGACATGTGACGTCACATTCCATGTCGGATCTCTCCGTCTAATCTGTGCGTAATTAATAGTTTTAAATGCGTATATCGGCCGTACTTCTTGGCCGATTTTAATTTTAATTTCACTTTTTGCCATCTCAACTACGGTATTTTCATATTTTGTTAATCAATGCGATAAAAAAAATCATGCATATTCCCTATTGTCTAAGAAAAAAAAACGCATTGCAATGAGGTGTTTTAAAATCACTACCTAAGCGAAACTTTAGGGGGCGTTTCTAACTATGAAACTGAAAAAATTCTCCAGGAACTTAGACAAAATTCCCGGAAAAAAATCGACTTCTCATTCTGAGCAGTGAAACAGGCTGAGCAATCAAATTGTGTGGAGAGGCGAAAGTTTTCATTTTTCGACCTATCAAGTTTTAGTTTTACTTTTTTGTGGTAAGGCTCTATACTTCATCTTTTTAGCATTAGAACTAGGGAATCCAATCCCGCATCAAAATCGTGATCCCGCACGCCTGCATCAAAATGCGGATCCCGCGGGATTTGCGGCATTAAGATTTTTTAATATTTTATTTGTTTTAAGCCCATTTATTAGTCTTAAAAAATGTTTCCATACTTCACTTGAACTTTTAAACTCCTTATAAACTAAACTCACGCTCGTTTTTCATAATAACTAAAGGAATTTTTCACTCGTTTAACTTAGTATGAAAACTTTTGCAACAAAAATAATTGTAGGGACCTTTGTATCGTACCTTTTCACATAACAATTAAGACAAAAATGACACAATAACTTTCTCTAACAATAATTAATCGACGGAATATGCGTGAATGTTTTTTTTATTTTTTATTCATATTTTTATTGGGTTGACTGCAAGAATTACCCTTGTGGGATGAGTCCGCCTTTGTGCTGTTTTTCTTATACTGTGACTTGTATAACTTATGATCATGTACAATAAATAATAAAAAAATAACTTATATCGCTAAATAATCATTGAAAAATATCTGTTTTGAAAAGTAATTATAAGTATTTTTTTTTCGAAAGTTAAAAGTAGCAAACTGAAACGGGTACTTTAAACGGCCACCATTTTGGCGCGATTAGCGTGACAGTTCAAGACTATTTTGTGGATTTTAATATATTTTGACTAATGTTTCAACTAATTCACCATGGAACAACATTCTCCAACCAATATACAAGTATTTATTTGAGTAATTTTGTTGTCATGAACTTTGACGTCATATTGACTCTTACCAATAGCAACGCGTTTTAGAAATTTAAATTTTCCGCAGCTTTGAAAAAATAATTTCATACTCAAAAATAAATTATAATCAAAAATATTCAAATAGACATTATTGTGAAGTTAATGACTCATATCTGAATTACATGTATATTGTTCGATTGTTCTGTTTTAATACCTGCAGGATTCACATAACACAAAATAGAAATTCAAACAAACTGTAAAATAAAGACTGAAAACAACATTATTTTCTTTAAAAACTTCGTAGAAAAGTCACGTATTCCATACAAAAAGTCTTAAAATACTTATTAATGGGGCTTTACTGTCTAGAGCATCGTCTGAGCCCATTTTACAAACTTTTAGTTTTTAATAAATAAAAAACTTCCAACGCGGGATCCCGCACGACAAATCCCGCATTTTCGATCCCGCAAAAAAGGTGCGGGATTGGATTCCCTAATTAGAACCTTGTAAATTTGAGTCTTTTACGTGCCACGTTAATGTGTGGCGAACAAAAACAATATAATATTAATAATTGCATACTGTATTTTTAATTATTGGTGGCACAGTCTGGTCCGTTAAATAATTTTATTTCAACTCTTTTATTTATCATAGTTTTTTTGTTTGTAAAAAAAAATACTGATTTCTGTACATAATTTCTAATGTTAAAAAAACGAAGTATTAATGTTGAGGGTTACACAACATTTTAAATTTCATAGTTTATCGCTAACGCATTTAAAGTTATTTAATTTAATATTTGCTTGAAGGTCTGTACCACATCCATACTTCCTTCAGTTATAATTTCCGTGTCCCAGTGTCTCTGTGTTAATTTATTCCACCTGCGACGCTCGCACAGTTTGAGTTGTGACTTTCAACAGATTCTATATTTTACGTGGTTTTGGGAAGCCCATGGACGTATTTGGGAGTGTTTGTCGAGATTAAGAAACAACATTGTATCTTTGTTCTTCGTTTATTTATTCTTTACTGGCAGTTGAAGTAGACAAGGGTCCTTAAACTACACAGTAATATTAAAATGTATTTGTTTGTCGAAACGAAGCAATAAATCGATGTGATGGTTTAACCCCTAATGAAAAGTGGCGTGTTATAAGTTTGGCATGCGTATCTGTGTATTTATATATCGTGTGTCTGTCTATGGCAGGGGTGGCCAACTTGATTATACCCAAGATCTCCTGTTTACTAAAGAAACCCTGTGCGATCTACCAATTACATACTTCTTGAAATCTTTAATGAAACAGCATAGTTCAGTACACAATCATGAAGTATTTTTTTAAATTATATTAAGAGAAAAAACTTAAATGTGACATGTTTTTTATTTTTTTGCCTTGCCACGATCGACATGAATAACAATCGCGATCGAACGGTCGATCGCGATCGACCGGTTGGCCACCCCTGGTCTATAGCATCGTAGCTCCTAAAGGAGTAGACCAATTTTTTTTTAAAGCTTTACGTGATCGAGATGGTTCTTAGCTATGTTATATCAAAATTGGTTCCGTAATTTGGTTTATTTTCTTCCAAAAGTTTTGTAGTAAGTACGTATGACATATTTTTTTTTACAAATACAAATTCCTTTATTCCACACACAATATAAACACAGACATAATATAGCAAACATTTAGAAAGGCAGGGTGGAAAGGGTGTGGGCACAGCAAGCTGATTTTAAGCCCAACCTGAGTCACAAAGAGGGAAGTTAACTAAAAACTTGGATAAGTAAGAAATTACACAAATTAATAAATTTAAGTCCATACATAAATGACAACATACATGATATTTAATTTTATGCTACATTTAGAATTTAAAGTTTGACTTTGGTCTTCAAAATTTTTTTGAGTATTTAATAACAAAAGTTTCACACACCTTTTGAACCGGCGAAACGTCTCCACATTAACATTTTTTATTAATAAAGGGTTTGCTCTTGACCACAATCTAGCCTAAGGGCAAAGATGTGGTCGAGGATGTAGAAAGCTCACCCAGAAGAAGCTTATTCACTCGAACTTTAAAGAGATTCTGGTTATTATGTACTCGGAAATACAGACGCCGGCAGGGAATTCCATTCCCTACTGTCTTTGTTGTATTAAATAAACTGATTATTATTATATTTAAATACGCATTAAATCACCTACAAAAATGCTATTAAACCTAGGTATGAAACAAATTTGGGGGCTATCATTTTTTGAGGTCATATAAAATGTCTAATTCATAACTTCCCTTTTAAGACTTCGATAAAAAATGAAGTAAGTAAAACGTTCTCACTACACTCCTGAGTAACAAAATTAAGTTGCTTGCCTATTTAAAATTTGGAACAAAACCACAACTGGAGATAATTTGTCTGCATGCTTTATTGCTCAGCGTAATGTTGCGAGAGTAAAGACGTAATTTATATTCAGATTTGAGATAAAACGCGAGTGGTGGCTTTGCTAAATTATGCGTCGTATACAGCTGTTGTTTATTTATTGGTATACACATACATACATATACTCACGTCTGTAATTCCTAATGGGCCTGGCAGAGCATCAGTGGTTCTAGTACCACTAGATGCCAAGTTTGACAAAAATTGTGAGGGTTATCAGATGGAACAAGTTGTATAATGGTGAGAGGTGGTCAGCCTTTCGCCCACTATACAGCAAAACCCTCGCATCCCATTTACAGATTTTTTTTAATTTTATTAATATCTAATTTATTTTTTTCGGGATTTTCGTTTTTAAAAAACATGTCAATCCCATTGTACCCGCTCTGTTATAAAGTTCATACAGGGCGCTGCTGAGAAGCCATTATCATTGCATATACTAGTTGGGCTGCATCTGATGACGGATTGGATAATATAGATTGGTATATTCCTATATTATATTTGGTTAGTGCCAGCTTCGTCAGCAACTCCTCCCGATGACCCTTATTTTTTTTACATTCTGTGAGCAAATGTTATACATCATCTATCATATCGCACACATCGCAATTAGGGGAACCGGTTTTTTTCATCAGAAATGCAAATTTATTTGATGGGAAGTGACCAGATCGCAATCTAAATGCCATCTTTAGGTATTTTCTGTTCATTGGGATGTTGCCCATTATACAGCAAAACCCTCACATCCCATTTACAGATTTTTACTGTATACCTGGGAAGAGTAGGTAGCTGGCACATTCTAAGTTTTTGTTTCACTCCCAGTCCAGCATGGAAGACATTCACTGGTATATGGGGTAACTTTAAACGACTTTGACTTTAATTTTAATTAGTTACTTGTTTCGTATTTGAGGTGGCATCCTGTGGTCCCTTGCGGTGTGGTAAGCTCTGTAAAGAACCGTCTGGTTCACGATCGCTCCCATCGGTCCGACGCCATACAGCTTGCTGTGTTCCATCGGTGCGTGGGAGTACCAGTGCCTTAATGGCATTTTCTGGGTTAGCTCGTTCCATTTTCAACATCATTTAAGACCTTGGTTAAGATTGAGGTCAAGAGTTACCTTACTAGTTATCTCATTATTAAAAAAAAGTCAGCGAAATTTTAAGAGGTGACTCTCCTATGTGAAACACAGATAAGGTTGCCGATAAGATGTTGTTTCTTAGCATTGGGGCCGCCTTTTGTACCCTAACTTTATTTCAGTCCATGATGTAACTTTTACTCTGTATCATGTTCGGTAATGTTGGTGTGCAATAAAGTATATTTGTATTGTATTGTATACACACGTCAAACCTATAAAGAAAAGTCTATCAAATCATCCACAAAAAAAATGGATTACGTATACAAAGGCAAATCAGCTGATTGCACTAAAAACCATCTTGATTACGTCAGCTTTTAAATAAAAAAACGCATCGAAATTGGTCCATTCGTTTAAGAGCTACAATGCTACATACAAACACACAGATACACACGTCAAACTTATAACACTCCTCGTTTTTGTCGGTGGTTAAAAAGATAAATGTCGGATTCTATTCGATCAGGTTCCTCTGTATTCATTTCATCATTCAAAATGATGATGGTCTGAACTCAGGGCTTCAGTTCTTGCTAAACTGTCCCTTTCACGCTGTATTTGTTTCTCAAACATTCGGAGAAGTGATTGCGTAATGACAGACATCGATTCTCGTAAGATGTTGCCGCAAATGATTAAGGCGGGAGTTGTCAAAACTTACTGGTTGGTTCTCAGTTGGATAAACTGTTGAGGAGCCTTCTCACTGGCTTATTATGTTACGTAAGTATAATTTTTTTTATCAGATAAGTGAGTAAGTACATTGGTTAACCTATAGTCTACTCGCCAAACTGTGAAGTTTATTAACGAGACGCGCTCGTTTACAAGTTACCTTTTTTCACTTATCTGTCATAGAAACGTGCATAATACTTATACTAACAATAAAAAACAAAAATAAAATTAATTCGAACACAAACTTATTATTTCCTATAGTAATTACTAGAGGGCGTAAGGAACTTTGCTTTCTTGGAATGAAATTAAGGCGACTACAGCACCTAAATTACGATTTTATGATGCGTAGATAAGCATGACGTACTGCATTAAATCGAAGAAAAAAATACTACGGTAATATTCAGGACATAAACTAGATAAGAAGTTTGCTGAAAACAAGATTCAGCACTTTTGGTTTGATAGAAAAAGCTCACAAAGTCACCTCTAAACACCCAATATTGTGTATCTTTTAAGCTGTAAAAACGAAAGTAAAATGCACACAGGAACTTGAATTTGCTATCAAAATGTTCGTGATTGAACACTCTCGATAAGTAGTTAACGCATTTTTCGATTTAAGCTGTTACCTTTCCATAAATCTCATTTTTCTAACTTTCGAACATGTGTTTTTACGCACGCACGCTTTCATAGTCCGTAAACTTCGTGTATCGACACTGTTTGCACTGCCGGCCCAGGCCTGTTGAGAGACCGAGATGGCACTATTCCTATGTGTGCTGCCTTTATCGGGTGCTGTAGTCGCCTTAATCGTTATATTTTATCTGTATCTTGAATGAAACCAGCCTGCAAAATATGAAATTTCTAGATCCAAGAGTTCGGAGTGAGTGGCAAAGAGTCGGAGTTAGGAATTTTTATCATTTTTACCCCCTTCAGAGTTTAGAAGGGAGGCCTGTGTCCGTTGGTGGGGATGTATATAGCCTGATAAGACGATACTGGTGTTGAGTTATGGTAACTTTTCTATCAAAAAAATTATATTAACCTTCGGGCGATTCTTGCACACCCGAGTGTGCAGGATTTGTATCGCACGCGCCGTAAACAAGGACGCGACGGGTTAATGGAAAGCGATGCCTGTAATTTTAATAATCCCAAGTAGAGAATAGAATAAAATAGAAGTAATTTATCTACAAGTGAAACCAAAATGTTAGCTTTTTACTTCGTAGCGCTAATTGTCACTTTTGTGAACATTGATTCATAACTCTAAAATTAAAGATTTTGGATCACCTCCGACATTCAAGATTTTTTATTTGTCAACGACTGAACCAAGTTTGATAAAATATAGCTAAAAACCACCTCGATCACGTATGCTTTAAAATAAAACAATCGATCCATTCGTTTAGGAGTGGTAATTTTTAACCGTGTCGTGATCGGTTGAGAATAACCCCTTCCGTAGGTGTCTTAAGAGGCGACTAAGGAAACACAAATGAGACCTGCCTCCTAGTAATCCATCTCAGATTTTTTTCTGAATCTGAGGTGTGGTTCTATGGTCTCATGCGGTGTGGTAGGCTCTGTAAAGGGCCGTCTGGTTCGCGACCACTCTCCTACCGAAGTCCGACGCCAAACAGCTTGCTGTGTTCCGTCGGTGCGTGGGAGTACCAGTGCCTTTATAGGCATTTTCTGGGTTAACTCGCTCCATCGTGGACCTCATCTTTGACGTTAGGTATATATTTAAAATAAAAATTAAAAAAAGGTATTACAAAGCTACTGACAATAACACAGCAGATGCACATTCCAAACTAATAAAAACCAATTCTTTTTGTCTTTTTATTAGCCGTAAAAGGTTAATTTTTGCTCTAAAGATTTAAATCACAGTCTATGCAAATAAACAACGTTAAATGTACAGTCTCCTTGATACTTGTGTGTGAGTAGCTATCCAACTTAGATTAGTTGGGTTGCTTGCTTCTAGTAATTACTCCAGCATCCACTATATCTATAGGTATATGTTGTTGGTTTGTACATCTGTTCTATCTTACATAAACATGTTTGCTTTTATACTTTCATTAATCCCGTAGCGTGGTAGACGCTTGGCGCTATGATAACAACTCTAAAATTCGAACAATTGTTTAATCTCTGATATTCATCGCCTATAACTTTTAAATGGCTGAAGGAATTTTGATCAAAGTAAAGTTAAGAACCATTTTAAGCACGTCAACTTTTTAATAATAAAAAAGCTTTGAAATCGGTCCATTCGTTTAGGAGCTACGGTGCCACAGACAGACACACAGATACACAGATACACACGTCAAACTTTTATAAGTTTTAATTTTAGAGTTAATTATTGTGTTATCTCTCTATACCTCGAAGCGCGCCTTTAGTTGTTAACACCTCTAAAACCACAAAAGTGAAAATAAAAAAGTGACGATTGATAGGTAGAAGATTTGAAAAATACTTGAAAATAAACTTTTACGAAAAAAATTCAACCAACTTCAAAAAGAAAAAAAATATAGACGTAGCATACTAATCTGTTTCGATTCGGTGCGAAGGCGGATGTACGTATCACCTATCAAACTTATTTGGCTTGGCACCGACTTCAAACAGATCAGTAGGTACGTAGCACATTAGAAGTCGGTTTTATTTTTTTAATGTAAACTCATTCGAACAAAAAAGTTTACTCATTCGAACTCAATCATACAAAAAAAGAATTTTGAAAACGGTCCATAAATGGCGGAGAAATCGGTGAACATACATTAAAAACAATCAGTCGAACATACTCGTAGAATGTCCTCCTTTTTTGAACTTGGTTAAAAATGATATAAGGACTCTGACCAGAAGGACTTGTTTCCAGGCTAGAAAATATATTAAAAAATACTTTTATATTTACCATAAAAATAAAAAAGGAAAAAAAAATGCATTTTCTGTTTTTGCCTCCGCAACAAATGAACCAAGTACACAGTACAAATCCAGTGGCATTAAACAACTTTTTAAGTACATAGATACTTTTTCTCGCACATAAAACATTGTGCTCGTTCTGTTTGTTAATTAGAGAGGTCGCATTTGGAATTCATTGAGTCTGCCAAGTAGAAACTAAGGCACTGGCTCTCAAACATTCATTTCAACTCAAGAAATATATTTATTTCATTATACTGAGGCCAGCACATCAATTTACCACAACAATTCTTTCTGTGCTGTTACAATAAGCATGATTTTGAAGGAAAACATCGTGATGAAACCCGCTTGTCTAAGAAAATTGGTTTTCGAAAGGCGCGCGGTCTACCAACCTGTATTGGGCCAGTGCAGCGTGGCGGACTACGGCTTAAATCCCCTTTGTGTTTGAAAAGGAGGCCCATGCCCCTCGGTGGGGATGCAACTGAATAAAAAGGCAGCAGTTATGGAATTTACCAAATTTCTCACCCGTCAAGCTACAATCATTCTCACAAGATTATACTAAAGAAGAGTTAAAATGATAAGTTTCATCTTATTTACTTATAAAAAAATATATGTACTTATTCAATAAAGCATGTCAAAATAACAAAATAATTTTTTTTTGATCCACATTTATGAAATGAAATGAACTGTCTTTATTTGCACGGATAATGGTAATTAAAATGATAATATATTAAAAGAAATGCGTCTCATAATCCACCAATCATATGGCATGCAAATATTCAAAATTTACAAATAATTCAATTAATAATATGTTTTATAAACCTTATAGTCATATGATTCCTTAAGGGAATAAAAACACCTATCACATAGCCAGTTAAATAGTTTTTACCATTGCCCCTCGAAAAAGGGTCCGTTATTCTTCAAAAACAGTGAATAAAACGCTGTTTATTTCACTGAGTGAATAAAACATTTTGAATTTGGAACATGCGCGAATATAAGGATTTTAGTAAGAAAATAAAAGAAAATGTGCAAGGAGGTTGCATACTCTCGCTATAAAAACGTACTAAAACTTGGCTGTATGTAATAAATGGCTGTATGGAATATGGCTCGGTCATAGACATAGAAATAAGTTAAATACCACTAGACTGGCTGTTGTCAAATCAAAAACGAGACCACTTGATTTTCGCCATTTTGGCGCTGTAGGCGGCAGCGGCAGAAAACCGAACTCGACGTAGTGAGGCCAAAAGTCGATTAGTCGATGTATTCCCAGCGGGGTAGGCAGGCAATCAGCTCAAGTTGTACTTTGCCTTAGTGCTTAGTACCTACTTTGCCTTGGCAATCAGCTCAAGTTGTACTTTTAACAAGTGAGGACCAAAAGTCGATAAGTCGACTATTTATGTTCTCTAGCGGAATGTAGAGCTTAATTTTTTCTTTTTCCCCAAAAGTATGTAAGTATGAGATGATCTGTTTTTCTTACAGCAGAGCATCAATTTTGCGTAAACAATAAAACCATTTTCTCACATTAGCATGACTCAAACTAAAGAAATAAGCTTTATCTTTTGCATGGGTTTCAAAAACAATAATATTTAAAGCTGTGTTACTTTATAAAAAGTTAAAGTATGTAATTTTTCAAAACTGGTAATCTTTTTTTCAGTTTTGAAATATTATTCAATAGTTCATAAAGCCTACTACTATCCCTTAGCGGGGATCGTGACATGTTTCTAGTTACCCTTATGTATAACCTTTACCTTGAACATTTTCTTCAAATATTGTAGGAACACTACAAAATTTTAACAATTTCCTACTTCCTATGAAACAGTTAGGGTCAAAATGCTTCGAACATATTTCGTGGCTTTTCTTTGATGTCCAATTCTTCGAAACATTCATATTTTGAAGCCATTTTTTTTTTAAACTTCGTCGGTTGAAAATCTGTTGTAAGAAATTTTGTTGGTTAGGTATTCTGTCTTACTGTTCTTATGAAGATTAGTAAACTCTTAAATATTTATCTAAAATCATTCAAGAGCGTGTCGAGCGACGCGCAAATTAATCAAACATTACTTGTTATCTTGAAAAGCTTAGGTACTAAGGTGTGATTACAGTTTTGTAGTATCAAGGGTCTCTTAGAAAATTGCGAGTAGACGGATATGGCGAAACTATAACTTTGTAGTCTACTACATAACCCTAAAAAAGTAATCATGGGTACTCAACAAAATAAAAACGGTTTTGTTTGCCATTGTACGTAACATTAAGTAATATTTTACATACCTATAACATGTTTCTATCGACATTGTTTTTATCGACTGTCTTTGGAAGCACTAGCGAAATAAAGCAGGCGAATCAAGCGAAATTGAAAATGCGAAAATTTTATCTTTTATAGTCATTTTAACATAATTATATATATACTTAGAAAAAGAGGAATGTCTTCCCGACAATTTATAATCATTTAAAGTAGAATTAAGACGTTTTAAAACAACATTTTTCAATAAAACAGTTTGTAAAAAAACATACTTGTACATTGACCGATTATCTCCTTTTTTCTGTTTATATTTACAAACCAAGCATATTCTTATGGTCACAAAATTGAATATTAATAAAACTTTATACAAAAATTCACTTAGTCTTTAAAATTTTAACAAAATTTTCATATATTTCAATTTGTTTACAATTTACTGCGTCAAGTTCCGTTCAATTTGTCACTTTCAATGCGTCCTAAAGAGAAATGCTGTAATTTATAGAGGACTGCCAGTCCATACACTTTATGTCAGTGGGCTCGGTTAAAAATTTTAAATTTAGAATAAGGAATTCAGCCAATTTTCTGTGCAATTTTCATGCAATTAAAAGTTTCTGATAAAAGTTTTTGTCTCAAAATCATAAAATGAGTTCAACATCCAGTGATGAAAGTGAACCTCTCGTTCCAGAGTCATTTCGCGTTAAAGCAGCTGCTATTGTTGATAATTTACTATTACAGAGTAATTATTTTCTTTTTCTCGTAGTCAATGTTAAAAAGTAGAGTACCTAACACGTGAAAAAAAAATTCATCTCGGGTCTTGTATCCCTTGATCCGTTCAGGATTCTAATCTAGAATCCTTCGCTCGGGATACAACTCAATGCCTCGAAAAGAATTCACCTTTTTTTCACTTGTTGGGTAATCTACTATTACTTATTAATTTACTGTTTATTGTACAGAATCCTTACGATATTTTTTAATATTATAAATGCGAAAGTAACTCTGTCTGTCTGTCTGTCTGTCACGCTTTCACGGCTCAACTATTAAACCGATTTTGATGAAATTTGGTACAGAGATAGATTAGACCTTGAGGAAGGAGATAGGCTATATTTTATCGCACAGCTGGGCACGATATAACCTAAAAGACCACAGGGGCGGAGCCGCGGGCAGAAAGCTAATAGACATATAAAAGAAACATACAAAGAGAGATATGACACAACAAGCAATGCTTATAAACACCCCGGAAATAGTTATAGTTAGTTTTATTTTGTTTCATTATAATTCATATGTATGTTAGTCTGTAAGGTATTTATCTATGGGCCTTAGATGCCTGATAATGAATGATTTTATTATTTATTGTTATTATTTCTAGGAAGAAATTTCTTACAGCAGCGATTCTATGTTTGAGAACCACTGTCTAGAGGGAACACGTGATTACATTCTCTTGGAGCTGGATTTTCCAGTGTTAAAGAAATAAATTACATTTTGTTTTGGTTTGTTAATGTGGCTGAGTGTGGTCAGTGATTTGAAAACGCCATGTTCTTCTTTTTAGCGTCGCTGAAGTTAATAAATTAGATATAGAACGATATTTTAACGATATTGTGAGATTTTATATTGTGAGAATATACATACATATATTATACGCTCACGCCTGTTATCCCTAACGGGGTATGCAGAGCATCTGATGCCACGTTTGACAAAAATTGAAAGGGTTTTCAGATTGAACATGTTGTAGAATGGTGAGAGGTTGTCAGCCTTTCGCCCATGATTCAGCAAAATTTACAGACTAACATAAGCCTAGGAAGAGTTGGCAGTTGCTGGCACTAAGTTTTTCTTTCACTCCCAGTCTATATTGGAAGGAATGTGGGGATATATAGGGTAACTTAAATATCTTTAAAGTGCGAGTGAATAGGCTTCTTCTGGGTGAGCTCGCTACATTCTCGACCGCATCTTTGCCCTAAGCCACGGTTGTTTGCTGTACCACGCGGCAGGACTAACCTGCTTGATAAAACACCGCTTGTACGAGCTATAAGCACACTCAATGAAATAGCTGAAAAAACTGACCACTTCATTTGTTCAATGAGCGAATTCGAAAGGATAGCGTTACATATTTTATGTTATTTGCAATAAATAATGCATCTTATTGTTAATAGTATTGGAAGTCTACACTATTGTATTAGGTTAAGCCTGTAATAATAGTTGTAAGTATTTTAAATAAATAAATAAATAATAAATAAATAGATTGTGGTCAAGAGCGAACCCATTTTTAATTAAAAAAATAATAATAAATGAATTTGGAAAAACCGTAGGGGCCGATTTTCCTCATGAATCTAAACAACTTTCCTCAAGAAACCTGTGATACTCAGTAAAAATGGTGTTTCACCGTACAAAGACAAATCGGGTGATCCCATAAGTTGGGGAAAGTTGTCCAGTTTCGAGCTAATTCCCATTTACGATATTCGCTAATTAATTTAAAGTCATCCAATGTGCGGTTTTCCATTTGACGGTTTACCGTCCGGTTTGCCGGCCGGTAGCGATTGGGCGGTTTTCCACTTGACGGCACGGCAACGGCACGGCACCGGCGCCGACAACGGCGGGAAGCAGAAATTTATGAAAGCATATGACAGGTTATTCCACTGAACGGCGCCGGCAGCGGCACGGCGATGACTCCTTTTCATACATTTTTGTTTCGGCGCCGGTGCCGTGCCATCAAGTAGAGAAACGCCCATTGGAAAGCTTGTTATCACGGCGCCGACGACGGCACCGGTGAGAATCATCGCCGTTTCGGCACCGCCACCGGTCAGTGAACAAACAAGTCATATATTTTCATACATATTTACTTCCCCGGTAACCGGGCCGTTACCGGCGCTGGTGCCGTGCCGTTGCCGTGCCGTCAAGTGGAAAAACCCCCATTTGGGCCTTTTTATAATTCTAACGGCGTAGCACGGCATGACAGAATTTGTATAACCATTGCCTTCTATGTTCCCAGCTTCTAGTATCACTAGTGCATAGGAGGCAACGGTAATACAATTTTGCCTTGCCGTTTTCATATTATAAAAAGGCCCATTAGAAGGGGAGTCTGGTGATTCATGTGGAGTCTGGTTTTCACGTCTGGATCTACTACCAATATTTCGCACATTATATGAAACAGACGAAAAAGTTCTTGTTCCCTTCAAATTCCATTCAAATCAGTGCACTATGTGCACTGGTGAAGATAATGATGACGTCTATGTTTGCATGGATAATTTTTTTCAGTTTAGTGGTCCAAAAAACGAATGTTAAGTCATCCAAAAAGATGCCTTTGGCCCCACAAAAATGAGGAGTTTAAAGTTTAAACGATCGCAGAGTTAATTGAATTTTTAAACCCGCAAAATTTAGCCGAAAAATATTCCAAATGATAACTTTACAAAAATCAAAAAGAGATTTAAGCCCCGGTGAGCGCATTTGGCCAGACTAGTTGGCTTGCGGCCAAATGGCATTGGTTTTAAATTTTTAACACGTTGGATGCAAGGGATTGATGGAAGTTTTCATATTTCATTTGATCCATGTGGAGTCACGGGTTATTTTTTTGCTGTCTGTTATTTGTTCCTAAATTTAAAAGAAAACCGATGTTAGTTTATACAGTTTTGTCGTAAAACCAAAAAAGACGGCATTTTTGTGTTTTAACCCCCGACAAAAACAGAGGAGTGTTATAAGTTTGACGTGTGTATCTGTATATCTGTGTGTTTGTCTGTGGCATCGTAACTCCCAAGCAAATAAACCGATTTCAATACGGTTTTTTAGTTTTAGGCTGACGTACCTAATCTAATTGGTTCTTAACTACATTTGACCGAAATTCGTTTAGCCGTTTAAAAGTTATAAGCAGTCAAATGTCGGGGGGTCATATATCATTTTTAGTTTTATAGTAATTACATTTATTTATTTATTTTGCGTCGGTTTTGTACAATACAATCCTTACTAACATTATAATTGCGAATGTAACTCTGTCTGTCCGTCTTTCACGCCTAAACTACTGAACCGATTTTGATGAAATTTGGTATAGAGATAGATTTAAGCCTTGGAAAGGACATATGGTACATTTTATCCCACAGTTGGGCACGATATAACCTGTAATCCACGCGGGCGGAAAGCTAGTACAATATACTTTTTTGCACACATAGGATAATACAGAATATGTTTAGAAGCGATCGTGTTTATACTGTCTACCAACTTTCCCAGGCATACACTGTAGAAGTTAGTAAATGGTATGCGAGGGTTTTGCTGTATCATGGGCGAAAGGTTGATAACCTCTCACCATTGCCGGGTGGTGATCGGTTGAGAATAACACCACCCTATCTCTTTCCGTGGGTTTCGTAAGAGGCGACTAAGGAAACACAAATGAGACCTGCCTCCTAGTAATCCATCCCAGGCAACGACGCTTCATTTTTTTCTGAATCTGAGGTGTCGTCCTATGGTCTCATGCGGTGTGGTAGGCTCTATAAAGGGCCGTCTGGTTCGCGACCACCCTCCTACCGAAGTCCGACACCAAACAGCTTGCTGTGTTCCGTCGATGCGTGGGAGTACCAGTGCCTTTATAGGCATTTTCTGGGTTAACTCGCTTCATTGTCGACCTCATCTTTGACCTTTATGGTCTAGATTGAGGTCAAGGGTTAACCCATCTTATAACATAAAAATATAATTAAAAAAACCATCCCACAACATGTTCCATCACAACATGTTCCATCTGTACACTCACAATTTTAGTGAAACGTGGCATCAAGTGGTTCGCTAGTATGAGTCGCCGACTTCAATCCCAACGACAGTTTCTTCTTTGGTAACTAGTTACGAAACAGTGAAAGAAAATTCTTCTTTCGTACCTGGTTACCAAAGTCTGGTTACGAATATGGACGAAGCGAGTTCGCACAAAGTAGATAAATTGTATTTTTTGCAGACTACTATGCCTATTAGCAGATAACCAAAAACGAAAATGTCACTCATTTATTTAGTAATGTTATGGTTTGTAGTGTTTTTTTGGTTTTTGTTGATTTTTTTAAAGACGCTGAATCATTTTTTATAAAATTTATATGGGACCACCTATGGAGTATTTCGAACAAAAAAAGTATTATGAAAGTCGGTCCATAATTGGCAGAGAAATCGGTGAACGAACATACATAAAAAAAGAATACAATACAATACAATACAATACAATACTCTTTATTGCACACAAAAAAAACATAAAACATAACATTAAACAAAAAACAAATGTTCATGATGTAGTGTGCAATCCGGCGGCCTTATTGCTATAGAGCAATTTCTTCCAGGCAACCGGGGGGTGAAGGAACCGATACAGAAGGTGAAGCGGTAGACGTGCAAAGAGTAATTAATATAACTTATACATATCTATACCTAAATATATAACATATACATACACACAAATAAATAATGAAAAACATTAAATATTACATATATATATATATACATATCTATTATACATACATATCTAGACACGTGAAAAAAAAATGAAAAAAAAACGTAAGAAAGGTGCTAGTAAATGACAACTTGCAAGTTTAAGGAGAAGGTATTAATCAGGAAGGGATAGGAAATGAGCTTTTAGATTAGATTTGAAAGAATGGATAGAAGGAGAACATCTTAAGGACACAGGGAGGGAATTCCATAAACGAATAGCTTTGACAGTGAAGGAATTAGAGTAGAAATTAGTGGAGAAAGTAGGGAAAGAAAGAGACAGGTCAGAAGTAGAGCGCAACGAACGATTGTGCGAATCAGTGCAGAAAATAAATCTCTCTCTAAGAATACATACAGTCGAACATAGAAGCTTCTCCTTTTTTGAAGTCGGTAAAAATGGGATGCGAGGGTTTTGTTGTATCTTGGGCAAAACGCTAAGAACCTATCATTCTTGATCTAATAACTCTCAAAAAGTATATGAAACTAGCTTTCCGCCCGCGGCTTCGCCCGCGTGTTATATCGGTTATATCGGTTATATCGGTTATATCGATTTTCAAGATTTTTCCGCTTTTCTGTTGAAATTTTTCCTGAATTTTCTTTGCTATAAACCTCACGGAGCCCGAGACCTTTCCAACGAATGCAAAACCGTGGAAATCGGTTCGTGCGTTCTGGAGTTATAGCGTTTTATATAGTAGAAAGAATGAGGATTTAAAAAGATTACGCTTTGCCTACACTGATAGGGATTACAGGCGTGAGTGTATACAACCCTTATTTTTACATCCCATAACTCTACGGTATGAATAAAAATAATTTAAAAAGTCCAGGGAACATATTATGTTCTTAAATGGGCATTGGGCCTTTTTATAATTCGAATGGTAATAAAAATAATACTAGAGGTAGAAGCTGAGAACATATGGGGCAATGGTAATTCAAACTTTGAAATGCCGTGCCGTGCCGTTCGAATTATAAAAAGGCCCATTTGGAGAAATAATCAATCAAAATTAAAACATTTCAAAATCTTTCTCCCATAAAATGAGTCCTAAGTTGGTTCACTTTCAATGATAATTAGTTTCAATCATTCATAATTTAGAATACGATAATGCGACGTTTTCATTTCTTACGTAATTGTGTTTTCATCCTCCATGCTCGGGAAAGACTTCTTACCTCCCCAAAAACAGGGATGTAAGTAGACTATAACACACCTATAAATCAAAACAGGGATGTAAGTTTTGAAATTGGAACAAGATCTGCCTATACAAATATTTGGGATAAAATCTTCATGCTGCATAATTACGATTTTAAATGTCGCGTTCATGTTTCGATTTTAAAAATGGAACGACGGGTTTTGTGTAATTTTCAAAAATTAAATTAATAAAACTTATTTTTACTTTACTTACAATTGTTTTATTTACCTCGCATGGAGGATGAAAAGCAGAGTGTTTACCTCGGGTGGAAGTATCAATAATATTCCTTACAAATCCCAACATTCCAATAATTCCTTACCACCCTTGTGTCACAATCTACTATTTTAAATAAACAATTTTATCGAATATTTGTATAAAAAATAAAAAAATGAAATTATTAATAATTGAAGAATAATGTATATGCTATTTGATTCATATACGCGGTCTCATTGATACCCTGGAGTTATGAGATATCAAACGGAACAGGTTGTATATGTGTGTTGTCTGTAATCTTGCCACAGATAGGTCTTCAAGCTAAAGTAGACCTAAATGACAGCAGAAGCCTGAAATTGGAAACAATGTAAGAGCATGTCTACGGAAACAGGAGAGCTTGACCGAGCAGACACCATGTTACAGCGATGGGAGCGTTTGCACCTGTATTGCAGTTTTAGTGCAATGTGAACTTTATAAATTGTTGAAGACTAGCATTCCGCCTGGGACTTCGTTTCCTTGGGAATTCGGAAGAATTATGTTGCCTATATGTTAATCCAGGGTGTCAGCTACCTCCATACCAAATTTTATCAGAATTGGTCTAGCTGATTGAGCGTGAAAGAGTAACAAACGTCTATACATCCATACAAACTCTCGCGTCTATAATATTAGTAAGGAAGTAAGGATTTGTAACTAGCATTCGGCCCGGGACTTTGTTTCCGTAGAAATTCAGGAAAATTATATAACCTATGTTTCTTAGGTATAATGTGACCTGCCTCCTAGTAATCCATCCCAGGCAACGACACTTCATTTTTTCTCAATCTGAGGTGTCGGCCTATGGTCTCATGCGGTGTGGTAGGCTCTGTAAAGGGCCGTCTGGTTCGCGACCACCCTCCTACCGAAGTCCGACGCCAAACAGCTTATTGTGTTCCGTCGGCGCGTGGGAGCACCAGTGCCTTTATAGGCATTTTCTGGGTTAACTCGTTCCATCGTCGACCTCATCTTTGACCTTTATGGTCAAGATTGAGGTCAAGAGTTAACCCATCTTATAATAATAATAAAAAAAATGTAGCAAGAATTTTTCAAATCAGTCCAGTAGTTTTGGAGCCTATTCAATGCAAACAAAAAACAAATCTTTCTCCTTTACAACATTAGCGTCAAGGTCAAAAGGCAGCCTGATGTGCTGCCGTGTGTACATTGGTCTTTTGAGTTTCAGTCTATTACGCTCTATTTTTTTATTTTATTTTACACGACCCCACCGAGGGGCACGGGCCTCCCTTCGAAACACGAAGGGGATAGTCCACCACGCTGGACCGCTCGTCTTTCGAAAATGAATTTTCTTGGAATTTTCTTGGGTTTCATCACGATGTTTTCCTTCACCGTTGAGCAAGTGATAATTAGAAATCCGTACATAAATCCGAAAAGACGAATTTAATGGTGCAGGCCCACAACCTTCCGCTTACAAGTCTGGCTCATTACAAACTGGGCTATCACCGGCTACAGGGTAACTTTAGTTATGTTAGCGAAAATTAAGGCTGTGAATCAGCTCAAAAAACTGAACAAACCGTTTGGTGATCGGTTGAGAATAACACCACCCCATCTCTTTCCGTGGGTGTCGTAAGAGGCGACTAAGGAAACACAAATGAGACCTGCCTCCTAGTAATCCATCCCAGGCAACGACACTTCATGTTTTCTGAATCTGAGGTGTCGTCCTATGGTCTCATGCGGTGTGGTAGGCTCTGTAAAGGGCCGTCTGGTTCGCGACCACCCTCCTACCGAAGTCCGACGCCAAACAGCTTGCTGTGTTCCGTCGGTGCGTGGGAGTACCAGTGCCTTTATAGGCATTTTCTGGGTTAACTCGCTCCATCGTCGACCTCATCTTTGACCTTATGGTCAAGATTGAGGTCAAGAGTTGACCCATCTTATAACAAAAAAAAAAACAACTTTCCCAAAGAAGAAAGGTCCAAATATGAAAAAATTGTTTCGCCTCTTCATAGGTGCAAAATTATGCGATCAGATGATTGGTTTAGTATGAGAAATTGAAAAAACTTTTTAGAATTTCGTATAGGTTCCTTGGGGAACGTTGTTCAGTGTCATGGGGAAGATCACTTAACTAATTTAAAGTCACCCTATGTACAGACAGCAGCACGTCAAGTTACACATTTGCACAACGAAAGTTGGCGTTATTACAAACGAAATAGGGGTAACATCAAGGTCAAAATATGTAACCGGATGTGCTGCCGTGTGTACATGTTTCACCTGAACTTGTGATGTTGGTCACGCAATTCCGCCATGAGCGAAAAACATAACAATGACATTGTTTTACGACTCCACAGGGATTGTTTTCAGGAATTCTTATTTCGTGTCTGGATTTTTGTAGCTTGTTAAGCTTTTGGGAGAATGGGGGTGTAAAGGGAATTAATCACGAATTTTCATGTTTATTATTATAACTCCAAAATTAAACATTTTGTATTGTCCCCGAAATTCGTTTGCTTAAACTTTTAAACAGCTAAAACAATTATAATCAAATACAGATAAAAACCGCATTGAAATTGGTCCATTTGTTTAGGAGCTATGATGCCACAAACAGACGCATAGGTACCTTGACACACAGATACAGATAGGGGGTTAACAAACATATAATAACACCCTGTTTTGTCGGAGGATAAAAATTTTCACCATAGATGTAAATGATTACATTTTTTTAAATTATTTAGACTATGGGTTTGTTCTTGACCACAATCTAGCTCAGGGGCGAAGATGAAGCAAGCTCACCCAGAAGATGCGTATTTACTAGAACTTTAAAGAGATTGATCCACTTGTTAGCAGAATAACTTATCTTACATGTGATCTCTTTCTTTATGAGTTCCCTTTGCTTAAATGGTACTACCCAAGTTGGCTACATTTTTTACAAACTTTATCTATATGATATACTATATAATATATATACCTCATACGGGGTAGGTAGTGCACCAGTGGTTCAGAACCACTTGATGCCACGCTTGACATGCCTAAATTCCGAGCTCTATCAGATGAAACATGATGTATGTATAGTAAATAAAATAAATAAATAAACGCTACACACTCAAAGGCCCACACTAAGGTTTTCTCTTGTGTCGTGGGTCCCTTGGAACACACATAAAGACAAACACAAACACCCATGACCCTAAAACAAACATCTGCTTTTTACACAAATGTTTGCTCCGACTGGGGATCGAACCCAGGACCCGCCGATCAAGAGGCAGCGTCACTACCACTCGACCAAACCGGCCGTCTCATAGTGATGAGAGGTTGTCAGCCTTTCGCCCAGAATACAGCAACTCTCGCATCCCTATTACTGACTTTTACAGTATGCCTGGGAAGAGTAGGTATTTGGCACATTCTAAGTTTTTCCTTCACTCCCATTCCAGCATGGAAGTCTTTATGATACCAGTTTGGTCTAGTGGTAGTGGCGCTGCCTCTTGATCGACGGGTCCTGGGTTCGATTCCCAGTCGGGGCAAATATTTGTGCAAAAAGCAAATGTTTGTTCTCGGGTCATGGGTATTTGTGTTTGTCTTTAAATGTGTTCCGAGGGACCCACGACACAAGGGAAAACCTTAATGTGGGCCTCTGAGTGTGTAACGTTTATTATTATTATTATTTATTATTTTCCGTTTTCTTAAATGGAACTATCCTAGTTGGCAAGTTTTTTTACAAACTGAACCTGTCTAAACGAGCCTATGTGCATATCGCGCGTAATATCAGGCCGCCCGCATGGCGCCCAGCGATAGCGCCGGAATTCGGTTTGCGGAATTGCAAATTGGTACAATTTAGTCCAACGCAGTCTATACGTATGCATATAGGTTACCTAGCCTACACCTAGACATCCTAGTGGTTTGATAGCTCAATTTGGCAGTGGCAGGGGATTTGGTGACTTTGTAACTTGTAGAGTGTTGGTAAATAAATATTGGCATTAATTGCAGGTCTAGTTATTAAGGATGAAAGTTTGCATATCATTGTTGTAACCCCCTGACACAAGAAGAGGGGTGTTATAAGTTGGTCGTGTATATCTGTGTGTCTGTGGCGAGATATCTCCTTAACGGTTGGAGTATTTTTGATGCGGTTTTTTAAACCTCCGACTAAAAAAAATGTTATAAGTTTGACGTGTGTATCTATTTCTGTCTGTGGCATCGTAACTCTTAAACAAATGAACCAATTTCAAAGTGGATTTTGTTTGCTAGCTGACGGAATCGAGATGGTTCTTAGCTAAATTTGATTAAAATTGGTTCAGCCGTTTAAAATTTGTAAATATTAATGTCGTGGGTGATACACAATTTTTGATTTTAGAGTTATATTTTCGTTTAAAGCTGACATACATACGCCATCGGGGTAGGCAGAACATCAGTGGTTCCAGAACAACTTGAAACCACATTTGACATACATTCTGAGAGGAAATACGATGTATAATAGTGATAAGTTGCCAGCCTTTTGCCCATAATACAGCAAAACCCTTACGTCCTACTTACTGACTTTAACAGTAGGTATGCCTGGGAAGAGTTGGCAGCTGGTACATTCTAAGTTGTTCTTTCAATCCCAGTCAAGCGTAAAAGCGAAATCTGACGTGATCGAGAAACTTGTAGCGAACAGCTCGCTTAGTACGGAAAGACGAATAACTCACCCGATATACCCAGTGAAAACTAAAAAGTGCTTTGAAATTTTTCTAACACAGGTTGTTTGCAAAACGATCGGGTAATAGCTGCAGACGACACATGCAGTTGATAGGCCACTATTTGCATGCACATCGCTGTATCCTATGGTATCTGTTATTGAACGCGTCGATGGAAATATAATTGTTAGGGGGCTAGGGAGAGATGGGATGGCTTGGGGAGTTTGTAGAGGAAAACCTTTATCACACATCCGAAGACAAGAGAAGAAGATTAAGAGAAAGCAGAATAAGAGAAAGAGTTATACACACGTCAAACTTATAACATCCCCACGTCTCAAAGGGTATCCGCCAAAAATGCCTCAGGCCCGGCGCAAAAGAATTGTACCTCAAATTTTAGACAAAAAAGAGTAGAATCAATGCAAAGTATTGCTATTTTAAAATTCGGTGGCTAACATGGTTTTTTTCCGAGAAAAATAAAATAAAATTAAATTGCCGCAGGCCCGGCGCTAAAGAATTGTATCTCAGATTTTAGACAAATAATAGGTACTAGAAACAATGTGCAGTGTCGCTATTTCAAAATTCGGTGGCTAACATGGTTCTTTTTGAGAAAAAAAAATTAAAATGGTTATATTCATTTTTTGCAGAGTGACATAATGTTTTTAAAGAGTTAATGAATACAGTAGAATGAAATTTTTCCTGAAAGGTGTCATTTTTACATCTAACGCTTTTTTTTTCTCCTGAAAAAAACCATGTTAGCCACCGAATTTTGTAAGAGCGACACTTCACATTGTTTCTACTATTATTTGTCTAAAATCTGAGATTCAATTCTATAGCGCCGGGCCTGGGGTTTTTTCCATGGAATTTGGCAGATAATTAAATTCCTTTTGGTCTTAAATTTTTTTTCATAGTCATGCTGTTTCTATTTTCAAAAGGCACAACGAACGTTATTTGTTTACCAGAAAAACCCAACAAATTTTAAAAGTATTATTGTGTGTGAAAACCCGTAGAAACTGTTACACATTCATTTCAGGAGGATTCGCATCGTGACAGCTACAAACAATATGTTCGCCGCGTGGTGCATGTGAATGCCAGTTTAGGCTTATGCTGCGTTTAGATGATGGTTTTTAAATAAATTTCACATAAATACGTCGTAAAATTGCTTTCATAGCGGGATGCCAGATAGATAACTTAATTTAATCATTTATTTTAGTTAATACATTAATAAATTTAAACAAATATCATATTAAACTTATATTTTAAACACTTAAACACTAGACAAACCACTTCATTGCCTCTGATTTATCGACGCTGGCGGTTTAGCGTGCTCTTCGAAGCACGGAAACGCTATTGATAAGTTTACCGTCAAATTCCTACGCCTTGCTTAACCTAAAAGTAACCCATACTAATATTATAAATGCGAAAGTAACTCTGTCTGTCCGTCTGTCCGTCTTTCACGCCTAAATTACTGAACCGATTTTGATGAAATTTTTTACAGAGATAGATTAGAGCATGGGAAAGGACATAGGCTACATTTTATCCCACAGTTGAGCACGATATAACCTGTAGTCCACACGGGCGGAGCCGCGGGCGGCAAGCTAGTTGGCAATAACACCAAGTTGAAAATTTACTAATTTTGTTCAAAATCTCCAAGAAATCGCCAAGTTTTTAAAATAACTGTTCATTTAAATAAATTACTGAAAAAAATAACGCTTGACAAAAATCGAAAAGTTTCCACTTCGTTCCCATGGGTTTCCACTTCGTTCCACACACTTGAAAATTATGTAGTCTATGTGTTAATGGGTGTTCAGGGTATCAGCTACCTCCACACCAAATTTTATCAAAATTGGTCCAGCCGTTAATCGTGAAAGAGTAACAAACATGCATACCATCCATACTTACAAACTTTTGAGTTTATAATATCAGTATAAGGATTAGTCCCAAAAAGTATTTGTATATATGTACTTACATTCAAACGAGGCGTTTCCGTGCTTCGGAGGGCACGTTAAGCTATCGGTCCCGGCTGTTGTCGATTGATTACAGTCGTTAAAACCAAGTCAGAGGTCATCTGGCGGTTTGAAAACTCTGACACCAGGGTTAGACAAGTTCGCCACACACTTGACTATACCTACACGATAAGAAGAACACTAAAAAGGATTTGAATATTATGTACTGACACTCAAACGAGGCATAAGTGGCGGAGAGCATATGGATCACGAAATTAGGTGGCGGTTGTACCCTACATCCAACATGCCTAGCTAATGACTATAGCGCTCTGCTCTAACTAGTAGCTTTTTAATATCTCTATCTCTTTCAGATAATGTATAGCTTCTCAAAGATACTATGCCGAATGAAGAAATGGTGGTACTATTAAGAGTAGATTTAGAATAGGAGTTACTTCAAATTTCACTTTAAACAGTTATTAATCCTATCATTACTAAATGTGAAAGTTTGTGAGGATGTATGGATATTTGTTACTCTTTCACGCTCAAACGGCTGGACCAATTTTGATAAAATTTGGTGTGTTGGTAGCTGACACCCTGGAATAACACATAAGCTACATAATTTTACCAAATTCCCACGGGAACGAAGTCCCAGACGGAAAGCTAGTTTTGACATATTTGGTGATTTTAAACTAGTAAGCAAAAATTAAGGACGCGAATCAGACTACGAAACTGAACAAGATTCTTCAAGGAAATTAGGACGAAATGTGAAAAAAATATTTCACCTCTCCCTACAAATTGCTTTTTTAATTGGGAAGTAAATTTTTTTTTGTGTCTGTGGTGTGTCATGAGTAGAATCACTCCGTAAAGTTTCGCTAACTAATTAATAATAGTATGATTAATTTATGTTCGCTAATTAATTGTTTAAGTCACGTGGCGATATTAATAAAAATATCCTCGTCTCAGCTACTTTGCTGTGCCCAAACTGGGTTTATTTTATTTTTATTAAAAGGGTACATACACCAACAGAGGTTCCACATAAACACTTAAAAAATTCACAGTGCAGGCAGTACAGTGGGTTTATGATTGCACGTTCTATATTTTCCTATCACAGCTGTAAGACCATGGAAAGCAATAAAGTTTATAATTATGACTATATTAGTAAGAAAAACTTACGGATGAATTTCTCCCATTAAACTGAACAACCTTTTCTAAGAATCCCATTAGAATTTCCGAAAAAAAGATCGATATTAGCAGATCGCTGAAATTGTATAGAGAGGAATGTCGAAAAAATATTATTTATATTTTAATCTATATTGCTTTGAGAGAGTTTAAAGAACTTATGACCTTATATAACCCTATACATAATGATGTATGACACGCCAGGCTGGATATTTTTTATAATTAATATTCCTGATATGTAATAACACCGATACTGTTATTAGCTTCCATTTCTGAGGTATAAGGTATAACAAAGAACATTGTATGATTTTCTTACGTTCCATTTCCAACAGAAAAGCGTTGTGTAGAAACAGACAAATTAAATTACCGTTACCACTAAGATTTCACGTTGAATGGAACGTCATTAAGCTAGAACACGATTTGTTAGCATAATTTAGCATAAACTGGATGAAACTGGTTTAAAGTAATGCTGTAAATATTCAGATTTCAATGGAACTGATTGCGGTGCTTAAATTGGAAAGTTATTTGTTTTAAGTTACCTAAAAGGGTTAATGTGCTTGTGAATAATAGGCCTTTTTATATTTCGAAAACGGCACGGCAAAATTATATTACCATTGCCTCCTATGTAATAGTAATACTAGAAGCTGAAAACATAAGGAGCAATAGTAATTCAAATTTTGAAGTACCATGCCGTGCCATTAGAATTATTAAAAAGGCCCAATGGCTTGATAGGCTCACGATGGTGATAGCCCAGTTGGTAGTGAGTCAGATTTGTAACCGAAAGGTTGCGGATTTCAATCCTAATGCGGGCCTGTACCACTAAATTCGTCTTTTCAGATTTTATTTTATTTTATTATAAGATGTGTTAACTCTTGACCATAAGGTTGAAGATGAGGTCGACGATGGAGCGCGTTAACCCAGAAAATGCCTATAAAGGCACTGATACTCCCACGCACCGACGGAACACAGCAAGCTGTTTGGCGTCGGACTTCGGTAGGAGGGTGGTCGCGAACCAGACGGCTCTTTACAGAGCCTACCACATCGCATGAGACCATAGGACGACACCTCAGATTCAGAAAAAAATGAAGTGTCGTTGCCTGGGATGGATTATTAGAAGGCAGGTCTCATTTGTGTTTCCTTAGTCGCCTCTTACGACACCCACGGAAAGAGATGGGGTGGTGTTATCCTCAACCGATCACCACACGGTTAAAATTTTTCAGATTTATATACGCATTTCTAATTATATTTTTTTGTTGTGTGTACATCTCCCCTACTAGTTCAACCCCCGACAAGAAAGAGGGGTGTCATAAGTTTGACGTGTATATCTGTGTCTAAACGAATGGACCTGTTTC
Organism: Aproaerema taeniolella; assembly: GCA_949987775.1. Lineage (NCBI taxonomy): Eukaryota > Metazoa > Arthropoda > Insecta > Lepidoptera > Gelechiidae > Aproaerema > Aproaerema taeniolella. Next base: position 3,570,309 of record OX465268.1, on the reverse strand, counting down.
GATGCGGTTTTTTCTGTTTGAAAGCTGACGTAATCGAGATGGTTCTTACCTATATTTAAACAAAATTCGTTTTTGTCGAGGATTAAAAAGTAAGCTACGAAAGTGCTACGAAACAAATAAAAAGTTGAGTAGTTCGAGTAAATCCGCAGAAACAATCACACTGGGTGGAACATGTCTTGGCGGCGGTCCAAACCACGGTAATGACTGTGTTGCCACATGGTAATATTAATGACCACCCAACTTGAGAGAAAAGAGGACGCGAGTATTTTTACAATTAGTGCGTTATCGGTGCGTAAAGTTAGTAGGTTGAACTCTTTAGCAAGAGTTACCAAGTTTGATCCCCTGCCGTACAGCTATTAGTTTTACTATATAGTAGTAAAAATTAGTTTTTTAAGAATCGATAAACTTACTCATGGAGAACATTAATATTCTTCTTCTTCTTATCGTGTAGGTATAGTCAAGTATGTGGCAAACTTGGCTAACCCTGGTGTCAGAGTTTTTAAACCGCAAAATGGCCTCTGACTTAGTTTGAGAGCATTATTTAAAAAAAGTATTACAAAAGATAACTAACTAGTTAATGGCATGGACATCATGTCTGTAGATGGAAATACCAACTAAATAAATAAATAAACTAATGATTTTAATTTCAAAATATTTATTCTCGTTAGGACGTATTAAATGGACTGATAAAAATAAATTTAAATTGAAATATTCTAAAGTAATTTCATCTTTAAAACTGACTTCACAAAACAACCCTTAATAACACACGTAAGTACTTGAAAATGTGGTTCCAATATGGCGTCTACCATCGTAAATGTGTGCAGTTGTGCATCCGACACATGTGGCCAATGCGATCTGCAATTTGCATCCATATAGATGCATATACGATCGGTGCAGACGCGGGCAGTGCTAATGCTACGTGCTTTAAGAGAATTATGTTCATTGCTTGCTGAAATGACTTTGTTTTTTGCAAAAAATTTGTACCATGACGTGGACAGATAAAAATGTATGCTAGGTTTTTAGGACAAATCCTGGTTGGAAGAGATCTCCTGTGCAGTGTGTTTTATAAATCGTTACTAATATTATAAATGCAAAAGTAACTCTGTCTGTCTGTCCGTCTTTCACGCCTAAACTACTGAACCGATTTTGATGATAGGTACAGAGATAGATTAGAGCCTGGGACAGGACATAGGCTACATTTTATTCCACAGTTGGGCATGATATAACATGTAGTAGCTAATAATAAAGCTAGTAGCCAATAAAAGGGAAATAGTCCTAACTCTAGCAATCAGTTGCACAGTTTGTCATTTTTTTTATTTTATTTTTTATTAAGAATGGGTTCGCTCTTGACCACAATCTAGCTTAGGGCAAAGATGCGGTCGAGGATGTAGCGAGCTCACCCAGAAGAAGCCTATTCACTCGTACTTTAAAGATATTCGGGTTGTATGAGCTCGGAAATACAGACGCCGGCAGAGAATTCCACTCCTTGGCAGTGCGCAATACAAAAGATGAAGAAAAGTGCTCAGTACGTATCCGAGGTATCTCGACAAGATAAGGGTGATACATCTTTCAAAATGAAAGTTTCATGCAATTAACGTGACATGCGTGATATATGTATTTATAGTATTTATTGAATTTGTATTTTCTTTTTATTGGGGACTTATGAAACACGATATAAGTTTGCCATTTTTACTGTATCTTATCATCAATTATATTACTGTCTTTGTGTACAAAAGAATATTTAATTGAAGAAAAAGAAAGTCTATGCTTGCTAGGCCTCTATATTTCAAACCTTAGATTTGATATTGGTAAAGTTACAAGGGTTGTTACAGAAATTAATTTGATAGGATAATCTTCAAATTGTATTATGAAAACCTTCCGTATAAAGCTGTGTACGGTCCGTAATAAATTCTCTGATTCGAAATAATTCGATTTAACCTTACCCTCGATAATTAGGAAAGGTTAAATACAGACTGTAGCACATCAAAATATACAGAAAACCATTTCTATTACAAACGAGTTAAGGGTAACGTCAAGGAATGAAGTGTGGTCGTGTGTATTTAAAGGCATTATTTGTCTTTGGAGGAGGTTTAATATTGTAAGACTACATAGAGTTAGCTACATTGGAGAATGATTTACTCGTATGTACTTATTTCATTCTGAAACAGTTTTAAAGTGTTCTGTTTTGCTTTCCGCCCGCGGTTCCGAATGCGTAGACTACAGGTTATGTCGTACCCAGCTGTGAGATAAACTTTAGTCTATGTCCTTTTTAACCGACTTCAAAAAAGGAGGAGGTTTCTCAATTCGACCGTTTTTTTTTATGTATGTCCGCGAATAACTTCGTCGTTTATGAACCGATTTTGATTATTCTTTTTTTATTATAAAGGGAGTATCCCAAGGGTGGTCCCACGGTAAGGAAACCAGGATCTGATGGTGGAATCCTGAAGAAGTTGAGGGAAACTCTCGAAGAAATTGTCTTTTTGTGATTGAAGTCGGTGACTCTTACGTTTTTGACGTGGAAAATTATCCAAAGTCTGATATATCTCTGTACCAAATTTCATCAAAATAGGTTCTGTAGTTCAGCCGTGAAAGCGTAACAGTCATACTGAGTTAACTCGCATTTATAATATTAGTAGGGATTAGTCAAAATGTACAAGCTGCTTTTTTATTGCAACAGCACTGAACGGAACGACAAAGTTTTATTACCATTGCCCCAATGTTCTTAGCTCCTATTTTTAACCGACTTCAAAAAAGGAAAAAAGGATTTTTTTTACGTATGTCCGCGGATAACTTCGTCGTTGGAAAGGGAGTATCCCAAGGGTGGTCCCATGGTAAGGAAACCAGGATCTGATGGTGGAATCATGAAGAAATTGAGGGAAACTCTCGAAAAAATTGTCTTTTCGTTTGGGATTGAAGTCGGTGACTCTTACGTTTTTGACGTGGAATTATTTATAAGTAACGGGTCTGCTCTTGACCCAATCCAGCCCAAACGTGAAGATGTGGTAGAGGATGAATCAAACTCACCCAGAAGATGCCTATTTACTCGAACTTTAAAGAGATTCGGGTTAAATGAGCCCGGAAATACAGACGCAGGCAGAGAATTCCATTCCTTAGCTGTGCGCAGTATAAAAGACGAAGAGAAGCGCTCAGTGGAATCTTGACAAGGTAAAAGTGGTATCCCACGTCCGATAGAAGAAAGGGGCAGGCGGAATGAGCTCGTGCAGCTCATGAGTATCCTATAGCATCACTAAGAAGATAAGGGGCAAAGTAATACTTAACTCCGTTCCGCGGTGTTGGAAATTTGTGTAGATATCGGTATTTGTGTTATCAATACTCAATACTTAATCACTTATTGCTTTCCATGTATTTATATCCTCGTCAATCACCGGAAAAGGTAAATACTTCTATAATGTTTACATACAAATCAGTTGCAAAACAATAAACAACGGGGTGTCTTCAATTTAACAAAACTTTTGGGGGTTCAACTGAACATAAATTTTCCCTACGGAAATCATGTAAAATTCGTTATAAAGTTAGTCTTTCTGTTGATCATGATGTAGTATGGAGTGGTGTTTTTATTTCCATATTTCAACCTGAAGAAAATCGTGAATTTTTCATATCGTTTGCTAACTAATTGTTTATTTGTATTTTATTTATTTTCAGACCTATGTCGGGGTATGTCACTCTCTCGTTATACTTAAGCCTCGTTATACCTAACTCTCGTTATGCCTAACACTCGTTATGCCTAACTCGCGATATGACTTAGGCATAACGCGAAGTAGCTTTACTGCGTAATAGGTTTACACCGCGTAAAGGGTTTTTATTATGTGTGATTAATGACGACTCACAAACAGGTCTAGGCAGAATCACACGGCGATACCTACACTACACATGTTACACCACACACCTTATTGCTTGTTTGTGTTTTTGTATCTATGTTATAATCCATGTTTATGTAAATATTTGTTTTCTTTTATTTTTTCTTTGTTTGTTTGTTGGTTTTGTAACGTGTACTGTATTTTTTGTGTGAATAAATCATATGTCTATGTCTATGTCTGTCTTTTTCTTTTACAATTAATAGAAAACCTATAGGCGTAAAAGCAAGTACATCTCAAAAATTCTTGATCCTCGAAATTCAAAACCAAAATGGCGGATCTAAAATTTCCATTTCTCTACCTCAAATTACACTGTTAATGATAATTGCCGATGTCAGGTGCGAATTTGAGAAGTAAAGTGGGGGTCCTCAGAAATACTCAAACTGTCATTTACTTGGTGAAAGGGACAGCTTCTGAAACCTTGAATTCAGACAATCATTTAAAATGGTTTTTGGTTAAAATTTTTACTGCTTTTTTATAAGTTTTCTTGAATAAAATGAAAATAAATGTATTCGAATTCGCAATAAAAATATACATTATTTTTACCATTTTTTTGTAAAACTTAGAGATCACTGCATACTCACCAAGGTAAGCTATACAAACACCTAAATCAATTATTATTTTTCAAAAAAATATTTAAGCCAACTTTTTAAAAGAAAAAGCAATGAAAAACTTTCACGTACAAATTTAACGGTAAAGAATAGAAAGAGAGGAATAAAATAAAATCTTAAGTGCTTTTCCCGCTAATCCGGGATAGGACGATCAGCTGTAATCCGAGTCAGTTGCACGGTGACAAGGCTTTAGAAAAACAAAGTATCCCAGACATGAAGATACTATACATTTTGTCAGCCTAAAAATTTTGCAATAGATTTATTTCACAATATAAAATACTTAAATTAAAATGTAACACATCAAAGTAAATTAAATAAATACATGGCAAAAGACTTGTAAAATTAAATGTCAAAAAACAAAAGATTAGTTAAGTTTAGGGTTAAATTTAAATAAATGAATAATATTCAAACCCTGGCTCCCAATTTATAAGCATAAGACTGAAACAAGTCCAAATAGCAATTTGTAATTTAATTGAACAGAACAGCCTGCTAAGTTTCTGGCCTGCTCTTCTCAAATGAAAAGCTAGTATAAAATAAAAATAAGTCGACAATTTAGCATAAAGGGCTCTCATAGAACATTTATAAAGTGTTTAATAAAGTGTTTTTATTCTATTTAAAAAATAACTGCTCAAGTAATTCTCTTTTCTCTAGATTTACATATTTCAACTTGCCGCTGTGCAACCAGCCTTAAAACATAAAACTTTACGACTCATATTGTCCGCTTACTGAAAGGAAAACATAATAGAGTGAAACTGTGGATTTCATGCGTTTTATGGATGGGTAACCCGCCGCTTGACTTTTTACACTTCGCTGGTAATCGTTCAAATTCTTTACTGATGTTATTGGGCGACTTTAAATTAGAAAAAATTAAGGATATAGCCGGTAATAGCCCAGTTGGTAAAGAGCCAGACTTGTACTCGGAAGGTTACGGGTTCAAATCCTGGTGCGGGCCTGTACCACTAAATCCGTCTTTTCAGATTAATGTACGAATTTCTAATTATCACTTGCTCAAAGGTGAAGCATCGTGATGAAACGTGCCTGACCAAAAAATTCTTTTTTGAAAAACGAGCGGTCCACCAACCCACATTGGGCCAGCGTGGTGGACTTGTGCCCCTCCTTGGTGGGAACGTAAATGGACTGGTAAAAAAAGAGTATGAATCAACCCAAAAAACTGTACAACTATTCCACTTATCAATAGCATCTTCATGACGATGGAATGATAGTGGTGACCACTGCATCAAGTCAGGTGGTGAAATCGAAACCAGCACCAATAGACTGAGATCCCAGGGCCGCCAGACCTTACTTATTTTCTCAGTAACCAAAAGTGTGGTAAAAAGGTGCTTCCAAAAATTACTCACTTGTCTGGGTGCTGATGTCTTATAGAATATAATTAATTAAATTGTACCGACAATCTGAGCCATGATTTTTTTATATAATGTACAGGGAACTATAACAATACTTTTTTATAGCACCCAGACTTCAAGACAAGTGAGTAATTTTTGGAAGTACCTTCAGAACCTGGTAGCTGAAAATTGGCCGTCGGCCCAGGCTAGCAGGTATTCATATGTTTATTCTTTTCCACACTTTTGGTTACTGAGAAAATAAGTAAGGTCTGGCGGCCCTGGGATCTTGGTCTATAGATGGTTTGCAACCTTACAAAGTCACATTCGGTTACAATTTCCAAAATCGATAGTTCTGATAATATTTGGATCGATATGTACTGACCACGTGTCTTTTCTATTGTGTCCGTCAATCCCATACATTTTGTAACTTTTGATTTTCTTTATGGCTAACAGATGCCTAGAAGTCCTCAGAAACTTTCTCAAGGGAACAATAGGTCTAAATATGAAGAAAAAAATAGACTGTATTAACGGTATTACTAATAATAAATTATGTACGATGATAACACGCGCAAACATTTTTTTTTAATAGATTTTTGGTCATTATAAGCTTGTGCTATGCAATATAAGGTCGTAAGAGTTTTAGAATTTAAAGAAATTTAGAATATGCACTGATTTTATTCAAATAGGTGACCTAAATTCTAACTTTCTAAAAATAGGTACTTTTTTAAATCGTAAAAGCAAACGATCTGTATAAATTCTATGCTAACTACGTAGTTAAGCCAAACGGAACCCGGCGAATCTGGAAATTATGTTTTCTCTATTCCAAAAACCTTTTTTCTGCAGCAGTTCTAACATTTTTTTTGTCTTACTGCAATAATCACTAACAGCCGTGCTTTGTTCTTTGCGTAGATGGCCATGGTTACCAACTTTAATAAATAAATAAACGCTACACACCCACAGGCCCACACTGAGGTTTTCCCTTGTGTCGTGGATCCCTTGGAGCATAAACAAAATAAGACAAGAACACCCGTGACCCGAGAACAAACATCTGCTTTTTGCACAAATATTTGCCCCGACCGGGAATCGAACCCAAGACTAAAGATCTTCAGAATGAATGAATTGCTCACCTCTCTGTATCTTTTTCTCTTCTTCCTAGCGCTTAGTTGCGTTTCTCATTCGGGGTACGCTAGATTATGATCCAGAATATGGTAGATCAGAATTATTTCAGTGGAATGATTGTCATCTGTGAGAGCGTCGGTGGTTTAACGGCTAGTGGGTCGGACTCGTAAGCGAGAGATACCGAGTTCGATCCCCAGTGCCAGCATGTACCAATGATTCGTTTAGAATAGAATAGAATAGAAAAATCTTTATTTTATAGGACATTCAGGATGTCACTTAAAACAAGTCAAGATTACAATGAAATACATACAAACATACATTTAACGATTTAAATACATACATACGCATTCGTACCTCTGATCCTACTGACTCTACGCCTATTCGCAAAGGTGCAGTCTTCCTCAGAGAAGAACAGGCAAGAAACTCTGAGGTTGCTCTTTTAAATCGCATTACAAATTTTCTTATTTACTAATTTTAACTAAATCTGAAATAACTCTAGAGCTGAGCAGTTCATTCCTATGGCTGCCTGTCTGATAGATAATCAGAAATTTTGTAATAGCCCTTTTTGCAAAGTTTTTGTTTAATCACTGTCTTAAATTTATCCAAAGGTAAATTTTGAATACACATGGGAATCTTATTAAAGAAACGTATACATTGACCCATAAAAGAGTTCGTGACCTTGTGGAGACGACTGTCTAGTACATCCGACTAGTCTAGTCCGACTAGTCTAGTTTTCCGAGCTATGTACATTAGTTACTCACTAACCGATGTTCTCACGGTGAGGGAAAACATCCTGAGGAATCCTGCACATTCAGGAGACTGAATGTGTAACCATGATCCAATCCGGTCAGGTTCCCCTGGTAACAGGGTCACGGAGGTCAGATGGCAGTTGCTCCACTGTAATGACTTGACCTGCCAAACCCTGGATCATGGTCAAGCGTACCCCGAATGAGAAACGGGACTTAAGCGCTAGGAAGAAGAAGAGTGATTGTCATCTGACCTCTGTGACCCTGTTAACTGGAGAATTTGACTGGATTCTCCTGTTAAAAGGGTCACGGAGGTCAAACAAAAAGTATAAAAGGTGGCCCTGAGTTGAAGCGAAGCGCTCGTAGCCCAGTGGCTCTTGCTGATCTCAACCGATCAGATAGGTTAAGCAACGTACAAAGAGGCAGGGAACCTGATGGGTGACCAAAGTGTCAATTTATCACGAGCGTTTCCGTGCTTCTGAGGGCACGTTAAGCTGTCGGTGTCGGCTGTTGTCGATTGACTACAGTCGTAAAAGCAAAGTCAGAGGCCATTGTGCGGTTTGAAAACTCTCACTCCAGGGTAAGTCAAGTTTGCTACACACTGACTATACCTACACGATAAGAAGAAGAAGAAAGGTGGCCCTAAGGTAGCAATATCTCTAAGCAACATTCTATAGCGCAATGATTTTTCAAATCGGTCCAGTAGTTTCGGAACCTATTCAAAGCAAACAAACAATCAAATCTTTCCTCTTTATAATACTAGCTTTACACCCGGGACTTCGTTCCCGTGGGAATTTCGGAAAATTATGTAGCCTATGTGTTAATCCCGGGTATCAGCTACCTTCATACCAAATTTGATCAAAATCAGTCCAGCCGATCTTGAGTTATAAGTGTTGTAACAAACACGACTTTCTTTTATATATATAGACTAGCTTTTCGCCCGGGACTTCGTTCCCGTGGGAATTTCCCCGTCAATTTTCCAATGTTTTTAATAGTTATTCTGCTATTCGGGACGGAGAGAAATACAACAAATCAAAAACCATGGAAATCGGTCCAGCCGTTCTCGAGTTATAAGTGTTGTAACAAACACGACTTTCTTTTATATATAGATTTTCGCCCGGGACTTCGTTCCCGTGGGAATTTCCCCGTCAATTTTCCAATGTTTTTAATAGTTATTCTGCTATTCGGGACGGAGAGAAATACAACAAATCAAAAACCATGGAAATCGGTCCAGCCGTTCTCGAGTTATAAGTGTTGTAACAAACACGACTTTCTTTTATTTATAGATTAGTGTAGAAATACTATGTAGGATCAGCGTTTACGTCCCCTTTAAATAACAAGTAATAGGAAGTACCGACGTCTATCTTAGTGTCCTGGCGAACTAATTTTGAGAATCCCCAATAGTTCTATAGAGTTAAGTTTATCGAAGCGGGTTTTAGCCAATCTAGCCGCGTCGTGAAACAATGCAAGCGATCCTAGCGAGCGATGCGGTATCTGGTGTATTCGCATTACGTCTTCTCTAATTCCTCCTGTTATGTAAGGTGACTCTCGATAGCACTACATTTAACATTGGGTGCTTTTAAAATAGCTAGCGAAACATAAGGATGTAAATCAGCCTACTAAACTAAACAACGTTTCGCAAAGAAAATAGGTAGAAATATGAAAAGATTTTATACAAATAGGGTACCTACATAGGGTAATAAAGAGTATGTACTTGCTATGCAAATAATATACTATATGAAAGTTATAGGTTTATGAAAAATTACTAAAATTAATAAACAGCTAAAAACAAGAACAGATTCGAAAATCATAAAAATAACATAAATATTACAGAAGCATATTTTATACGGTATACATATTGTTAAAGTGTACTGTACACATATGTTTATTAGAATTTTGTGTTAATGCGTTAGAAATTTATTCCATCTTAGCCAAGCGTCAGTCAAATGATCACGAGATTTTTAAGCAAGTGAATTTACTAGGCAAGTGGAATTTTTCCTTATCGGAGAAACAGGAATATGCCACATAATTCCGGGCGAGATAGGTATTTTACCCATCAAATACCATTGAACAGATCTGTGGAAGTTTTGGTCGAATTGTTTGCTTTAGATAAACCAAGTTTGCCCAGCGTTGGGGCTTAAAGGAATACTATAGATGCTGAGTCTAAGCATTCTGATCAGTAGCCTTGTCATCAGTAGAATATCACCTATATTAACTTCCTTCTTATTCCTAGAGCTTTGTCCAATTTCACATTCGGCATACGCTTGACAACGATCTAGCATAGGTAATATGGATTCGTGAGATAATTATGTCATATCAATGTATGTCGTTCCGGACTGGGATTTAAAGAAAAAATTAGAATGTACCAGCTGCCAACTCTTCCCAGGCACATTTGTAAAAGTCAGTAAGTGTGACGCGAGAGTTTTGATGTACACACATCAACACGGTCTAGGGATATTGTACGATATTTCATACAAAAGAGGTCTGTTTGAGAAGCTATAAAAGCATACTCGAGATACACGGAGGGCTATAATTTTCAGACGAGCAAGTGCTAAACCTGAATTTTCGATTCTAGTCAATAAATTTTGTTTTACTTGAAATTTGTGAAAACGTGACGCAAACGAAAACGAAAATGCACTTTTGCCCGCGTTTTGTATGAAAATAGTCGAATTTACGCAATTTTTTTTTCATTTTCGTTACATTTTCACAAATTTCAAGTAAAACAAAATTTTATGATTAGAATTGAAAATTCCAGTTTAGCACTTGCTCGTCTCAAAATTATAGCGCTCCATGTATCTCGAGTATGCTTTTGTAGCTTCTCAAACAGACCTCTTTTGTATGAAAAACCGTGCAATATCCCTAGACCGTGTTGATGTGTATATAATGGGCAAAAGGCTCACAACCTGTCACTATTATACATCATGCTCATCTAATAACCCTAGGTCAACAACCACACAGTGAACTTTGGATCTCAAAGTGGCCTAAATTATTAAATGCATAATTCTAACATAGGTGACGCGGGCCCCCCGCTCACCAGTTGGGAACAATCGCGCATTAACATCGCATCTCAACTCAAAACATTTTTTAATATTTTATTTTATTTTAATTAATTTAATTTATTGAACATTTGGTGTGGACTTTTTGATAGACCTTTTTTTAAGAAACATCTTTTTTGATTTCTCACCTAAATATATTTAAATAACACTAACATTGAACACAGTAAATATATACGCTCCTACCTATATACACTAGGGATGTATGTTAAATGTAGCATATAGGCTACTTTCAACGCAAACGAAGTCTGAGGCAGAAGCTAGATTTAATTTAAACCTCCACACACCCCAAGATTTGAAATTAAATTCAAACACGTCAAATGACAGTGGCGTCACGTCCACAAACTTATTCAATTTGCCACAAACTCGTGATCAGTACTCAAAAGCGATTGATTTCCATTCGACGATCGGTTATATCGGAAATCCGAGAAAATGTACCCAAATTTGAGATCTCTTCAATCAAATTACTGCAAGGAATTGAATACGAGTTTGGTTAACGATTTGTGAAATTTTGATGGAGAAAAAAAACTTTTTTGTAAATTTTTCCTTGCAATATTGTGAAACTTCCACACTGGACTAGGCGTGAAAGAAAAACTTGGAATTTACCAGCTGCCAACTCTTCCCAGGCATACTGTAAAAGTCAGTAATAGGGATACGAGAGTTTTGCTGTAGGTAATGTGGGTGAAAGGCTGACAACCTCTCACCACTTCCATCATATTTCATCTTAAAAAAAAAAAAACTTTTATTACTCCTTAAGTATCGATAAACCTAATCCGGTTTCTCCTTGCTTATTTGTATACTCTAAGTATTTCTCATAAGACTTATTCTTTTTTTTATTATAAGATGGGTTAACTCTTGACCTCAATCTTGACCATAAAAGTCGAAGATGAGGTCGACAATGGACCGAGTTAACCCAGAAAATGCCTATTAAGGCACTGGTACTCCTACGCACCGACGGAACACAGCAAGCTGTTTGGCGTCGGACTTCGGTAGGAGGGTGGTCGCGAACCAGATGAGTTTTGCTATAGGTAATGTGGGCGAAAGGCTGACAACCTCTCACTACTTTCTTTCATCTTACAACCCTCAGAATTTATGTCAAACGTGGCATCAAGTGTTTTTACAACCCTTGATGTTCTGCCTACCCCAATAGGGATGATAGGCATGAGCATATAATGTATGTAGACACTGGGATTGAACTCGGTAGTATCTAGAGACGACCATCTAGCTACTGAAATTTATTTATTTTTTTACCAGTCCATATACGTCCCCACCGAGGGGTTGGGCCTCCCTTCAAAACACGAAGGGGATTTAGGCTATAGTCCACCACGCTGGCCCAATGCGGGTTGGTGGACCACTCGTCTTTCGAAAATGAATTTTCTTGGAAGGGCGGGTTTCATAACGATGTTTTCCTTCACCGTTGAGCAAGTGATAATTAGAAATCCGTACATAAATCCGAAAAGACGAATTTAGTGATACAGGCCCGCACCAGTATTTGAACCCGCAACCTTCCGATTACAAGTCTGGCTCATTACCAACTGGGCTATCACCGCTACTGATATACTTAATCGGAAAACGTCCTTAGCACTGGCGTCGAACCCGGTACCTCTAGCTTACGTATCTGACCCGTTAGCTACTCCATCTATGCTCTGCCACAAAGCGATTCTAACACCTACAAATGGGAACAAACACACACACAAAAACACAATAAATTCTTCACACAAATGCTTGTTTTTGCACACTACATTTTTTTTGTTTCTAATTTGTGTTTCTGTTTGTTTTTTTTTATCTAGAGTCCAAACCATGTAATTTTCTGTTTAGTGTACCAACAGCTGTAAATCAGGTTACCCATTACGAAAACTGACGCTATTACGAGCGACGTCAAGGTCAACATGAATAGCCTAATGTACTTTCGTGTGTACACAGTAAAATCCTTAACTGGTAATATGTTTAAGATACAATTATAGATATAAGCATTTCTGTATTACTGTGGACTTTTGTTACAAAATAAAATAACAAAAACAAATACTGTAAAACCCATCTGAAGACTAGAACACATTAAAATTGTAGCGGTTCCCCAAAAGCTTATTGCAGCGTCATGCCTACGAAATATTATTGTACATCCACACGAGATATCCTAACCACACGATGATTCTGTTCACAAAACATCAACTGTTCAAAAAAGAGTTCTATTCCTCGGAAATAAGGGTCTGGTATTCCCTAATTGCTGTTTGGCAGCTGCAGAATTGTTTTCATTGCTCTCAGGGATGATTTTACTTTGAAAACCTCAGTATCTCTCGGTCCGCTGAGGGGAACGGACGTCTCTTCTGTGCATTTCCGGGACAACTTTCCTCGTTTGTGAACACGAAAACTTTCGGATTTTTCTTGTGTGGTTGTTTTATTTTTGATTAAAATTCGTTTTGTTGACGATATTAGTTTTGTACAATGACTTTTTTGGTTATGTGTTTTGAAATGTGATTTTTTTGAAGACCTTCTTTGAGGTAAGACTAACTTTAAATTAAAATTAGTTATTAACCTCATTGTTGCTTCAATTAATTGTATTTATGTGATGTATAGTGAGACTGAATAAAGATATGTATGTGTCTAATTTAGGACCATGCCACTTGGTAGAGCCAACGATGACGAATAACTTACACTAATAAGTTATACTTCTAAAATCAACACAATTTTTGTATTTCAAGTTGTTTTCGCCTCACGATTGGTTCTGACATTCAATTAGAGTACCTAGTATACAATAGTGTTCTTTATTTACCATAAAGAGAATTACCTTGAAAAAACTAAAACAACTTTTAGAGTTAAACTTACATAGTACCACCAAAGGGATTCCACATAAAATTTCTGTTAGATACTCTGATCGAATAAATTGTGTTCGTATTTTCTTTCACATTAAAATGAATTTAAAATACATTTAAAGTCGTTAATATTCCAAATCTCCACGAACTTCCTTTACAAAGACAACACCATTAAATTAAAACCTTCTCATCGTTGTGTTAAAGTTTTCTAAGACAATCAAAAACAACAAATAAATAAACTTGAAAACAACTTGAACTCTGAAGACTGTTCGAAAATAAATAAACAAACAGAATCTCCTAATTGGATGACTTGAGAAGTTTAAATGTTATTTATACCGCGCTTTTGTACCATTGGGGTCGGCAGAGATCACAGATTGCCACCTGATACGAAACAAACACCTCTTTTGCTTATTCCACATTCATAATAGATAGATAGATAGATATAACTTTATTTAACTGCTTCCAAACAATACAAACAAGTAGAACAACATAAAACTTATCTAAAGCAGTCAAAATGGCGCTGACTCAGCATGTGCTGTAGCACTAGACTAAAGCGCTGATTTTCAGTCAGTACCACAGTGTGTTGTTGCGTCGAGTGCGAATTCGCTTCATATACGGTCGTTAGGTTCTGGTACTTCTAATACGGCCTTTTCTGTTTGTCACCATTTTTTTTAGAAATGAATGTAGGATAACCTAACCTAACCGGTGAATTTTATCTATAATAGTAAAGCTCTTTGTGAGTTATCTTCTCAAAATTACGATTTTGTAAATTTTTACTTAAAACAAACGCAAATTCATGTAGTTTTTGTCGGAAATAAGAAAATTTTAGTTCCAAAAAACGATAAGAGATGGCGGTCATGATAGAAACCGAGTATCATCTTTTTCGCCCAGTACTATACAATAAAAGATTACCTCATTATCATTATAATAGATCTTTACCTATGAAATTGACGTTTTTCATACAATATTTTTGGAAAACTGAATTTTTCATACTAACGTTTTTGGATTTTTCTCGGGAATGTGAAATCCAAATTTAGCAAACTTTTGTGAGAAGGTTTGGACAACATTAAGTTAATTTTCATCATACTTACTTTATTGAAAGTTGTAACTGTAACAACTGTACAGCAATAATAAGCAATGAAAGGGGCAACGGATGAAACGAGCTATATTTGAGCTTCTTTTTCAGCAAATAAATCTAAAGTAAATATATATTAATTTGACTCAATATCTCTGTTATATGGCCAAGGTTTTAAATAAAAAACAATTTTAGTAATAGCTGTTCAATCAAATAAATTTTGAATAAAATAAAACTGGAGAAAAAATCGGCAATTTCATAGGTAAAGGCCTATTATACTGTAGGATTTAAATAGTATCAATAGTATAAAAGGATACTACAGAATGCCCGGGACATCGTTTCCGTAAGAATTTCGTAAAATCCTTCCATATTTCTTGCCTACATTATAAAAGGAACCCAAATTTCTGCATTCTAGGTCCAAAAGTTTGGACTGGGCATTGATAAGTCAGTG
Organism: Aproaerema taeniolella; assembly: GCA_949987775.1. Taxonomy (NCBI): domain Eukaryota; kingdom Metazoa; phylum Arthropoda; class Insecta; order Lepidoptera; family Gelechiidae; genus Aproaerema; species Aproaerema taeniolella. The sequence continues at coordinate 3,555,226 of OX465268.1, read as the reverse complement.
AATCAAGAACTTCAATCCTAATACACATTATGTATAAAATTGAAAGTCCTGACTCACTGACTCAGCAACACACAGCCCAAAATATTCAACCTAGACAGCGGAATAATAAGATAAATAATAACATAATACATTTTAAATATTTTTTTATTTGGTTAACCAGGTAATATGTAGGTTTCCATTCCACTGATCATGTTTATTACAATTATCCATATAAAACTATTAATTCTTAAGTGGTTATAAAGCTATGATGTTATTCTGAAGTCATGTAAAACTTTTTTTACGTTATGGTCTTTTTCTCTTTTAAGTTGAGGTAAGGTGAGAAGAAATATATCGAGGTCATTGTATTTCTTTCATTACATAGAATAAAACTAGCTTTCCGCCCGCGGCTCCGCTCGCGTGGACTACAGGTTATATCATGCCCAATTATGGGATAAAATGTAGCCTATGTCCTTTCCCAGGCTCTAATCTATCTCTGTACCAAATTTCATCAAAATCGGTTGAGTAGTTTAGGTGTGAAAGACGGACTGACAGACAGACGAGTTACTTCTGCATTTATAATATTGAAGGATGAAGTCGCTTCCGCTGCCTGTTAGATTAGATACGGAAAGGTTTTTAGAATGGTTCATATCTATAATTCTTTCCCGAAATTCCCACGGAAACGAAATCCCGGGCGGGAAGATAGTTCTATTATAAACTGTCAGAGCTTTTTACGAAAATCCCTTTCTATTATATAGGATATTAAGGTAAACATGAACTATACTGCGTTGTTATTTTCAAATACCTTTACTGGCCACTCTCCTAATCCGAAACTCTTCGAAAACTTTCGTCCACGATAAACCTCAAAGCAAAAGTATACTGTAACTCGTTCGACTTAGCGCTGAAACCTGTAAACTTTGAGTGCTCGGCGACCCGGCTGAAAGGGCGAGTTAAGATTGTAAAAATTGCAAAAGAATACACACATTCGGTCCCGATTTTGTATTTACATCTGTGGGTATTTCGGAAAGTTTTGTAGCCTATGTGTCATTCTGATGTTTAAGCTATATTACTGCAAAGTTTTATAAAAGCCGGTCCAGAAGACTTTCATATTAAAGGTATTTTAGTAGAATACTTCCATACTGAACTGGGAGTGAAGGGAAAAAATAGAATGTACCAACTGCCAACTCTTTCTAGACATACTGAATAAGTCAGTGATTGGGACGCGAAGGTAAAAAAAAAACGCCATACACTCAAAGGCCCACATTCAGGTTTTCCCTTGTGTCGTGGGTCCCTCGGAACACACATAAAGACAAACACTCATGACCCGAAAACAAATATCTGCTTTTTACACAAATATTTGCCCCGACTGGAATTCAAACCCAGGACCCGTCGATCAAGGGGCAGACCAAGCCGGGTTTTGGTCTATTGTGGGTACCAATGGGAGAGTCTGATAACTCTCACCACTTTATTCATTTTCCATCTTCTATCTCCTCAGAGTGTATGTTGAACGTGATAAATTGCCATTATGGTCACATTGGTCAATCATCAAGGTTCCCTGATTAGGCTGCTTAACTTTACTAATCGATTTCAAACTGTGAGCATCACTGCATTCGACTGAATTGTTGCGAAGGGAGAGATTTGGTAGAGTTGGTTTCCCTTAACTTGGTGTCCAAAGTCGATCTAATTTGAGTCTTATTATTAGTACAAAAAGTACCAAATCTTAAAGACAAAGATGTTATGGCTGTGAAGTGCTATGAGACCTAGATTTAGTCAGCTACAGCCTACGCGCGTAGCTTATGACGTAGCTAACTGCTACAATCTTTGCCTACGGAATAGGCTACGCGCTCTACGAATATTAACTTATTATTCCTTCATTTTAAACGTCTTAAAAGCAACGTCTTTTTAGCTATAAAGCTAATAAAATTGTTCAGATACATAGGAAGACGCACCAAAAGTTTTTTATTTTATTTATTTATTTGCTAACTACCTATTTTAAAATTGCCATGTTTGCCACGTCCAGGAACAAACCCCGTAAGGCCTTTTTATAATTCTAAAACGGTACGGCAAAACTGTATTACCATTGCTTCCTTTACACTAGTGATACTAGAAGCTAGGAACATAGGGGGCATTTTGGTAATATAAATTTTACCGTGCCGTTCGAATTATAAAAGGCCCAAAAGCTGTTGTTTCAGGGGCAATTTGTAACCATATTCTACAACTTTTCCAATCAATTATACAAACTGTAAATCTGCAAGGTTGCCATATTCACAGAGGCAAATATACAGCTGATATAGAGTTGAACTCATATAAAAACCTAAAATTTCGGAAATTTATTTTTTTTTAATTTTTTTATCGACAACTCGCGTGCACATCATTAATTCATCGACACTTTATGCACATCACTAAAATAACATGGCACAGATGCGATAATGTTGAGGTATTCTCAGTGGAGTACCTTTTTTATTCCAGCTTAGGTGGGTTATTCTCTAAAGCTCAAAACAAAATCTTGTATTTTTTTCGTGTATAGTTAAATGTTCCGTTTTCGGTATTATCGAATAAAGTTGGTCCCATACCATACTATTCCATCATTGAATATGGCAACCTTGCAGATTTACACCCTGTATACCTATCTAAAAACCAACCAGAACGTAAATAAAATCCTTAGTTTGGTATCGAGTTAAAACTGGCAAAGGCTGAAAAAATAGAGCAAAGTAGGTTGCCCTAGATAGCACGCTAGCCGTGATTTTAGGTGATGTTTTTTGGCGATTTTGTTTCTATTTTTTTGTTAATTTATTTCTCTTTGATCTAAGGCTGGATGTGAGTGGACAGAGCACCTAGAGCAATTTTAGTTGACGCCAAAAAGATCTTATATCTTTGATTCAAAATTCAGGTTTCGAGCTTTTTTTAGCGAACCCATTTTTAATATGTTTTCTAATATACTATATTCATGATAAAATATATTTCGTTCTATTATCAGCTAGGTGAAGGTCGATAAAGTTTGACGTGTATATCCTTGTGTCAATGTTCTATACAATGTGTTGTAACTCCCAAACGAATGTACCGATTTTGATGCAGTTTTTTGTTGTTTAAATGCTGACGTAATCGAGATTGTTCTTAATTATACTTGATCAAAATTGGTTTAGCCGTTTAAAAGTTAGGGATCATCCATAAATTACGTCACACGAATTTCATGATTTGTTGACCCGCCCCCCGTCCTTGTCACAGCTGGTCACATTTGGGAGACTCCCCCCCTCCCTAGTGTGACGTCACATATTTTGCAATTATACATCTAGTAATTTTATTGAATGAAAATAGCAGTTACGAAATTAGTTTTATTTCCATTTTTTTTTTATAAAATCAACATAAATCTAACATCACGTAACACTAGTAGACCGAGTGGGCGACAAAACAATTTGAATCTGTTTTTACTGATAGAGTTGCAAATGTTTTTGAGTTTTTCGTTAATAGTTCTAAGTTCATGTTTTACACTTAGATTAAAATAGATTTTGAAATGTGACATCACGAAATTTAGGATCCCTCCTACCACCTTGTCACACAATGTCACACTTCGTCGACCCCCTCCCTCCCCCTTAACGTGTGTCGTAATTTATGGATGGCCCCTTAAGCAATCAAATTACAGGGGTGATATATTTTGTTTTAAATTGAGGTTCTTATAACAACTCTATTATTTGATGGAACAGGTCTAAGAACCACCAATGTACGCGCTGGTAAGATAGGAGACAATAGGCATGGATGAGGTAAAAGAAGAACAAATACAAGAGCTTAATATAAAGGATATAATCGGGTTTGCTAAAGCTTCGGGTAGGTTCAAAGAGGTGGAACTGTCAGTGCAGAGGTAAATCTCATGCGCTGTTGTGGGGAACTGGGTGAAATGGTCCCAAATGAGTGGACTGATCACCCGCCTGTGCCTGACGGGCGTCCCCTCCATAGATAGATAGATAGAAGAACCACCGTTATAAAACTGTTAAGAAACCTGATTTTAAGTAAAACAAAAACTCATTTAAGAGCTACGGTGTCACATATACAAAAACACAGACAGACACACAAACGGTCAAACTTATAATGCCCCTCGCTTTACTTCGGGGCTTTAAAATAGAAGGCGAAGGTTTCACACTGCCAATGCATACAAATTCAAAATCACATCTTAGGTATTTCAACTTCTGTGAAAATCCTTCAAACGTAGAAGGAAGACTTCGAGTCAGAATATCTAATAGTATAAATTATGCAAATTGATATTAAAAAAAAGATCTAAAGTAATTGTCTCTTCTATAAACCGCATTAAAATTTCAAATATTAAACTTTTAATTTAACGTTATGTTGGTTTAGGACGAAAGCTTTGTGGGTAGAAAATTTTAGAAAGTTCTTCGGCATTAATTATTAATTATTTCAGAGTTTAAAAACCTTTACGATGTAAAAAAAAAATCTGCTGAGTTTTCAAACCGCCAAATGGCATCTAACTCGGTTTAATGATTGCAATTAATGGACAACAGCCAGGTCAGACGGTTTACCGTGCCCTTCAAAGCACGGAAACTGTCTTGATAACTTGGGTCTGATCACCCATTAGGGCATCTATTTGGCGGTTGAATGACAATGGTCACTATTTTATCCGTTCAGGTGGCGGATTTCAGAACTATCCAAATTTCATACATTGAGACGCCACTGATTATTATCGGAACAGCCCTCCTGGTTCCATGTCCCTGTTTACGTTGCTTTCCCTCACTGTTCGGCTCAGACCAGCGAGCGCCACTGAGCTTTTGGGCTACTGGGATTTTTTTTTAATTATAAGATGGGTTAACTCTTGACCTCAATCTTGACCATAAGGTCAAAGATGAGGTCGACGATGGAGCGAGTTAACCCAAAAAATGCCTATAAAGGCACTGGTACTCCCACGCACCGACGGAACACAGCAAGCTGTTTGGCGTCGGACTTCGGTAGGAGGGTGGTCGCGAACCAGACGGCCCTTTACAGAGCCTACCACACCGCATGAGACCATAGGACGACACCTCAGATTCAGAAAAAAATGAAGTGTCGTTGCTTGGGATGGATTACTAGGAGGCAGGTCTCATTTGTGTTTCTTTAGTCGCCTCTTACGACACCCACGGAAAGAGATAGGGTGGTGTTATTCTTAACCGATCACCACACGGTTAAAACTGGGATTACTTAATGATTACACCCACACTTTTGGTTAGAAGTCCCTCATGATACCTTAACCGCACCAAAGGAACATAATGGGCGTTTGATTGCGAAAAATGCAGCACCAAAAGCGATTTTTACACTAAATGCACACGGCAGCGGATCAAGCTTTACATGTCTAACTCGCATCGCTCTGTGACAAAAGTGCTGGCTTTTATAGTGCATATGGGTGGCCTAACGTACTGCTGTCTCTACCATAATGTGCGTTTTTCCTTGCACCAAACGTGGCATATTGTGCGTTAGTCCCTGCACCAAATTTTACATAATAAGAATTTTTGCGCCGCATGTATCGTCTTGTGTATTTTTAACAACAAATGTACTGTATCGTGCGTTTGCTCTTGCACCAAAAATTCCATTATTTGTTTTGGGTCTTGCACCTAATCGAAGTGTGCCCAATGTACTATTATATAAATTATGCGCGATGCAAAGGATAAAACGCAAAAATCCGGCTTCTTAATAAAAGGTCCCGATTGTTGAAGTCATTATGTTCCCTAACAGAAAGTTTTCTTTTTAAAAGTATCGGTCGCGAAACTGTTTCACTTGTAGTAGAATTATTCAATAATATTCAATAACAAACATCTTGACTTCTGGACTTACTTGTCAGTTTTCAATAATGCTCATTTTTTTTTATTACATAATTTGGCTAACTTTTTATATGTTTTTTTTTTCCTCTAAATGTTCCTTGGATAAAAAAATGTGCCGTAATATGCGTCTTTTGCACCAAATGTATCGTAATGTGCGTAACGTGCTTTTATCTTTGCATCAACCTTCTCAAAAATAATGATACAAAAATGTCAAATGGAGCAATTATTTTTCAATCAAACTTCGGCCCTCGCTTGATATTTAACAACTTTTGCTTAAAACGATTTGTCCCAAAATTAATTTGAACAACTTCAAAACTCATCTTCGCTTTGAATAGGTGTCAAGTTACAAGAGATCATATTATTTTAAAGTTTTACCTTAAATACACAAGAATGTAGGGGGGATTAGTCCACTTTAACACAGGACGGCATTACAGCTATACAGTCAATGGCTTTTAATCCCAGTGGAATGCCGTGTGAGTCCCCGGCAGAGTAGAATAGGACCACCCTCTTTCTTACCGAGGTGTCGTACAAGGCGACTAAGGTAAATATGCAAGCAAGTTCATCTGCACACAGAGAAGGAAAACTCTGCAATTATATCAAAACCCTCGCCAATCCGTCTGCCAAGCGTGGTGAGTATGGCATTTACCCCTCATGTTATTAAGAGAGGCCCGTGCCCCAGCAGTAGGGACGTATATGGGCTGATGAAGGAATGACGAAAGCAACTATTAAGGGACCGCTTAGCAAATGAAAGGTTAGTTTTATTGTGGGTTGGTTAGGAATTATTTAAAAAAATACGAATAAATGCAACAAGAGTGCACGATTCCAACACATTTGGTAATAATTTCGTTATAAAGAACCGTATATAAATTACGTACAGTTAAATTCGTTTTTGGATTTATGTACGGATTTATAATAAATTTTCACTTGCTCAGCGATGAAGGAAAACATCGTGATGAAACTCAGATGTCAAAAAGAAAATTAGATTTTGAAAGACGAGCGGTCCACCAACCCGCATTGGGCCAGCGTAAGTGGACTAAGGCCTTAATCCCCTTCGTGTTTCGAAGGGAAGCTCGTGGCCCTCGGCGGGGACGTATATGGGCTGGTAAAAAATATAAACTTTTATTATATATTTTTTTTTTATTATAAGATGGGTTAACTCTTGACCTCAATCTTGACCATAAGGTCAAAGATGAGGTCGACGATGGAGCGAGTTAACCCAGAAAATGCCTATAAAGGCACTGGTACTCCCACGCACCGACGGAACACAGCAAGCTGTTTGGCGTCGGACTTCGGTAGGAGGGTGGTCGCGAACCAGACGGCCCTTTACAGAGCCTACCACACCGCATGAGACCATAGGACGACACTTCAGATTCAGAAAAAAAAGAAGTGTCTTTGCCTGGGATGGATTACTAGGAGGCAGGTCTCATTTGTGTTTCCTTAGTCTTACGACACCCACGGAAAGAGATGGGGTGGTGTTATTCTCAACCGATCACCACACGGTTAGCCTACAGCTAAACACAGCTAACATAGACATCCTTACAAATAATAATCCCCTTTGATTGAGGAATATGTGACATACAAAAGTCCTCATTCATCTAAGCAACACAAAAAAGGATATGTCGCAATTTATCCATAGAGTCTAAAATTAGATTACCCGAAACGAACATTGAATACATTGAATGCCCTATCAATCATACAGCATAGGCCTTTGAATATCGGTTCCGATGATATGACTAGTGTTGGGAATAATATCGATAATACGGGACATTATTTTGCGGGACTCTTATTTATACCAATTTCTCTTTTGATCCTGTGTGCCGTAAAAGGTAATATGAATTTTGCTGTAGGTACAGATACAGATTTACAGTCAATATTATTATATTAAAGACAGGATATACGCTTGTTTTTTAAAATTTATCCAGACTAGCTTTTAGCTCGCGGCTCCGCCCGCGTATACTACAGGTCCTTTCCCAAGGTCTAATCTATCTTTTTATCAAGTTACACCAAAATCGGTTCAATAGTTTAGGCTTAAAAGCGTGACAGATAGAATGTTTGTAATGTATAGATGTTTGTTACTCTTTAACGTTCAAACGGCTTGACCAATTTTGATAAAATTTAGTATAGAGGTACCTAACCTCCTGGATTAACACATATATTACATAATATTCCAAAATTCCCACGAGAACGAAGTCCCGGGCGGAAAGCTAGTAATTCATAAAGCAAAAGCGCTATTACAAGGAGAAACTTACCTAATTTTCACTTAATAATTTAACGTCACCCACTTTAGTTCACCACTAATGTGATTAAAGGTATAAAATTCGGGACAACCACCCTAAAATCCGGGACCGCGGCAGAACTATGTCCAACAGGCCTTAGCCCCGATTCGTTTTACGACGCTCTCAAACTCTATAGAGATTGGATCCGGAAGAAATGAGCCCAACGAAGGATTCAATGCGAAAATGGAACGAATCTTGTAAAGATATGAAATTTGGTATTTGTCTAGTAACGTTTCAGTCAGTTAAACTGACTTCAAAAATAAAACAGAAGTACTTAAAAGCAAATAATAAAGATAACATTATCAAATGTGGTAATTAGGTGGCGGCGGGCCGAGGAAAAGTGATTTATTATAACCTAAAATGGCCATAAAAAATTGGAATACGATTGTTGTCGATGCATTATTGGAGATAATATACACAGATATATACGTCGAACTTTTTTATTGGGGGTTGAAAACAAAATCAACCAAAAAAATGCCTATAGTATAAAAATCCGGACTGCCCATAAATGGCGTCAGATTTTTCATCGCATTTCTGGGTCACTCTCTAAATTGCGGTTAGAAGGAATTTCCCCTCAGAGCCCTTTGACTTTGGCCTTTTCAACGTGATAGTTGATCTTCTTTGATCTTATCTCCAAGCAATATATCTCGTTGATAAGATCTACAGATTTGGTCAAATAGAACGCTTTTACAGCAGATAAAAAACAAAAATAACACAATTTATAGATAGTAAAAGACTAAAATACCTATAATCATAGGTATAGCTACATAAGACTACATCAATCACGTAACCTAGTTGTCCATAATAATATAGCTCAGTGGAAAAACCTTGTAAAATATTTTAATGTGCTGGCTATCTTTGTAGTGTCAAATAAACTTATTATTTATTTATTTTACTACATAGTAGTGCAATAAAGACGCTCAATGACAGCGGTCGGGTTTTAATTTCAATATAATTCCCGGCTACGTATTAATCCTGACACATTGTAAGCACCAGCCCTAACAATAGCAATAATACAGGAACATCCTAGTTCAGGCATATTTATTATTATTTCTGCCATGTTATAATTAATAAATAATTTGAAATTTGAACCCCAAAATTAAAAATTTATTATTTTGAGTTACGTATAAGTAAATATACATTATATATTCACATTATTTTTCGTTTCTAGGCTTAGATGTTCAGCAAATATAGTTTATAAATAAATTGAAACCACAAACCATAAAAACAAAGTTATTTTGGTTTATTGGAAAACTTTTCGTTTTCTTTTTAATAAACAAAGTTAACGAAGTTATTTGGAAATTTATGATGTGCCCATATTAAAATAGTGTCTGAGAAAAGTAATAAAATAAAACTCAATATGAAACAAGTTAGGCTGAAAGGTGCAAAAACATCTTGAGGTCTTTATTCTTGAACTGATGAAATATTAAGTGTTTACTTTGTCATATTGTTAACCGACTTCCAAAAAAAAGAAAAGGTTTACGAATCTAGATTTATTTTAAATTTTAGTGAATTATTGCTAAAAGAAATCACATCACATTTCACACTAATATTATTTTTCGATACTAGACGAAAGTTTGTAAGTGTGTGTGTGTGTGTGTGTGTTTGTTACTTCTTTATGCTCAAACGGCTAAACACATTTTAATAAAATTTTATATAGAGGTAGCTGACAGCCTGGATTAAAATATTGGTTAGAAAATTTTCCCGAATTCCTACAAAAAAGAAGATCCAGGCGTAATTTCGAGTGTGAATATTTTCTCTCAATTCAAGAATGAGGTTCTTGTTAAGCGATGGTTAAGTTATATTTTTTGACTTAGCAGCACGAAGTTTGAGTTGCGCTCCCAAGTATTAATTGCTAAAGTTCTGAACTGTATTGCTTATGAGACGTTTTTCCTTTTGCGGTCGACGATAGTCTGAGCACTTTTTTTTTTATTATAAGAAGGGTTAACTCTTGACCTCAATCTTGACCAAGGTCATAGATGAGGTCGACGATGGAGCGAGTTAACCCAGAAAATGCCTATAAAGCACTGGTACTCCTACGCACAGACGGAACACAGCAAGCTGTTTGGCGTCGGACTTCGGTAGGAGGGTGGTCGCGAACCAGACGGCCCTTCACAGAGCCTACCACACCGCATGAGACCATAGGACGACACCTCAGATTCAGAAAAAAATAAAGTGTCGTTGCCTGGGATAGATTACTAGGAAGCAGGTCTCATTTGTGTTTCCTTAGTCGCCTCTTACGACACCCACGGAAAGGGATGGGGTGGTGTTATTCTGAACCGATCACCACACGGCACTTGATTAAAGAAGTTATTTTTTGTCGTTTGTGCTCCTTTGACGTTGGTATTTTATTTATTAAGTCTTATTAGATGAAGACTTCCATGCTGGACTGGGAGTGAAAGAAAGTCTTTGAATGTGCCAGCTGCCAACTTCACCCTGGAATACTGTAGAAGCCGCGAGGGTTTTACTGTATCGTGGGCAAAAGGCTCACATCTTATCACCACTTTACTCATGTTCCATCTAATAACCCTCATGATAAAGGTCAAATGTGGCGTCAAGTAGTCCTAGAACTACGTGGCGTTCTGCCTACCCCTAATGGGATTTTAGGCGTGAGTGTATGGAATAATAATATTTAAAAAATCTAAACGTACAAACCTATTTTTTGTGATCTTAACACTAAATAAAGATGAGAATGGGAACTTTTCTCTGACCGCCGTCCACAGGGGTGGATAAGGTTGTGACATATGTCATTCTGAAGATTATAACACTACCTTTATTTTTTGGTATGACATCAACAACGAATCAATTGCAGGTAGTGAAATACGAATCATTTTATAATAAACTAGCTTTCCGCCCGCAGCTCCGCCCGCGTGGACTACAGGTCGTGCCCAACTGTGGGATAAAATGTAGCCTATGTCCTTTCCTTGGCTCTAATCTATCTTTGTACCAAATTTCATCAAAATCGGTTCAGTAGTTAAGGCGTGAAAGACGGACCGACAGACATACAGACAGACAGACAGAGTTACTTTCGCATTTATAATATTAGTAAGGATTTATTAGATTTGAATTCTTATGCTTTGAGCCTTCAACAGTGGTATACAAGGACATCAAAGTCATATAGCTTCGTTTTATTAAATTTCACCAACAAGAGTAGCGTTGTTGCTGAAATTTACAAGAAATAAACTAAGAAGCTATTATTGTTACCATTCAAATGACGTATGTCACAACCTTATGCACCACTGAGGCCGGATTAAAAGTCATACAATAAAATGGTTCTTAGTACATTCCCTGAACAAGTCTCCTTGTAGGTGACATATAAAGAAATGAAGCTGTTGTTATGACCTTTAAAATGACATATGTCACAACCTTATATACCACTGGGGATGGATTCGCCCATTCTTCTTTTATAGAGAAAAAAATTCCCAATCTCAAATCTAGTAAGTCTACTGGGAAAGAAAATCCCAGTAGTTCGACTGGTAGGACTACTCAGTAAGACTACCGGGAACACCCGGAGATCCCTTGAGTTTAAAGGAGTGAAAACTGTTAATGCAATTATTTAGAAAAAAAAAATCTGAAGCCAAACAAAACATAAGTAAAGACACTAACCTTCTAAGACAAGATAGACGTGCAAACTCCGTAAAAGAAACGAGTATAATGAGATTAAAACAATCAAATCTTAAGTCTTCTTTAATATCCATATTGTAATTCAGCCAATCAGCGTTTGAATAGCTCCAGACCAGTAAGGGGATGCAAAAACCGAAATAAATCTTGAAGCAAGACGCTTGCAAATGTAGGTTCTCATTTAAAATTCTACCCCACAAAGTAATTCGTGTGAATCTAGAAGACTACTATTGTTCGAAGAGTTCTAAGGAGAAATTAGTGAGTTTTTAACCGACTTCAAAAAAGGAGGAGGTTTCTCAATTCGACCGTATAATTATTTTAATGTATGTCCGCGGATAACTTCGTCGTTTATGAACCGATTTTGATTATTCTTTTTTTGTTGGAAAGGAAGTATCCCAAGGGTGGTCCCATGGTAAGGAAACCAGGATCTGATGGTGAAATCCTGAAGAAATTGAGGGAAACTCTCGAAAAAATTGTCTTTTTGGGATTGAAGTCGGTGACTCTTACGTTTTTGACGTGGAATTATTGATTGCTGCGTTTAGGTAGTACAAACTAATATGGCTGAAGAAGAATGATGGTGGAATGGAAGTCACATGTCTTCAACTTTACATTGCAGCAAAATAATATAATAAAGAACGAAACTCTAATGCGGTTTTTAGTTGTTTGAAAGTTTACGTAAATGAGATGGTATTCTTAATCATTGTTCAGAATTGGTTCAGCTATTAAAGAGTTTTAAGTGATAAGTGTTAAAGGTTATAAAACAAACCAATTCGCTCCATTGTCATAAGTTTTGAAATTGCACGATGGGGGGACCTTGTACAGGTTAATGTTAAAAATTCCTCAGCCGAACATTTTCAACTTTTAAATATGAAAAGAGAAACTCTATAAGAAGAAATGAAGTAGATACACGTACCTAATGATAAATGAATGAAAATCTATTTGTAGTCAAAAGAAACACAAACTCGTGTCATGCAAACGATTAAACAGCAGAAATGCAAATCCTCTCCATCCATTATCCTCACATGACACAACTCCAAAGCTAACCGACTTGGCACCACGATATATCGCGATGCAAAATCGGATTTCCTTTTAGGACCCCTGCCAAGTTTGACAGTACTTTGTGATTGGGCTGTTAAGCTTAACACTTGACTTTCTGTCCTTATTTGGTACGAGTAACAGAGAAAATTGCACTTCGATTAAGGTGACTACAGCACCTAAATTACGATTTTAATGATGCGTAGATAAGCATGACGCACTGCATCAAATCGAAGAAAAAAAATACTACGGTAATATTCAGGACATAAACTAGATAAGTAATTTGCTGAAAATATGATTCAGCACTTTTGGTTCGATAGAAAAAGCTCACAAAGTCACCTCTAAATAGCCAATATTGTGTATCTTATAAGCTGTAAAAACGATAGTAAAATGCACACAGGAACTTGAATTTGCTATCAAAAATGTTCGTGATTAAACACTCTCGTAGTTAACACATTTTTCGATTTAAGCTGTTATCTTTCCATATATCTCATTTTTCTATCTTTCGAACATATTTTTACGCACGCACGCTTTCATAGTCCGTAAACTTCGTGTATCGACACTGTTCGCACTGCCGGCCCAGGCCTGTTGAGAGACGGACATGGCACTATTCCTATGTGTGCTGCCTTTATCGGATGCTGCAGTCGCCTTAATGCTGTCGAAAAACACAGAATGTAAATTTTGTTAGTCTATCGTCAAAAAAATTGCTTACGGTATCTGGAAGCGCCAGGTAGGTCCGTACTCAGGTGCGCTCAGACTCTGATCTACACTTAAGCAGTCGTCTTTGTCATTTTGATAGTGAGAGTAGAAGACAAATAACCAAGCATAGATCAAGACTTGAGTCTCCTTCTGTAATATGGGTCTTATACTTTGAGGGCACCATCATTATACAGTCTAAACGCACGTTATTTAGGGCTATGCTGGTTCTTCTATTTTAATGTCCTATATTGTACCCTTTCTAGGGTATATTTATACTAGCTTCCTGACCGGAACTTCGATCCCATGGGAATTTCGATAATGAATTATACACATAAACCTTCCTCTTGAACCACTCCGTCGATTGTTTAAAACCTTATGAAAATATATTCTGTAGTTTTTCAGTTTTTCGCCTTTAGACATATAGAGAGACAGAAGCGGTGGGAGACGTTATTTTGTAATATAGTATGATTTGATTGCTTTAAGTACCCTTTCTGGGGGACAATAAAATATATGAAAAACTGTTAACTTTTACGTCTGATCGCAGAAGTTTTATGGAGAGACGAATTACAAGAGGTGAAAATGTATAAATTGACGCGCTTCTGTCCGTAGGTGAGTATAGGTACTCAAATCTGATCCAATAATCACATACAGACTATAAATATCTATTGAGACTATTTGATCTCAAGTCTTTATCTATACTTAAGTGTGCCGTGTGGTGATCGGTTGAGAATAACACCACCCCCTTTCTTTCCGTGAGTATCGTAAGAGGCCACTAAGGAAACACAAATGAGACCTGCCTCCTATTAATCCACCCCAGGCAACGACACTTCAATTTGTTCTGAATCTGAGGTGGTGTCCTATGTTTTCATGCGATGTGGTAGGCTCTGTAAAGGGCCGTCTGGTTCGCGACCACCCTCCTACCGAAGTCCGACGCCAAAAAGCTTGCAAAAAGGCATTTTCTGGGTTAACTCGCTCCATCGTCGACCTCATCTATGACCTTAGTCAAGATTGAGGTCAAGAGTTAACCCATCTTATAATTTTAAAAAGTATTGATTGTCTCTTTCCCTCACTATCAAAATGATAAAGACGACTGCTACTTAAGTATAGATCAGAGTCTGAGTCGCGTTAATACGGACCTAAAACTTGGCTACGGAACCAGTAGTAGGGGAGGCGAGTCGTTTGAATTCTGTCGTTGTATTTGAATTGGAAATTTTACCGCCTTTAATCTAAAACCGACGCCGGGTGACGGTACGTGTGCCGTTACCCTGCTAATTATGGCTTTGATGATTTTTGGATTAATTTTAGGAAGTGAATTCGATTAAATATTATTTTGGGTAACTAATTGGGTAACGAATAAATTATTTAATCTATACACATTTATAAAGAGTAAGATTTGATTGTTTGTTTGTTTGCATTGAATAGGCTCCGAAACTACTGGACCGATTTGAAAAATTATTTCACTATTAGAAAGCTACATTATCCCCGATGGACATAGGCTAACCCGAATTCCCACAGGAACGAAGTCCCGGACGGAATGCTAGTTCTTTAATAAACTTATAACTTGCTTATAACGTTCTTTGAAAAATTGTGTTTGCAAACGTGATTTCGCTTTCAGAGTTTTATTGACGGCTAGTTTGGTTGAGTGGTAGTGGCACTGCCTCTTGATCGACGGGTCCTGGATTCGAATTCCAGTCAGGGCAAATATTTGTGTAATAAAACAGATGTTTGTTCTCGAGTCATGGGTGTTTGTGTCTGTCTTTGTGTGTGTTCCGAGGGACCCATAACACAAGGGAAAACCTTAGGCTGGGCGTTTGAGTGTATGGATTTTTTTTTACATTGGGTCCTTTTTTGTTAGAGAAACGTTCCTTGGTGAGAGTTGCATGGTTTGGTTGGCTAATTGATTCCCATAGTAACCCAATATGTGATATGCAGATTTAACTACACACATCAACACAGTCTAATAGGGATATTGCACGATATTTCATACAAAACAGGTCTGTTTGAGAAGCTATAAAAGCATACTCGAGATACTATAATATGGAGGGCTATAATTTTCAGACGAGCAAGTACTGAACCTGAATTTTCAATTCTAATCAATAAATTTTGTATTACTTGAAATTTGTGAAAACGTGACGGAAACGAAAACGAAAATGCACTTTTTTCCTGCTTTTTGCATGAAAACAATCGAATTTACGCATTTTTTTTTTCATTTTCGTCACGTTTTCACAAATTTCAAGTAAAAATAAATTTATTGACTAGATTTGAAAATTCAGGTATAGCACTTGCTCGTCTGAAAATTATAGCGCTTCATGTATCTCGAGTATGCTCTTGTAGCTTCTCAAACTACCTCTTCTGTATAAAAAATTGTGCAATATCCCTAGACCGTGTTGATGTGATATGTTTTAACGCCAGTACTCTTGTTCCACCCTAAATTCATAAAAGAAAATACCAGCTGAAAGTTAGATAACGAAATATTTCAAAAAAGTTATATAAGTAACTCTTAAAAAGAATACTTCCAAAAAACGTGCAAAAAATCTCAACAATTTCTTTTCCTCGAAGACAGGTATTCACTTTTAGTATTTTAACAAATGCCATTCGAATACTTTTCTCGTAAAAAGCGAGGCCGATGAAATAAAAAAAAAGTTTCTCCTCTCCATTGTTTTCAAGTTTGAATGAGTGTTGTTTTGTAAAGGATGTTAGTCGATTTTCACTTTGTTCTCTTTGAATGATGGAAAGATTTTTCTTCTAAGACCCTCATTTTATAGCGTCGTGGTGTAATGGCTCGTAACTAAGTGAAGCGCTCGTAGCCCAGTGGCTCTCGCTTATCTCAACCGATCAGTGAGGTTAAGTAACGTACACAGAGGCAGGGAACCTGATGGGTGACCAAAGTGGCAATTTATCACGAGCGTTTCCGTGCTTCGGAGGGCACGTTAAGCCCTCTATTCCCCATTGCCACCACCTCGATCGCCACCACTGGTGGCAATACGGATTTTTTTTACTTAATGCCACCACTGGTGGCTATGAGGAATATTAATTATTTAATTAATATTTCCAAGAAGATTTAATACTAATTACAAAATAGGATCTCTTTGCATGTAACCTTTAACCACTAAGATAGATAAGTAATTTATTGACAAACGTCACACAAAGGGCATTTTCCTTTTAAGATTTCCTCATTAAGTTGAAAATTTTCATGTTTATCATAATTGTTATTTCTAATTATGGCTGAAAGTGAGTTAGTGCTCATTAAAAGGAGACACGGAACTATTTTCCTCCATGAAGGATACCAATATAACACTAAGAGGAAATTCGACAGTGGAATAACTGTGTGGGAGTGCGTTAACCGAAAAAAAAAGAAGTGTAAAGGACGTATCAAAACTAAAGTAAGCACACTTTTTACCCTCCACCTCTCTATTCCGGTTTATAAAAAGATCTGGTAATAAAATAATAATAATAAAAAAATATTTCTAAACTTTAAAAATATCAAATAAGAGCAGGTATTCTGAGATAGGAGACTTTTTCTCAAAGTTAAATAATTAATTCTTGCCTATTACAGATTAACCAGATTTTAAATTACAATCCACATAGCTGTGAACGCAATGATGCGAAAAACGAGATTGATCTGAATATATATAAATTGAAAAGAGAATTAACAACACAAAACTATCCTAATGTTCCCCAAACGTACAATAGCATGGTTGCTGAATTTGAAGATTCTGGATTAAATATAATTCAAGAAATCCCAAATTTTAATAGCATCAAAACATCACTTTACAAACACCGTAATGATACAGCCGAAGTTCCAAAACTTAAATGTAACATGGTCGAGGAAGTTAAAATTCCACCAAAATATGAAGGCTTTTTACTGGCAGATTACTTATTCAACGGCCAAAGAATTATAATATTTTGTACAGAGTACGCAAGGCAAATATTATGTGAAATCCACGACTTTCTAGCAGATGGAACATTCAAAAGTTGCCCATCACCCTTCGACGAGCTCTACACTATTCATGGAGATTTAGGCAGTTCCATCCATCACACTGGTATACAGCCATTACTGTATGCTCTTATGACCAGTCGAAGTTTGGAATCTTATGAAATTTTATTCACATTAATCAAAACTCGGGTGCCTGGCTGGAACCCAAAAACTTTCAAAACAGACTACGAAACAGCGGCAATGACGGCCATTGCGAATGTATTTCCTTCTGTAGTAGTTAAAGGATGCTATTATCACTACAATCGTGCTATATGGAAAAAAAGTGAGAAATTGGGAATTAAAAAATCGCAAGACCCTTTGCAAATAAGAGAAGTAGCACTAAGTGCCGTATTACCTTTGTTGCCAATATCAGATATTGAAAAGGGTTGGGAATATATAACTCGCTTTGAGAGTAATGTGCCTGAAATTATACAATTCAGAAAATACATGGAAAAACAATGGCTAAAAAAAGATTTTTTATCCGTTTGGTGCGTTTTTGGGGACAATCATCGTACGACAAATTTCTTAGAAGGTTGGCATTATAAAATAAACCAGGTATTGGGTAAAAACCCGAATTTGATGCACTTTTTGGGGAAGATAAGTAAAGATGCAGCCTATTACAAAGTAAGAAATGTGCAGCGTAAAAATAACATGAAACCAGCAACAAAACGGAGTAAAAAAACAATACTTAATAACGAATTTATACAACAGTGTCAACTTGAGTTCATAGAACAAAATCTACCAGTTGGTCAATTACTGGAGATGTTACGACATTAATGCAAAAACATATAAAAATATAATACGTTTGTTAGAACTGGCTTTTATTAAAATTCAACTGAAAACCCATATAAAAAATTAAAAATCTTCGTAAAACCCGTACATTTATATCCCTTTCGGTCACTTTTACAACTGTTTTATTTAACTTTGCCTATCTTTCTTCCAAAGTAACCCACCATCTTGGGTCGATACAATACTTAATAGTATTTTTTCTTAACCAGTTAAGAAAACTTAGTTATGAAAGTGCACCCATTAGTTTTAATCCACCAGTTAGTGGTGGTGGCGATCAGGAAGAATATTCCTCATGACCACCAGTGGTGGCAATTAGGCGGCAATAAAGAAATATATTCCTCATAGCCACCAGTGGTGGCATTAAGTAAAAAAAATCCGTATTGCCACCAGTGGTGGCGATCGAGGTGGTGGCAATGGGGAATAGAGGCGTTAAGCTGTCGGTCCCGGCTGTTGTCGATTGACTACAGTCGTTAAAACCAAGAGAGGCCATTGTGCGGTATGTAAAACTCTGACACCAGGGTTGGCCAAGCTAGCCACACACTTACCAGAAGAAGAAGTCTAAGTGGTAACGTACCAGGGCTCAAGGGCCATAAAATTATAATTGTGACCACTTCATCCATTCAGATGGCGAAATTCAGAACTATGAAACCTGATACACTTGATGATATCTACAAGGGCGTCGCCTAGGGGGGCAGGTAGGGGCAGCTAGAGATTAAAAAAATGTAGCCAACTGCAAAGCAACCAAACTTGCAACAGTTTTTATTACAATTCGCCATAGAGGCAAAGACTCGCGCTACAAGTGTAAAACTTCATGCCCTTTACTGTACCTACAATTCATATATTTTTTCATCCTCCATAATATTAACTTCATGACTGAAGTCATGACCTACGGACCTACGGAGCCGAAACGTGGAACATGACAGTGAGGTTGGCCTACCGATTGCACGTCGCTCAGCGAGCAATGGAGCGCTCCATGCTCGGAATCTCGCTAAGGGATAGAATCCGAAACGAGGTCATCCGACAGAAAACCGGAGTGATGGATATTATCCAAAAGTGTAGCAAGCTGAAGTGGCAGTGGGCTGGCCATGTCTGTCGCAGAACCGACGAGCGTTGGAGTAGACAGGTTCTCGAATGGAGACCACGTCTTGGCAAACGTAGTGTAGGACGCCCCCCAGCCAGATGGTCAGATGACCTAAAGAAGATAGCGGGTAGTGGCTGGATGAAAACATCGGAGGATCGTGCAAAGTGGCGCACCTTGGGGGAGGCCTATGTTCAGCAGTGGACTGCAATAGGCTGATATGATGAATATTAACTTGCCCCCACCTGGGCCAAGGGATGGCGACACTCTTGGACAGCTACCTTAACTAAGGGTGCTATTGCTAACTGAACGTTAAGTTGCTAGATAGCTAGAGAGCAAGATTTACTCATCTCCAAAAAAAAGGATATCGTAAAAAAGTTATTTTTCCAAGTGAACAAAGTCTTGAACGAAGAGCTTCCACGCTAGACTGGGAGTGAAAGAAAAACTTGAAATATACCAGCTAACAGCTCTTCCCAGCCATACTGTATACAATATTCAGTAATAGGGGACTCGAGGGTTTTGCTACATAGTGGGGCAAAAGGCTGACCACCTCTCGCCACTGCACATCATCCTTACTTCCTTACTAATATTATAAATGCGAAAGTAACTCTGTCTGTCTGTCTCTCCGTCCGATTTTGATGAAATTTGGTACAGAGATAGACTAGAGTCCGGTAAAGGACATAGGCTACATTTTATCCCACAGTTGGGCACGATATAACCTATAATCCACGCGGGCGGAGCCGCGGGCGGAAAGCTAGTGTTTCATATAATAACCCTCAGAATTTATGCTAAACGTGGCATCAAGTGCTTCTGAACTACTAGAGCTCTGCCTACCCCGTATGGGATAAAAGGCGAGAGCGTAAGAACGAATTCGTGGTTATGGGGCTCGTATTTAATACACTACGCATGTCTATTTCCAACTGCACATTTAATATCTATGCATAATTCAACCGTCAATAACATCCGTAACCTTTGAGTGCATATTGCATGTGTTATTAACATAACGTAGCTCGATGCATCTCAAAAGCTACAGTATCGATTAAACTGTCTTCCTCTTAAAGAGTAACATGTAACGGAACTTCAGTTAAAGACAGTTCTGGGAGGTCTTTGTGGAGTAGTTTTGGAATAGCGAAGTATTAAGCGTCAAATATCCTTCTATTATAAATGCGAAAGTTTGTGACGATGGATATGTGACGGCCGGTTTGGTCGAGTGGTAGTGCCGCTGCCTCTTGATCGGCGGGTCCTGGGTTCGATCCCCAGTCGGGGCAAACATTTGTGTGAAAAGCAGATGTTTGTTCTAGGTGGTGGGTGTTTGTGTTTGTCTTTATATGTGTGTTCCGAGGGACCCACGACACAAGGGAAAACCTTAGTGTGGGCCTTTGAGTGTGTAGCGTTTATTTATTTTTATATGTCACCGGAAAATTTTAAAAACCGTAATATTAAAATTTTACTAGTCATATTACAATCTCCCGTGATATTACAATTTGCCTAGTAAAATGAATTAAGCGTTTTTAGGTTTGGTTAGGTTAAGTTAGGTTACATTAATATTTTAAAAAAAAGTCCGTCAATGTTAAAAAAAGATGGGGCAGTTCACAAAGTACCGAGAGTTTATAATATTACTAAGTCAAGTTACAATATTACGGGTTTAATCATATTACGGTGACAGATACATAGATAGATGGATGTCTGTAAATTGTTACTTCTACACGGAAAAACTACGAAGTTTTATGTTTATGTGAAATATTTTAATCAATTATACTGGTCGGAGTATCTAATTCATAATTAATATTAGAATTAAACGATAATTCACCACTGATTGCTAGGAAATTAAAATAATTTGATTCTACCTCCACTATTCGGCCTATCACTCTCGCCCCTTTCACTCGCCCCATTCACTCGCCCAACCAGTCTCGGTCTTCACACTCGCCCTGCCACTCCGAGAGGGATTCATTGAGTCGCTTGCCATTGGTGACGGATCCGAACTACAAAGTCATTAAAATTACTTACATTTATTACTTACTTAAAATATTAACTTTAATTTTAACAACAGTAAATCATAAAATAAATAATAAACTTACAAATAAATAATTTAAAAGACTTACTCGCTTCTTCTTCTTATCATTTAGATATAGTCAAGTGTGTGGGCTAACTTGGCAAAACCTGGTGTCAGACTTTTCAAACCACCAAATGGCCTCTTACTCGGTTTTAACGACAACAGTCGGGACCAACAACTTAACGTGCCCTCTGAAGCACGGAAACGCTCGTGATAAATTGCTAACTTTGTTCAACAATCAGGTAATGAACTCTATGTATGTTGCTTTACCCCACTAATCGGTTTCTCGCAATTGTTTAAATTTTAAACTTTAAAACATTATTCCGTACGCATAAGATTCAAAATGACACAGTCCAGCATGAGTCTCTTGACAGTACCTACTTAAAGAAGTTGAATTGTACTCTCATTGAGCACAGACTCTACAGAGCAAACCTTAAAACTGCCGCCGCCTGACCGCAAACTACAGAACGACATCGAAGTTTAGTAATTGCTAAAGTTTAATCCGAATATTGCGAGGGATAGGGCGGTGCCATAGAAATTTGGAGAGATGGGAGGAATATACGGTTCATATCACGGACGACTTTAACGCCATTATGCGTAAAAAGTCAGTCTCACTGATGCAGCTCTTACGTAACAGTAACAACAGCATTCTGAAAATGATCGCAGCCAGACCGGACTGCCCCATCCAAAGGCACTGGATGATGGTTGCCCTTGGCCTAAATAATAGATAATTATTATTTTGACATGTTCCATGATAATTCATCTGATTTGATTTGATTTCATAGGTGAAGACCTATTATTACGGGGGTGCGAGTCTGTACCACTAATTATACGAGATATAAAATCATCAGAAAGTCTTCAACCTAAGCATCTATTCTGTAAGTAGACGAACGATTTCGATATGTAACTAAATTGTTATTTAAATTTTTGCGTCTTGTGCAGATTCAATTTGATTTCTAACCAAACTATAAACAAGCTACTGTGCTCTATACAACCCCACTTGAACATTTCAAGTTATTGTTATAATGGGTGACTCTGAATTAGTTAGCGAAAGTTAAGGATGTGTACACCTTTCCTAAGAGAATACAGAAGAGTTATATGTGGCAAAAATGTCTATTTTTTTTTTTTTTTTTTTTTTTTTGGTCTGTATTCTCTTCAAAAAAAAAAAATTTTACCTTTGAAGAGAATACAGACCAAAAAAAAATAGACATTTTTGCCACATATAACTCTTCTGAGCAACTGAGCTGAAGTAAAAAAAATATTAAATAACTAGGTTCCTTAGGAAAAGTTGTTCAGTTTTATGGACAGAAGGATAATTATCAACTAAAGTTTCGCTATCTAATTAATTTAGACACCTAGCACATTATTATTAATTTAATTATTATTACATAATTTAGACGCTATTTAATTATTTTAAACACGCGTTTCCTGCGCTGTAGATGCTGGTTTTTGCGTTTTCATAGATTTAAACGCGCGTAAAACGCAATATAAATGCGTGTGTGAAGCGCATTCAAAAAGCGCGTACAAAGGGTCGAAGAAAGGGTAGAGGGCGGGCGACTACGAGCTACAACAGCGCGTTTGTATCGCTGTATATGCGCATATCGAGATCCCGATATGTCGAGATCCCTCGGATACGTACTGAGCGCTATTCTTCTTCTTTTATATTGCTGGCAGTGCGCAGTGGAGTGGAATTCCCTGCCGGCGTCTGTATTTCCGAGTTCATACAACCCAAATATCTTTAAAGTACGAGTGAATAGGCTTCTTCTGGGTGAGCTCGCTACATCCTCGACCACATCTCTGCCCTAAGCTAGATTGTGGTCAAGAGCGAACCCATTTTTTAATAAAAAAAATATATATATACGTGCAGTAGACGCGCGTTTCACGATCGGTGTGCTTAGGTTACAAGGTTGCGTTCCAATCGCGTTTGAAGAGCGTATACGCGCGTCATCTGCGCGTCGTCAGCGCGTTAAATACGCCGTGTGCTAGGGGCCATAAAGTCATATATTACATGACCGGGAATTTCATCAAAGGGGTCTCTCCCCTTAAATCTCTATGGCAGGGTGTTTTATTACTTTCCATGTTAGTTAGATTAATAGTCGAAAGGGTTCAAATAGTTGTAACTCGTTTCTATTGCTTTAACTACTTACTGATACCTAATTTAAGTCGGGTTATGTCGTCCATTATTTACTTACCTACACCCGTTCTAATCCTATTACAAATGCGAAAGTAACTCTGTCTATCTGTCTGTTTGCTACGTTTTTACGCCTGAACTACAGAACCGATTTTGATGAAATTTGGTACAGCGATTGATTAGACCTTGAGAAAGGATATAGGCTACATTATATCCCATAGCTGGGCAATTGGGCATGATATAATCTGTAGTCCACGCGGGCTGACTAGCTTGGGAGCTAGTTTGATAATATAACTCGGCAATAAAAGATTTTCAGAATGCACACGAATACAAAGTCCTATTTCTATAACCAATTAGATTTATCATTAGGGATCTACTACATAGCTAGCACGGCCCGCGACAAACCGCGCGGCACGCCACACCGATAACGGTGAAAATTCACTTTGATTGATCGAGGACACAACGCAAAGGCCTGCATTGCGTGCATCGTCTCTGGCATTGTCATTTCGAGACTTTTTTGACGTTTTATCGCGATATTTTCATGTTCTGTCATTGTTTTGATCTTTAATAGAGTCACGACATAGGTGAAAACTTAGTGTAAGTATCTTGTGTGTTTGGGGTTTATATTTATCTAGATAAAACTTGTGAAGACCTTTATTTTTAAGCGGTTAGATAGATAGATAGATAGATAAAACATTTATTTAACTGACACATTCCACACACAATTACAAAAACTAAAAAAATAAAACAAAAACATTAGTATTTTAACTATTAATTAAAAATAATGTGTTTGGAAGAGTATAGTGTGTGTTTGAGAGTAAGTAGGAATGTGTGTGTGTGTGTGTATGTGTCTGATTATGTGTGAATTTTTCATTGACTATGTATTGCTATGCGGTGAAGGTAAGCATAGTGATGAAACCCACAGGACTCAGAAAAAACAGTTTCTCGAAAGGCGCGGGGTCCACCAACTCGCATTAGGAGTTTAGGACAGGTGGATTATGGCCTAAATCCTCTTCGTGTTGCAAAGGAAGTCACGTGCCCCTCTATGGAGAAGTAGTGGGGCTGATAAAAACAAAAAAAACAATTGTGGCAAAATTTTCAATTTATTTCGTATGTTGTTTTCAAAACATATCTCAAGCAAAATAAAATATGTATATAAAACTCCAAAACAAACATTCCAATTAAACTCCCCCGTCAGCAAAAGGCTGAAAAAAACTGTCAGCTGTTGGTTCAGATCTAAAAACCTGCACTCAAAAAAATTAATAAACCATCCATGCGTGTTTTCCACCCACTGCACTGTGCTACTGCATCGGATATTAATCCCGTTTTCCGGGATTCTAGGACACCGGTATTGTGTACAGATCTTTTGATGTAGACGTGGGATTGTGTTATTGTATAGGAAATCTTCTATCTCGGATTTTATTGAGTACAAAAGATAATTTCCTATTAAATTATTGAAGCTTTTTGACTTATAAATATTTTAGTGTAAAAAGTTTTTTCATATCTTTAAAAATAAGGAAAATATGAATGTTTAAAGCTCTCAATTACACAGAAGAAAATACCAGACTATGATGTCACATCCCCTTACCCGCACTATTTTTTTTTTACCAGCCCATATACTTCCCCACCGAGGGGCACGGGCCTCCCTTCGAAACACGAAGGGATTTAGGCCACAGTCCACCACGCTGGCCTAATGCGGGTTGGTGGAGCGCTCGTCTTTCGAAAATTAATTTTCTTGGACGGGCGAGTTTCATCACGATGTTTTCCTTCACCGTTGTGTAAGTCATAATTAGAAATCCGTACGTAAATCCGAAAAGACGAATTTATTGGTACATCCTTATACGTCCTCGATGGGGACGTATAAGGGGTGGTCAAAAAGGAAGAAATAAACAAAATTTAGGCTTAAGCCTTAGTTAACTGCCTAAAGCCTTGTGTAAAAAAAAACTGCATACTAAAGCTTTAGTATGCAGTGTTAACTAAGTATATGTTTAATATAAATTTTGTTTTGTATAAATGTTTAACGGATTTCTTAAGATAATATATGAGATTTACACTTGTTTGTATGTTTTATGTTACATCTTCTATATATATAAAAGAAAGTCGTGTTTGTTACAACACTTATAACTCGAGAACGGCTGGACCGATTGCCATGGTTTTTGATTTGTTGTATTTCTCTCCGTCCCGAATAGCAGAATAACTATTAAAAACATTGGAAAATTGACGGGAAAATTCCCACGGGAACGAAGTCCCGGGCGGAAAGCTAGTAATAATTAAATAAAATAAATCTTTATTTCTTAAACCAAAGAGCTGATATTATGATTTAATCCACTATGATCACCTAGGTGATATCACCTGGGTGATATTTCTATCGACCTAAATCATTATTTTTTTAATTTCTTGAAATCACCTGATGTAAATTGTAGTAAACTAATATAAAATACATTTTGGCTCGAATGATTTATAGGACGTTTCGAGAAAAGGCCAGTTTGTCGGAAATACATTATTGAATTGAGACTTATTTGAGACTTATTTGTGCCAGGAGGTAACGATCTTCCTTAATACAATTATAGGAGCTTAATATCTACTTATTTGAGAACCAATCTATCCAATCCTTTGTGTACAAGTTAAGTATATTGTATTGTCACCACAAAAACACGTTTATTTATAACACGGTAAACACCATGTTATCTGTGCACCTTCCGGGACATGCATGAAACAGAGTGACAGCTTTTTGTTGCTCTTATTTGTATGAAAAAGTTGGATGTATGCGAGCACACGGACTATAACTCCAAAAATGATATTTTAACGGAATATTGTACAGAGCCATTCAAGCGAAGTTGTTTTAATATAATGTTTTGTGTAAACTTTTACATGGTGGGCTGTGTTGTTCAAAGCGATGAAAGTTTGAAATTTTATAGACAAGGTGTATAATAATTTCTAACTTCGCTTGACTCAGGTTTCAAGTGGGCTCAGGTTATACATTACTTACCGCTCTTGTATCGTTAAAAAGTAAATAGGTAACGCAAGAGAGGCCTTAGTCCAGCAGTGTGATTTAACAGGGGGTGGGGTATAATGCAAAAGGTGGTTCAATCGATTTTTTTTTGTATGAATATGGATGCAACTAAGTGACTTTCTAAAGTGGTAACACGGCTATCTCAGGATTAATTTTGGCGGCAGCTGGACATAGCTATTATCCCGTTTTTTTTTCAGATTTTCACCGTTTTTTATGTCAGCCTCATAAGCAGAGAGCTATAAGCTCAAAACTATGCTAGATGCGTTCTATATCTAGCTTGAACAATCTCTTCCAGCCGACCTATTAAACAAATCAATTAAACTGAGACAGTGTCGGAGGCGTCACGGCCTACTGCTCTTCGTATTGACATTACTGACATACAATAGATTAGTTTCCTTTAGAGATGTTACGCGAAGTCACATACTAGTTCGTATTTGCATTTTTAACTGTTATTTGTTACTGGAGTTAACTGTTACCAGATTCTTTCAATAGCCAAAGTGTAACACTCAATGTGAGATTTTCAAGTCTTCTTCTTCTTATCGTGTAGGTATTATCAAGTGTGTGGCGAACTTAGCTGACTCTGGTGTCAGAGTTTTCAAACCGCACAATGGCCTCTGAATTGGTTTTAACGACTGTAGTCTATCGACAACAGCCGGGACCGACAGCTTAATGTGCCCTCCGAAGCACGGAAACGCTTGTGATAAATTGCCTATTTGATCACCCATCAGGTTCCCTGCCTCTGTGTATGTACGTACACAGAGATTTTCAAATGGCAACAGTGTCATGTTTTTCATAATTTTTCTGCGTACAAGAGATCACTTTTAGTAATAAATTCGATAATGATAAGTTAGCTTTTGAAAACTTTTTATTTGCTTTAAGTTCCTTTGTTTTTAGTTCATTAAATAATAAAATAAAATTCCCAACGGCAGCACATCAAACTATACAGTTAACCTTGACGTCACCAATAACTCTCTCGTAATAACGCTGGCTTTCGTTGTGCAAGTGGGTAATCTCACGTGCTGCTGTCTGCACAAATACTTACAAAGTTGTAACTAGTAAAGTATCTAGTATTTCCTTCCCCTCCCTATAACAGCTCCAGTGCGCGTCAAGAGCGATCGCATATCGCTAATCGTCGTGGGTTATTGATGACCAGCAATTAATCTTGCTCAGACGTCCGAAGGGTTAACCTTTCACTTAACCCTGTTTGTTTTTGTTCCAGTCTTTTTTGGACGGTTTTTGGTGAGAAATTACTGATAGGGTTAACGTTACAGTTAACGCCACAGCCTCAAAGGCCCACAAGTTTTACTTGTTTCGTGGGTCCGTAGGGATACTTACAAAGACGGACAGAAATACACACTCAAACAAACATCAGTTTCTGACACAAATGTTGTATCAACCTGGAATAAAACCCAAAACCTTCGTTTCAGAGCCGCTAGTCATAACCGGTTTATATTTGATTCGTGTTCCTTACTTTGTTGTCTGTTCGAAACTTGGTCAAACTTTGATGGATGACCGTAAGTAACAAAATAAAAACCATCGGAGTCGCATGACGCGCGAGTTTGTCGCAGGCCGTGCTTGCTAAACATGAAGTGCATGAAGTCTAATTCCTCGTATTGCTAAGGAGAAAGGTGGGGAAATAAAACACTATACATACATACATACATAAGCTCACGGCCGTAATCCCTAACTGGATAGACAGAGCATCAGTGGTTCTAGAAGCACTAGATGCCTCGATTGACACAAATTGTGAGGGTTATCAGATGGAACAAGTTGCATAATGGTGAGAGGTGGTCAGCCTTTCGCCCATTATACAGCAAAACCCTCGCATTCCACTTACAGACTTTCACTGTTTACCTGGGAAGAGCTGTGGCACATTCTAAGTTTTTCTTTCACTCCCAATCCAGCATGGAAGGTAATATAAAATTATGCTCAATGTATATTTATTAGTATACTTAGTAGTTCCTAAAACAAGATAAG
Source organism: Aproaerema taeniolella (assembly GCA_949987775.1). Taxonomy (NCBI): domain Eukaryota; kingdom Metazoa; phylum Arthropoda; class Insecta; order Lepidoptera; family Gelechiidae; genus Aproaerema; species Aproaerema taeniolella. Next base: position 3,526,804 of record OX465268.1, on the reverse strand, counting down.
AGATGGCGCTTCAGGAACCTTCAGCTCTATCGCCCATTTACCAACAACATACGTGGCAGTAATACAGCGTGTTATATTTGATGAAACAGCCGGCCGTGGAATAAACCTCGGTTATTGTCAGTAGCAAATAATAATATAAATCATGCTGTATAACGACCGTAACAATGCCAGTGTTAGATGAAAGTGTGATAGTAAAAATGGGATTTTATGATGTTTGGACAATATGATAGAAAGAAAGTAGTAAAACTTTGCGTAGTAGGACAGTAGATAAGTATATCTATACTCATATTAGCTTTTCACCCGGGACTTCGCTCCCGTAGGAATTTTTGAAAATATAACCTAGATACTATAACACCTCTACCGGGGGCAAGGAATGAAAGACGTAACTCTTCTGCGAGGTGTATATTTATGAATGATATACAGGCAATTCCATACAATTTGTCTTTTCAACACATTTGCTCATAAAGTGGGTCTTATTTCATTGTTTTAAGGTTCATAATGATATGTATTACCCAGCCCGTGAGTAATAAAAATAAAGCACTAGTACGTAATGGTTTTTTTTCTAAATTTCAGCAAAGAGCTCCGACCTTATTTTATATTTAAAATTAAGTGTTAATATTAAACTATTTTTAAATAAATTAGTTTAATATTTACTAAATCATTAAAATGTAACAGAAAATTATCATTTATTTATGCTAAAACGTGAAAATATGTAGTTAAGTATTTTTTTTATTATTTGGCCGTATGGCATACTTGTCAATGTGAATCTCATTTTGCGAGCGAAAAAAGAAAAAAATTATCGCGCCTCTTTTTAGATGTTTTCACTTGGTTTTCACAAACGGCATTTGTATTCATCAGATTGTTATTATTGTCAGAAATACAACACAAAATATGTATTCTTCAAGTGCAGAACAGGAAACCTACGTGGTGAGTACACCGCCAGAAATACTTTCCGAGGCGCAACATGCAAGTGATAGCTTGTTGCCGTCAATATCAAAGGAAAGTTTTTATTTCTTTCTTTCCTCGCAAATGTGTTGAAAAACGTCGTATGACACGCGTGCGCATTGGATATTACATTAGAGGCGAGTTTGGAGCCCGAGCCGAAGGCGAGCACACTTGTAGCATAATGTACTATTATGTTAATTAATCACTTACGAATCACTTTACAATATAACGCCTGGAAAAGTGCTATTTGCACGCCTATGATCGCATACATGAAATTACACCGCAAGCTCTCTACAAAGAATAATTCCGGAAGACCAGGTCTTCAATCATTTCGAATACTGACATCGAATACCATTTTAAATCTTTTAAAATGATATTCGAATAATCTTCTTCGAAATGACCGATTGGGAAAGGAGTTGCGTTATGCCAGATCCTCCATGAAGGTCTGCATACCACAATACCGACTCGACTGCAGCGCCATCTGCCGGGCTTATTTGTGAATCTAAACCATCCTCGAATCCACTTGAACACACACAAAAAAATTCATTAGAATCGGTCCAGCCGTTTAGGAGAAGTTCACTGTCAACACACGTACAGAAGCATTATATATATATATATAAAGATTATAAGGAGGAAAGATTTGATTGTTTGCACCGAATAGGCTCCGAAACTACGCTGGACCGATTTGAAAAATTATTTCACCATGAGAATGCTACATTACCTTGAGTAACACAGGCTACATGATTTTAACGAAGTCCCACGGGAACGAAGTCCAGGACGGCGTACTATGTCAAATATGCTTGTTCATATCTTGGATACTTAAGCTTTAGAACAATTTAGTAACTTAAATGTTTGTTATGTTTATTCGTACCTTGGGTTGTTTTGTATGTTTTATGAACGATTTCTCTGTCTGTCTGACATTCAACGAACCTATTTTGATGGAAAATAAGCAGTAGTAACTCAGGTACTAAACGACACCTCCAATTAAATTGTTAATTCTAACAGTTGTTTATAATTTAAATATTATATTTATGTCATATGTATTTATATTGTGTTATTGTATTTAATATAGATATTTGAATGAGTTAGTTAGTTATTTTTTGGTTATTTAGAGTTTTTTTTATCAAACATGCACTTTTGTCCCGCGTTTTTAAAACAATATTTCTTACTGCACCAGGCTGGCTGGAAGAGATCACTATTAGTGATAAGTCCGCCTTTGTAAACTTTTTTCTTTTATTTTGTATCCCATGATATCTAAGTGCAATAAAGAATATATTCGTATTGTAGTGCAAAATGTTACGTAATCGTATTATATTATAAAAGGCTTTTTATAATTTTCGTATTATAAAAAGGCCCTGCAAAATTGTACTACCATTGCCTCCTACGTACCAGGGATTTTTGTAGTTAGGAACATAAGGGACAATGATAATTCAAATTTTGACATGCCGTGCCGTGCCGTTCGATTTATAAAAAGGCCCATTGTTTAAGATTCTCGCGATTATTTTAGATAGTTTTAAACATAAACCTGTTATAAGATGTTAAAAACAAATTATGTGTTGCTAAAAACAATATTATTTGGTCCCAGCTCAGAAATCTCAGAATTAGTTAATCACATGAAAAGTTTTTACAAAATGAGGTGGTTCGCTGATCACTCATTAGATCTTCAGTGATTTTAGGTTGTTAATGATAAATTTATTAAAATTACCTTTTTTTCCTTTAAAATAAAGCGTTGCGTCGTTGTTGCAACTGCATAATTGAGATCATTTATATTTTAATAGCCTCACAGATCCTATTAAAAACTTAAAAAGTAGAAAGTATCTCGGGGCAAATTTAAAAGTTAAAACGGATCTTAGCTTAAGAGGCTCTTTAGCAAGCTTACAAGGCTTGTGAAGGGACATCCTCCATCTTGCTGCGTAGGACACTATGTAAATTTTCAGATGCTTTAATTAAAATTTTCAAGAAAAAATCCTAAAATGGTTTTCTATTCATGGTTGGCTTTTTGGTAAGCAGAAATTGTCTTAGCCACCTGTATTGACTTCAATTTAGTTAAAGTTTAACAATTTTTCTGTAACCGATTTAAAATGTTCAAAATGAACTTTCGGCTTTCCTTGTTTTGGCAGTCAGCTAATTACGATATTTACGATCAATTGTGATCATACTTGATATGTGGAAAGGCGAGATTTTTTCTTATTTTCCCTGGAAGAAATTGTTTAGCTTATTCAGCTGATTCAAATTCCAATTAACGCTAATTTAAAGTTACTTTTTTTCTAAGAATAAGATAGAAACATAAACAAGAACAATTTATTGCATACAAAATTACAAAACACGTAAAAGTGCGCAAAGGCAGCCTTATTGCTGAGTGCAAGGTTTTTTAAGGGTTCCGAGTTTTGGATCGTTTAAAAATATTCACTTTTACAGTCAAAACATATCCAAAACATTCATTAGTTCATAAATAAAATAAAACCACACACTCAAAGGCTTACACTAAGTTTCCTCTTTGTGTAAAATATTAACCACGACCGGCATAATGTAATTAATAATTTTTATCGTTTCTTTCGGAAAAGCATCTTAAGACTTATACAGTCTCCCAAGCCTAGCATGCTTTATTTACCAACTTTAGCTTGACGGTCTCTAAGTGCTCCTTAAAAACGTCTGCGTGTTTTTTTTTGCAACAAATTCTAAAAGGAAGAGAATCCTCGGTGTTTTGTACCATAAGTCTAGCTCCTCGTGTTAATTTTTACAGATTTTAATTACATTCTGTGATAAAAAAAACAGCCTATAGAAACTTTTAGAGTCTCTTTCGGAGGTTTTCAAAGGCCTACGACCGATAGAGTTGCGTAGGTTTTAAATATTTTATGACATCTTATAATTTCAATTTTTATTTCATTCATGACATTTAATTAATTTGACATTATTTTTAGAAATGTGTAATTTTTATTTTCGTTTCAATTTTAATATCTTGATTTATATAATGATATTCGCATGCTGATTTTAAATAGCAAAACATGACTGTACTTTTTTTTATGACATCTATTTATACCGTGTTTTAAGCGAATAAATGATTTGATTTGATTTTATAATTTCGATTGTCGATTAGTCATGCTTACATTGCTGTATTTGTGTTACATCTCCCTCCAGTTTCAAAAAGTTTGTACAGAAGAAATATACAGCGAATTCATGGGTGATCACGTGATGGATGACCAAAACGGCAATTCACCACGGGCGTTTCCCTAAGACCCCTAGCCTAGCACATGGCGTAATTTAAACGCACTGACGACGCGCGTTTCGGGAACGCGTGTTTTCAGCGCCGTAGATGCTGATTTTTGCGTTTTCATAGATTAAACGCTCGTTTTACGCGTGTAAAACGCGCGTGTGAAGTGCATTCAAAACTCGTTTGTATCGCTGTATCTGCGCCTATACGCACCGTAATCGCGCGTTACACGATCGCACCGTGTGCTGCAGCTCTAGCACGATAACGACAAACTCCAGCTCGGCTCACGCTGAAACTTCACTTTGATTGCGCGAGGGTTCCGCGCAAAGGCTTGCACGCCCTATGGCGTTATCAATTGACATTTTGACATAGGACCGCGGTGTTGTCGCGGCGCTGTCACTATCGTATTCGGCCTGCTGAGGTTACAAGATTGCGTTTCAATCGCGTTTGAAGCGCGTATACGCGCGTGAAACGCGCGTCGCGGCGCGTTTAATGTACGCCGTCTACGAGGGGCCCGAAACACTTCGGAAGGCACGTTAAACAGTCGGTCCTGGCTATTGTCGATTGACTACAGACGTTAAAACAAGTCAGAGCCCAGTTAGCGGTTTAAAAATTCAGACACCAGGCTAAGTTTTAACCGTGTGGTGATCGGTTGAGAATAACACCACCCCATCTCTTTCCGTGGGTGTCGTAAGAGGCGACTAAGGAAACACAAATGAGACCTGCCTCCTAGTAATCCATCCCAGGCAACGACACTTCATTTTTTTCTGAATCTGAGGTGTCGTCCTATGGTCTCATGCGGTGTGGTAGGCTCTGTAAAGGGCCGTCTGGTTCGCGACCACCCTCCTACCGAAGTCCGACGCCAAACAGCTTGCTGTGTTCCGTCGGTGCGTGGGAGTACCAGTGCCTTTATAGGCATTTTCTGGGTTAACTCGCTCCATCGTCGACCTCATCTTTGATCTTTGAAGATTGAGGTCAAGAGTTAACCCATCTTATAATAAAAAAAATTTAAAAAGTCAAGTTTGCCACACTCTTGATTATAACTAAATTATGAAAAGAAGAGGACGGCGAATTAGCATCAACTTGATTGGTTTCTTCTTATCATGTAGGTATGATCAAGGACGTGGCAACTTGACTAACCCTTGGTGTTAGAGTTTTCAAACCGCCGAAGCCTCTGACTTGAGCGGTAGTGAAATCATTCATTTGCTGTTGTCAATTCTGTAACTTTTAGATTAGATATTCTCACAATGTATACTTACTGGAAAACTCAGCTTACATTTGTTTTTAGTCCTTGATGAAAAAAGACGGGTGCTATAAGTTTTATCTGTGTCAGTGTATCTTTGTGTCTATTGTATATCTGTAGCATCGCAGCTCCATAACGAACGAACCGATTTAAATGCAGTTTTTTTTTGTTTGAAAGCTGACGTAATCGAGATGGTTATTAGTGTTCCGCCGTGTGGTGATCGGTTGAGAATAACACCTCCCCATCTCTTTCCGTGGATGTCGTAAGAGGCGACTAAGGAAACACAAATGAGACCTGCCTCCTAGTAATCCATCTAAGGCAACGACATCTCAGTTTGTTTTTAATCTGAGGTGGCGTCCTATGGTCTCATGCGGTGTGGTAGGCTCAGTAAAGGGCCGCCTGGTTCGCGACCACCCTCCTACCGAAGTCCGACGCCAAACAGCTTGCTGTGTTCCGTCGGTGCGTGGGTGTACCTGTGCCTTAATTGGCATTTTCTGGGTCAACTCGCTCCATCGTCGACCTCATCTATGACCTTGATCAAGATTGGGATCAAGAGTTAACCCATCTCATAATAATAAAAAAGCTTTAAAGATTCTAAGACAAAAAACCGAATGAGAATTGGTGAACAAACAACGGCACAGGATTTTTTTTTCTGAGAGAAGTCAGTATGGCGCCGTTTGCCGCGACGGGCGGCGGGTGTGAGTGAGTTAGCGCGTCGATTAGTGCCGCCCGTCCCGGGAAAACAAAAAAAATCGCTTCGTAATCGATCTATTCCTTTAGGAACTACGATGCCACAGACAGACAAACAGATAGTTACACAGTCAATACGGTCATACAAATACATAGACACACAGACACACGTGTAACTTATACCACCCCTCTTTTTGTAGGGGTTTAAAAAAATATTAGCGATGAATGTCAGGGTGATACCTCTGCTTACTGTTTTTATTTTTGTTTTCGAGTTAGGTATTTAACTAAGTAGTTGTTTCTGCGTGCTAAGTGGCCTAATACCTATGACAAAACCATATTTTTAAACAAGACCACCCTTAAATATTCATGTTATGTAAATAAAGATTTTTCTTCTTATTTAACACTAGCATCCCGCTCGGGACTTCGTTCCCGTGGGAATTCGGGAAAATTATGTAGCCTATGTTACTCAGGGATAATGTGGCATCCTAATGGTGAAAGAATTTTTGAAATCGGTCCAGTAGTTTCGGAGCCTATTCGTTACAAACATACAAAAATAGGTACAAATTTTTCCTCTTTATAATATTAGTGTAGATAAAGATATATTTGAAAACTACTTATTTGTAAGTGTTTGTTTTAAAAAGAAGATCCCTTTTTGTCTGTGATACAAATATTAAGTTAATCTAGTTTAGGCACCTGTATTATTTCTTTCTAAATTAATATTTTTTTATTCGTAAACAATAATCTAAGTTATATACTTAGCCCAGTATCTACAGGGCTTTAGGTATCTCTCTTTCAATCTCTCTTGTGGTAAATCAGTTCATGAAACTGAACAACTTTCCCAAGGAACAAAGGCCGAAATATTTAAATAAAAATTTACTTCCCATACAAAATGCCCCGATGCATCAGTAGTCCGATAATTTATTCCGATGATCGGACTAAGCGCTATCAGCTGATGCAGTTTTTATGGGAAGTCAAATTTTTTTTTCATAGTTCGGCCTTTGTTCCGTGGAAAAGTTGTTCAGTTTCATTGACTGATTTACCACCCGAGAAGTTGGAAGCGATTTACCTAAAGCCCTGTATATAAAAATGAATTGCTTTTCGTCTCTAAATTAATTCGTAATAAAATATTAATTACTGTAAACAATAATTATGAATAAATGTTTTGATTTTGATTTGTTTTTGTTTCAGATCCTTTTACTAACATGGCTGGAAAAACCTTAATTATTCTTGCATCAATATCGGCAATAAATATTGGTAAGTACTTTTATTACCTTAATCCTTTATGAAATTATGTACACCCTCGGAAATAACTCTAAAATTTTAAACTGTGCATCACCCCCACCGTTCAATAAGTAACTTATAGGTACCACAATCACGTCCAATTAAAAAAAAACACATCAGAATCAGCCCATTCATTTAGCAGCTATGACGCCAACGACAGACAGTAAATACACACGTCCAACTTTTTTCATCGGAGGTTAAACAAAATAGCTGTTAAGAATATAAGTTTAACTAGAGTACCTATATATGTATATATTTGTGTGTCTGTCAGTGGTTTCGTAGCTCCTAGACGGAAATTAGTTTAGCAAAAAAAAACTTTTTTCTATGGTTCCAGTCGTTTCAGAATTATAAGCGATGGTGTTTACCGAATTTTCAATTTTAGAGTTATACTTACTTACAAGTCTAGCCCTTTCATCCGAAGGTCGCGGGTTCAAATCCTGGTGCGGGCCTGTACCACTAAATTCGTATTTTCGGATTTATGTACGGATTTCTAATAATCACTTGCTCAACGGTGAAGGAAAACAACGTGATGAAACCCGCCCGTCCAAGAAAATTCATTTTCGAAAGACGAGCGGTCCACCAACCCGCATTGGGCCAGCGTGGTGGACTATGGCCTAAATCCCCTTCGTGTTTCGAAGGGAGGCCCGTGCCCCTCGGTGGGGACGTATATGGGCTGGTAAGAAGAGAGTTATACTGTCTTACTATTAAGGCGACTACAGCACCTAAATTACGATTTTATGATGCGTAGATAAGCATGACACTCTGCATTAAATCGAAGAAAAAATACTACGGTAATATTCAGGACATAAACTAGATAAGTAGTTTGCTGAAAACATGATTCAGCACTTTTGGTTCGATAGAAAAAGCTCACAAAGTCACCTCTAAATACCCAATATTTGTATTTTTTAAGCTGTAAAAACAATAGTACTCGTAAAATGCACACAGGAACTTGAATTTGCAATCAAAATGTTCGTGATTGAGCACTTTAGATAAGTAGTTAACGCATTTTTCGATTTCAGCTGTTACCTTTCCATAAATCTCATTTTTCTAACTTTCGAACATGTTTTTACGCACGCACGCTTTCTTAGTCCGTAAACTTCGTGTATCGTATCGACACTGTTCGCACTGCCGGCCCAGGTGTAGCTCAGGCCAGCAGACCCACGGAATTTAAACAATGAATTTAGGTATTCTATGTATGCCAATATACACGGCGCAGCGGCACAGTGCGGTGGCGCGGTGACAGTGCGGGGCAATGCGCCATCTATGATTTTCTGATAGAAGTTTTTCGTACCTAAATTTTGAAATTCACACGCATTCTTGTCGAAAAACTCTACTTAGATTATTTGAATTCTTCGTTATATTTTTTTTTTCGTATAATCTATTCGTTTAGCAATAAAAAACCAAAAATAAATCAAGAGTAAAAATGTTTTTTTGATTAAAATGCTTTTCTTTAAATGCTCTAAAATACAGTCTCTAAGGACAAAAATAAACATAAAATAAACCAAACTCATAATTACATAATTTATATGCTATTAACTTACCCATTAAAAAAACATTTTTCAACTCTTAAATTTTTTAGTCCCAATCTTATGCACAGTCACATAGTACCGAGATATATTTGTATTATGAATATAAGTTAAGACGATAACGCACACCTAATAAAACCTGAAGATATATTTTTATCATATATCAAAATTAAAATACGTAATTTTTGATTTAGGTACTTAGCGCTTAAACTGTGCTAATAACTAATAAACCCCGCACGCAGGCAAGGGGGAAGACTTAGTAAGTACATAAAAGGTCACTTGGTGGACAAAAATCACCTTTACGAACATTGAAAATAAAATACAAGCTTGTAAAAAAGACATTTAATCCATATTGTATCAACAATTACGTAAAAACTATTGATTATGTACGCGACTGTATTCATTTTGAAATGTATGCAGAACTTTCAGAGGCTATTTGTTATGTTTGGAAGTCGAATTAAACAGATATTTTTATGTTAAGCTAAGGCACTAATTACACACTAAACGTTGATATGAGATTTCATACCAATTACCTTCTAGTTATGGAGCTATCGTGTTGGGTCTGCTGCGTTGAACCTCCGCCCAGCAGGCACACCAAGATCGTTTTATAGCTCCGAAACGCTTGAAGCACTAGGTTTGAAACTTTTTTCTCGATGGCACCAAGTAAAGCATTAAAGCTTAGAACTAGAACCATGTCTCTAACTTTAGCCGTTTCCGTGTACGAGAGGTGGGTCTGCTGCGTTGAACCTCCGCCCAGCAGGCACACCAAGATCGTTTTATAGCTCCGAAACGCTTGAAGCACTAGGTTTGAAACTTTTTTCTCGATGGCACCAAGTAAAGCATTAAAGCTTAGAACTAGAACCATGTCTCTAACTTTAGCCGTTTCCGTGTACGAGAGGTGGGTCTGCTGGGCTGATATCCGTCCAGCAGACCCACAAACAACGACCTATATTTCTTAAACTATGATGGCACTAGATATGGTTCTTTTGGCATCAATAGGCACTAGGAAGGCACTGTATATTGGCATACATAGAATACCTAAATTCATTGTTTAAATTCCGTGGGTCTGCTGGCCTGAGCTACACCGGCCCAGGCCTGTTGAGAGACGGAGATGGCACTATTCCTATGTGTGCTGCCTTTATCGGGTGCTGTAGTCGCCTTAAAGCGTGTATAGCAGTCTTTCCCAACGTGGGCGATAACGCCCCCTTGTGGGCGCTGCAGGCCTAAAGGGGGGCGGTAAGAGACCCAGAAAAAAAAGGGGGCGTTGTGTAGGGCTTTGGGGTCGATTTATAATTTCATCTACCTAGCTAGGAAGACTCTTAGACACCGACTGAGCTCTCGACTCTCGACTACATCTTGTGAACATCAACTAATATTAATTAAGATATAGCTCAAACTCGGTTCGATATAATAGACCGCGGGCAATCATGTTTTAACAAGTTTTTGTTAAATAATCCGATTTGTACATTCCTGTATCAATCGGCTGGTTCTATAATACTTGTTCTTGCTTGTCGAGTACGATTGGGCGTCGAATGAGATAAACGAGTTTATGCACGTTTGTCTTATTCCTGTTGGTGCGTGCTGCTTATGCAATCCTATATAAACGACGTAAATTTATTTTATTTTCATTTGCGGTTTCGCGCATAATAGATAAGCAGTACTTCATTATAACACTTACGTATTTCTCAAAACAAAACAATGTCGGAAGTAAAAAAGAAGAGACGGCAATACTCTGCGGAATATATTAAATTCGGATTTATTGAAAATCCCACAAACCCGTCGTCGCCTTTGTGTCTTCTATGTCTAAAAACATTTTCGAACGAAGCAATGAAGCCTTCAAGACTGCAAGATCATTTGAATAAAATGCATCCAGATAAGAAAGACAAGAATGTAGCATATTTTCAAGACCTAGAGAAGAAGCATAATACTCAGCCAAGTGTATCAAAACTATTTTCGGCGGCTGCTAAGCAAGATGACGACGGACTTCGAGCTTCGTACAATATCTCTTTGTTAATTGCTCAAAAAGGCAAACCACACAACATCGGAGAAGAGTTAATTTTGCCAGCAATAAAGGAAGTAATAACTACTGTGCTTCATAAACCGGCCGCAGATATTATCCGAAAAATTCCTTTGAGTAATAATTCTGTGCAAAGACGAATTGATGAAATGGCTGAAAACATTGAAGAATCATTGTGCAATCATCTGAGGACTAGTCAATTCTCAATTCAGCTCGATGAGTCCACTTTACCAACTAATGAAGCGTTGTTGCTATCTTACGTGAGGTTTATTAAAGATGAGAAAATACGTGAAGAACTATTGTTTGCCAGAAATTTGGAGACAGATACAAAAGGCGAAACCATATTCAATACATTGGAAAAGTTTTGTGAAGAGAAAGAGATTCCTTTGAAAAATATTATATCAGTTGCTACGGATGGCGCTCCGGCTATGACAGGGCGCCATAAAGGCTTCATAGCGTACTTAAAAAATAAAATTCCAGATGTCCTTGCTATACATTGCGTTATTCATAGACAACATTTGGTTGCTAGAAACTTAAGTGAACGACTATTTCAATCACTGCAATATGTCATCAAAGCAGTCAATAAAATCCGTAGCAGCTCTTTGAATGATAGATTATTTCATCAGCTTTGTGTTACTAATGACGAAGATTTCAACCGTTTATTGCTTCATACTGAAGTTCGTTGGCTGTCAAGAGGCAATTGTCTGATTCGATTTTACAATCTGTTTGACTCTGTGATAGAGTTCTTGGAAACTAAAGATACAGAACTGCGCAACAAGCTCATAACATCAAAGAATGATATAGCTTACATGACAGACCTGTATAAATTGTTCAACGACATGAACCTCCAACTGCAAGGCGATGAACTAAATTTAATTAAAACAAAAAATGTCGTTGCTGCTTTCGCAGCCAAACTGCTTCTGCACAAAAAGAATATGGGCAGACGTGAGTTTCACAATTTTCCGAATTTATCAGTATCCTGCAGTAACGACGACTTGTTTGCCTACTGCCAACATTTGGAAAACCTGCACATTGACTTCACCGAACGATACCAGGACATTTTAAACTTGGAAATACCAGACTGGGTGTTAGATCCGTTTTCAAATGTCAACATAGCAATGTCACCTCAGCTGGAAGAAGAACTTATAGAATTGACAACAAACGAAGAAATAAAAATCAAGTTCAAAAATGGATATCAAGAATTTTGGCTTCAAAAACCGATCCTGCAATTGTACCCTGGATTGTGGTCAATTGTTCAACGATTCTTGATAGCATTCCCATCGTCATATTTGTGTGAACGTGGTTTTAGTGCTGTGGCAACGCTGCTTACTAAAAAGAGAAATCGTTTGCGTGTTACCGAACGTGGCGACTTGCGGCTGTTTTTGAGTAAATTGGAACCTGATATCAACAAACTTATTGAACAGCATCAGATTCAACCTTCACATTAGTTTTTATATAAGAATTGATTATGTTTGTTTTATTTTCAATAAAAGATACTCTGTCCGAATACTATAAAGTTGCGTTTCAATAATCAGTTATAAGTACTTAGCGGTTTTTAAGTATGTTTAAAAAGGGGGGCGTTAAAATATAATTTATTCTTAAAGTGGGCAGTAGACAAAAAAAGGTTGGGAACCCCTGGTGTATAGTATAAATACATAAATTCCATTTTGAAAGCCTGTCAACATCATCCCTCTGGGCGTCAATAACACGAAGAGTTAATAACATATCAACCTACTTACTTCAAACGTAATCCTAACTTTGATAATTAAACTTTGATTTCGAAGACTTGTCACGTATCAAGCATGTGTACTTACTTGTTAAGTTTCGGATTTGATTAGGTTGTTTGAATTTGTACTTTATTGTGTGACTACAAGGTAAGAATTCCCTCAGAAAATAAAACTAAGGCTCGTATTACAGATGGAGACTCTAGTCTTGATTTATACTTAAGTATAGATTGTTTCTTTCTCTCACTATCAAAATGACGAAGACGACTGCTACTTAAATATAGATCAGTGTCTGAGTCGCTGTCAGTACTATGGACCTAGAACCGTGTTATACCTCCTAGCACTGCCGTGTGGTGATCGGTTGAGAATAAAACCACCCTACTCTTTCCGTGGGTGTCGTAAGATGCGACTAAGGAAACACAAATGAGACCTGCCTCCTAGTAATCCATCCCAGGCAACGACACTTCATTTTTTTCTGAATCTGACGTGTCGTCCTATGGTCTCATGCGGTGTGGTAGGCTCTATAAAGGGCCGTCTGGTTCGCGATCACCCTCCTACCGAAGTCCGACGCCAAACAGCTTGCTGTGTTCCGTCGGTGCGTGGGAGTACCAGTGCCTTTATAGACATTTTCTGGGTTAACTTGCTCCATCGTCGACCTCATCTCTGACCTTTATGGTCAAGATTGAGGTCAAGAATCAGCCCATCTTATAATGAAAAACCGGCCAAGAGCGTGTCGAGCCACGCGCATTGTAGGGTTCCGTAGCAGCATGGTTCAAATACATTCTTATTAATCCCAACAGTGTTTGGCACTTGGTCGACTATTACTCGCAAACTTGAAGGACCAACTTATGTGTGATAGTTTTCCTTTAAAAGTCGTTGTATATTCTACCAACGTGAATTTTTTCACATTTTTAGAAACAACCGTTTAGCACTTGTGTTTGACACAAATTTTCACTTTAAAAATTTATATTTCGCAAACGGAGTGCTGAATCGAAAAACGTGCTTAGTAAACCCCTTCTATCTTTTAAAATGCTATCCTATGACACCCCACTCAATGATATTGGCGAGAAAAAAAAAATTCATCGCCCTTTCACGTCTATGGGGGACACCCGAAAAAATTTTTTTTCCAAGATTTTACTCTACAGTTCTGTCGGCGTGATTCATATGTATAATCATGCTTAGTTTCAGCTCTGTAGTACCAAGGGTTTCTTAGGAAACCTGCGGACAGACAGACAGACGGACAGACGGACATGGCGAAACTATAAGGGTTCGTAGATTACTACGGAACCCTAATAAAATAAAAAAATAGCACGACCAAGTCACCATAACATTCTCAAACCCGTAATTTTTTAATTTAACTTAGTAAGATTTTTTTAATTTGACTCTTAGTACTTTGTGAACTGGCACATTTTTTCACATTGACTTTCTTATAATATTAATGCAACTTAACCCAACCGAACCTAAAAAAGCCTATCCTGACCTAATTTCACGCAGGCGGCCCTTTAAAACTCCTTCGTGTTTTGAAGGGAGGCCCGCGCCCCTCGGTGGGGACGTATATGGGCTGATGACGATGACGATTCATAAATAAGTCCTGCCATGCTGGACTGGAAGTGAAAGAAAAGCTTAGAATGTGCCAGCTACCTAGTTACTCTTAGGTATACCTACAGTAAAAGTTTATAGTCTATAAGTGGAATGCGACGGTTATGCTGTATCAATGGGCGAAAGGCTGACCACCTCTCACCATTATACAACTTGTTCCAACTGATAGTCCTCACAATTAATGTCAATTAATGTGGCATCAAGTAGTTCGCTAGAACCAAATGATGCATATCTTGCTAATAGTAGGCGTGAGAGTATGGAAGTATGTACGATCAGCTGTGTGGTGATCGGTAGAGAATAACACCACCCCATCTCTTTCCGTGGTTGTCGTAAGAGGCGACTAAGGAAACACAAATGAGACCTACAAGACAAGTGAGCAATTTTTGGAAGTACCTTCAGAACCGGATGGCTGAAAATTGGCCGTTGGCCCAGGTTAGCTGGTATTCATACATTACTAGTACGTACTAGCACTACTATTTCCCAAACATTTGGTTTATGAGAAAATAAGTAAGGTCTGGCGGCCCTGGGATCTTGGTCTAATACATATTATAAAGAGGAAAGATTTGATTGTTTGTTTGTTTGTGTCCGAAACTACTGGACCGATTTTTTTTTTCTTTTTTTTTATTGAGAACTTGGTACAAGACAAGAAGCGACCATGACGTCCTCGTTAATTCTTCACAATTATAAAGTTATATTCTATTTTTCAAACCTAATCTTACAAGTTTATATAGTGTCCTGGCGTCATCCGAACACGGATTAGCCAGGGCACTGTTACAACCTCCAACTTCAGATAATATAATATTATTATACATTTGTCTTCTAAAGGCTTCGTTCCGGACACACTCCATCAGAATATGATACACGTCTTCAACTTTTTCACACTCAGAACAGTTGGGTGAGGTCGTCTTACGCATCAGGAATGCAAACTTATTCAGAGGGATATGTCCAGAACGAAGCCTGAACGCAACTACCAATTCATCTCTGTGGACCGATTTGAAAAATTCTTTCACCATTAGAATCCTACATTATCCGGGATGGACATAGGGTACATGAATTTCCCAAATTCCCACGGGAACCAAGTCCCGAAAGCTAGTAATTAATAAACCAAAAAAAGCTGAAAACCTTAATTAAAACCTATCACATTACTTAAAACGAAACTGTATTAAATAAAGATGGCAGATAGGCCGTCGGGAGCTAATTAATTGAATCGGTGATATTATTAATGAATGGCACATGAAAGGCTCCTGATAAAAGACCCCTTTCAGGGTGGGTGATATGAGCTTGTGTGTCTAATGATAATTACTTACCTATTTCGACAGGGCCGGAGTTGAATTTTGAAGGATTTCGAAGGCTACTATATTTTGGATCGTATTTAAGGCGACTACAGCACCCGATAAAGGCAGCACACATAGGAGTAGTGCCATCTCCGTCGCTCAACAGGCCTGGGCCGGCAGTGCGAACAGTGTCGATATGTTATGGACCAAGTGATAAATTGGGCATTATTCATAATGACCGGGCATTATGAAAAATGCCCAATATGAGAGGGCAATTTGATAATAGTTATTCAAATAATCAAATTGACCGGGCATTATACATAATGCCCATCACCTTTTGGGCAGAGTAATACAAACATATTTAATTGCTATTTTTTTTATTATTATAGTCATTTAACTTCAAATAAACTAAATGTTAAACAATTTAAATAATCAGACTCATTATTTGGATTAAAGTAGCAAGGTAAAAGGCGAGGCCGAAGGCCGAGCTCCGCATAGGGCGAAGCCCGGAGCCTCTCCCTCCCCCAATCCAAGATGGCTGCCATGTGAGTTAAGATTTTAACGGTGAGGCGAGGTCGCAGGCTGAGCCCAACTTCACGTAGGGCGAAGCCCGGAGCGTCAACCCCCTCAATTCAAGATGGCTGCCATACAAGTTTAGATACTGTAGGTGAGGCGAGGCCGTAGGCCGAGGCGAGCTGCGTTTAGGGTGAGGCCGAAGTCCAAACTCCGCGTAGGGCGACGACCAGAAGCTTCACCAAGCGTCTTACCCGCCGACTGCCTTCCAAAAATTTCATATCCGCCAACTTTGATTTTAGTTGGGGGAATGGTGACGAGAAGGGCAAACCCCGGAGCGTCGCGATTCCCCGCACAAAAAATCCAAGAAGATGGATATTAAATTTTCGGGCATGCCCACATGGGTATCGTTTGATAGATTGTCGGGGATGCTGATTCCGAAAATGTCGTTCATTTTGTTATCCAAGATGGCGGACGTTTACATTTTTGATAAAACTGATATGTGTGTCGTTTAAAAGGTTTTCGGGGGTGCTAATTCCGTAAACGACATCCATTTTGAAATACAAGATGGCGGACATGCATTTTTTGTAAAAATCCGTCATGGATGTCCTTTTAGATTTTGAAATCTAAGATGGCGGTCGTGAAAAAATAACGAAACCTTTTATAATTTGCAACGAGAGCACTTCCCTCCCCGCACCGTTTCCTCCCCGCACTTCCCTTCCCGTACCGCATCAAACTTAGCTTTATTATCAAATTGCCCAATTGTCACGTAGCAATATAATAATGACCGGGCAATATGATAAATAATGAAGTTTAGATAGTAATTAATCACTTTGCCCGATAGAGCTAGACATTATGAATAATGCCCGGGCATTATTCATAATGCCCGCATTAATCACTTGGTCCATAACAGATACACGAAGTTTACGGACTATGAAAGCGTGCGTGCGTAAAAACATGTTCGAAAGTTAGAAAAATGAGATTTATGGAAAGGTAACAGCTTAAATCGAAAAATGCGTTAACTACTTATCGAGATTGTTCATGCCAGCTGCCAACCAAATACATTGCATTGTTGGTACAGAGGCCAGCGCATCAGGTTACTCCATTTTCATTGCAAAACCGCTCTTATTTGCTATCAAAGTGTTCGTGATTGAACCGTTCAATCACGAACACTTTGATAGCAAATTCAATTTCCTGTGTGCATTTTACTATCATTTTTACAGCTTAAAAGATACAAAATATTGGTATTTAGAGGTGACTTTGTGAGCTTTTTCTATCGAACCAAAAGTGCTGAATCATGTTTTCAGCAAACTACGTATTTAGTTTATGTCCTGAATATTATCGTAGTATTTTATTCTTCAATTTAATGCAGTGCGTCATGCTTATCTACGCATCATAAAATCGTAATTTAGGTGCTGTAGTCGCCTTAACCCAGCAGCAAATTTTAACCGAACATGGCACCCATTTTTGAATCCAATATGGCGGACATATTTTTTTTTGTTTTTCATTTGTCTTGCTTTATGCAGTTTTAAATATTTTTAGAACCCATAAATATATATTGTTTTAGCAGCCCATTCATTACTTTAACTGCCTCGTTTAATATATTTGCTACCTTTTGCTTCTCGATTTTTTATGAAGCTGCAGTTTTGTCACCGAGGTAATATAATAGTCGCAAGTTTATTATTTTCGCAGAAAATTTTTTTTGCAGATTTGCAGTCACCCGCAGAATTATTTTTATGACCTCCAATATTATATAAAATAAAAATAATAAAAGTGGGTATTGAAAACACATTTTATTCAAAACATTACATCACAATTTTACAATATAAGTACAAATTAAAATACACAAGTTTGCTAATTATACCTAATCATACTATAAAATTGAATTAACATTACATTTTCACTTTATATAAAAACTTACAACTACTTACTTAAAATATTAAATTATTTCATTAAAACATCACATGGTTATATCAGCAGGCGGAACATACTGCCAAACTTGACAGTTCATCGAGACTTAGTCGTTGGCCGCTATTTTGGCTATTAGTCTACGTCTTTTGTCACACGCATTTCATACACACTCATATATACACACAGCGCACACTCACATATACACACACGCGCACACACTCGATATATACACACACGCACACACTCACATGTCCACACATTCAATTAGAAATACAATCATATATACACACACTCAATTGTTTAGATAGGTGTGCCAATGCAGGAACGTAAGAAGTCTTGCGTGCTTCTGGGAGGACATTGGCTTGCAGGAATAGATAGCGCAAACAATATCACGCACAATGGCCCAATTGAGAGGCTAAGTGCGGAAAACGCCCGATAAACATAACTGGTGTGCGAAGTCGCGTTATCTAGCACAGCACATAAATTTAATTATAAAGACTCATACACACGCGCACGCACCACCATATACATACTCACACATAAACGCACGCAAGCACTAATTCTCGCACAGACACGCAATTTGATACTACACACAACACACACACCTTTATCCTTTACCTTTAAAGAATTTATCTATGTCTAGTTTTAGTAGGTTCTGACATAATACCAGCGCGGCAGCCTATAGTCTGTCAACGTCGTGCTTACCGCGCCCTAAGGCTACAGACGTGCGGGGGGACGCGGTAACGGGGGTGCGGGCGGTAGCGGGAGGGTGAGCGAGCACGACGCGTAAAAGCCCGCGCGCAATCGCCGCGTGCTACCGCACCCCCCCCCCCCCAACGACGTTGACAGACTATAGCTGCAATACAATGCTAAAACAGCGCTGGTTAAGTGTACTATACATTAATATTTCAACGTTTTTTTGGTACAATTAATAAAGTTCTTAACAAACAAAAATAAAACCATGATTTCCTGGATGAGATTATTCTTAGCGGTAAAGCCGCCTTTGCGCACTTTGGTATTTAGTTATGTAAAAGTTTTTTGTGACTGTGTGCAATACAGAGTTTCTATCTATATTTCTAATTGCTGGTTTATGGACCGAAACGCAGCAATGCAGTTACGTTGTTAGGTGTCTATAAGTAGAAACGTCCTGCCTCTACGACTTGACTGATCCCCGTTCTTGCTAAGACATTGACATAAAATAGACTGATAGACAAATCGCAGCCACTCGACTAATAACCTCAAAAATCTGTCAGACAAACACAATGCAAATGAAACAATACAATGACAATTACCGAGATTAAAAACCAGTCAGGGGTCTACATTTTTTATCGTTTGACACAAGACATTTGACATATTTTACTATAAAGTGAATTCTACTGAGGCGATAATCTACTGATTTTATCGAATATTTTTATCACGGTAATCAACAATTCTTTGACTGCATTGATAAAAATATTCGAAAAAAATCAGTAGTTCAAAAATGTTTAACAAAGTCTTTACTAATTTACTATTACGCCACAGCTTTATGCATTTTACTAAGTGGTCACCGCAAGACGGCCACAGAAGCTGTAGCAAACACTATGGTATGACAATCCAAATCCTTAAAACTCATATAAACTCAACTGACCAGATTTTAAACCCGTGAAAAATGCCCAATCTCTGTCCAGCAGTAAATATAGGCTAGATCAGTGTTTTTCAAACTGTGGCTCGCGACACCCTAGGTGGTCGTGAAGTCTTACTCGAGGGGTAAAAGAAAAAGACAATTATTTATAGGTCCTATGCTACAATAAGGCACTATGATTTAAATGAACCTGTGTTATGATGCCTCCCGTCTTTCAACTATGATTTATAATCTTCGACATAGGTGTTCGAAAATCAAAAATCATAGTTGGAAGGAGCCTAGGTCTTAGGGGCCTTTTCAACCTCCAAAAGGGTCGTGAATTCAAAAAGATTGAAAATCACTGGGCTAGATTGAAAAACTATAATATATAGGTTGAAAAAGAACCTCCTAGCTTTATTGAAAATCCTGAACCAGTATCACTTACAGAACACTTTTTTTTTGTTTTTTATTTTTTATTTTATCGGTAGAATTTTTTTTTCCTAAACGTAGACACTACTCGGGGGCACCCCCCTCGCGCTACCCGCACCCCTCGCGTGCCTGGTGTAGGAGTAATGTCTACGTTTAGGCAAAAAATGAACTATTCCCATTGAAAAAATATAATAAAGAAAATATTTTTTTATATATATCTGTTCTTTGAGTGATACTCGTTCAGGATTTTGAATATAGCTAAGAGGTTTTTTTTCACCCAGTATTTGTTCTACTATCTATAATATACTACTTACCTCTCCTGTTTTGGTTTGTTCAGTCGTTGCATCATCTATACTAGCTGCTAGAATATGAATCGCTTGATTCTGAGGAGGTCTCTTTACGCTTTTTCTTGGATGGTAAACTGCACTGGCCACCGCTGTAACAAACATAGTATAAATGTTAATAAAACAACACTCAAGCAATCATTGAGATTAAGCAACATAGACAAGGTCAGGGAACCTGATGGGTGACCAAAGTGGCAATTTATCACAAGCGTTTCCGTGCTTCAGAGGGCATTTTAAGCAGTTCATCAGTTGGTTCTGGTTATTGTCGATTGACTATAGTCGTTAAACTAAGTCAGAGGCCATTTGGCGGTTTGTAAATTCTGAAATTGTAATATACCTAACGGTTTTTAGGTAAATCTCTTTCAACCTCTCGGGTGCTAAATCAGTCCATGAAACTTAACAACTTCCCCAAGGATCATAGGTCAAAACACGAAAAAAAAATTGAGTTCCCATACAAACTTCATCAGCATATAGCGTATTTCGTATGTTCCTTGGGGAAGTTGTTCAGTTTCATGGACTGATTAACCACCCTAGAGGTTGAAAGAGATTTACCTACAGCTCTGTATATTTCTATGGTTCTCGTTTCCCGATTTAGGTAAGTAAATAAATAATAATAACTACCATCACCGCTGTAACAAACAGAATTAATTTTAATAAATAGCAGCACACAAAATCAAACATTCTTCCATATATTTTTTTTTATTATCTGAAAACTTATCATCATCTCTAACTTATATCTTCTTATAACTCTCAAAATCAGGTTTTTAACTATTGATGCTCTACCTACTCCTACAGGGATTATAAGGGTGAATATATAGACATAGACATAGATAACACTTATTCACTGGACAAAACACAATTAAAATAAACACAATAAAGCACGAAGTTAATTAGTTAAAGCATAGCGTAAAGCAGAGCATTATCAACAGTGTTGTGTCAGCCAATAGGTTCTGACTCAGCATATGCTGTTGAGAGTCAACAGCGCTGATTTTCTGTCAGCACCTTATTAAATGAAGCGCGAAGCGAACACGACACGTACACCCACTAGTCTACTAGCATAGATAACATAAATGTAAATATATAGGCATAAATAATGCGATATTTTGTATGTGAACATATGTAAAATAAAAGAAGAACAAATCGTTTGAGCATAATATGAAAAATAAGCGTTAATATTAGGAAATAGAAGCTATAAAAATTTATTAGGTATATAATAATCTTTGAACAGATAAAAGATGATTACGATATAAAAGCTTGAATCGTTGGACACTACTTACATCTCGTATAGGAGGAGGGAGGTTATTCCAGCATTTGCTAGCATTGTCCCTAAAGCTGCCTCTAAAAGCAGTTGTCCTATGCTTAGGAACAGCAAGAGTAATAGCACAGGTTCTCTGCTTGCACCGCACTGCTCGCCAATCAAGCTTATTAAATAAATATTCTGGCTTATTAGACTTAACAACCCCAAACAGCATAGTATATGGACAGATAGGTGACAAATAGAAAACTGAAGACAGGATAACAACATACCTGCATCTTTTCTGAGCATCCGACGACTTTGCCTTAACAGAACTCTTAAGTTTCTTCATATTACTTTTTGTGTTTCTGTCATCACTGTCAGAGCTATCTGAAAAGTCAGAGCTATCGGAACTGTCTGAGCTATCTTCGCTGTCTGACGTATCTGAGGAGTCCGAACTATCGCTTGAACTATCTGAACTGTCCGAGGATGAACTTCCGTTGCTAAATTTTTTGTCTTGTTTCTTGATTGTCAATTTACCCCTGAAACGAAAAAAAAATTAGGTTTTGCAGAAAATCAATAACATACATAAGCTTACGCCTATAATCCTTAATGGGGTAGGCAGGCACACCTAGGCAGAGCATCTGTGGTTGTAAAACCACTTAATGCCACATTTGACACACATTTAGAGGGTTATAAGATATTTATTTTTTATTTTTTATTATAAGATGGGTTAACTCTTGACCTCAATCTTGACCAAGGTCATAGATGAGGTCGACGATGGAGCGAGTTAACCCAGAAAATGCGTATAAGGCACTGGTACTCCTACGCACCGACGGAACACAGTGAGCTGTTTGGCGTCGGACTTCGGTAGGAGGGTGGTCGCAAACCAGACGGCCCTTCACAGAGCCTACCACACCGCATGAGACCTTAGGACGCCACCTCAGATTCAAAAAAAAAATGAGGTGTTGTTGCCTGAGATGGATTAATAGGAGGCAGGTCCCATTTGTGTTTCCTTAGTCGCCTCTTACGACACCCACGGAAAGAAATGGGGTGGTGTTATTCTAAGCCGATCACCACACGGCCAAAAATATGATGTAAGTGGTTAGAAGTTGTCAGCCATTCGCCCACAATACAACAAAACCCTCGCGTTTCAAACTGACTTGTACAGTATGCCTGGGAAGAATAAGCAGCTGGCACATTCTATGTTTTTCTTTTACTCCCAGTCCAACTTGGAAGTTGAAAATAAATAAATATTCTTGGACATTTCACACAGCGCCATCTATTCCCAATAAAATTAATTTGTAATATTAAAAAGAGATCTAGTTAAAAAGAGATCGCTCTAGTAATACAGATATTTGTAAAAAAATAACTAGGGAAATAAAAATATCTCTCGGCACGGTTGAGGGTTTTAAAAATAAAAAATAGTCAGATTTTTTTTAGTCAGAATATTAAATAGACCACAAATACAACAAAATCTACAACAAGAACACCGAAAAAGAGAGATGGAGGACGCTAATGCCAATTGAAAAACCATGATAAATAGAAAAATAATTTGCAAAATTAAAGGACGATGCGACAAAACGTCCCCCCTCCGACCAACAGATTTTCTCAAATGAAAGATATCAATGTAGTGATGACTTTTTACCATGGCAACATCCCTCAAATGTGTGGGATATTGTGGGAAAATATTATTTTAATGTTAATATTGATAACAAAAGTAACAGTAAGTAAAGGTCTGTTTGAGGGGGGGGGAGAGTCCATACATTTTTGCCCATGGTCTTTTATTCTATAACAGTGTGAAAGGCTTAATAAATAAATAAATAAATAAATAATTGCAGAGCTTGATGGATTAAGCTATAAATGTAAAAACCTAAAATAAAACAGAGGCTTTCTATCGAAAATTATCCCACATCTCCATGTTAGCCCAGCTGGTATAACAGTCTCACCTACACAATACTTGTGTAATAGGATGAGACTATTGATAAACAAACAAAAACCTAAACATGTTTGGTGAGAAAATAAAAAAGTTCATTAATTTGCAAAATTGTACAGAAGCGAGCGCATTAGTTTACCCAATTTTTATCATAACAGCACCAAGTGCTTATACTCACTACAGCACATCAGGTTAAACAGTTGCACTACGAAAACGTTCACTGTTACGAGCGCAGTAAGGGCGAGGTCAAGGTGGGTAACCTGATCTGCTGCTGTGTGTACATAGTAACCTGATGCACGGCCTGTTGTACACGTTACCGTGTGGTGGTCGGTTGAGAATAACACCACCCCATCTCTTTCCGTGGGTGTCGTAAGAGGCGACTAAGGAAACACAAATGAGACCTGCCTCCTAGTAATCCATGCAAGGCAACGACACTTTATTTTTTTCTGAATCTGAGGTGTCGTCCTATGGTCTCATGCGGTGTGGTAGGCTCTGTAAAGGGCTGTCTGGTTCGTGACCACCCTCCTACCGAAGTCCGACGCCAAACAGCTTGCTGTGTTCCGTCGGTGCGTGGGAGTACCAGTGCCTTTATAGGCATTTTCTGGGTTAACTCGCTCGATCGTCGACCTCATCTTTGACCTTATGGTCAAGATTGAGGTCAAGAGTTAACACATCTTATAATAATAATAAAAAATACTTACTTCCCGCTACTTTGAGTTTTGGTTTGCTCCATTTGCTTCACAAAATTTTTGAGGATCTGTGTTCTTGATGGGCGCAGTTTCGTTTTGCGGTTATTTTTGCACTGGTAGCTCCAATGTCCATCTTCTAGACACTTTTGACACCGTACATGTAAGGAATCCCTGTATAAAGACAGAAGTGTTAATATTAGGGAATTATTCTTCCACTAAACTAAATTTTTTTTATTATAAGATTGGGTTAAGGGTAATTCCATAATAAACGCTACCAAGGCCTCCGAAAAAAAAATCGGCGTAAGAAGTCAACTGTAGCCTATTTTCATAGAAAACATTCCTATCCTTCATGTCTAGATTTTTTTTTACAAAATTTACATTGTTTTTCCATTTTTTACCTACTTAAAGTTACGCTAGAAAGATCAGTTCATAATGGCAATTTTTAAATCATTATTTGAGAACACTTTATTATTATATTCTTTTATTATATTCTTTATTGCACTTAGATAACATAGGATACAAAATAAAAGAAAAAAGTTTACAAAGGCGGACTTATCACTAATAGTGATCTCTTCCAGCCAGCCTGGTGCAGTAAGAAATATTGTTTTAAAAACGCGGGACAAAAGTGCATATTTGATAAAACAACTCTAAATAACCAAAAAAAATAACTACACTAACTCATTCAAATATCTATATGAAATACAATAACACAATATAAATACATACGACATATATTACAATATACCTGCCTATGATGACTCGTTCGAAAGATAGTACTCTTTTAAACGCTTTTTGAAACAAACGACTGTTGGACTGTCCTGCACACTCCTCGGGAGCCTGTTCCACAATTGAACAGCGCGTACAGAAAAGGAGTTGAAGAGGAAATTGGTGTTAGACCTAGGAAACTCTAGCATTCTAGTAATGCAGGATCGCTTAGGTCGGGGACCAGGGGGAAGGAAATGGATACGGGAACGTAGATATTCTGGAGAGGAAGGATTTTTAAGGATTTTATACAGAAAGGTAAGGATATGCAAGTTCCTACGCAAACGGATGGGAAGCCACTTAAGCTGAGAGCGAAACTGGGACACATGATCAAATTTACGAAGGTTAAAAATGAATCGCAAGGCTAAATTCTGCAGCCGCTCCAACTTATTAAGTAACTCCTCAGTTGCATCCAGATAGCAGACGTCAGCGTAGTCAAGAAGGGGTAAAAGAAGTGATTGAGCTAACAAGATTTTGGTTTTAAAAGGAAGAAAGTTTTGTAGACGCTTGAGTGAATGAAAAGTGAAGTGCATTCGCCTGCTCACTTCACTTACGTGTGCCGACCAAGATAGCGTACTATCAATAATGAGCCCAAGATTTTTAGCTTTCTTCGAGTATGGGATACAGACGTTATCGTAAAATAGTTGAGGAAAACTTGAGTCAACTCTGGATCTAAGCCTACTGCTTCCTATAATGAGGGCTTGCGACTTGGCTGGATTAATTAAAAGCCCAAAATATTCAGCCCAAGTTTTTATTGCATCAAGATCCGCGTTGACTGCTGCAACCGCCTCATCAGCATCAGTCAGTGAGAAATGTCTGTAAATTTGCAAATCATCTGCATACAGATGGTAGGGACAAGATAGGACTTTTGTAATTTCATTAATAAACACTGCAAATAGGAGAAGAGGTGAGAGAACGCCGCCTTGAGGC
This sequence comes from Aproaerema taeniolella, assembly GCA_949987775.1. NCBI lineage: Eukaryota > Metazoa > Arthropoda > Insecta > Lepidoptera > Gelechiidae > Aproaerema > Aproaerema taeniolella. The sequence continues at coordinate 3,500,946 of OX465268.1, read as the reverse complement.
ACACCAGCAGTCAGCGTGCACCAGTCAGATGCACTGTCATCGGTCTTTACACATTGCTGACGGCCCTGAAGGTAAGAGTCAAACCAGCGAATTACTGATGGTGAGACGTTAAGCGACCGAAGTATTCCTAATAATATATTAAAGTCAACGGAGTTAAATGCGCTGCTGAAATCAAGAAGAGTAACAATTGTTAGTTTGGTATTGTCCATTGCGTGCCGGATATCTTCAGTGACATTCAGCAGCGCACCAACCGTGCTATGATAAGGCCGAAATCCAGACTGATATGCACTAAGTAGATTATTATTACATAAATAATCATAAAATTGCTTGTGCACCACAGTTTCCAACACTTTAGATAAAATCGGTAAAATAGAGATTGGACGGTAGTGAGAAAGTGTACTAGGATTTGATATCTTAGGCAGTGGGATAACAAGAGCCTTTTTCCATTCTGTGGGAAATACACCAGACATAAGAGAGGCATTAACTAAGTGTGAAATGACTGGTGCAATATAATCTAGTATGGGAACAAGCATGTCTCGGCTCAGGTTATCATTACCAACTGCACGTGACGAGATGGATAAAATGGTCTTCTTAACGTCATTCGCTGATATTAGGTTGAATGAAAAAGGAGTACAGTTAGGAAGGACTAGATTGAGAAGATAATGAAGAGTGGATGTTTTAGTATGTTTTAGGAAGGACTAGATTGAGAAGATAATGAAAGTGGATGTTCTTTAAATAAAGAATTAAGCGTACAACTTCACTAGGTTTCTGTTACAAGTAGCTTTACATACTGTAGTTATTTGATTCGCACTAAAAAATATTTAAAAGTTTTTATTTACTATTTTAAGAAGAGTTTTCCAAACTGTGGTATCAGTGTAACACCCGAAACAAAAAAAACCGGCCAAGAGCGTGTCGGGACACGCGCATTGTAGGGTTCCGTAGCAGCATGGTTCAAATATGCAGCTGGCTTCTTAATTCTACGAGCATATGGACGGTTGAATTGTTAATAATGTCTAATAAAAACGAGGTCACAAAGAAAGAAGGTAACTAAAGGAGAAATAAAGATTCCAGCGCCACAAGGAAAAAAAAATCATCTGTTTAATAACCACCTCGCGTGGATGCAAATGGTTGTATAAAAATTGTTTACATTACGTATTAATTTAAAACGGGTGTACTATCGTTAGTCATAGTTAGAGATGAAAGAGACTGTCTTTTAAGGCTTATTAAAAAGACTCGCCTCCATCTTACAGGACTTGACTCTAAAATTAAGACGGAAAGTTCTAGATTTTATTAATAAGACTTAGTAGTTTATTAAAAGATTAAAAACTGAAACGACTAGAGTTGTTTTCAAAATACTAAAAGACTTAAACGACTCAAGTTCTTTTATGTAAAAGGGATCGCACCGCAGTTTGTGTGTGATATTAAATATTTCTTTTGTAACCTATCAACCAAAAGGAATAATTCACGCCTAAACCACTAAATACATTTTGATAACATTTGACAAGGAGATAAAATGAGATATTTACATTCTATCAACACATACCTTACGACTGTCGACTTACCAGATAATGAGTCGCCAGTCTTTTAAGTCCTTTAAGCTGTTTAAGTAACAGCTCAGTTTTTTACGTTAAAAGACTTCAACTACAAAAGCTAATGTTATGACTAAAGGTTGGGAACTAAAATCAGTCGTGAGGCGTCAAAAATAAGGTGAGTCTTTATTAAAAGCCTTAAAAGACTGAGTATCTTCCACACTAGTCATAGTCGATGTTAAAATCTCCAAATACTATATTATAAAAAACAAATGTATTAAAGAGTTTGTAGTTTCAGAAATAACTTTAGTTTTGGTCTAAACACAACATAATGAAATTATAAAATTCGCGAGCGAAGCGAGCGAAAATTATTATTTTTTTTTTGCGGCAATGTTATTAGAAATAATATAGACCTGCTGATAAAATAATTTTGATGTCATTTTCGTAATTAACACCACCAAAAACCTATTTAACGACTCCTAAAATGTCAATATGTTACAGCTTAGCTTTCGACCTCGCCTCACTTTTAGTATTGAACCTTGTAATATTCTTATTAATTCCAAAAACGTTTGGCACTTGGTCGACTATCACTCGCAAACTTGAAAGGCCAACTTATGTGTGATAGTTTTTCTTTTAATTTCGTTGTATATTCTAAAATATTTTTTTTTAATTTTTTTAGCAACAAAAGTATTGTTAGGAATAATTTCGAGCTGGTGCTAAAGAGCAGGTCGCGTGGCGATTGTGTATAATTTTGATGTCATTTTCGTAATTAACACCTCCAAAAACCTATAACGACAAATGAAATGTCAATATGTTACAGCTTGGCTTTCGACCTTGCCTCACTTTTAGCGTGGAACTTTGTATGGCAGTTGTTTTGGATTAGGCTGAACTTCGTCGTAAATGCTAAATGATCGTGAAATATTTAACTTTTTTTTTTCTTTTAAAAAACTAATTTTTCGCAAACGGACTGCTGAATCGAAAAACGTTCGTAGTAAACCCGTTCTATCTTTTAAAAAACTATCCTATGACATCCCACTCGATGATATCGGCGAGAAAAAAAAATCCATCGCCCTTTCATATGTATGGGAAACACCCGAATTTTTTTTTTACAAAATTTTTATTTTTTCTATTTGTCGGCGCAATTAATATGTATGAACATGCCAAATTGCAGCTCTGTAGTACCAAGGATCTAATATTAGTAAATATATTCTTATTACTCCCAACAATGTTTGGCACTTGGTCTACCATTACTCGCAAACTTGAAGGGCCAACTTATGTTTTATAGTTTTCCTTTTAAATTTGATGCATATTCTACCTCTGTGAATTTTTCCACATTTTTAGAAACAACCGTTTAGCTGGTAGAGGGGGGTGTTTGACACTTGTGTTTGACAAAAATTTTCACTTTAAAAATTTATGATTCGCAAACGGAGTGCTAAATCGAAAAACGTTCTTAGTAAACCCCTTCTATCTTTTAAAAAGCTATTCTATGACACCCCACTCGATGATATTGGCGAGAAAAAAAATAATTATCGCCCTTTCACGTCTATGGGAGACACCCGAAAAAAAATTTTTTTCGAAGGTTTTACTCTACAGTTCTGTCGGCGTAATTAATATGAATAACCATGCCAAATTTCAGCTCTGTAGTACCAAGGGTTTCTTAGAAAACCCGCGGACAGACGGACAGACGGACATGGCGTAACTATAAGGGTTCGTAGATTACTACGGAACCCGAAAAAGGTAATTGTTTGTTTAATTTTTCGCCGAATTATCTTTAACCTAACTCGTTTTGCCAAAGTAAGGTTATGTGTTTAACCTAATCGAATATCTAACAATTATTGCGAAAGAATGTGTTTTATTTGTATTTTCAACGTTTCAAATTTTGTAACACCCAAAACGTTTCGGGAGTTACATCATTCGAAATACAAGCTTATACTGTTTACGTACTTACTTTTCGCCGCAGCATCTAATTATTAATGCATGGGTGTGTAATATGGTGTTACTTTTTCCTTTAGGTATATTATCATGCCATCAACAACTAAAGAACGATTAGGTAAAATAAGGGAAAACAGCATGAAAGATCCTAAGAAGTATGCTGAACATTTACACAAAGAGTGGGAAAGGGACAATATTAGAAGTGAAAAAAAAGAAAGAGTTATGTACAAAAGATCTTAAATTGGAATTACCAGTAGAAATTAATGACTTTGAAAAATAGATATTTTAGCTATTAAATATTAATCTATATTTGTGTTTTATAATAATTTTATAATTGTTGATTAGTATTCTGTTATAATTTTTAATGGGAGTGTAAAATTTCATTAAGAAAACCCTATTTAAATTTCGTACTCGTAACACCCGAAACGAAGCATTAGTAACACCCGAAACGGGTAATTTTATTCATTAAAATATATATAAAAATTATTACTAACTTTTTGTCCCGTGTTTAGGTTGGCTACTGGATTAAGTTTGACTTGTCATAAATAAATCTGGAGATTACTTGGAAAATTCGCTGAATTATGCATGTAAACACAGATGGTCAAAAGGTGGAGGCAATTTGGTGTAACACCCGAAACAGCTACTTATTCGTTGTTTTCTCTTTATTGCTTAAATATTTAGAAAATACGATTTTAGAAATCAGTAAAAACCACCCATATGTGTGTGATTCAATAGTTGTAATAGCACAGTTGTAATTACTACTCAAATAAAACATTTTATAATGAGTTCAAGTGTAACACCCGAAACGATGGAATGACCCTTAACTCTTTTCTGTTTTTTGTTGTTTTTGTTTTTGTGTCTGAAGTGTCTTCTGTGTTTCTATAGCGTGATGTCTGTTTAGTACCAAAATAAAGCATTTTCTATTCTTTTCTATTTTATTTTATTTGACTGTGCAAAGGAACCATATTTTTATTTTATTTTATCCTTAATTCCTTAATAATATTATAAATGCGAAAGTAACTCTGTCTGTCTGTCTGTCCGTCATTCACGCCTAAACTACTGAACTGATTTTCATAAAATTTGGTACAGAGATAGATTAGAGCCTGGGAAACGACATAGGCTAAATTTTATCCCACAGTTGAGCACTATATAACCTGTAGTCTACGCGGGCGGAGCCGCAGCCGGAAAGCTAGTCAACAATACAGTAAATATCGGGTCGGCGCAAAAAAAATGTCTCGGCAACTAACAATTTTAAATATAAATTAAAATAAATTCAGCATGAGCACTTATTTCGTTATTACACACATCAACATGGTCTAGGGGTATTGCACGATTTTTCATACAAAAGAGGTCTGTTTGAGAAGCTATAAAAGAATACTTGATATACATGGAGGGCTATAATTTTCAGACGAGCAAGTGATAAACCTGAATTTTCAATTCTAGTCAATAAATTTTGTTTTACTTGAAATTTGTGAAAACGTTATACACCATGCTTTGAAATTTAGACTTGTTAGTTAGCAAAACTGTGTATAATTTTATTATTATTATAATGGTGTATAATTTTATTATTATTATTATTACTTTAGACAGGCAGGCAGTTGAAACAACTGATTATAGCCTGCATCCAGTTGAACGACATTCATTTAGACTTTATGCCTGTGATGTGTTTGTCTAGCAAGTTTGTCTAACAAGTTTTAATTTCAAAGATTTTTTTTTTTGTGGGTAAGTAGATAAACATAATAAGCTCTTTTTAATCTCTTCCATCCCACTGCTAAGCAAAAGCCTTAACTCTATTCTTCCAGGTTGCCTGAAAACCCATCAATTCTACTGGAATGTGGTTATCTTAACACCTTTTCTGAGATTTACCTAGGGGTAACCGTGTGGTGATCGGTTGAGAATAACACCACCCCATCTCTTTCCGTGGGTGTCGTAAGATGCGACTAAGGAAACACAAATGAGACCTGCCTCCTAGTAATCCATCCCAGGCAACGACACTTCATTTTTTTCTGAATCTGAGGTGTCGTTCTATGGTCTCATGCGGTGTGGTAGGCTCTGTAAAGGGCCGTCTGGTTCGCGACCACCCTCCTACCGAAGTCCGACGCCAAACAGCTTGCTGTGTTCCGTCTGTGCGTGGGAGTACCAGTACCAGTTGAGGTCAAGAGTTAAAAAAAAATAGGGTTTTTAGAGTTGACTGGGGTATTTGAAAAAAAAAAGGTTGTTTTAGACTACACCAAGTCCTACTCTAAGGTTTCAAAGGGTACCTTGGAATAACACAAATACCTACAACATCTAGACCTGAGAACAAACATCTGCTTTCACATAATTTTTTTATGGCAAATTCAACCTTTTAGTAGGTTTAATTTACAATTCTCTCCGAAACTTTAGCAAAATAGTAAAAAAGGGAAAAAAGTATTTATCTTAGGTCATTTGTAACCTATTCAATCAAAAGTATGTTTTTTGATTTAATATAAATTGTATTGTAAGTTTCATTTTCTTTTTTGTGCACGTCGTACTCGCCTCACTTCGTCCAATCTCTCTTGTTAGGTCTGCCGTAAGAAATTTCTACCTAGAAATAAGCAGTGCCTGTTGTGTCTTCTCTCTCTTGTATGTTTATTTTTGTATGTCTATTGTGTACAATAAACAGTAAATAAATAAATAAATAAACAAATAAATCGAAAAAAATCAATCGAAAACTAAGTCCTTGACACCCTTTGCTAACAAGTAACACTAACCAAATTTTTGTTCCCAACGAGAATCACACCTAAGATTTATCAAAGAGGTAGGAGCCACTGGACAAAACCATCCTAATACATAGGCTAACTATTTATGAAGTAAACTGCTTGATCAAATTACAGTACGACAATGTTCGCTACTGCTTACTTTCCAAACCAAGAATGCGGTTTTTTAGGTTAATTATAATTTAGACATAACACTAGAATAAAAAAAATTGAATCACTCCCGACATTTGATTGCTTATAACTTTTAAACGGCTAAACAGATTTTCAAGATACACAGACAATCGGGGGTTAAAAAAGAACATTCTTATTAGAATTTAGAGTGATGTCTACTTTAGCGCTACCGTTTTAAGAAAACGTCGAAAATTTCGAAAATTTGCTAAGTCCCGTGGCTGCCCCTTTTCCGACACGCTTTTCCGAAACTATTCCTGAATATTCGAAGACTTTCATGGAAAGAATCCACATCAAACATTAGAGGTAATGCGTCAAAGGTATATTACGTATTAGAATTTCTAGAAGTACTTACTTCTTCTGCAGTTTTCGGTTGATGAGACTCATTGTGCCTGCTAATAAAACTTTTCTTGAAATGAATAACGGCAGTTACCAAGCGAGAAATGATAACACCACGGAATATGTACCAATTATTCACTACAAGGGGGTATACATAAAACTAACGAGAAAATTGTCCAATCACCCTCAGAAATTTCAATAGCTAATGAAGTACAATAGATATTACTTTGTTGGTCCCTCAATAGTCTTTTAATGTTTTATTTTAACACTAATTCCAGGCAAAAACACAGTAAATAGTATTTTCCAATCGACATCGACAGCTCGACTCGAACAAGATATGAACAAGATGGGGTTATACGTCAACGTCACTGTCACGTCACTACCATACTAGTGTTGCCATTTCAAAACTTCAAAATTGGACTATTTTTTTTAATCTGAAACTTGTATGATCTGTTTTTTCAAGTTTTATTTTAGTGATTATTTACTATACCTCTTAATCGACAGTCCCTGGATTTAACTTCCAATCATATTAAACATTTCTGTTATAGCGGATGTTATAAAAAGTGTGTTTAGTTAGTGTGTGGCGTTATAAAAAGAACGATTGTTTGGGTTGATAACTTTCTTAAAAAAGTTATTTTTAAAAGGCTTACCCGCACAAGGGATATTCACAAATAATTTTTAAGTAAAGAAACATAGCAAGTAGGTTAGAGCACCAGGTGATCTAATCCTGGGGTAGTGGGTTAAAGTCCCATTCGCACCGAACATTTTTCTTTCCCTAAAAAATATTTGATCGATATTAAAAAGAGTGGCAGAAAATTATATTTTACCTATATTACTAAATAAAATTATTGGAAACATCGTATCAACTAGGTAGAAAGTCGTATTATTGTAAATATCGTATCAACCAGGACATTAGTCGTAAAAACATTGTTAAAGCTCTGTATTCAGACTTAGGAATATTAACGCAAGGCTGGCAACTCGGCCACGGATCCGTGTCAACCTTAGGTTTGGGGTTCGTTCGGAAACGGATACTTAGTGTGAATTTGGATCGGTAGATTACTTTTAGATTACTTAGATTATAATATTTTTATTTCTACACTAGCTTCCCGCACGGGACTTCATTCCCGTGGTAATTCGGGAAAATCATGTACCCTATGTCCATCCCATATAATGTAGGATTATAATGGTGAAAGAACTTTTCAAATCGGTCCAGTAGTTTCGGAGCCTATTCGATGCAAACAAACAAACAATCAAATCTTTCCTCTTTAAAATATGTATAGACTAATATCTATTTTTTGTATTTTTGTATAGGCTCCGAAACTACTGGACCGATTTCAAATATTCTTTCACCATTAGGATACTAAATTATCCTTACGTAACATAGGCTACATAATTTTCCCGAGTTCCCACGGCAACGAAGTCCCTAGCGGAATGCTAGTATTTTATAAAAAAAAATAGAATCTCATTTCTTCGTTTTGTTGAACTAGACATTACAAATGAAATCGATTACGATTGCTGCGTTCTTTCTATGTTTGGTTTAAATCTTTACCGAACCACTTAGATATGTATTATAGCGTAGCTCTGAGGGAGCTGGTAACCGGGTCTGGGTGGTAGAGACCAGGAAAGGCAGTTAATCACTTTACGTTATTTATTGGAGCGAAACTTAACCTTACGGCCAAAGCCGCAGAAAGTAATGTGTCAGTTATGTATAAAAGGCACGAAATGACCCGAATTATTTGAAGTTGGAACCATCGGCTAAAGGCATTACTACAAGAAGATGGTAAACGTAGAGGTAATAGAATCTCTACAGTACCTCATAACATTAGTCCGACGACGGCCCGCAGAAGGTGGCGAATTAAAGAACATGCTGTAATGTTATAGAAAAACTGCTTTTTTTTTAATTTGATGGGTTAGCTCTTGACCTCAATCTTGACCATAAAGGTCAAAGATAAGGTCGACGATGGAGCGAGTTAACCCAGAAAATGCCTATAAAGGCACTGGTACTCCCACGCACCGACGGAACACAGCAAGCTGTTTGGCGACGGACTTCGGTAGGAGGGTGGTCGACAACTCAGATTCAGAAAAAAATGAACTGTCGTTGCCTGGGATGGATTACTAGGAGGCAGGTCTCATTTGTGTTTCCTTAGTCGCATCCTACGACACCCACGAGATGGGGTGGTGTTATTCTCAACCGATCACCACACGGCAACGTAAAATAGGATAAAAATACAGAAGCAGACCAGGAAAAAAAGTCTCTATAAACGGAAACTCGCTCCAATCCAACGAATTTCAATAAGGAAGACGAAACCGCACGTTTAAGACAAATCTCATATAGGCTTAGGCATACAGGATGATGTATAAAAACCGATATTTTTGATAAATTCCCCACATCTTTCATATCAATAAATTCCTGGAATATTTTCTACGTCTCAGCGCTCGACGTTGACGCATTGGATGAAATATATTTTCGTAACACCCTATATTTCACACGTTAATCGAATATAAAGCAGAGTTATTGATATGAGTTTACTTTTGGGGATCCACAAGAAATAATTCAATTTTTTTTTAAATATTACTTATTAGATTAGATTAGATTAGATTTATTTATCTCATAATATAGCTACAAATGTCAAGTTTATAATAAAATATGTCAGTCATTTCAGCCCATAATATGATCGTAAAAAATATAAATTATTAAAATTACAATTAATAATTTAAACAATGTCAAATGAAAATAAGAAACTAAATTAATATACAAAAGTATACTATCAAAAATGTCAAAAATAAAATACTTAAAAAATATGTCAAAATTTAGAAATAACAGTGAATATAAATTTGAAATTATTAAAAAAATTGTCATCAAAATTTGATGTCCAAATATTCTTTAATTGAATAGAATTCATTTTCCAATAAAAAGTTTCTCAGTTGGCAAGTAAATGTTTCGTCATTTCTTTGATTTCTCAAGTCAGCGGGTAGGTGTTCATAATAAGTCGGCCCAATCACTCGCGGGTTCTTTGTTTTAAAGTAAATATGACGATGTAAGTTAAACAACTAGTGAGTGATAGCCCAGTTGGTAATGAGCCAGACTTGTAATCCGAAGGTCGCGGGTTCAAATCCTGGTGCGGGCCTTACATACCACTAAATTCGTCTTTCCGGATTTATGTACGGATTTCTAATTATCACTTGCTCAGCGGTGAAGGGAATCATCGTGATGAAACCCGCCCATTCAAAAAAATTCATTTTTAACCGATTTCAAAAAAGGAGGAGGTTTGTCAATTCGACCGTATTTTTTTTTTTAATGTATGTCCGCGGATAACTTCGTCGTTTATGAACCGATTTTGATTATTCTTTTTTTTTTTTGGAAAGGGAGTATCCCAAGGGTAGTCCCATGGTAAGGAAAGCAGGATCTAATAGTGGAATCCTGAAGAAATTGAGGGAAACTCTCTAAAAAATTGTCTATTTGGGATTGAAGTCGATGACTCTTACGTTTTTGACGTGGAAAATTATCGAAAGACGAGCGGTCCACCAACCTGCATTGGATCAGCCTGGTTGACTATGGCCTGAATCCCCTTCGTGTTTCGAAGGGAGGCCCGTGCCCCTCGGTGTGGACGTATAATATATATTCTTTATCGCACAAACAGTAGGAAAAATTTTACATAAAAAATAGTGTACAAAGGCGAGCTTACCTCTAGAAGAGATCTCTTCCAGCCAACCTAATCGGTGAGAAATAGTGTACGAGACGGGAAGAGAGAATCGCGCACAACGTAAGAAAATACCAAATAAGAGAAGGGCTTATATTATTAATACTTAAATATAATGAAATAAAAATAATATATATACTAACATATATAATACATATAAACGAATATAATAAATCATACATACATAATATATGATTTGCTCATTACAGTTGGGACAGGTAGTATTCTTTGACTCTATTTTTGAAGGAAGATGAAGATGGGCTGGTAAGATGAAGATGAAGAAGTTAAACAACAAGAAAATAAAATTCTGTATTAAGTTAAAGAAAAATAATGTGCACGTTTGTTTGTTTGTTTTTTGGCACGTTTGTTTTTTGGGTTGTATAAAATTGGCTTGGTAATAAAACCATTTTATACGGTTTTATTACCTAAGCCAGTCGGATTCGGGCTATCGAACTGTCACCTTAACATCATCATCAAACCGTCCGCGTATTTCAAAATTGTGTTAGGAGTGTGTGGGGTGATAACATCTTAGTGCTCCAAAATCATCATCATCACCTGCTAGCGGTGCACCCTGCTAATCAACCTTTAAATAGGGATGTTGACGGTGTTTAATTTTATGAATTATTGTATGTGAAACAAAAAATAATGCTAGAAATATATTAATATCCGAAAACAGCATTAAAATTGGTTTATAAATGAACAAGTTATTAGCATTTATATTATCGTAAGGACTAGCTATCTCGTTTTTTGGGGAGAGCTAGCTATCTCGTTCTTACCTACGCAAACAAATGGCGGTGACGTCACATGTCTGTAATTGCATCTCTTTTTCGTTGTTTGACAGTTTCCCCCTCTATTAAAATTTAATAGCTTGTAACTTTTTTATTTCTCAATAATTTTCAAAAAATATTTCGGTTTTGGATTTTGGATTCAGGTCCTTTTTAAGATAAACAATAAAAAAAAAAGTAGTCAACATCCCTATTGTGCAATAAAATATATTGTATTGTAAAGCGTCGGTGGTCTAACGGGTACTGGGTCGGACTCGTAAGCGAGAGGTACCGAGTTCGATCTCCAGTGCCGCCATGTACCAATGACTCGTTTTATGAGTTATGTATGTACATTAGTAGCACACTAACCGATGCTCTTACGGTGACAGAACACAACGTGAGGAAACCTGCACATTCAGGAGACTGAATGTGTAACCATGATCCAATCAGGTCAGGTTCCCCTGGTAACAGGGTCGCGGAGGTCAGATGGCAGTCGCTCCACTGTGATGACTTGACCTGCCAAACCCTGGATCATGGTCAAGCGTACCCCGAATGAGAAACGGGACTAAGCGCTAGGAAGAAGAAGAAGAAGAAAGTATATTAATAATAATAATAATAAAACGTTTATTTTACCATGCAGCACAGAGATACAAACATTTAGACGATCACAAATGACATAAAAAACACACATTTAAAATAAACAAAAATACAAACAATATAAACAGATTAAAATGCGTATGGATGCTGCAGTGAGTAAAAAGGCTTGGGCTCAGCGATTTTTGTCAGTCTGTATTTCAGACTGTATTACGACATATTGTATTGTATTGTATCAATGGACGAGGAGTATAGGGCTTCTTTACTTAATATTGGCGACTTCACTATTCTATATTTTGATTAAAATATTCAGACAGCAAAATCACGATTGTGAACGCCATATTTCAAATAATTGATTTGAACATTGTACGGACGACCGCACATCAGGTTACCACAAGCGTGCACTCTGTGCAGTTGTGATAAGAGCGGTTTTGCAATGAAAATGGAGTGACGGCCGGTTTGGTCGAGTGGTAGTGACGCTGCCTCTTGATCGGCGGGCCCTGGGTTCGATTCCCAGTCGGGGCAAATATTTGTGTCAAAAAGCAGATGTTTGTTCTCGGGTCAGGTGTTAGTGTCTGTCTTTATGTGTGTTCCAAGGGACCCACGACACAAGGGAAAACCTTAATGTGGGCCTTTGAGTGTGTAGCGTTTATTTATTTATTTATATGGATGTTAATGACTTTATTAAAAAAAAACCTGACGCGCTGGCCTCTATACCTATTATTAAGATGCGTCTGCTTTGCATTTTCCTGTAAGATATATTATTATACGGAACCCATAAAAATTTTTTTATAAATGATTCCGCATATACATTATTTTTTTGACACATCGCTTTGTCATCCGTATTATAATGCCATTACGTAAAAGTGTTTCGCATTTATTCGCATAAAAAGATATTGTAGTTTTTCATTTCATTCGCTTTTATGAATACCATGCATTTTATCTACCCATACACTGATGACTGTAAACCCTTACGGGGTAGGCAGATCACGTAGTTATAGAACCACTTGACGCCCATGTGATATTCATTGGGGGCCATTCATTTATTACGTAAGACTATTTTCGCCCCCCCCCCCCCACCCCTGTTTAATATTTATTACATGAGAATCTAAAGGAAAAAAATGAATACACGTTTTATTTGTTTCTATTTTTATTTTTCAATGTAATTTTTAGAAATGGTTTTAATCGCTTTTTCAAAGTATAATTTTAACTTTGCGCATTTTGTGATCTTACGTAAGAACTATCGAGACTCCCCCCACCCCCTTGTAAAAAAAAAAGACATGGTCGACCCCCCTCGCCCCTAAATCATCTTACGTAATCATGAATGGCTCCTTGTGAAGGTTATTATCACAGACCTATATTAGGTCCTATTATTAGGTCTGTGGTTAATATAGAACATGAGTATAGTATTGTCACTCATCAGCCAATATATGTCCCCACTAAGGGGCCCGGCCTCCCTTCGAAACTGGGGAGGGGGATTTAGGCCGTAGTCCACCACCCTGACCCAATGCGGGTTGATACAATTATGTTATTACTTTGAATTATGAAATTAGCAAAATTTTATATAAGATAAAATAAGATAAAAATTTGGTTTAGGTGACGCAGTTTGACGCAGCTAATTTTGGTGTCATATGAAAGCCATAGAAATGTTCTTTTGAAATATGTAAAAGAAACGGGTTGAGTGCGATTGAGTATGAACTTTTTAATTGTGTAAAAAAAATAAACTGTTAAAATATAGACTTCTATCCAAACCTATATATCTATAACATCGTAAGTAATGTAAACTGTTTAGTAATACAGAAATAATAAACTAACCTCAAGGTATAGAATTCATTATGTTTCATACCAAATATCAACTAAATAAAAGTTAAACGTTGTTGTTAAGCAAAAGCTCAAAATTATAATAAATTACTCAACAAGCAAAACTGTTTAAATCGAGTGTTGTGGGTATCTGAAAAAAAAGTGTCAAACGTTTTAAAGGTCAGTCATAGACGGCGCCATATGTCTTGTTCCTAAATTAAGTTACTAATTTAGAACCGGAGTAACTTTGTTTTTTTTTATTTTAGCCACAAATTACGTAAATTTCACCTGCGTGCGTCGCGCGCTTGTTCACGCGCCGTGCGATAAAAATCCTGCACACGCGGGTGTGCATAAATTGCGCGAGGGTTGCACTAATTCTTAAAAGTAAGTCATTTAAAAATAATCAATTCAACTTAAATTCAAGCTACCTTGTCATTGATAAACCGCAATGACAGTTGCAAAATCCGATCTCCAGTTTCGAGAAATGGCGGAATTCTCTAGAATACTCTGGAATGTTCCAACGTAAATCCTCCATAAGCTGATTGTAATTAAAAGTTTTCGACCGGGTGGCTCACATTGCGGTGTAGCATTGTTTGAATTTATTGTCATTGTTAAGTATTAGAATAGCTAGGTTCGATTACAGAACGCCCAATTATCAAAATAGCAACATTGGCCAGTCCTTATTCTCAAAGACTCCTTTCTACAATTTTATAAATAATTTTTCACGTCAAAAACGTAAGAGTCACCGACTTCAATCCCAAAAAGACAATTTTTTCGAGAGTTTCCTTCAATCAGATCCTGGTTTCCTTACCATTGGATCACCCTTGGGATACTCCCTTTCCAACAAAAAAAGAATAATCAAAATCGATTCATAAACGACGAAGTTATCTGCGGACATACATAAAATGTATATATATATATATATATATATATATATATGATGGCACTTTTTAACCGACTTCAAAAAAGGAGGAGGTATCTCAATTCGACCGTATATATATATATACATATATACGGTCGAATTGAGAATGGAGGTATCTCAATTCGACCGTATATATATATATATATATATACGGTCGAATTGAGAAACCTCCTCCTTTTTTGAAGTCGGTTAAAAAGTGCCATCCAAAATATATTAAGTAAAGGGCTTCACCAAATTAAAACTTGTCTCAAAAGTCTTGCAATTTAGGCCATAAACTTAAAAAAAACTATAAAATCTTAAACATTTGATTGTTTAAACCTTTTGAAACGGCTAAATCAATTTTGATCAAATATAGCAATCGAAATCTCTCCATTCGTTTAGGAGCTACGATGCCACAGAAATACACACAGACTCACATATATACAGACACACATACAGGTTATATTTTACTGACATATTTCTTTCTTCCTAATTTACTTTGACATAATGAACGTACGTAGCTTATGTTATACTTTCATTAAGAAACTATTGCATAATCGTTTTTTGGCATAATGATTTTTAAGCATTACAATCTGTGGTTAGGTTATGTTGCTAGTAAAAACTATACGAAAACTTTGCGTTTAGTTGTTATGGTTAAATATCATTAGTTCTATAAGCGTCATTCCTAATTAAATTATTACAAAAGTTGTTATGCGGATTACATTTTTTTGTACGTGGTTACTTGGCTTAACAACTGTAATCATTTTGTTAAAAACTACAAGTAAGTAATAACAATATTTAATGTAATAAGACAAGGACACGGGAATCTGTATAATTTGTCACATTGTCCAATAGTGTACACGCCTGTAAAGACAGCATTCAATGTGTCTTTTTAAGAAGCAACTACAACCGCAAATGTATAACTTGTTTGTATTACACTAATAAATTTCTCTTCTATTCTATTTTATTCGAGTCAGAGGATGCATAATCACAAACTGTAATATAAAAAGACTGAATTTTTTAAAAAATTCAATTGAACTACCTAGCTTTTAAGGTTACTGATTTAAATTTTATTAGCTCGTATAATCTGTAGACAAAACAAAGTTGAGAGTAGGCAACAAACCAAATGTTCTCCAACTCTACTTAAAAATGCATCGCTCCGTACTAATTTTAATGAGTCCGCCTCTAGATGACTATTCTCATTATGATAGTGGTACTGCCTGTTCTAAAGTTTATTAAGTCTCTGAATTTTGTGTAGTAGAGGAAATAATTTGGAGGTTGAAATACAGGGTGATAAAAAACCTCCTAGCTATATTCAAAATCCTGAACCAGTATCACTCAAAGAACACATTTATAAAAAAAAACATTATTTTTTTTTGATATTTTTTTCAATGGGAATAGTTCATTTTTTGCCTAAACGTAGACATTTCTCCTAAACGAGGGGTGCGGGTAGCGCTCGGGGGGTGCACCCGAGTGGTGTCTACGAGTGGTGTCTACTAAAAAGTGTTCTTTGAGTGATACTGGTTCAGGATTTTGAATATAGCTAGGAGGTTTTTTTCACCCAGTATAATTATCATTTTTATTTTTATGGCATCATAGAATTATATTCCAATTAGGTAAATAAGGAAACGCTTCACCTTAAACTTGGGTCCCTCAGAACATACAAAAAGACAAACACGAACACCCATAACAAACATCTGCTTTTTACACATCATTTGCCCTGACTGGAAATTCAACCCACCCACCCACGCAGGCCGAGTGCGATAGTGACAGCGCCGCGACAACACCGCGGTCCTATGCCATAATGTCAACATTGACAACGCCATAGGGCGAGCAAGCCTTTGCGCGGGGCCCTCGCGCAATCAAAGTGAAGTTTCAGCGTGAGCCGAACGCGAGTTTGTCGTTATCGTGCTAGAGCTGCAGGACCCATCGATCAATAGGCAGCGCCACTATCCTATCACTCGACCAAACCGACCATCAGTTATTTATTATTAGGCAATTGGTTATACAGGGCTTTAGGTATCTCTCTTTCAACCTCTCGGGAGGTTAATCAGTCCATGAAACTAAACAACTTCCCATACAAAATACCTACGCTATATGCTGATGAAGTTTGTATGGGGACTCAAAATTTTTTTTTCGTATTTTGACCTATGTTCCTTGGGAAAGTTGTTCAGTTTCATGGACTGATTAACCACCCGAGAGGTTGAAAGAGAGATACCTAAAGCCCTGTATGGTTATGTTAGGTTTTTTAGTTTCGGTTAGGTTAGGTTGCAATAGGTAATATTGTAAAAAAGTCCGTCTATGTGAAAAAATGGAACTGTTTACAAAGTACCGAGAGTTTATAAATCTTACTTTGTATTTTTTGTAATGTAGTTTACACTTTATGTTGTTGCCATATTATTATTAATGAAAGACAATTTCTACACTAGTTCCACTTATTTATTTAATACAAGCTTTCCGCCCGCGGCTCCGCCCGCGTAGACTACAGGTTATATCGTGCCCAACTGTGGGATGAATGTAGCATATGTCTTTTGCCAGGCTCTAATCTATCTCTGTACCAGATTTCACCAAAATCGGTTCAGTAGTTTAGGCGTGGAAGACGGACAGACAGACAGACAGAGTTACTTTCTCATTTTATAATATTAGTAAGGATAATAAGGATTTTTATGCGACTTATTTCGATTACTTACATCTTCTTCAGGTTACAATATTACGAGTTTTGCAAAGTGACGTAAACATACATTTATTTCCAAGAAATTCCAGGAAACATAAAAGGATTACCCATAATCCTCGAAATCCAGTCGACAAACCGCACAAACTAATTAAGTTGGCAAGGCAGCTTCCGCATCAAAAGACCGGGACAGAAAACAGAATGTCTCAACCGAAAATGAAAACTACGAATTTGAGCTCGTTGCTAGTGTTGGGGGATCGTTTCAAAGATAGATAAAAAACAGTTTTATATTTGCAACACAAAAGTTTTTTAAACCCACGACTAAAAATAGGAGTATTATTAGTTTGACATGTGAGTCCCCGGCTGAGTAGAATAGGACCACCCTCTTTCTTACCGAGGTGTCGTACAAGGCGACTAAGGTAAATATGCAAGCAAGTTCATCTGCACACAGAGAAGGAAAACTCTGCAATTATATCAAAACCCTCGCCAACCCGTCTGCCAAGCGTGGTGAGTATGGCATTTACCCCTCATGTTATTGAAGGAGGCCCCTGCCCCAGCAGTGGGGACGTTATGGGCTGATGAAGAAGTGTACAAATGTCAAGTTTATCTATACTAATATTATAAAGAGGAAAGATTTGATTCTTTGTTTGCATTGAATAGGCTTCGAAACTACTGTACTGATTTGAAAAAATATTTCACCATTAGAAAGCTACATTTTCCCCGATGGACATAGGCTACATAATTTTCCCGAATTCCTACGGGAACGAAGTCCCGGGCGGAATGCTAGTATTCTATATCTATACATATTATAAAGAGGAAAGATTTGATAGTTTGTTTGTTTGTTCGTTTGTTTGTTTGTTTGCATCGAATAGGCTCAGAAACTACTGGACCGATTTGAAAAATTCTTTCACCATTAGAATCCTACATTATCCGGGATGGACATAGGGTACATTATTGTCCCGAATGCCCACGGGAACGAAGTGCGAAGTGCGTACAGATAACACGGTGTAAAATAGTTTTATGAAATTATTTGTTTCTGTTTATTAGTCTGTTTACTTCATTGTTTGCTTGCTGATTCATGTTTACTTGTATGTTTGTTGTTTGTCTATTACTGTGTTGTGCTGTTTTATGACAATTGAATAAAGTGTCAATCTATCTATCTATCTATCTATCTATCTATCTAAGTCCCGCGCGGGAAGCTAGTATTATATAAAGAGGGAAAATTTTATTGTTTGTTTGTTTGCATTAAATAGGCTCCGAATTTACTGGACCGATTTGAAAAATTCTTTCACCATTAGAATCCTACAATATCCCCGATGAACACAGGCTACAAAATTTTCCCGAAGTCCTGGGCGGAAAGCTAGTAGTAAAATAGATTAGTCATTTTAGCCCATAAATGATCTCGTGTATCTGTATGTCTGTGGTCTGTCTGTCGCATCGTAGCTCCTAATCGAATAGACCGATTCTGAAGTTTTTTGTTTAAAAGCTGTGTCGTGATCGAGATAGTTCTTAGCTACATTTGATCAAAATTGGTTCAGCCATTTAATAGTTATAAATAAGCAATAACTTCTTTACCACAAAACATCAAAACACCACTGGAAAACCATCCAAAATGATTCAGATCGAATTCAGAGTTTCAGTTTTTTCGTAGCTGTCCCTTCCACTTTTTTTATACGAAAACCTTACCCTTCCGCTGTCGAAAAACACAGTCAACAGCCTACCCTTTACCGTGAAATAGGTCAAAGAGAAATTACTTTTCCTATTTCGCATACAGAGACCATCCTGAATTCAAATGGCCGTAAACGTTCTAGGAGAAAAAAAGAAGATTTTTTTTATTGCAAAGCGGCGGAGATTCTGACAAAAAGCGTACGCTAACAACACTTGCTTTAGCAAAGATTCGTTTTAACTATTTACAGAAAAGACTGTGTATTGATGGTTATCAGCAAAATTATAAATTAATTAAATTAAATTTTCTAGTTTGATTTTTTACCCGACTGCGCGACGCAAAGGAGGATAATGTGTTTATCATCCTATGTATGAATGTATATGGGTTTGTACCTTTGTGGCACTATTTAGATCAAACGCGTGGGCCGATTTTGATAAATGATACGTCGTTGGATTCGTCATGACGTCACAAGTGTTATAGAAAGTATAAAAATTTGGAAAAATCAAAATTTTGGACGCCATAATGTGAAAAAGAAAAAAATGAAAATCGACAAACTATGTGGGGTATCGTTGAATAGGTATTTAAAAATCATTTATAGGTTTCTCATATTGTTTTTAATCAGAATTACCGTTTAGGATCTATAACGATTTAGAGTTGGTTAGTAATTCAATTTTTATGCAAGTGAGACATAAATAACTGACCCTAACCAAAAAGTGTAAAACAAAATAAATTAATTTAAATAATAATAAAAAACCCGACTGCTTAGTAAAAACTGAAAAGAAAAAAACAAGTAGGTAACTTCAGTAGTTGAGACTTTTGTTATTGAATATTATTGAATAACATAAAGATTTTAACAGTCGGGACCCATCAAAAATCCGGCTTCCTAATAATGGGTCCCGACTGTTAAAATCGTTGTTATTATTTTTTAAATTAATTTATTTTAAAGGTAGTAGTAGTAGTTTTCTTTCATCCATGGATAGGCAAAGGACGGAGCCATTCAGCCAAATCTTTCTTAGTAATTTCTTCCAATCAAAGTCTTCATTTGAATAAAGGCAAATGAAAGCCAAAATAAAATCTCGAGTTTTCTATCTAAGAAGGTAGTAATAGAAATATGCGATTTCTTTTAGATATGATACAACTAAGCACTTTCTAGATTAGATATACAAATAAGGTAAGTAAATGATAAAATTCGGGATAGGAATCAGATAGAAGGATGTTTATAAAATTACGTTTACAGAATTATAATAACAAAATCCAATTTTAATGTTAATATTAGCTTTATTATTTCAGAAACTTCTCTGTACAATTCCTTCTCGGTCCGAATATCTGCCCAATAAACATTAACAATTTCTAACTGCGCCATAAATCCAAAGTTTCACCATTTGTTGAAAGGATTCCAACGAAAGTTACCTCAATAGAACAGTTGTTAATTTTTTTTGTATTAAAATTTCTTTTGCGTTGGTTCGCTCAGGAATAAGGCGTTTCCTGAGCGAACCAACGCAAAAGGCCGAACGGTTTGGTAAAGATTGCGGTTTGCCGCTGGACATTGTCAAACCCGTAATGTTGTATATTAGTAAGTTTACCTTCTTCTTCTTATCGTGTAGGTACAGTGAAGTGTGTGGCGAACTTGTCTAACCCTGGTGTCAGAGTTTTCAAACCGCTCAATGGCCTCTGACTTTGTTTTAACGACAGTAGTCAATCGACAACAGCCGGGACCGACAGCTTAACGTGCCCTCCAAAGCACGGATACGCTCGTGATAAATAGCAACTTTGGTCACCCATCGGGTTCCCTGCCTCTGTGTACGTTGCTTAACCTCACTAATCGGTTGAGATCACTGGGCTACGAGATTATGATCTCTTGGTACTTTATGAACGACTTTAATTTTATTTCACACAGATAGACTTTTTCATCATAACACATTTTAAACCTAAATAATTATTTGGTTTAACCTAAATAATTATTACCTAACCTAACCTAAATAAAACTTAACCTAATTTCAAATGAAAACCAAATTTTTCTCTTTTGAAAACTCTTTTGAAAAAGTATCGTTTTCCGCCTACAAAGAAATCTTCACCGGACTTACTTAACAAGACAATTTTATTTCATTTAAAAGATCTCCAAAAAACGTAAAAAATTTCACCAACTTTATCATTTCCATATCAAAACCGCAAAAAATATGCGGAGCGTCTATAAAAACCCTCATCATGTACGTGTCAGTTCCTATTACCATATAAAAACAGGACAGGCTCCTATTCAAATCCGAAAAAGTTCAAGAGCCTCTCAGAGGCATGATGGCGCTAGGCATAATTTATTCGTCCCTCTCCTCTCTTCTAGAACTATACGTATGTCAGTTCATGCATTTTAATGACTTGGCGCATCGCTAGTATGCAAACATGAAACATACGTTGGTCCTACGTCTTTTTTTCGCATTTTAGGGTTCAGTATGTCAATGTTTTTTTTTTAAATAACACACATACATACTCTCATGCCCATATAATCCCTAACGGGTTGGCAGAGCAGCAGTGATTCTAGCAAACTACTTGATGCCACGTTTGACACAAATTGTGAGGGTTATCAGATGGAACAAGTTGCATAATGGTGAGAGGTGGTCAGCCTTTTGGCCGTTATACAGCAAAACCCTCTTATCCCACTTACAGACTTTTACTGTATACCTGGGAAGAGTAGGTAGCTGGCACATTCAAAGTAAAACCATTTTAAAATGTGCAAAAGGTACGCCAACTTTTTAAGGAAATAATGTTAGTATGCTTTATAATTTTGGTCTGAAAAGTTACTCTCAGTTCGAAAACCTACTGAATTGAGACATCACTTGTGTTATGAGCGGCTTAACAACCAAAAAATGAATTAAAAAAACCTAGTTCCTAAACATATCTTTTAATGAACTACGAAACCATACACACAAAACAAGACTCAAGCTTTTTCAGTTCTCTTTTAGTTTTTTTCCCCGTGCCCCGGAAAAACTATTTGTGAATGGGAACATGGGACAAAGAGTAACAAATATGGAGGGGATACAGTTATACATTCCATCCTAGCGCTGTTTTTACGGATTTGTGAACGCTAGGACAAAGGAGGAACCTAATTGGGTTTTGTGAATTTAACCCGTTTCGCTTTTAACTGGGTCAGACGTGGTTTTTGTTAACTTTATGTATGTATATTACAATATACTTGTATTGTAAGTGCAATATGTTTGTGTGTAATGAAAGTTCTTTTCAATATTCTTTTTTTTTTAAATCTAGAATTAGGTTGAGGCTTCACATCACCCTAGGTTGCTAGCCCCATTAGAAAACTGACTCTAGACTCTAGACCCTTAGACCTAGAAATTTGGCAAAAAGTGTCTTTTATGACGCAGGCAAGCACTAAAAAATGATTTTTCGAAATTCAACCCTTAAGTGGGTGGAATGGGGTTTCGCAGTTTGTATGAAAAAAATATTTTTTCGGACATTTTGACTCGAAACTTCGTGAAGCAAATAAATGGACAATTCGCGATTTTTCGAAAATGGTCAAGAATAGGGTGACTAAAAGAGTTCTTTGCGTAAACGAAGCTGCGGGTAAAAGCTAGTTTACCCGCGGCTTCGTTTGCGTTATTTCTGTCCTTACGATGCTGCTTTAGGTTTTTTTTATAAAAGGTTCCTCTAGAAATTAGATTAATTTGTTTAGCAGAAATGTTTCTTAGAAACTAGACTACATTATTTAAGTTGCTATGTTAGTTTCGCAGGGACCTGACACAGACTTAACAGTAAAAGGTTGTTAGAAGATATTGCTATTCAGAAATAAGGAAATCCGCAGGAGAACCAACGTCACCGACATAGCCCAAAGAATTGCCAACCTTAAGTGGCAGTGGGCAGGGCACATTGAGCGTAGGAATGATGGCCGCTGGGGCAGAAAAGTCCTCGAGGGGCGACCACGTACCGGAAGGTGCAGCGTAGGAAGGCCTCTCATAAGGTGGACCGACAATCTGGTAAAGATTGCGGGAAGCCGCTGGATGCGGGTGGCGCAGGGCCGATCGAGGTGGAGATCCCTGGGGGAGGCCTATATCCAGCAGTGGACGTCTTGCGGCTGACAATTGACATGATGATGATTACTGCTATTCAGCAATAAGACTGCTTTCTGTACACGTCTTTTTTACGTATCTCTCATTGCTGTTTTGTTTTTTGTTTGTGCAAATGAAGTTTACTGTATTGTGAGGTTCTAAATTGAAATCAACAGCTCTAGCAGGATAACGACAAACTCGCGCTCGGCTCACGCTGAAACTTCACTTTGATTGCGTGAGGGTCCCGCGCAAAGGCTTGCTCGCCCTAAGGCGTTGTCAATATTGACATTTTGACATGGGACCGCGGTGTTGTCGCGGCGCTGTCACTATCGTACTCGGCCTGCAAATTATACTACATACTCGTAGTAATGCTATGATAAAAGTAAAATAATTGATAATTGTTTCGTTAGTTATTTAAATATTTGATGGTTAAAAATGGACAAAGGTAAGGTCTTTTAAATCACGAAAGTTTAAAGTGTTATAAGGTCTTTCAAGTTTGAGTGAATTCGCTTCTGGGAAAAGTTACCACAACATTTACATAAACAAGATATAAAATCTAAAAACTGTATCAAAATAAGTGGATCTTGGAGCATTAAAAAAATATATTAACGGAACCCTTGGTGCGTGAATTTACTTGCACTTAGCTAGTTTTTCTTTTTCCTTGCTAAATTAGATCAAGCACATAGAATTTAATTTTTAAACAAAATAGGTCTGGAACTACGTTACTTTTTAGTTAACGCAAAAATAAGCTAAGTTCAGCGATTATGGAAGTAGATTAGTTAGCTAAACTTTGGGTTAGCGCATAATGAATTAAATTAACACGAGTAGAGCCGAGTACATTACCAAAGAATACTTATTATTACGACGTATAGAAACGACACTCATGTCTCCTCGCTTATTTAATAATACTGTAGTATAGTATGTTTTTTTTTCCACAGAACCCATCATATTATGAAGTTCTCTATATAGGGTGTCTTAACTTTGTTAGCGAAAATCAACCCACGTAACTTTCCCCTATGTGAAATTCTAAAAAAAATATTTTTTTCTCATACAAAGGCGAATCAGCTGACTGCACTAGTTCAGCATTTTTTATAGTTTACAATGTATACCGCAAACTATAAAAAATATTCCTGGAACGTCAGAATCGATTATCATGTTTTTCTCAAATGTTTGTTTGTTTGTTCGCAGATGCAACGCTTGTCTTGAAGTCTCGCCACACAACAGACAACGGAGGGAAACAGCCTAGCTTAAATACGTAAGTAAATAATTTATTATAATAACTCTGAAAAATAAAAAATTGTATCACCCCCAATATTCGACTGCTTATAACTTTTAAACGGCTGAACCAATTTTGATCAAATATAGCTAAAAACAATATCGATTACGTCAGCTTTCAAAAAAAAATTGTCCACTCGTTTAGGAGCTACGACACCACAGACAGACACGTCAAACTTATAACACCCCTCTTTTTTGTCGGGGCTTAAAAATACTAAGTATTTGTCTTGTATCGCTCGTAGCGCAGTGGCGCTCGCTGATCTGAACCGTTAAATGAGGTTAAGCAAATCAAATCAAAGTCGTTTATTTGCAAGAAACATGGTAGTACAGCTGCTAATATAATAGCTATCCGTCATGCTCTGCCCTTTACTATGGCGTGCAAATATTTAATACATTAAATAATTATATCTATTAAAAAATATTTATCATGTCCCAATAAAATAATTAAATTTTACAACCATTCTCAATGTCATACACAAAAATAAAAATCAAAACATGTCAAGAGTTGAATGAAAAAAAATGAAAAAACAATCCCTACTAATATTATAAATGCGAAAGTAACTCTGTCTGTCTGTCTGTCTGTCTGTTACCTTTTCACGCCTAAACCGCTGAACCGATTTTGATGAATTTTGGTACAGAGATAGATTAGAGCCTGGGAAAGGACATAGGCTACATTTTATCCCACAGTTGGGCACGATATAACCTGTAGTCCACGCGGGCGGAGCCGCGGGCGGAAAGCTAGTAAAACAATAATTGTCAAGCATAACACAAAATAACATTAATATAATTTGGTCATATAATTAAAATTACCACTACGATAGATTAGTATATACATTGAATATTATCCTCATTCAGAAATTCATTTATGTCATAATAGCATTTATCTGTAAAGAAATTTATCACTCTGCACAGCAGCGTACACAGGGTCAAGATGCCTGATGGGTGACCAAAGTGCCAGTTTTTGTGTGCAGTGGAAAACTAAGCCATCGGTTCCGGCTGAAGTCGCTTGGCTACAGGCAAACTAATTCAGAGGCGATTTTGCGGTTTTTTAATGTTATTATACGATGGGTTAACTCTTGACCTCAGTCTTGACCAAGGTCAAAGACCCTTTACAGAGCCTACCACACCGAATGGGATCATTGGACCCAACTCAAATTCAAAACAAATTGAGGTGTCGTTGTCCAGGATGGATTATAGCAGGCAGGTCTAATTTGTGTATCCTTAGTCGCCTCTTACGACACCCACGGAAAGAAATGGGGTGGTTTTGTTCACAATTGATCACAACACATAAATTTCAGACGCCAAGATTAGTCAAGTTCGCCATATACTTAGTTTTACCTAGACGATAAGACTATGACGAACAGTTCTTTTTCCATCTTACATCTAATACTGCAACCTTCGATCAACTATAAGATCGAAGACTGCAACCTGTTTATACACACATCAACACGGTCTAGGGATATTGCACGATTTTTCATACAAAAGAGGTCTGTTTGAGAAGCTACAAAAACATACTCGAGATACATGGAGGGCTTTAATTTTCAGACAAACAAGTGCTAACCCTGAATTTTCAATTGTAATCAATAAATGTTGTTTTACTTGAAATTTGCGTAAATTCGACCATTTTCATACAAAAAGCAGGCAAAAAGTGCGTTTTAATTTTCGTTTCCGTCACGTTTTTTGAAATTTCAAGTAAAACAAAATTTATTGACTAAAATTGAAAATTCAAGTTGCTTGCTCGTCTGAAAATCATAGCCCTCCATGTATCTCGAGTATGCTTTTATAGCTTCTCAAACAGGCCTCTTTTGTATGAAACATCTTGCAATATTCCTAGACCGTGTTGATATTATATTTGAAAACTAGAAGGAATAGTAGGTAGATATTTGTAGAAGGCTTAAAACGTCGCAAACTGATGGTCCTGGCTAGCGAGTTGGCTCAATTTACTAAGGATTAGAGTGAGACAGGTTTTAGAACTAAGGCTGTAGTGTAGTTTCGCTGTAGTTTCCTAGTCCTGTTTATAGTATCTAAATATATAAAAGGAGAAACTGACTGACTGACTGACTGACTGACATATCAACGCACGGAAATTCCTTCTTAATGCACCTCTACGGTAGATTAGGTACCGTAGAGGTGCATTAAGAAAGGAATTCCCGAAATTCCCACGGGAACGGGAATTAGCGGCAAAATCCTTTTGTATGAAAAACCTAAATCGCTTAAGTTAGACGCTTGAAATTTGGCATGCAGGTACCTTAGTAAACTTAAAGCTTAGTTGCAACAGGATATTGCAAAATTCCCACGGGAACGGGAGTTAGCGGGAAAAAACTTTTTTATGTAAAATCTAAATCACGTAAGATAGATGTTTTCAATCTGTGTACTCTGTACAAAAAAAAAATAACACGCAAACGAAGTTGCGGGCATCAGCTAGTCCTGTATAAATCGCGATGAAATGTTTGTCCAAAAGTTCTGAAAAAACCGCAGTTCAACTGCGTTTTAATCTCCATTTTTTAATGTAATCAATGCAATGGCGTCTAAATGGCGGTTGAATGACAATGGTGACCATTTTACCCATTCGTCGTGAAATTGAGAACTATCGAAACTTCATATGCTGGATGACAGCTACCCTGACCAACAGCGCTACCGCCAACCCAACGTTGAGTTACAAACACCACCGCGGCGCACGGAGAGTTGTAAGAAAATGTATGTGGTTGTGTTCACTGCGACCCACGACCACGCTACGCATGAAATGACGTCATCGACACACGCGTGGCTTGCTGGAATATGTTGCCCACGTAGCTCAACGCCACGCACGCTGTGCATGCGGCACGCGGTTGGCACGCGGCGCATTTTATATCTGTGGTGAATATCTACTCAGTGAGTTTGACATTAAGGCTCAAATTAGATTTGATCTAATCAACGTAGCTAAAATCGTGGGTTTCAATTCGTATATAGCGTATACTGCAGTGGAAACGTAGACCCACGTTGTCAAACAAATGAATCCACGCAGCTAAAATGCGCCGCGTGGCCGTGCACATCCTGCGCTGCGGTGGGTCTGCGCCCTGCGCCCTTAAGGCGACTACAGCACCAGATAAAGGCAGCACACATAGGAATAGTGCCATCTCCGTCTCTCAACAGGCCTGGACCGGCAGTGCGAACAGTGTCGATACACGAAGTTTACGGACTATGAAAGCGTGCGTGCGTAAAAACATGTTCGAAAGTTAGAAAAATGAGATTTATGGAAAGGTAACAGCTTAAATCGAAAAATGCGTTAACTACTTATCGAGAGTGTTCAATCACGAACATTTTGATAGCAAATTCAAGTTCCTGTGTGCATTTTACTATCGTTTTTACAGCTTAAACGATACACAATATTGGGTATTTAGAGGTGACTTTGTGAGCTTTTTCTATCAAACCAAAAGTGCTGAATCATGTTTTCAGCAAACTACTTATCTAGTTTATGTCCTGAATATTACCGTAGTATTTTTTTCTTTGATTTAATGCAGTGCGTCATGCTTATCTACATATCATAAAATCGTAATTTAGGTGCTGTAGTCGCCTTAAAACATTCAGTTGGCGGTGGCGCCGCTATTCAAAGCAGCTGTCATCAAAAGTATGAAAGGATAATATTATAGTTCTCAATTTCGCCATCTGAACGGATAAAATGACGACTATTGTTATTCCACCGCATGGAAATGCAATCTCTTCCCTGAATGACTGGTTTATCTTAGGTTTGACTAGTTTAGGTTAGACTAAGGTTAGAATAAGGATTACAATCTACTTTAGAGGTTAGGGGTGGGAGCCTGGTGCGCTGTAACACAGAGTTTTCCTAGTATAGACACCAGACTCTCGCAAAAGAAGCTTGTGCCATATGAATTTGTAAAATAATTATTGTATTTTGTTTGTTTTCTTTTGTGAGAGAGAAATAAAAAAATATTTTTCTATAAACTCTATATAGCTCCATGTTACACCACCGTTGAGATCCCATAGATTAGAGAAAATAGACATCCGGGGTAGCCATCTACTAATATGCAACCGAGACGCCTCCAGAAAATAATGATAATAAAAAATGGAATTTTCTATAGGATAAAATGATTATGGGTGGTTGCGAAGTCCATCTTTTTCCTTGTTCAGTCTTGAAAATGAATTTCTTTTGATCATTACTTTATTGTCTACGCTTATTAATCTTTTTAAAATTATATTTGCAATTTGAAATTATTCGATTTTATATTAGAGCTGAAACTCTGAAAGTTAATAAGATTCAGTAGATGACAAAATCTTATGATAATCTTAAAAGTCTCTATATCTACTTAGCGTTGGGAGATCTGTCACACAGGTTAATTCCTAGTATGGACTCCAGTACCTCACAAAGGTTTTTAAAATAATGTAATTTTGTATGTCTAGCCAATCCTGGGTGAAAATACATAATCGAAAATAAAAGATCTGGGGCCTGATTTTTGAAACAATAGAATTCCAATTCGCATACGAATTGACAAAATTTGTATGAGATTCTCATGCGAATCTTGGCAATTCGTATGCGAATTGGAATTCTATCATTTCAAAAATATGGGCCGTGAACCTTTGTATGGAACCTATGTATGGAAAGGTAAAGTTTCGCTTAATAATTTGAAGTCATCTCTTATGAAAAAAAAAATTGAAAAAAAATCTGAGTAAGCCGAGAGATATTTTTTTCTATTTCTATAGTCAAACTAAACACTAACCCAGAGACTAAGGTCCGTATTACATAACGCGATTCAGACTCTGATCTATACTTGAGTAGCAGTCGTCTTTGTCATTTTGATAATGAGAAAAAGAGACAACCAATACTAAGATTTGAGTCTCTTTAATACGGGTCTTAGTGTAGGCCTTTGAGTGTGTATAGTTAAAAAGTTTAAAAAAATCCGCTAATACGCCGCCGAGGTGTCTCCGGACGATAAAAATAAAAATTTGAATTTTCAAAAAGATAAACTTAAGAATAGATCAAGACTTGAGACTCCTTCTCTAATACTTTTGGAATATCCTTGAAAATAACCACAAATAATATTCCTCGCTAAAGTAACGTAAGTTCAACTTAAGGCGACTACAGCACCTAAATTACGATTTTATGATGCGTAGATAAGAATGACGCACTGCATTAAATCGAAGAAAAAAATACTACGGTAATATTCAGGACAAAAACTAGATAAGTAGTTTGCTGAAAACATGATTCAGCACTTTTGGTTCGATAGAAAAAGGTCACAAAGTCACCTCTAAATATCAATATTGTGTATATTTTAAGCTGTAAAAACGATAGTATAATGCACACAGGAACTTGAATTTGCTATCAAAATGTTCGTGATTGAACACTCTCGATAAGTAGTTAACGCATTTTTCGATTTAAGCTGTTACCTTTCCATAAATCTCATTTTTCTAACTTTCGAACATGTTTTTACGCACGCTCGCTTTCATAGTCCGTAAACTTCGTGTAACGACACTGTTCGCACTGCCGGCCCAGGCCTGTTGAGAGACGGAGATGGCACTATTCTTATGTGTGCTACCTTTATCGGGTGCTGTAGTCGCCTTAACCGCTTTCGTTATCTGCTTCCAACTTAAGTTATTATCTTGTTAATTTTAACACGCTTAATAACTTCTTGTTTCTAGTACCTAATTCAAAGTTTGTAATAACAAGAAGAGAGCTTTAGCTGCTTGTTTCTTAATAACTATCAGAATGCGATGTTCATTTCTAGATTTCGTGTTTTCGTTTTCGTCAGTCATTTTTGTTTTTATTGAACAATAAATGAATGAATGAATTACTTTATTGCACACCAGAAACAAACTAAAATTACATAAAAACATAAACAAACAAACAAACAAAAAATAATTATTATTAGAATAAACAATCTAATTTTAAAGGTAAAGAAACAAAACAACATGAAACAATTTTGGAAATTTTCCTGGAGATAATTCCACTCGTTAACTCTAAAATTAAAACTTTTGACATTCGATTGCTTTGAACTTTTGAACGACTGAACCGATTTTGATTAAATAAAGCTAACAACCACCTCAATCACGTCAGCTTTCAAGAAAAAAAAAAGCATCGAAATCGGTACATTCATTTAGGACTTACGATGCCACAGACAGACACACTGATACACAGATACTCACGTCAAACTTATAACACCCCTCTCTTTTTGTCGGGGGTTAAAAATCATTTTGAATGATGTCAAAGTCGAAGTAAAAAATAGCTTCATTTCATAGAACATACAGAATGTTACTTAAAATAAGTCAAAAATTGTGAATTACATTAGCATTTTTAACTTTGCGCTTATTCGCAAAGATGCAGTCTTCCTCAGAGAAGAATAGACAAGAAACTCTGATGGTCTGAATTCAACACACTGTACTGAAACAGCATCTTCGTAAGCCGATTGGAGAACGTTGCGAGCTCAGTAACTTCGTAATAGGATTTTCGATGTTTTCCTAATAGAGCATCTATATAAAGCTAGGCTTCCTAGTTGTTGTTCTTTATCGTGTAGGTACAGCTAAGTATTTGGCACACTTGGCTAAACCTAAATGAAGAAAAAATATCGTAAAAGCAACAAAAAAAATTGTGCTATGTGGGACAATTAGATAAAATGGTAGTAGTTTTTTTTTTATCAGCCCATATACCTACGTCCCCACCGAGGGGCACGGGCCACGGGCGATTTTCGTTTAGTTTTTGTGTCATAGATAATTTTATCCCGAGTATTCTTAGCTATGTTTCATGAAAATCTGTTCAGGCGTTTAAAAGTTAAGGTGATTCAAAATGAGTAATTTTAGTGTTATTCAAGATAAATAAAAACAAATTTTGTCTTCTTTTTCAGATCACAGTACCAGCGAAATTATCGGCATGGTGAGTAAAATTCAGTTTTATTACAATTTTCTTCCTGTTATTTTCCCTCTTATATTATAAATACCTTCTGCCTGTTACGCTTCCACGCCTTAAATTTTGAACCAATTTTGATGTGGTACATATATAGATTAGATCTTGGGAAAGAGCATATGCTACATTTTATCCCACAGCTGGGCACGATATAACCTGAAGTCCACGCTGGCGGAGCCAGACTTTTCACTGAAGTCTTTTCACTGAAACATAAATCACTAATTTGTTTGTCATTTCGACAAAGTTATTATTATACCACTGCTCTGTTATTTATTTACTTTATTGCAAACTTCACAGCTTATGCAAGTTACATTACATAGCCCTTATTTAAAAAATGTATACAGCCAGTTAAGAAGTTAAACATATTATAAACTGTAGATTTAGATTAACAGGTAGCATAGATATACAGTAATTAACAAAACAAAATAGATTGGATGAGTAATGTAAAAGTAAGGACAGTGTGTGTGTGTGTGTTATTTGTATGTGAGTGTGTGTGTATGTGTTATACGGTCAGGCTGTTTTTTCACCGCACCGGCCGCCTTTAATGAAATTATGCAGGGATATTTTCAAATCCGTGATATTATAATTGGACGAAACTTGTCAACCGCCTCCATAAAATTGGGTTATGTAAGGAAAGGTTAAGTGAGGTTACAAAAACACTAGAAACAAATCCATCAAAGTGTAATAACTATCTGACATTTAATTGCTCATAACTTTTAAACGGCTCATTCGTTTTTGACCAAATATAGCTAAATACCATCGAAATCGGTCCATTCGTTTAGGAGCTACGATGTCACAAACAGGCACACAGATAGATAGACATACAGATACACAGAAATACAGCGCTCGTAGCCCAGTCGCTCTTGCTAATCTCAACCGAACAGGGAGGTTAAGCAACATACACAGAGACAGGGAACCTGATGGGTGACAAAAGCGGCGATTTATCACGAGCGTTTCCATGCTTCGGAGGGCACGTTAAGCTGTCGGTCCCGGCTGTTGTCGATTGTGCGGTTTGAAAAACTCTGACACCAGGGTTAGCCAAGTTCGCCACATACTTGACTATACCTACACGATAAGAAGAAGAACAGAAATACAGTTACACACGTCAAACTAACAACACCCCTCTTTTTTGTTGGGGGTAAAAAAAGATATACACAGTTGAACGTAGAAATACCATTACCTCAAGACATTACATTGTTTGGCGAAAATATTATTCGAACCGAACTGTTATTTTCCACTTGATCTCCGAAGCTGAGTCAGACTGAATTTGCATCGCATACGTCGTCGTCAGAGAGCAGTGTATAAATCCTTTTTCCCCGTAGAAAATTCAATGTAGATACAAGACAGTGGCAGCTAAGCAGCCGTAGAAGCTTTGAACCGGTAAAGCCTTATTTGTTTGACTACAGCCAGTTTTGACAGTTCAATGCGACCACTAGTCTATGGTTGCTTCTATTTTTAACCTCTGACTCAAAAAAAGGAGTGTTATTGACGTATGTATCTGAGTATCTGTGCATCTGTCTGTTACATCGTAGCTTCTAAACAGATGCACCTATTTTGATGCAGTTTTTTGTTTGTTTGAAAGCTGATTTAATCTAGATGCAGTGGTATTAGTATCATAATAATAACTTTGTCGAAATGACAAACAAATTAGTGATTTCTGTTTCAGTGAAAAGTCTAAAAATTAGTGTGTTTCTATTATTACAAACTAGTTTTCCGTCTGCGGCTCCGCCAGCGTGGACTTCATCGTGCCCAGCTGTGGGATAGCTCTGCTGTGTAAATATTAGGTTTAATTTTACGTTGCTTTGTTCGCCGCACCACGTCGCTTGTGTATGAACATCGCCTAAGGTACTTCCGTCATAATGGAAAAGGCTTACCTTACCATTTTCCAGCTAGTCTGTGTACCAAAATCCATTTCTAGCCGGATAACGGCTGGACTCCTCCGGTTGCAACCGGATTTGAAGCTTTCCGAAGCAGAGTTGTAAGGCTTCCTTATACAAATAAAGTCTTCAATTTATATAGTTTTTGTCAATATGTTTGGCGTTAAGCTTAGTTCGCTGAAAGAGTAAAATAAATATTAGTTATACCAGAGGTGTAAGAAAATAGGTTATAAATCTTCATTCTGACTCAGCTTCGGAGATCAAGTGGAAAATAACAGTTTGGTCCTAATAATATTTTCGACAAATACTGCGTAAGTAATGTCTTGAGGTAATGATATTTACATTAAATTCTTTATTGTACACACATAGTTTGATACTTAATTACTAAAAAATGTTACAAAGGCGAGCTTATCTCTATAAGAGATCTCTTCCAGCCAACCCATCCGGTGTCAGAAAAGCTATAAATTACGGGCACAAGACTGTGTGCATTAATTATAGTAGTCATAAAAATAAATATAAACAGTTACTACTAAATTACAAAAATACAACATAAGAAATATATACATTTATATATAAATACACATACATACACACATATATATATAATATAATATACATAAATACATGCTATTTAATATAGTGAAGAAAGATAGTGTTGTTTTACTTGCTTATTAAAGGAAGTGATAGATGGACTATTCTGAATCTGTTTCGGAAGTTTGTTCCACAGCTGCACGGCTCGGACAGAGAAGGAGTTAAAAAAGAAAGTGGTGTTTGCCCCAGGACATACCAACGTCACATTCACGCATTCACGCCTAGGGCGGGTAGAGGGCAGTAGTTGGAAACGGGAACGGAGGTAGTCAGGAGTGGCAGGATCATGAAGGATTTTATACAGGACAGAAAGGATGTGCACATTACGGCGAAGTCGAATAGGGAGCCACTTCAACTGGGCGCGAAACTCAGAGACATGATCGTACTTACGAAGGCCGAAAATAAAACGGATAGCTAGATTCTGCAAGCGCTCCAGTTTGTTCAGTAGCTCCTCAGTTACATCCAGGTAACAGACATCAGCGTAGTCGAGAATAGGAAGAAGGAGGGACTGTGCAAGGAGTATTTTCGTCTGCAACGGTAAAAAGTTCTGAAGTCGCTTGAGAGAGTGGAACGAGAAGTGCATGCGTCTGCTCACCTCGTTGACCTGCGCAGACCACGACAAGTCGCAGTCAAAGATCAGCCCTAAATTCCTAGCCTTCTTAATGAACGGAATGCACACGCCATCGTAGTGAACGCTAGGTAACATCCCAGCCTCAAGCCTACTCCGCAATCTGCTACTGCCGACAATAATGGCCTGCGACTTAGTCGGATTGACAAGCAACCCAAAATTAGCAGCCCAGGTCTGTATGGAGGCAAGGTCACTATTTATCGCCTCCACAGCCTCACGCACCTCAGATAGTGCGAAGTGTCGGTATATTTGGAGGTCATCTGCATACAGGTGGTAGGGAGAAGATAACGAATGAGATATATTGTTAATAAATATTGAGAACAGTAGGGGAAAGAGAACACCGCCTTGTGGCACACCAGCAGTAAGATTGGACCAATCCGATGAGACATCATTGGCCCTCACACACTGCTGACGACCATGAAGGTAGGATCTAAACCACTCGATCACCGGTGGAGTGACATTAAGAGAGCGTAGGGATCCAAGAAGGATGTCGAAGTCAACAGAGTTAAATGCATTGCTGAAGTCCAACAGAGTAACCAGAGTGAGCTTGGTGTTATCCATCGCAGTACGAATGTCTTCAGAGACATTCAGCAATGCACTAACCGTGCTATGAGAAGGGCGGAACCCGGACTGGTAGGGACAAAGAAGGTTATTGGATTTAAGGAAATGATAAAGTTGCTTGTGCACAACACTTTCGAGAACTTTCGAAAGTATCGGCAGGATAGAAATGGGACGATATTGGGAAAGTGAAGTTGGATTAGTGGACTTAGGCAGTGGAATAACGAAAGCTTTTTTCCATGTGGATGGGAAGATATTGACCATTAAAGAAAAGTTTATAATATGAGTAATAATAGGCGTAATACTTCCCAGCACAGGAAGTAACATTTCGAGGCTCAAGTGGTCGCTACCCACTGCCTTGGAGGAGATGGAGAGGATACTCTTCCCAACGTCACTCACGGAGACCGGGTGGAAAGCAAATGGGGTACAATTTGGAAAAGCAAGTTGAGAAAGAAAAGCAAGAGACTTAGACTTTGTAGCAGCATCAAGTACTACAGGTGGTGTGGAAAAGTGTTAATTGAGCAAGTTCAAATCCAAGTTACTCTTACACGTATCCACAGTCTTTCCTACACCAATGGTCCTTAAAAATCTCCAAGTGAGATCTTGAGTCAAATTTTCAAGAGAAGAATGAATGTAGCGGCGTTTGGCATCCCTACACATCCTGTTGCAAATGTTCCGAAGTTTCTTATAAGCAGTGAGGTTTTCATCCGTTGGATCTTTTTTAAGCCTGCTCTTCGCTTTGTCCCGCTTTGCCATAACCCTTCTGATGATAAGAGTCAACCAAGGAGCAGGAGCATGCCTTACCCGAACATGTCTCACCGGGGCATGATGGTCAAAAAGATCGGTAAGAATAGATGTAAAAGCAGCCACCTTTTCATCCACAGTGGCGGCACCGAGAACTGGAGACCAGTCGATATTTTCTGCGTCCTCTCTCAAGCGATCCAGGTCCATGTCGCGAAAATTTCGAAGAAAAATAACTTTCACTTTAATTTTAGGGGGACGCACCTTGTAACTAAGATAAATTAAATCGTGGTACGAAAAAGGTGATATCAACTGTCCATGTGAGACTACAGAGTCAGGTTTGGAGGCTATGATAAGATCGATCAAAGACGGTTCACAATTAGGAAAATGATGCGTTGGTGAGAGAGGCAGGATCTTCAAGTTAAGGCCCGATGTAAGTGACACCAATCTGTGAGACCTAGAGTTATCCTTTAAAAGACAGGTGTTTAAGTCACCCATGATAATTAAGTGATCATATAGCGTGCTATGTTGTTCGAGAATATTTTCAAAATGGCTAAAATAATCAACCTTGCTATCAGGGCTGTACACCACACCGAGAGCAATTTTTC
Source organism: Aproaerema taeniolella (assembly GCA_949987775.1). Taxonomy (NCBI): domain Eukaryota; kingdom Metazoa; phylum Arthropoda; class Insecta; order Lepidoptera; family Gelechiidae; genus Aproaerema; species Aproaerema taeniolella. The sequence goes on along the minus strand of OX465268.1, from coordinate 3,464,927 downwards.
TATGGTGAAGGATGATCTCTAGGAAAAGAAACTCATAGGAGGCAGAATACTGGGATGGAGACATACTGATCACTGTGGCTGGGATATCACTACGCAGGTAGATACCTACCCCACCACCCATATTTCTACTTAATTAAAGTTATACTTAGTTCTAATATAGGTTTTTTTTGCTTTTTTAAAAAAAAAAATTCTAGATATTAGACTAGTGCCCCAACGGGTTTCATTGTTTATGCCTCAGCAGCATTGTAATAAAAACTCACGATACAAAAAATGACACTAAATGATTCCTCTTACATTTTTCGTATATACAATATTACAAATCTTTCCTCTTTATATATTAGTATAGATATAGAAAACCTTTATAAAACTATATTTTTTTCTCGACATCTGAACTTTTTTGTAGCGGCTCGAGCCCTTACAGCACCCAATAATAATAATAAGTAAAAATAGTTAAATAATAATGTTTTAACACTATGAATATTCCGAATTGATCACTGCGGTCAATCTGTGGTTTACCATATTGTTGTTGTAAATCACAAGTAAGCTCACTAGGGATGGGACGAAGATTTTGATTACTTTTAATTTGTAACTGAAAATTTTGGATAGTGTGGAAACATCGATAAATAATACAGTAGTTTTAAACAAGAACCATTACCATAAATTTTGTTTTAATGGAGTATCCGATATTTCGGTGCTCATGATCATGGATAGAGCTAGCAACAGCGCCGAAATATCTGATACTTTAAAAAGGAATAGACCAAAAATTTAAACAAAACAACAGAAAAGTACGTAGTTCAGAATCCAAGTTATTGAAAACGATTTTGTAAATACAGACATAATATTACATGAGCACCCAGACTCCTCACCAATAATTGAAAATACGATTTTCAAATATAAATAGGCAAGGTCCTTACTTAGTTAGTTTTCAGGCCATCGTTACCTTACAAAGTCTAGTTCTTGCATTCAAATACTTGCATTCATAAACTCTTGTTACGTCAACTGGGTCACTGGTCATACTAAATCCACTTAAAAAAGGAAAGAATGCTAATACTCCACGTTAAAAACACAAAATAAATAAATTAAATAAATGAAAGAATTAACTGACTTCAATCCCGACAATGCCTATCAAACACACGACCACAAAACAAAAACGACAAACGTCATCAAATGTAAAAATAATATAATAATAATAATATATTTCTTTATTCAGACAATAAAACCCAAAAAATACAATATATCTATAAAAATAATCTAATGTTTAAAAAATTATTACTATATAAGAAAAGTCACTTTTTATTTGGAATAAAAAAGTGACTTGTCTAAAATTTGCACCGGACATTGTTTCAATATTAAATATTTGACTGGACACACTTCATACACGACCCTCAGAATACTGTTTTCACTGGCTCTTAATCTCTCCCAGAAAGAAGAGAATATGTATGTGTTTATTGTTTATGTTTTTTTTTAAACTTTTGAACTAAAAATGTTTAAAAACTAACCGACGATTGCTGATTGGCAATCATTTTTTGAAGTCGGTTAAAAAGTATTGATATTCTTACCGATGTGTTACGAAATGTTTAGCTATACTCTAGCCAAAGAGTACATGCTTGTCTAAACAAAAATGTTATTTAAAACGATCGCAAACATTTTTGCATATTCTCCTGCATCCCTACGCGCGGCCGCCATTTTATGTAAACTGCATAAATCCGGTTTATCCGGGTCAGAACCGGATTTCGGCGCTCGAATCCGGATGCGGCCAATCACGCCCGCTTAGCCTAGTTAGGACAGTTAAGCTTTTATAATTTGTGGGTTTTTATGCTGCTGGCCTTTTTGGTTAATTAAAATTTGAATAGAGGGGCGCTGAAAAGTCATGATGAAGCGAACAGCTTCAGTAGGCATGTGTAGTTATTAAAAGAATACTCTTCTTGACGATAAAGTACAGTATCATAATTACAACACACAGAAAATGATAGAATCAGTCGTAAAGAAGTGAAAAAATAGATGAATAAAAACAAAAGACGGTCATGCTCCGCGTTCCATACAGGTTTGAAATAAAACTAGTAAATGCCATCTTTTTGTTTCAAGCAGAGCAATTCAGAGCAATTTTTTTAACTAAAGAATCATAATGGAAAGAGAAAAACGTGTTTCGATCGTACTAGGTACCAATCTTTGATCTCTGCCTACCCCAATCGGCAAAAGACGTGTGCATGTGCGTAAGTATCCTACTAAATTCTAAATATATGTATGTACATACAGCATAAGTACATACGTCAGTTTCCCTTTGATTTGGCATAGCCAGATTGCTCGGAAGAAATCGCTACCTACCAAACAGTAAAAGTATGTTATTTCACACACTTCAAACTTACAACACCACTCTTATTTTCCGAGGGTCAAAAAAGTGCACTCTTTCCAGAGAACTCAAAAGTTGACAGTGGTAGGGAAAACCCTAAGTAAGCCGAGGGCAGGAGGTTTACCATGATCGCTTAGCGCGATCCAATTTAGGACCTAAACAAGTCTGCAACGCTTATTCGTACCATGATGGCTTATAAGCGATTCAATTTTGGCGCTGTTGCGATTCAAAGGCAGACCAGCGACAATTTATGTAGACATTTAAAGTGGACCATAGACAACCGAGCAGCTCAAAAGCAGCGCCATCATGGTACCATTTAAAAAAACATTCCAATTGCGAAGCAGTTCAAAGTTGGATCCTAAACAGAAATGCTTTTAAACAACCGTGGTAGGTACCCAGAGCGCTAGTTAGTTTTATAATAATTGCCAATGCCAACGCGCCACACTCATCTGTCTGAAGGGAGCAACTTCTGGGAAGTTGCCTTTTGTTTCAATCTGTTTATTGTGAGTTTGTTTACATCACGGCAGGGATGGATTTTACTCTGGGAAAATTAGACTCTTTTTTATTCAAACCCGGACATTGATAATTACTGAGCAGTACCTTTTGGAATATGTTCAGGCACCTTCCAGGATGACACTCGGGAAAGTCCCAAAACCTCCCAAGTGGAATTGTCGAGATATCCTGGAAAAACTGAAATTTTCAGGAGCAGATCTGAAATAGTTACAAATAATCAGTTTTTTTCATTCAATCGCATTTTATACGAACTTTAGATTTACTTTCTAGTGTCAAAAAACCTGGAAAATCTGGGATTTTCTTTGGAATGCTAGGATTTTTTTTTTTTATTAATGAAGGGTTCGCCCTTGACCACATTCTAGCCCAAGGGCAAAGATGCGGTCAAGGATGTAGCAAGCTCACCCAGAAGGAGCCTATTCACTCGAACTTTAAAGAGATTCGGGTTATATGAACTCGGAAATACAGACGCAGGCAGGGAATTCCATTCCCTAGCAGTGCGCAATACGAAAGATGATGAAAAGCGCTCAGTGCGAATCGGTGGGATATCAACAAGATAGGGATGGTACCCCGCGGTGCGTCTGGACGTCCGATAGAAGAATGGGACAGGCGGAATGAGTGAGTGCAGCTCCTGAGCACACTCCCCGAAGTACATCTTATAAAAAATACATAGGCAAGCTACTTTGCGTCTATGAGCTAGGGTTTGGAGCTTATCTTTTACTAGCTTCCTGTCACCGATGAGTCTCCTGGCTCTGCGGTCCACCGAGTCCAGTGTGGCTAGTTGGTACTTGGCCGAACCATCCCAGAGGTGGCTGCAATACTCCATGCACGATCGGACCTGTGCCTTATAAAGGGAAAGGAGTTGATCGGGCGTAAAGTAGCGCTTAACTCTGTTGAGGATGCCCAGCTTTTTAGCCGCTGTTAGGATGGGCTAAGAGCGATAGCAGGACTCCATTTTTAATAGTAAACGACGGTTTAGGGAATTTTCTACTATTCTAAATACGTTAACGTTAAATATTTTTAGTTCCTGGACTCCAGATTGCCTGGAATTTTGCTGAAATGAGCCTTTAATCGTCAAAAATTTCTTTGCATATAACAAAACGGAATTTCTAGAAATCTTTGAAATTTGTCGTGATTATTAACTTTTCGTATTACAGGTTACTTTATGATTTTTTAAGTATTGGGTGAAAATTTTAAAATATTTGCATTATTTATAATTAGGTAGACTTTTCCCTATTTATTTGATTCCAATAAAACATTAATAAAACACTAGCATTTCGCTCGGGACTTCGTTCCCGTGGGAATTTGGGAAAATGATGTAAAATATGTTACTCAAGAATAATGTAGCATCCTAATGGTGAAAGAATTTTTGAAATCGGTCCTGTAGTTTTTAAGTTTATTCGTTACATACAAAAACACAAATCTTTTATCTTTATAATATTAGTGTAGATTAGTGTAGATGTAGATTCCTGACCCATTTCAGACAAACTTGTAATATGAAAAGTGATTGATAATGCCGACGATTTCTAGACTCCCACCCATTCATACTGCTATACTTATGCAAGAGCTAAATGCAAAGCAAAATGCAAACTAAAGGCAAAAAAAATACAGGGTGTAAATGACAGCTTAGCAAATACTTAAATAGTGGAATCTACCCGTAACTACCATAAGCTATAAGTAATTGTTTTTTCCCGGAAACATCATGTTAAGGAGTTTTCATTATTAAGCTACTTTGGCGCTACGCTCGCCGCGCTGCTATTGGAGTGCGATGTACTTTGCTGGTTTTCGTGTTTTACGTTGTTATGATTGTTTTTTTATTGTAAAATGCAGTGTATTCGATTACACAATGAAAAATGTAAGCAGAAAATATTAAAAAACATGAAAAAAATCAAAATTTTCCGGATAAAAATTCCACTGGAAAATCATTAAGAATGATTGTCTGAGTCCAGCGTTTCAGTTTATCCTAAGCTGTCTTTTACACCCTGTAAATAACACCGTAACACGTTTACTTTAATGAACATTTCAACAAAATGGGAGAGAAACTTTAAAACCATCCCTGTCTCCCCCAGATCCCGGCATTATCATCTTGTAAACAATAAATCTTTGAGCCAAATTCCTCTTGTTTATTCTTCGTATTTAACTTGTGTTCTTGCCAACTTTGCATGGAAATTATGGCGCCTCGCTTTGATTTCGGCTACGTTATTCAGTCGTGTTAATAACTTATAAAGTTAGATGTCAGATAAGAATTTGTACAATTTTGTGGAACGAAAGATGTTTGATCACAGACATATTACGACTAGATTACATGATTACTTACTCATTTTCTGTATAGAAACCAAACGTGCCATTATTTTTCTACCTACTGTGACGTCACACGAGAGATTTAGTGATGGAACGGTGCTAAAGAAAGTAAATACTCCCTTTTTGACACGCAAAGACATACCCTTTGCGTCGTCTAGTCGGGGATACGTTAGTGTATTCGATCCCCCAACAATTTTTTTTTATTATTTTGAGACGATTAAAAAATTGTGTATCACCCATGACATTCATCGCTTATAACACTAAAACGGCTGAACCAATTGACCAAAAAAAAAACGCATAAACGAATATGCCGATCTCGATACGTTTTTTTTAGAAAGTTGACGTGACTGAGACGCTTCTTAGCTTTATTCGACGCCGTTTAACCTATAAGCGATGAAAGTCAGAGGTAATAATATTTTTTTTATTATTTTAGAATAATTTAGGAAACGAGAATACTATAAAAACATTACTTGTGCTATTAATTCCTTCTGTTTCGGTTTCGTTTACGTATGCAATAAACAATTTATTCATTCATTAATTACAGCATTCTAAAACAATCTCTTTTACCTTAAAAAACAAGGTAAATTTTCACTTGTATCCCTCACTCATTATACACGAAGCTAATTCTCACACACGAGACTTAATTTATTATACATAGATGCTTACACGAAGCTCATCAAGTATGCCGTTAGTGTCAGAGGAGCGTTGTAAACCTAAGACACACACGGACGGGTTGAGATTTGATTACAGGCTCTCATTAGACCAAACAGCATTGAATATAAGCGAAATGTAGGTCAGAGTAGTGAAATACCGTTATAAACTTGAGTTAAAACTAAAAAACTTGAGTTTCTGAGTTTAAATCGCTCGTAGCCCAGATTTTAACCGATTAGTGAGGTTAAGAAACTAACACAGAGGCAGGAAACCTGATTTGTGACCAAAGTGGCAATTTATCGCGAGCGTTTCCGTGCTTCGGAAGACACATTAAGGCGACTACAGCACCCGATAAAGGCAGCACAGATAGGAATAGTGCCATCTCCGTCTCTCAACAGGCCTGGGCCGGCAGTGCGAACAGTGTCGATACACGAAGTTTACGGACTATGAAAGCGTGCGTGCGTAAAAACATGTACGAAAGTTAGAAAAATGAGATTTATGTAAAGGTGACAGCTTAAATCGAAAAATGCGTTAACTACTTATCGAGAGTGTTCAATCACGAACATTTTGATAATAAATTCAAGTTCCTGTGTGCATTTAACTATCGTTTTTACAGCTTAAAAGATACACAATATTGGTATTTAGAGGTAACTTTGAGAGCTTTTTCTATCGAATCAAAAATGCTGAATCATGTTTTCAGCAAACTACTTATCTAGTTTATGTCCTGAATATTAACGTAGTATTTTTTTCTTCGATTTAATGCAGTGCGTCATGCTTATATACGCATCATAAAATCGTAATTTAGGGGCTGTAGTCGCCTTAAGCCATCGGTTCTGGCTGTTGTCGATTGACTACAGTCGTTATACCAAGTCTTGACACCAAAGGTTAGTCAAAAAAACGCGAATTTAGACCCGTTTTATTATTTAATTATGTATTCAAATCACGAAGGTTTAAAGTGTTATAAGGTTAGTCAAGTTCACTACATACTTACTTGATTATACTAACAAGTAATCCATCCCAGGCAACGACACTTAATTTTTTTTCTGAATCTCAGGTGTCGTCCTATGGTCTCATGCGGTGTGGTAGGCTCTGTAACGGGCCGTCTGGTTCGCGACCACCCTCCTACCGAAGTCCGACGCCAAACAGCTTTCTGTGTTCCGTCGGTGCGTGGGAGTACCAGTACCTTTATAGGCATTATCTGGGTTAACTCGCTCCGTCGTCGACCTCATCTTTGACTTTTATTAACAATCTTAAACTAAAAAAAAACACGATATAGAAGAAAGGGCCTTTTGTTTGAAGGAGGGATAGGTAAATATATGTAACCGGAGGGTTGAGGGTTCGAATCCTAGTGCGAGCTTGTACCACAAAAATAGTTTTGTCCAATTTATGTACTGCTTTTTCATTAATTATCGCTTGCTCAGTGAAAGAAAACAGTGAAGAAACCTGCATGTCTGAGAAAATTCGTTTTTGAAAGGGACCGAGCGTCCACCAATCCGCATTGGGCCAGCGTGGTGGACTACGGCCTAAATTTTCTTCGTGTTTCGAAGGGAGGCCCGTGCCCCTTAGTGGGGACGTATATGAACTTATAAACAAAAAATATAGTGTGTCATTTTGTGAAAAAATATTCCTTTCTTTTATTTAATACTAAAACAAAGTGTCCATCCTAAATGTCCGTGTGTGAGACGAAACATATCGTTGCATATTTATGAAGACTGTTGGCCAATCTTGTAATGTACCTAGGCACCATCCAGACAACCTGTATATACCGAATAAATAAATGAAATAAATAAAGAAAAAGTTACTACTGGCTTTAGGTCATCCAATAAAATTTACGACGACTATCCTTACAGGCTGAACCTGATATAATAGTGTAGATATCTAATATTTATAACAAGCTTTCCGCCTGGGACTTTGTTTCTGTGGGAATTTGGGAAAATTATATAGCCTATGTGTTAATCCAGGGTGATAGCTACCTCCATACTAAACTTATTAAAATTGATCCAGACGTTTGAGCGTGAAAGAGAAACAAACATCCAACCTTCGGTAGGAGGGTGGTCTGGTTCGCGACCACCCTCCTACCGAAGTCCGGCGCCAAACAGCTTGCTGTGTTCCATCGGTGCGTGGGAGTACCTTTGTAGGCATTTTCTGGGTTAACTCCCTCCATCGTCGACCTCATCTTTGACCTTATGGTCAAGATTGAGGTCAAGAGTTAACCCATCCCATAATAAAAAAAAACATACAAACTTTTGCGTTTGTATAATAGTAAGTTTAAGATGCATTATTTATTACACGTCACATAAAATGTGTAACAGTATTCTTTCGAATTCACTCATTATGAAGATGTCAATTTTTGCAGCTTTTTACTATTAAAATTTAAAAAACCAGTTTTTTAGAGAACTAAACAGTGAGTGCTATTAAACATAATCCATTTTTGCGAACTCCAAATCAATGAGTGTATCAAATACTGTCCAAAAGGCATTACGTTACAAGCTGTTATAAGCAAGCGTTTTGACAGGTAATAAAGAGAAACTGCATGGCTAACACGACCTGCGACAAACTCGCGCGACACACCACTCCGATGACGGATTATGCAGGGGCACCGCTCAAAGGTTTGTTCGCCCTCTGGCGTTGTCATTTCGAATTTCTTTTGACATTTTACTGCGTTGTTTTCACGTTGTGCTTAAACTGCAGGACGGCAGTTTTCGCTACGTAGTTGTGGTATAAAGTTGAGTTAGAGTGGCGGTGGCGCTATCATCAAAGAATGAAATTTCACCACCTGCACCTCGAGTACGATGGTGATAGCGCGCGTAATGCGCCGCGGTCCTATGTCAAAATGTCAACATTGACAACGCCAGAGGGCGAGCAAGCCTTTGCGCGGGGCCCTCGCGCAACCGAAGTGAAATTTCAGCGTCAGCCGAGTGGGGCGCCGCGCGAGTTTGTCGCCAATAATAAAATGGTCACCATTGAATAGACAAATTAGCTGCCAGATTTTATTGACCAATACAACATTGGATTACTCGCATGTACAGAGGGCAGCACGTCAGATTGCTATACACGTGCACTCTGTGCTGTTGCGATAAGAGCGGTTTTGCAATGAAAATGGAGTAATCTGATGCGCTGGCTTCTGTAAAAACAGCAGCAGAGTCTGGTTACCCATTTGCACTAAGAAAGCCGGCGCTTTTACGAGCGAGATAAGGGCAACGCCAAGGTCAATTTGTATAGCCTGATGTGCTGCCGTGTGTACATACTCCAAGGTTCTTTGAAAATGTTTTTTCTAGCTCAATGGAATGTATCTATTCCTGAAGATTCGCTAATTAAACTACGCTCACTTTGAATAGGCTGTTCAATGATTAATTATTGTTCTAGAGTGGAGACTTAATAATTAATTAATACATAATCTTGTTAATAGGCTACCTTTGATACATTGTCTGATACAATGTGTACGTAGGATCACACAAGCCAAAATTAATACATGATATCTTGGCTATTAATTAATATGGCGCATCAGCAAACATAGCATAGGCGCGTGTAATTTTGGGTAATTGTATGTATCTACACTAATATGATAAAGAGGAAAGATTTGTATTTTTTTATGTAACGAATAAACTTAAAAACTACTGGACCGATTTCAAAAATTATTTTACCGATTTCAAAAATTATTTACCATTATGATGTCTGTCGCAGAACCGACAAGCGTTGGAGTAGACAGGTTCTCGAATGGAGACCACGTCTTGGCAAACGTAGTGTAGGACGCCCCTCAGCCAGATGGTCAGATGACCTAAAGAAGGTAGCGGGTAGTGGCTGGATGAAAAACAGCGGAGGATCGTGCAAAGTGGCGCACCTTGGGGGAGGCCTATGTTCAGCAGTGGACTGCAATAGGCTGATATGATGATGATGATGATTAGGATTATCCCTGAGTAACAAAGGCTACATAATTTTTCCGAATCCCACGGAAACGAAGTCCCTAGCGGAAAGCTAGTCTTTTATAAACATAAATCTATATATTTCAAGCTGAAACAAATTAGGTTGTAAACAGATATTTACCAGCAGCTGAAGGATTAGAGCGACTGAACAAACATGCTATTTGTAACATAAACCATGTGACGGCTCGCTCTGTTGTACGTTTATTTTGTGTTGCTATTTATAATAATAAGGCACAGTGCGCTATTTATGTTTTTGTATGGTAAATTGGTTCGCTGAAATGCAAGTGCATGAAATAATGCATAAACATTGGTCGAAATATGAAAAATAAAGTCTTTCCGTACAACTATTTAAGCTGACAGCTGGTTTGATCGAGTGGTAGTGACCTTGCCTCTTGATCGACGGGTCCTGGATTCGATTCCCAGTCGGCGAAAATATTTGTGGACTAAGTGTAACGCTCTTTGTCTAACGGTCAGTTGCAAAAAGGTATATTAAAGTTAATTGCTTCTTAACGCGATGTTTGCACACCAGTGTGTGCGGGATTTGTATCGCACGCGGCGTAAATAACCGCGTGACGGGTTAAATGATATACTGTTAATTATTCGTTACATTGACGTAAACAAGGACAGCATTTTAACCGTGTGGTGATCGGTTGAGAAAAACACCACCCCATCTCTTTCCGTGGGTGTCGTAAGAGGCGACTAAGGAAACACAAATGAGACCTGCCTCCTAGTAATTCATCCCAGGCAATGACACTTCATTTTTTTCTGAATCTGAGGTGTCGTCCTATGGTCTCATGCGGTGTGGTAGGCTCTGTAAAGGGCCGTCTGGTTCGCGATCACCCTCCTACCGAAGTCCGACGCCAAACAGCTTGCTGTGTTCCGTCGGTGCGTGGGAGTACCAGTGCCTTTATAGGCATTTTCTGGGTTAACTCGCTCCATCGTCGACCTCATCTTTGACCTTATGGTCAAGATTGAGGTCAAGAGTTAACCCATCTTATAATAAATAAATTAAAAAAAAATACGCTTAAAGAGGCTTTAATTTTAATGAATGTTTCTGCAACTATCCCTGTGCACGTCTTTTAACCTCCCGGATTAGTTTAGATTAACGAGTACCATTACAAGCGCTTTCGTGAGTTTGCATTACAGTTTAGACTAAAATTCAATTCAAGTATGACTTCAAAACATCCAAAAACACACGGCATCTATACGTCACATTAATCCTGAGTTACGTCATAGCGGCAGGATCTGGAATTAGGCAAATGCAATCGGATTTGGCTGCCTGCAAATCTGCAGCGCGCAGATGTGCGACAATCTAGTTTAGGATTTCCCAAACTGTGGGTCGCGAGTGAATATTGAGTGGGCCTACACACCGAAACCGAAATAAATTGAACTTATCAAACTCACTGCGATTAAAAGTAACTCGAGTTGAAGTAGTTTTTGCCGTGTGGTGATCGGTTAAGAATAACACCACCCCATCTCTTTCCGTGGGTGTCGTAACAGGCGACTAAGGAAACACAAATGAGACCTGCCTCCTAGTAATCCATCCCAAGCAACGACACTTCATTTTTTTTTTCTGAATCTGAGGTGTCGTCCTATGATCTCATGCGGTGTGGTAGGCTCTGTAAAGTGCTGTCTGGTCCGCGACCACCCTCCTACCGAAGTCCGACGCCAAACAGCTTGCTGTGTTCCGTCGGTGCGTGGGAGTACCAGTGCCTTTATAGGCATTTTCTGGGTTAACTCGCTCCATCGTCGACCTCGTCTTTGACCTTGATGGTCAAGATTGAGGTCAAGAGTTAACCCATGTTATAATAAAAAAAATAAAAAAAAAAGATATTGCAAGGGGGGCGTAATGAAGAGGACTGCAGATCAGGTGGATACAAGTTTATTACATTTAACGCGATACAATGATGATTCGGTTAAACTTATACCACTCTTTTAACTTATAACACTCATTATAACGCTTTCACGCATAACCAACACTTTTGGAAGTCTCTCGTCCAATGACCCCTGGCCCCGGATTACTGTCATCTGTTTTTCATTTGCATTCCCGAACACGGCCATTCAATTTTAAATTTAAATCGATGCTTCATGACAGCATTCCGACTTGCCAGTAGCGGTTGTGAAACATAGTACCATCTCGGTGAAGACTACAATATCAAATCTGTAATGGCGAAACATAGGAAACAATTTCATCCTTCTCATTGAAATATGGTTTTTGATGTAGTTATTTAATTAAGTTATAATTAAATAACTACATCAATGGTCAAATTTCCTAGAGGTGGATCCCTAGTTTGGTAACTTGCAGTAGATGGGTCGTAGCCCAGACAACTTTGGGAATCACTGATCTAGTTAGATGTGCAGCAGCCTGGATATTTATCTGTTAAATCGTATGACATGGCTCGTTTCTTACTTTAATGAATGCAGCTAAAGAGAAAATCTGTCGTGGGGTTACATGCTAGGTCTGGCTGTATTTAACGACGCAACACTAACCACTTGAAGCCATTCAATCTCCATCATAAATTATATTCAACTTTGAATTTAAAACAATCGTATCACCCCCAAATTTCATTGATTAATGACTCTAAACTGCTGAAACAATTTTTAATCAATTACAGCTTAAAAACATCTTGAATACGTCTGCTTTAAAACTAATTTAACCCTCTTTTTTTAAAATACCCGGAAGTTTTTCTGTTCTATGACCCGGAGCGGGGGATCTTTAAATTTTTAAGCTACCTATTTCAATTCCAATCTACTTTTTCAGCGTCCTAGGTTCTATGAATGGCTGAATCAATTATGATCAAATATAGCTAAAAACCATTTCGATTACGTCAGTTTTGAAACAAAAAAAAACCGCATTGAAATCGGTCCGTTCATTTAGGAGCTACGATGCCACAGACAGATACACAGCCACAGATACACAGCCAAACAGATACACACGTCAAACTTACAACACCCCGCTTTTTGTCGCGGGTTAAAAAGATTAGTTGTGATTTTTATCATTTAGAAAACAGTCAATCTCACTACTAGTAGAGAATTATTTTTAGTACGCAAAACCGGCTGAGAGCGAGTCGGTGCTGGCGCGGTGTAGAGTTTTGTACTTGCAAAACAACATTTTATTACTTGATCGAAGAAAAAATCATCCCTCTTGTATGTGTACCCGAAACTTTAGAAAAGTTTGTTACTGTATTTGGTTGGTGTAATTAATATATATGAACGTGCCAGATTTCTGAATCACTGAGAAAAATCGCACATGGCAAAACAGTACAACAAAATCCAAAATAAATACAAAAATGTTTAATATAAAAAAAATACTTAAACAATATTATACCTATACGTAACGAGCTGGGCTGGAGGGCTGGAGAAGGGCTAGTAGTTTACTACGGAACCCTAAAAAGCAGCAAAAACCAATCAGTGGTTTAGTGTTTTTTGGGTGTTAACCCAGAAAATGTTTATAAAGTTTTTTTATTAATTATTTTTCAAAAAACACCTTCACTTACACCATAAAGGCATAACAAAACCCAGGCTATCTCTCACATACCTTAAGACCCGTATTTCAGAAGGAAACCCAAGTCTTGATCTATACTCAAATATTCATTGTCTCTTTCTCTTTGATCAAAATGTCAAAGACTACTACTACTCAAATATAGATCAGCGTCTGAGTTGCGTTCTGTAAAACGGACTTAAAACGTTCACCAAATGAAACTCAATTAAAATAAAATGTAATTCAATTAAAATTTAATATTCGTTGCAACTATCTGTCCAAAGCATCTGATGCTGCATAACTGTATGAAATGAAAACAAACGCCGGCTGCATTTCAAGTTGTTTTAAGTTTAATGAAAATTGCTTTATAAGTTTTAGGTACCGTTTCACTCTTATGATGTAACTGTGACTGTGAAAATGAAAAGGTTTTATATGGGGGATGGTCGTTACGGTTCATATTTATTATCTTAAGTCTTCTTCTTATTGTGTAGGTATAGTCAAGTGTGTGGCGGACTTGGGTAACCCTGGTGTCAGAGTTATCAAACCGCACAATGGCCTCTGACTTGGTTTTAACGACTGTAGTAAATCGGCAACAATCGGAACCGACAGGTTAACGTGCCCTCCGAAGCACGGAAACGCTCGTGTTAAATTGTCACTTTGGTCACCCATCAGGTTCCCTGCCTCTGTGTACGTTGCTTAACCTCACTGATCAGTTGAGATCAGCGAACGCCACCGGGCTACGAACGCTTCAAGCAGCGCTTAAAATATTTAGGGATGTGTAATAACATCTTAGTGCTCCAAAATCATCATCCTCATCTGGTAATGGTACACCCTGCTGATAAAATTCTTCTCATGTAAATAGTCACTTACATGAGAAGAATTTTAAACATAATATGTGATTCTGGTAGTCCACCCGCACAGGAACAGTATCGAATTAATCCAGTAAATTTACATTTAAAGCTATCAAAATATTGCTAATTTACCGGCCCACCACGGCCATCCCTCCAAAACACCAAGACTCTAATTAATTAATTATGTAATGTAATTATTTTCGCTTAAATTCATTAGAAGACTCAATGTTTTTTATTTCCGAAGGTAGTAAGTTAAAAAGTTGTGCACCCTCGTAAGTCAACATTCGTTTTCCGTAGTTAGTTCGAGGTTTTGGTAGAACAATGTAACTTGCCCGTCTCGTTACATGTATTACAACCCTTAAAGGGATTTTTACATGACATTTGCAACTCCCCCAATGTATATTTTAATTTTTATTAAAATACTCAGATACTGGCAAGAATCACGATTTTGAATACCATTTTTCAAAGACCTTCCACGCTGAACTGGGAGTGAAAGAAAACTTAGAATGTGCCAACTACTATGTACCTCTTCCTATGCATACTATAAAAGTCAGTAGGTAAGTCGAACATGAGGGTTTTGCTGTATTATGGACCAAAGGCTGACAACCTCCCAGTATTATACATCAGGTATCATCTAAACTTCGTTCTTCGGGACTTCGTTCCCGTGGGAATTCGGGAAAATTATGTAGCCTATGTTACTCAGGAATAATGTAGCATCCTAATGGTGAAAGAATTTTTGAAATCGGTCCAGTAGTTTCGGAGCGTATTCGTTACATACAAAAATACAAATATACATAAATACAGATCTTTCCTCTTTATTATATTAGTATAGAAGTATAGATGTGGCATCAAGTGATTCTATTAGAACCAATGATGTTCTGCCTACCCCGATAGGGATTATAGACGTCAGCGTATGTATGCGTATTTTTCAAAGAATCGAATTGATTACATTTCCCTTAATAACCAAATAAAGAAGCAATAAAACCGTACAATCTCTATTAAAATGATTTAAAATGGATACACAAACAAAATCAAAGCACCCACGAGCAATTAACAAAAGCAAACACCTTCTCCAAACAGCCTGTATACCGAGCGTTATCCAATCTCACATTAACCAAACATCCTGTATCATCCCAATTATATGGGAGAGCTAAAATTCATTAGAAGATGGAGAACCACAGATATAAATATTTAACAGGCGATCTAATACATTAGTACCCAGACGTTGCACGTGAATTATGGATTAGGGCGTGGGATGAGCGACAAGAGCATGTTTCGGTTAGGTTTAGTCTTTTTTATTCTAGAGCTTGCGTGGGTGTAGCCAAGGGGAGATTTTAGGGGCCAAAATTATTATCATCTCCCTGCCCTTAACCATTTATGTAGCATTATCCATTTACGAAACACCGAAAAGTAGCATCGGCATATCTGTTGTGTTACCTCCAAAAGCAATTCTGAAATTGACGAAGCGATTGTACTCGTCAGTGCTTCTCGAAAGAAGTACATCTGTGAAGTATGGATAGTAGCAGTGGTAACGGGTACGGATGCCAAAAGTTTTGTCGATTTCATAAACATTGTTGCTGTTTTATATTATTTTAAAAAATCACTACTTTGACTTACAAATACAAATTCCTTTATTCCATACACAATATTATCACAAACATATAGCAAACATTTTCAAAGGCAGGCTGAAAAGGGTGTGGGCACAGCAAGCTGATTTTAAACCCAACCTGAGTCACAAAGAGGAAAGTGAACTAAAAATTTGATAAGTAGGTAATTACAACACAAATTAAAAAAGTTAAGTCAATACATAAATGGGAATAGTTCATTTTTTGCCTAAACGTCTCCTATACCAGGCACGCGAGGGGTGCGGTTAGCGCCCGGGGGGTGCAAACGAGTGGTGTCTACGTTTAGGAAAAAAAATCCCCTCCCCCCAGTAAGTGATACTGGTTCAGGATTTTCAATAAAGCTAGGAGGTTCTTTTTCAACTTGTTTACTAGAGCTAAATCCGAGCATTGCATTTTAAAATAAATAAACAAGGAAAGAAAACCGCTGAAATCTTTCTTCACAATCCTTACACGATCCGATCTGATTTGTTCGAGAATCGACTTTTACATACGATGTCGGATTTACTGGCGAATAGAACAAATGGACACTCGTATCTTGTATCCTTGTAATTCTTGTATTACTTGTATTGTGGCCAACTCACACAGCACCATCTAACCGCAAACATAGCAAGGCTTGTACTTCTTCTTCTTATCGTGTAGTCAAGTGTGTGGTGAACTTGGCTAACCCTCGAGCATGATCTGACATTTCAATCTGAGGTGGCGTCTTATGGTATCATGCGGTGTGGTAAGCTCTGTAAAGGGCCGTCTGGTTCGCGACCACCCTCCTACTGAAGTCCGACGCAAACAGCTTGTTGTGTTCCATCGGTGCGTGGGAGTACCAGTGCCTTAATTGGCATTTTCTGGGTTAACTCGCTCCATCGTCGACCTCATCTATGACCTTTGTCAAGATTGGGGTCAAGAGTTAACTCATCTCATAATAAATAAATAAAATATCGCGACAAAGTCGCGCGGCACGCCACTCGGCTGACGGTGAAGCTTTACTTCGATTGCGCGAGAGCCCTGCGCAAAGGCTTGCTCGCCCTTGGCGTTGTCAATGTTGATATTTTGACCAACATTGACAAGGCATTCGACAACAGCTGGGACCGACAGCTTAACGTGCCCTCTGAAGCAACAAACTCATAAGGTTCCCTGCCCCTGTGTACGTTGCTTAACCTTACTGATCGGTTTAGATCAGCGAGAGCAACTGGGCTACGAGGCTTTTGCTTTAGGTGCTAGATAACTGATATATTGGTTAACTTTTTTTATCAGCCTGTATACATCCCCACCGAGGGGCATACGGGCCTCCCTTCGAAACACGAAGTGGATTAAGGCCATAGTCCACCAGGCTGGCTCAATGCGTTTTAGTTGGCTGCTCGCTTTTGGAAAACTAATTTTCTTGGACGTGCGGGTTTCATCACTCACCGCTGAGCAAGTGATAAATTAATGAAAAATCTATACATAAATCCACAGTTTTGCCAATGTCTAAGTATTTTAATAAAATACTAGCTGATGCCCGCAACTTCGTGTGCGTGTTAATTTTTTTTTGAACAGAGTACACAGATTGAAAACATCTTACGTGATTTAGATTTTTACATACAAAACTTTTTTCCCGCTAACTCCCGTTCCCGTGGGAATTTTGCAATATCCTGTTGCAACTAAGCTTTAAGTTTACTAAGGTACCTGCATGCCAAATTTCGAGCGTCTAACTTAAGCGGTTTAGATTTTTCATACAAAAGGATTTTCCCGCTAATTCCCGTTCCCGTGGGAATTTCGGGAATTCCTTTCTTAGTGCACCTCTACGGTACCTAAGCTACGTCCCTTCCAAATTTCAAGTTCCTACGTTTAGCCGTTTAGGCTGTGCGTTGATATGTCAGTCAGTCAGTTTCTCCTTTTATATATTTAGGTAAATAGCGAAGTCCCAATATAAAGAAGAGAAACTCTTTAAAGTTTGTAGTACGCCAGAACCTCGTCCTTTCATCAGCAGGATGTACCGCTAACAGGTGAGGATGACCATTTTGGAGCACTAATATATTATGACCCCACACACCTTTTAATTTACATAAAACTAATTATTATTTATCTTAATTTCTTAACAAATCATTTTTTATTCCCCATGCAATAATAAAAACTAATAGCTACACTAAAGAAAGTGCTACGATTATTCTACAAAATTGCTACGAGCTACGATGTGTCTACGGATTGCTGCGTTGGGACTACGAAATGAGTTTAATATTTCTTCAGTTTTAAATTAGTTTTCTGTACTACTTTAATGTTAAGTGGAATTCACGTTATTTGTTTATAAGTTTATTTTCCTTCGACGTATTTTAAATAATTCTAAAATTAAAAACCGGCCAAGAGCGTGTCGGACCACGCGCATTGTAGGGTTCTGTAGCAACATGGTTCAAATATGCAGCTGGCTTCTTAATTCTACGAGCAGAATCCCAACTAAGTTTGGCACTTGGTCGACTATTACTCGCAAACTTGAAGAGCCATCTTATGTGTGATAGTTTTTCTTTTAATTCGTTGTATATACTACCACTCTGATTTTTTTAACATTTTTAGAAATAACCATTTAGCTGGTAGAGGGGGGGGGGGATACTTGTGATTGATAAAAATTTTCATTTTAAAAATTAATTTTTCGCAAACGGAGTGCTGAATCGAAAAACGTTCGTAGTAAACCCCTTTTGTCTTTTAAAAAGCTGTCCTATGACGCCCCATATTATCATATTGGCAAGAAAAAAAAAACATCGCCCTTTCACGTGTATGGGAGACACCCGAAAAAAATTTTTTTTCTAAGATTTTACTCTATAGTTCTGGCGGCGTAGTTTATATGTATGACCATGCCAAATTTCAGCTCTGTAGTACCAAGGGTTTCTTAGGAAACCTGCGGACAGACGGACAGACGGACATGGCGAAACTATAAGGGTTCGTAGATTACTACGGAACCCTAAAAATGTTACATCACCCCCGAAATTCATCGCTTTTATAACTCTTAAACGGCTGAATCAATTTTGACCAAATATAGATAAAAACCATCTCAATTACGTTACAATGTGAGCAAAACTTTAGTTGTGATTCTCCCCAAGAAACTTAACAACTTTTCCCAACTAATTGAAAATAACTCAACATTTATCAAACATTTTTTTTTGACAACCCATCGTCAAGATTGGGGTCATGAGTTAACCCATCTCATAATAAAAAATAAAAAAAAAGAGGTCGTCGATGGAGTGAGAAAATGACAATCAAGGCACTGGTACTCCCACGCACCGACGGAATACAGCAAGCTGTTTGGCGTCGGACTTCGGTAGGAGGGTGGTCGCGAACCAGACGGCCCCTTATAGAGCCTACCACACCGCATGAGACCATAGGACGCCACCTCAGATTCAGAACAAACTAAGGTGTCGTTGCCTATGATGGATTAATAAGTAGTAGGCAGGTCTCATTTGAGTTTCCTTAGTAGCCTCTTACGACACCCACGGAAATAAATGGGGTGGTGTTATTCTCAACTGATCACCACACGGCGGAACGACTATCAAATTTATCAAAGCCCATGGACGGATTGAATAAAGCAAATAATTTTTCATTTAAAATGGAAATGGGAATGTCATTATGGATGTAAATCGCATTCAGTTTCCTAGGATTCATTTATTTATTTTGTTCCAGTTTCCAGAGCTGATTAATTAAATTTATTTAGCAAAAATATTTTATTGTTAAAATAGCTGCAGTTTTTTAACCCGCCAATAAGAAAAAAGAAGTGTTATAAGTTTTACGTGTGTATCTGTGTCTGTCTGTGGCATCGTAGCTTCTAAATAAAGAAAATGATTTCGATGCGGTTTTTTTTTTCATTTTAAAGCTATCAAAATCGTTTTTTTTAACTTTACTTGATTAAAATTGGTTAATCCGTTCTAAAGGTATAAGCAATCGAATGTCTGGGGTGATAAACATTTTTTTAAATATTAGAGTTTTTAAATATTATTTTAAGTTTTGTTATAGATCTAAAGTAGCCATTATCACTTCACACTCTTCTATTCATATTAAAACTTATACTAAATATCTTTCCGCCCGGGACTTCGTTCCCGTAGGAATTTGGGAAAATTATGTAATCTGCGTGTTAATCTAGGGCAGGGGTGACCAACCGGTCGATCGCGATTGTTAGTCCAGTCGATCGTGGCAAGGCAAAAAAATAAAAAACATTTCTCATTTAAGTTTTTTCTCTTAATATAATTTTAAAAAATACTACATGATTGTGTACTGAACTATGCTGTTTCAATTAAGATTTCAAGAAGTATGTAATTGGTAGATCGCACAGGGTTTCGTTAGTAAACAGGAGATCTTGGGTATAATTCAGTTGGCCACCCCTGATCTAGGGTGTCAGCTACCTCCATACTAAATTTTACCAAAATTGATTAGCCAATTGAGCGTGAAATTACATAAAACATCCATACATCCATACAAACTTTCGAGTAAGGACTATCATATCGTTTCCATGGGAATTCAGGAAAATTATGTAGCCTATGTTACTCAGAGATAATGTAGCATCCTAATGGTGAAAGAAGGTTGAAGTCGGTCCAGTAGTTTTGTTGCCGTGCGGTGATCGGTTAAGAATAATACCACCCCATCTCTTTCCGTGGGTGTCGTAAGAGGCGACTAAGGAAACACAAATGAGACCTGCCTCCTAGTAATCCATCCCAGGCAACGACACTTCATTTTTTTTCTGAAACTGAGGTGTCGTCCTATGGTCTCATGCGGTGTGGTAGGCTCTGTAAAGGACCGTCTGGTTCGCGACCACCCTCCTACCGAAGTCCGACGCCAAACAGCTTGCTGTGTTCCGTCGGTGCATGGGAGTACCAGTGCCTTTATAGGCATTTTCTGGGTTAACTCGTTCCATCGTCGAACTCATCTTTGACCTTGATGTTTAAGATTGAGGTCAAGAGTTAACCCATCTTATAATAAAAATAAAAATAAGTTTTTAAGTTTATTCTTTAAATACAAAAATACAAATCTTTCCTCTTTATTATATTAGTGTAGATGTAAAATTGTCGATGTAGAGTAATGATAATTTTCCACGTTAAAAACGTATGAGTCACCGACTTCAATCCTAACAGTTCGCACAAAGTAGATATCTAGTATTTTTTGTGGACTACAATGCTTATTAGCAGATAACTACAAGCAGAAATGTCATTCATTTATTTAGATGATGTTCTAGTTTGTAGTATTTTTTGTTTTTGTTGTTTTTTTTTAAAGCGCTGAATCATTTTTGATAAAATGTATATGGGACCTCTTCAGGAGTATACTCTTTCGAACAAATAAAGAATTATTCAAATCGGTTTATAATTGCCGGAGTAATCGCGTAACAAATATACAAAAAAAAAAATACAGTCGAATTGAGAACCTCCTCCTTTTTTGAAGTCGGTTGATAAGAAAATGTGTTTGTTTGTCTTTCGTTCACATCGAAACGAAGCAATTTATCGAAGTATTTTTGAAGTAAAAACTTCTTTAGCGGCGTTGTGCACTTTGAAGTATGGGTTCTTCATCTTATCGTGTAGGTATAGTCAAGTATGTGGCGAACTTTGCTAACCCTGTTGTCAGAGTTTTCAAACCGCACAATGGCCTCTGACTTGGTTTTAACGACTGTAGTCAATCGACAACAGCCGGGACCGACAGCTTAACGTGCGCTCCGAAGCACGGAAACGCTCGTGATTAATTGCCACTTTGGTCATCCATCAGGTTCCCTGCCTCTGTGTACGTTGCTTAACCTCCCTGATCGGTTGAGATCAGCAAGAGCCACTGGGCTACGAGCGTATGGGTAAAAATGTTAAACTCGCGTCAGGACACGTGACGTGATTAGTAAGACGGAGGGAGTTTTCACTTCTGCCGGCACTCCCGGAGTGCAACCCGTTTTTTTATTTTCACATTGAAACGGAAAACCTACTCCGTCCACTTCCATAGCAAGCTTGCAACACTTCTTACCCTGAAAACCAATACTCAAACCTTATCGCACTCACTTACACATACACACGCACACACACATACACACACACACACACATACACACTCACACACACACACACACACACACACACACACATATACTCACACACACACATGTACTCCAACACCGACATGTGCAACTGCGATTTTATAGCCCAACTTAAAATCAATGCCTGTAGCCTTAAGCCATGAAATGTCTGTACTGTGTCGAAATTGTGACTTAAGTTGTAAAGCAGACACTTATACACAGGTTTTAATTAAACCTATTTTAAGTGGCTGCTGTCCCTAATAATATAGCTCAGTGGACAAACCTTGTTAAATATTTTAATGTGCTGGCTATCTTTGTAGTGTCAAATAAACTTATTATTTATTTATTTATTATTTATTTAGTTAAAGACTGGAGAGAGACATAGGCTTCTTTTACACGCGATAGAAGTATATTCAAGTTAGCGCTTGTAGCCTAGTGGCTCTCGCTGATCTCAACCGATCAGGGAGGTTAAGCAACGAACACTGAGGCAGGGAACCTGATGGGTGACCAAAGTGGAAATTTATCACGAGCGTTTCCGAGCTTCGGAGGGCACGTTAAGCTGTCGGTCCCGGCTGTTGTCGATTGACTATAGTCGTTTAAACCAAGTCAGAGGCCATTGTGCGGTTTGAAAACTCTGACACAAGGATTAGTCAAGTTCGCCACACACTTGACTATACCTACACGATAAGAAGAAGAAGAAACAACTTAAGCAACTACATCATACTGTCTCAAAAAGGCCAAAATTAATGAACACACTTTTTCGTTTAGAAAATGGTCGTAACAATGTCTGAAATATTAATTAAAGATTGGGTTTCATGGGTTCGATCAAGTAACCAATTAAAACCAAATACCTAAAAACTTGACTTCTCTTTTCAATAAAGATATCTAAAAACAAAACTTATTTTTTGTTGCTGAATTAAATAAATTAAGAGGATCGTCTCAGTGTTTTTTTCCCATACAAACGGCGTCAATGGATTCCATCCCCTAAACGTCAACAGATTCCTGGGAAATTTTTTGGTATTATATCAGGAACACCAAAAACTAGGTCCGTACATTTTGATTTTTGTGATATCTTTAGTCGACAAAAAGATATTTGAGACTAAAAGTCAGTATTTTTCGCCAAAAAAAATTCTCAACATTGAAGAGGTAACTGTTGAAAAACTAAGAACAATTTTGGAAAAAACAAAACGTACGAACCTCGTTTATACGCTTACAAATCGAAAGAGACCAAAAACGTACGATTTCATTAAGTTTTGGGGTAGGAATTCATTGACGCCTTAACTCATAATTTTGGAAATAAAACTCGGCATTTCGCTGGAAAGCTGCAATTGTCCCTTTTGCAGAAGTCTGAGGCGGGTGGTCGACATCGAGACAGCATGAAAAACAATTGAGATGCTAGTCCAAACTGAGACGCTCCTCCTACTGATTTATTAATAATTTTTAGGAAAGAAAAATACGTAAAGTGCTTAGTGAGGGTATGAGAAATTTCGCCGCTTGACTTGAAGGCACGATAGCTCAGTTGGTTAGAGCACCAGGAGATCTAACCCTGAGATCGTAGGTTCAAGTCCCATTAGCACTAAACCCTTTTTCTTTCACTAAAATTATTTTTTGCCAGCCCATATACGTCCCCACCGAGGGGCACGGGTCTCCCTTTAAGACACAGGGGATTTAGGCCACAAACCACCACGCTGGCCCAATACGGGTTGGCCCATATGGTTATACTAGCTTTCCGCCCGCGGCTTCGCCCGCGTGAACTTCGGGAACCGCGTGAAGTTTTTTCCCGCTAACTCCCGTTCCCGTAGGAATTTTGCAATATCCTGTTGCAACTAAGCTTTAAGTTTACTAAGGTACCTGCATGCCAAATTTCAAGCGTCTAACTTAAGCGGTTTAGATTTTTCATACAAAAGGATTTTCCCGCTAATTCCCGTTCCCGTGTGGATTTCA
This sequence comes from Aproaerema taeniolella, assembly GCA_949987775.1. Taxonomy (NCBI): domain Eukaryota; kingdom Metazoa; phylum Arthropoda; class Insecta; order Lepidoptera; family Gelechiidae; genus Aproaerema; species Aproaerema taeniolella. The sequence goes on along the minus strand of OX465268.1, from coordinate 3,441,293 downwards.
GGAGTTCCTTTCTTAGTGCACCTCTACGGTACCTAAGCTACGTCCCTTCTAAATTTCAAGTGCCTACGTTTAGCCGTTTAAGCTGTGCGTTGATATGTCAGTCAGTCAGTCAGTCAGTTTCTCCTTTTATATATTTATAGAAGATGAGCTGGCAAAAAAATAGTGAATATCGCCTCATGCGGGTAGTCTTTAAAAATATGTTAAAGGGGCATACATATATCTATGCTTAGATTTATGACTGGTTTGGGTCACTTGCTTCTGAATCAAAAATTGAGATTTCCGAATAAAACAAGAAAAATACAGGGTATTTTTTTATAGAGAGAAGTTCTCATTATGTGTTTTCACGCGTCTTAGCAATTCAAGACCATTTGTTAATGCAATCGATTGCAAACTTCTGATATATTTTAGGTTATGTTTTCCTTGTCAGTCACCTTAGTGAGAGTGAAGTCTAATTGCGTATGCTAGGGCAGCTAGTTACATTTGCGTAAAAAACACTTAGGCGTTTCTCTACATTAATATTATAAGGAATAAATAGTTGTATTTTTTTTGTTATTATGAATTAAATAAAAAATACTATACCGATTTTAAAAATTCTTTCATTGTTAGAAACCATTCTGATCAGCAGGTTATACAGATACCGTAATTCCCACGGGAACGAAGTCCCGGGCGGAAATCTAGTTATTCATTAATTTGTTATTTTTAACTCATTTAAAAAACAGATTTTTTACCGGAATCCTTTATTTCTCACTAGTTTATAGAGATTTTCCTACAAATTAGAAATGGGGCCAATACGAATATGCGCTACGATACCATGAATACATCACTTCATATAAGATGTATCTCGACAAATAAATCTCCTCTTTCCAATCTATACAAAAACAACTCTTATATCCTTGAAATATGGTATATAATACAATGTAGCAAGCTCCATAAAGTACAGTGTAAATATTTGAAGTTCGTCCTTGGGGATTTTCGTGAATGATGTTTTATTTGACACCATTTGATATGGTTTTTTATGTGCTCTATAGTGTGCTTCACTGTTTTGGAAAGGCTTTCTCTTTATGTACAACAACACATCAACAGCACATCAGGTTACCACAAACTGTCAAATATGTCAAATGGATAGTAAACTCTAATGCTTCGAGATAAAATTGAAAATGGAATGAAGAAATTTGACAGTTTTGGATACCTAGCATGATGTGCCGTTGTCCCTGTACCTATGAATGATATAAGACAACAAAGTTAACAATTTTAATTAGTTACTTTTTCAAACTCAAATAACGAGTGTATCTATGCATCGGTGCATCTGTCTGCGGCATCATTGCTCCAAAATGGATGGACCGCTTTTATGCGTTTTTTTCTATGAAAGCTGCTAATTCTTAGCTATATTTAAGTTGTATGAAGACTATGAAGATTGAAGAGGCAATTTTTTGGGGCAAATTTATCTGCTGTGGCATCGTAGCTCCTAAACAACTGGACCAACTTTGATGCGGTTTTTTTTGAAATCTGACGTGATTGAGATGGTTCTTGTCAGAATTAAATCAAATTGGTTCAGCCGTTAAAAAGTTATAAGCTGGGATGAAACAATATATTTAATTTTGGCATTTTTTTATTAGTGTCTGAGCCCTAATGTAGTATCTAATACGACAACCCTAGCACGAATAATCAAATAAGCAAAAAAGTTTTTCTCCCCAAATCTCATGTTGATCCAACAAGAAAAATATTGCATAAAACTTTTTATATAAGTTCACGAGTAATTTTGCCAGTGTCAACACTGTATTTGGGATAAAATACAGGATTTAAGGGACAGCTTAGCAAATATATTATGTCGCAATCTACCCACAACTATAATCAGCTATAAGTTTTACCCTGGAAATGTCATGTGAACGAGTTTTGGTTTTTTTGACGCTACGCAATTTTACGCGATATTTAACATTGCCTTAGTTTTATTTTTTGTGGTAAGGCCCTAAATGTCGAAGGTTATATATTTTTTAAAATTTTAGAGTTATGTATACGTATATAATTAATTAGATACACTATAGCTTGACGATGAGCGCCGAAGTATCTAATTAGATACATTAGGGTCTGAAAAGGAGGGTTTATTGTTGACCAGTATTTTTTTTAATTTTCTCAAATTTAACAACACTTGTTTTTGGTTGCCTCGGACCTGAGATTAATGTCAGAAATTACCCCAGCTAACCTCTTACGCATTAGTTAAAGTACATCCTTTCAAAATAAATTCCTTAGCCTCAATCGCTTATTACATCGTAATACGCTAAGTAAACTTGTCTCATCATTATATATTCAAAGTTTTCTTGTTCGAAATATAATAATATACCAATTATAAAATAAAGAATGCTGTTATTCGGGATATAAAAATCTATACGGACTAATTTTTTTTACATTTATTTATATATTCACGCCTTTATCTCTGCCGCAGTAGCTAGAGCAAAATATGTATATATATATAAGAAAATCGTGTTAGTTACACTATTTATAACTAAAGAACGGCTGAACCAATTTGGCTGAAAAATTTGTAGGGAGGTACATAGGATACTTTGTATCTCACAGCTGGGCACGATATAACCTAAAGTCCACGTGGGCGGAGCCGCGGGCGGAAAGCTAGTTTTACATAAAATAGAGGATAAATAAGTATCATAAAAATTAAAATGCTGCCCAAAGTAACTATTCCACGCAGACGAAGTCTTAGGCAAAAGCTAGGAATGTATAATCCTTTAATTCTATAGTTTAACACTATCATATAGTAACTACATGTATTACTTGGTTTCTACAGCAACCAAGATAATGTATCCCATAGAGCAAGCCGCCGGCAACCACATGTCAGTTCTGTCCGGCCTCTCATACGTCATTGCTGTAAGCCGAGAGATAACTAGACATACGGGTGTAATACATTTATAGTACCTATATTATTTGTTTATGTGCGGTACTTTACATGCTTTACATGTACAGGGCTTTAGGTATCTCTCTGTCAACCTCTCGGGTGGTTAATCAGTCCATGAAACTGAACAACTTTCCCAAGGAACATAGATCAAAATAGGAAAAAAAAATTAGTTATAAAAATATAAAAATCTCAATTTTTGGTCAAAGGGAATTAAGTTAGCGAAAATTTTGTTTGTGAGTTAGTTCTCTTAACTGGACAAGTTTCCTCGGAGAACGTAGGTCGTAAAAGGAAAAAATATCCTTGTTATATTCCTACAATATGTACCTTCATACCTAGTTGGAGAAAGTGTTTATAATGAGTGACTTTAAATTAGCTAACGAAAATAAAGGGTGTGAATATAGCTAGGAGGTTCTTTTTCACCCAGTATAATGAAAATATTAGATAGCTTTCACTTCCGCTCGACCAAACCAGCCATCAAAGCAAACAGAAATTCGTAAAGGAATATTTTAAGCGTGCATTATGAAGTAATAACAATTATCTTGTAATCCAAATCGCTTCTTACATTTTAAGCGTGGAAGAACAGACTTCACAGAAAATACAAGTAGTAGGTGAACTTCAAAAAACACCGTAGATTCATCAATTTATGAATCAACTGACTTAAATCCTAACAACGCATATCAGCAGATAACCACAAATGAAAACGTCATCTAAATATAATGTGTGTCTTTCTATTTTTTGTTCAGACACACATTCCTCTTTTCCTAGATTATCTAGAGACCACCTGTAAAAATTCATTTTGCAAATTCAACTTATAGCAAACTCTACTAGTCTCTCTACTCTCTAGTTTAAAAAAAACTCTTTATGAGAATTTAACTTTTTAGTCCGAAAATATAATTAGATTTTTTTTATTTAACAGTTAGTTGTGAATCTACAGACTTGATGTCCAAGCCCTTGTCTTGTTACATTTAATATTTTTATTACTTTTTTCGGTTTAAAGACATTTATTTCCCATTAAAGACAAAAATACAGTGTCACTTACGTACATGAGAAACAGGTAGTTGTAACAAATTTATCGAGTTCATCCGCACAGAGATACACAAATTAAACATTTTAGCAATAAGTACAAAATTATTTCAGGTTTCCTGAACTTGTTAACCATCCCTCCGAATAAAATTAGTCATGAATTAAGAACATACTGGGCAAGTTTTCGCTTAAAACCGTTGTTAGATTCAATATTTTTAATATCTGAAGGTAAGTTGTTAAAGATGGTAAGTTGTTGTTACTTTTTTAACATTATTTATCTTATTTTACATTATTTAAATAAATATATTTCATATTAAGTATTTTTAAAACGCAGGTACATGAGTGATGTTCACAAATAATTTTAGAGTAGGAATGAGAAATTTCGCCGCTTGACTTGAAAGCACGATAGCTCAGTTGGTTAGAGAACCGGGAGATCAAATCCTGAGGTGGTGGTTTCAACTCCTATTCGCGCCAAATATTTTCACTAAAATTATTTTCGAAAGGATATTTTTACTGCTTGACACAATTCTATACCACAATAAAGCCTTAAGGAAGAATTTCGAGACGCAAATTGCTCGGATCCATCTTTTGTTGGTTTAGGCCTGCAATCGGATAACGAGATAAGGCTCAGCCTAAAAATGGAATATTGTAATACTCTCGGATTTAAGCGGCTTGCGGGAACTAGCAAACACATTTCAAGAATGGAATTGTTTAAGAGGTTGTCTTATTTTACAAGCTTTTTAACCCCTGACGCGAAAAGAGGGGTGTTATGAGTTTGAAATGGGTTTCTGTGTGTAGCTCCTATACGGATAGACCGATTTTGATCGGGATTTTTTTGTTTGAAAGATGACTTTAAGGAAAATATATGTAAATAAAAAATAAAATAAAATATTTACTATATAACAATTTTACAATAGTACATTATTACTTAAGGGGTGAAAATAACCTTTCATCCGAGGTAAACACTGTGCTTTTCATTACGAATACGAATAAAATAACAACATCAATAAGCTGAACTCATTGCATTCATACAAATCTCTGCAATCCAGAAGTATGAACAAAACTTTACAACTCGAAAAAACAAATGAAGATCGGAATGCCACTTTCCCGCCTATTATGTTTTCTGTGGCTGGCCCGCTATTTAGCAATTATTTTTCATTTTCATCATTGAAAAAAATGGTGAATATTTTGCCAAAATTTATTTTATTTTAAAGAAATAAGTACCTAAAAGTTTATTATTACAAAGTCATTAAAAAAATTCTTCAATGAATACTTCACTTTTGTTATTTCAATTTTACATCGCGCTGTAATAGAGTGGCTGTATAGGATGTCGGAACATTTTTTATTTAATACTTAATTTGACAGCTGTCAGTTGAAAGCGATTCTCCCTAAGCCTGAAAAGTATTACTTTTAAGCCTCTCCATAGGCAACTTCAGACCTACTTTCAGAGTATGGGTAATGAAAAATACAGTGATGAGGCTTCTTTTAAGTAAACATTTACTTGTATTAGAAGCCCCGCTCTTCTACTATACATTATGTAATGGGTTTGCTCTTGACCACAATGTAGCCTCTGGGTGGAGATGTGGTCGAGGATGTAGCAAGCTCACCCAGAAGATGCCTATTCACTCGTACTTTAAAGAGATCCGGGTCGTATAAGCCCGGAAATACAGACGCCGGCAGAGAATTTCATTTATTAGCGGTGCGAAACATAAAAGATAAAGAGATGCGCTCAATACGGATCCGAGAAAACTCGACAAGGGTAGTTGATCGATATGGTTCATAGCTATATTCAGAATCCATCACCACAGCTGGGCCACAATCGAAAATTTAATATTTGACTATGCCATGAATTTCTCAAAATTTGTCGTATACGATTGGCAAAGAAAACAAAATTTCTCTGGGCCGCGTTTAAAAGTTATCGGGGGTTGTTTGTGGCCTAGCTGCAGTGTCGTCTTTTTTTAATTATAAGATGGGTTAACTCTTGACTTCAACCTTGACCGTAAAGGTCAATGGAGCGAGTTAACCCAGAAAATGCCTATAAAAGCACTGGTACTCCCACGCACCAACGGAACACAGCAAGCTGTTTGGCGTCGGACTTCAGTAGGACGGTGGTCGCGAACCAGACGGCCCTTTACAGAGTCTACCACACCGCATGAGACCAAAGGACGACACCTCAGATGCCGAAAAAAATGAAGTGCCGTTGCCTGGGATGGATTGCTAGGAGGCAGGTCTCATTTGTGTTTTCTTAGTCGCCTCTTACGACACCCACGGAAAGAGATGGGGTGGTGCTATTCTCAACGTCACTACAATTCAGAAATCATTGCTTGTAACTTTAACACGGAGCAATGAAAAATATTGTATCAATGAATTTCTGGATTTCAATATTTTTAATTAAGGTATCACTAAGTATTTTAGAGTCACACAATAAAAGTCTTTCTTGTCTGCGGGTGACATAAGCTAAATATTTTCTCCAATTCCCACGAGATTAAAGTCCCGGGCTGAAAGCTGGTTCCTATATGTATGTAGAATAATCTCATTTGTTATCGAAATAATACTTTCCTTGTATTACGAGTACCCTCGAGGCATGCTTAGCGAAGTAAAAATATTTCTGATATACATAGCAATACATAGACTAGACAGACATCTGCTGACGCACAGATGGCGTACATTTACGCACTTCAGGTGAACTGAAGATATCCTACTGTGGAGATTTTCACGCAAGGTTAAGTCTGTTATACTGAAGTAGATAACTTGAGTTCGGAGTTCACTAAATCAGAAGGATGTGTTTTAATGAAAAGAAGTTATGCGGTTCATGAAATTACGCGTTTATTGCTTTTCACAACAGATTGGTGTGTGGTGGGCTAGACGCGCGAAGAGCTCAGTGCTCTTGCAATTCGCTTGCTCTACATCTATGTATATAGTCGGATTTTTAATCAGACGGAGTAAACTGACAGATCGAAATGTCAATTAACGTAATAATGATACCAACTTTCACATTATAGTGAAGTATTTGACTCATTCATAAATAGTTCAAAAGATGTGACTATGAATAAAACACAAATAATTTTAGAGAATTTAAATTACCGTCAGTTAAATTGTCAGACATCCAGCTCGACGACCACATTGATACTGTTAGTGACAGATTTTTGATAAATGTGACTGATGATGATGACGATTCTTCCGATAGTGAATAAACTATTATAATTAAAATAACATGTTTCTTATTTATGGCCCATTTTTTGTGTTCTAGTTCCCCTTAATAGGTAGCAAAAACACACATTAGACAGATATTTTGGATTTTAGATCACTGAACTGAAATGATTAAATTGAGTAAATCATTTAAGCACAACATTAATTGCATTTTGTAAAAAAACGGCAACATTCGATCTGTCAGTTTACTCCGTCTGATTAAAAATCCGACTTTAGGTAGGTATACCCCTACACTACGAATCCTACTAATATTATAAATAGTTGAAAAAATGACTGTTGATATTCAGTATGAATCCCGAAAGTTTGTGAGGAAGTATGGAAGTATGGACGTTTATCACTCTTTCACGCTCAAACGGCTGGACCAATTTCGATAAAATTTGGTATGGAGGTAGCTGACAACCTGGATTAACACATATGCTACATAATTTTCCCAAATTCTTACGGGAACGAATCCCCGGGCGGAAAGATAGTCATTCATGAATAGTACAAATTTGGCGTTTCCACGATGACCTGAAGTGAAAAGAGAAGTCGCTGTAAATAACTCCAAAACATAGCTTTTAAAAGGTAAAGTTGAAACGTCATCTGTTCGTTAGTTCTCAAACATATGAAACTTAAACCTTAAAGAAAGGAAAATAATTAAATAAGTATTTCAAAAAGTTTTTCATTAACGAAATTGCCATGGGAATGCAGTTCTGGACGGAAAGCTAATTATGAATATATTACCTCCAGTTTTCTAAATCAACATAAACAAACAAACCCTCGACGAAACACAAACATAATTGGCGTGTTTTTATTACAGCGTCGAGTCCAAATAAATAAACGAGTAATATTTCGTCCGCCTAATCCCAGCTCAAGCCGCGACATATTTGACGAGGGTCATTCTGATACTAGCGACGAATAAGACATGATATTATGATAACTGAAGCAATTGCCCAGAAAGTAGCCACTCGTAAAAATAAAGCTAGGTTTTTTGTTTGAAACTTTTCTGTCCGTGATTTGTTTTTCGTGGGAAAGCTTATATTACCACCGGTTTTCCTACTACCACTGGAAAAAAATACTATCACTTCACTTCACTTCATCAGCCCATATACGTCCCCACTGCTGGGGCATGGGCCTCCATCAATAACATGAGGGGTAAATGCCATACTCACCATGCTTGGCAGACGGGTTGGCGAGGGTTTTGATATAATTGCAGAGTTTTCCTTCTCTGTGTGCAGATGAACTTGCTTGCATGTTTAAAAATCTGAGGTGTCGTCCTATGGTCTCATGCGGTGTGGTAGGCTCTGTAAAGGGCCGTCTGGTTCGCGACCACCCTCCTACCGAGGTCCGACGCCAAACAGCTTGCTGTGTTCCGTTGGTGCGTGGGAGTACCAGTGCCTTTATAGGCATTTTCAGGGTTAACTCGCTCCATCGTCGACCTCATCTTTGAACTTTATGGTCAAGATTGAGGTCAAGAGTTAACCCATCTTATAATAAAAAAAACCTTACTAACATTATGACCCTAAACACTTTTACGGCTAGTTTCTTGACCACAATCTATGTTATGTATGTTCCAAGGGGCCCACCACACAAAGGCCTTTGAGTCTGTAGTGTTAATTTTATTTACCTTCAATTATCAAAAACCAGCTTTCCGCCCGCGGTTCTGCCCGCGTGAACTACAGGATATATCGTGCTTAACTGTGGGATAAAATGTAGCCTACGTCCTTTGCCAGGCTCTAATCTATCTCTGTTCCAAATTTCATCAAAATCGGTTCAGTAGTTTAGGCGTGAAAGACGGACAGACAGACAGACATAGTTGCTTTATTTATAATATTAGTATGGATAAAGTGTTTCAAGTAATGGGTAGAAAAGCAGTACAAAATTAACAGTGACATTGAGAAACTCCTCCTATTTATGAGATTGTTAGATCATCTTCTTACCAGCCCCCAAGGGGCGCGGGCCTCCCTTCGAAACATGAAGGGGATTTAGGCCATAGTCCACCACGCTGGCCAATGCGGGTTGGTGGACCGCTCGTCTTTCGAAAATGAATTTTCTTTGACGGGTGGGTTTCATCACAATGTTTTCCTTCACCATTGAGCAAGTGATAATTCAAACTATTAACCGATTAGATCATCAAACTAAACTAATCGAAAGAAACTTGAACTAACTTATTTCTTTCAGTAAATGATTTAGCTCCAACCTTAACAGCAATTCGTGGAACTTTCAGATGGCAATCAAACATAAGACAACTCAAATAAATATCAGACGGGCCGAATCCCTCTTTTGGCAAACTGTCAGATCAGAATTATTTGAGGAGGCTTATATGGCTTCAGCGTATCACCGAAATGAGAACACTGAAACCCAGGATTGGGTCGAAAATGTTATAATACCGACATTTTGACGTTATTTTAGCGTTCGCTGTTTAATTCTCTTTTAACGTTCGGCTTTACCACAAAAAAAAACACCACTTAGACAATGTTTATAATTATACACGGCTTTAGTTAAATCTCTTTCAACCTCTCGGGTGCTCAATCAGTCTATGTAACTGAACAACTTTCCCCAAGGAACATAGGTCAAAATACGAAAAAAAAAATTGATCTCCCATACAAAATGCGCTGTATGCTGATGAAGTTTGTATGGGAACTCAATATTTTTTTTTCATATTTTGACTTATTATTAGGGGATTGGTCAGTTTTATGGACATTATCTAAATTTTTGCCCCGTACGGACTCGTAAAGGAGAGGTACTGAGTTCAAACCCCAGTGCTGCCACATACCATTGACTCGTTTTCTGAGATAAGTACATTAGTTACGCGCTACTTACGGTGAGGGAAAACATCGTGAGTGAACCTGCACACTCAGGCGACTGATTCCCCTGTTAGCAGGGTTACGGAGGTCAGATGGCGGTCACTCCACTATAATGACTGGATTTTCCAAATTCTGGATCATGAAGCGTACAAAGAGTGAGAAACGGGACTAAGTGCTAGCGCTAGAAAGAAGAAGGCAGTTGTTTGCCATGGTCGGTAATCAAAATCTAAGACCGTAAAATCTTGAAAATAACTGATATTTTATTAACCAAGCTATTTCATTTACAGGTACTGAAATCTTCTTACAAGACGAAGAAATAATTGACAGGGCGCCTTCACATCCACTGTAAGTAAACTCAACTTATTTTATATTTTTAACCCCCAACAAAAAGAGGGGTGTTATAAGTTTGATATGTGTATCTGGGTGTCTGTCTGTGGCATCGTAGCTCCTAAACCAATGCACCAATTTCGATGCGGTTTTTTTTAACTGACTTCAAAAAAGGAGGAGGTTTCTCAATTCGACCGTATATTTTATTTTATTTTATGTATGTCCGCGGATAACTTCGTCGTTTATGAACCGATTTAGATTTTTTTTTTCTTGGAAAGGGAGTATCCCAAGGGTGGTCCCATGGAATAGTGCCATCTCCGTCTCTCAACAGGCCTTGGCCGGCAGTGCGAACAGTGTCGATACACGAAGTTTACGGACTATGAAAGCGTGTGTGCGTAAAAACATGTTCGAAAGTTAGAAAAATGAGATTTGTGGAAAGGTAACAACTTAAATCGAAAAATGCGTTAGTATCTTATCGAGAGTGTTCAATCACGAACATTTAGATAGCAAATTCAAGTTCCTGTGTGCACTTTACTATCGTTTTTTACAGCTTATAAGATACACAATATTGGGTATTTAGAGGTGACTTTGTGAGCTTTTTCTATCGAACCAAAAGTGCTGAATCATGTTTTCAGCTAGAATCCTATCTAGTTTATGTCCTGAATATTACCATAGTATTTTTGTCTGCGATTTAATGCAGTGCGTCATGCTTATCTAAGCATCATAAAATCGTACTTTAGGTGCTGTAGTCGCCTTAAGTTGCATTCTCGGGCCAAACATTTTTCTTTCTATGCGGGTAGCGCATAGACCTATATCGAGATAGACGAAAAGAGCGCTTCAAACTGTATGAGAATCTAACGTGTCGAATTTTTCGTACTTAAAATTACGTCACGAGCGAAATTTAGTGATGGAAAATTAAGACAGCGCGGAAACGATTCAAATGCGTTTAATTAAGTAAAATAATAATGTAAATCCGGTTATAATCGATTTTTATTTACGGCATAGGTCTCAAGCGGACTGACTTAAGTCGGACAAAACTGTGAGCGTGGAGCACACTTTTTACACGCAAGGTAGATAAACTTTTACCGTCTATTTCGATATAGATCTGTGGGGTAGGTTTCAAAAATTCTTATGTTCTAGTCATTCAGATCTTACGCCATCCTGAGACGGGAGACACTATTATTTTTTATAAAAATTTTATCAAATTGAAATTTAAGGTAGGGGCTTTGATGCATTGACAAAAGACTAATTACTTAACATACTTTAGAACCTTTTTTACTTCTTCTTACCAGCCCATATACGTCCTCAACGAGGGGCACGGGCCTTTCGTCGAAACACGAAGGGGATTTAGGCCATAGTCCACCACGCTGGCACAATGCGGTTTGGTGGACCGCTCCTCTTTCTAAAATGAATTTTCTTGGACGGGCGGGTTTTATCACGATGTTTTCCTTCACCGTTGAGCAAGTGATAATTAGAAACCCGTACATAAATCCAAAAATACGAATTTAGTGGTACAGGCCCGCACCAGGATTTGAACCCGCGACCTTCGGATTACAAGTCTGGCTCATTACCAACTGGGCTATCACCTTTTTTACTGGTTATGTTTATTTATTCTATACTTATTGTACAATGGTAATACAGACACACTGTTTAGTAAACACTTTATAAACGTACACTTAAATAAACTCGCATTTAATTTAAGTAATTACGAAACAGCTCGCTACTCACATTTCAATGTCAAATAAGACAAGTGCTCATATAATTACAACTCGGCGTCTATTCAAGAAATTCGTGAACAATTTTAGTATATTCGAAAAAGCTTTTGTAAAGGGTAGGAGCTGGTGTCTCTTTGAAACGACCTGAATGGCATTGTACAAAAGAGTGCGAAACGTGTGAAGCAGGTCTTTTTGTATGATGGTATATATTTCTCATATACCATAAACATTTCGTGAAAATTGCGCCAAGTCTCGATGTGAACAAACTTGTCAAGAATTAACTGGGGCGTCTTTTAATCTTATGGAATTTTACTTTGATAAACAATACCTTTTTTCAGAGTTATAAACTTGCACGATTCTGCGTACTTTAATTAAGTCATCTTAACTTTATAGTGGCATACGGAGTTGGTTCAAATTTATGATTAATTAGTAGTCTACATTACTTTCTGGAACTCTTACTATTTAAATGCAAAAACTCAAGACAGATTTATATCACAGGCTGATTTCTTTAACTTACCCACATACCTACATCCTATATATACTTAGTAGGTGAACAAAGAAATATTTATTTATTTCTGTAACAACATAAGGAATTTCCGATTATACCTTATTGTTAGCAAAAAAGCCTTTGAAAACGACGTATACGGCGAACATGACATACATAAATACATACGCTCACGCCCATATAATCCCTATCGGGGTAGTGGTCTAGTAGTTCTAGAACCACTAGATGCCACGTTTGATACAAATTGTGAAGGTTATCATATGGAACAAGTTACATAATGGTGAGAGGTAGTCAGCCTTTCGCCCATTATCGTCGAACATGACCTAGTTATTATTATTTGAAATTGGTATTTCTTTGCACAAAAATAAAAATGAAGACTGTGAGACTTGGCGGTGCACTGCCGTGCGTCCTAACGCGTATGATGGATGGTAATATCTGTGAGTGCCTCGCGTAGAAAAGTGCGAGAGGTGTACGTTTGTCACACAGATGTGCGTTTTGTAACGAAATGTCAAGATAATAATATACAGAACATTTCGCACGATGATGATGGTTGACTTCCAGAATCATAAATAAAGTGTAATGTAAATCAAGTGTAAAAAGTACTTATTTTGAGGGCGTTAGAAGGTATCTGTCTCTGTGCCTCAAGTTCCATCCTCATCAGGCTGATTTTACTAAAAAACAACGGGTTGCACTCCGGGAGTGCCGGCAGAAGTGAAAACTTGAACATTAACGTACCTTTGTAACAATTACAACTTTCAATAAACTAAGTATGATGAAAATTAACTTAATGTTGTCTAAACCTTCTCACAATTTTGTTAAATTTGGATTTCGTATTCCCGAGAAAATTCTAAAAACGTTAGTATGAAAAATTCAGTTTTCCAAAAATGTTGTATGAAAAACCGCAATTTCATAGGTAAAGACCTAATTTAACACGGCCTTCGATCAACTATAAAGAACTAGATACACAATCCACAACAAAAAAGTTCCCTCACTAAATGATCACCCACTTGACGTTTTGGGTTGTCTTTTCGTTTAGTAGCATTCGTTCGTTCCGAAAGTAAGCATGCCTCAGTGCGCAGTGAAAAATTGTAAAAATCACACCTCCAGAACATTAAAGAATATGGAATGACATTTTTTAAATAAGTAGTTTTGTAATTATTATATGTGAATTGAAATTATCTTGGTACTTGGCCAAGAAAAGGTTATAAAACATTTTTTTAGTTTAATTTAATAACATTCGGCGAGAGTATAACCCTTTAAATTGAATAGACACTAGCGGAACTTACAAATCCATACCGTTGTATTTCAACATCATTTGTTCGGGTTATGCAGTGACTCTGTTCTAAAACAAATAGAGACGCTTTTTTTTATATTGTTTTTTTTTTTTTCATTTTCATCTGTGTTATAAAATTTAAGTGTAAAGAGTATATATATTAATTCTGTTTTCTATACTTACATTAAAGGTATTATGGCAAAACCATTAATCATATAAAATTGAATTAATAAAAAATTTAACGTGCGTGACGTTTACAAACAAAGTTTTATTGGATTTTTAGTTTTCCTAGAGATCCTGTGCGATGTGGACAGTGGACATACGTGGTCGCACGTCAAAGATGTGAAGATTTTTTCTAGCCGTCGCAAAGTAGTGTCTTTTGCTCCAAGGATTTTTTAGAAAGTGACTCGTATGTCATTACAAAAGGAGTCAAAAGGTTACACAAAACAGCTACACCTCAAATAGTATGTACCTTTTTATCACTTTTGATTTGGAATTTCTTGTATTGAATAAAATAAAAAAAAAATATTTCATCTTCAGGACAAAGATGATGACAGCGAAGAAGACAAATGTTTTTTTTGAGTTAGTTGCATTTTTTTAAATAAATTATTACTCGTACTTAAATATCTATTCAGTTTCATAGCTAATTTCCTCTCTTAAATCTCAATAGGTCATTTCTGTTCAAAAAATTATACTAAGTTTTAAATAAGCAAAATATAATGTATGTGTAATCGGGAACGACACAGTTCTTTTCTTTTTTTATAAGTTATTTCATAAAAAATAAGCATAGAATATTAGGTTTATAAGCAATAATTAAGAAGAATGGCGGCGGCTGTGATTATCAATTATAATGTATATTAATCGTCGGTTAATTTGAAATGAATGTGATTTTTTAAATAATAAAAGACCATAAAAACTAACATAAAAGTAAACGGCTGAACCAATTTTGATATATCATATCTGAAATCCAGCGCAAGAAGAAGCTTTCGAATAAAATAAACTGCACCATTAACATCATCAGTTTAAGAGCTATGAGGCTCCTATACATACACAACACAATCAGGGGTTAAAAAGAAAACCACACCATTTCGTAGCATTTTGAATTTGTTAAAAAGTTTGTACGAAGATTTTATATGTGAAATCGACCCAACTAATATATTTTTAAAATTAACAAAGGCAACTCCACTCCTCCCATGTTCTACGTGACAGCCAGTGTCATCAAATTGTCTTACGTTATCCTTTGTTCAAAACCCAAAGTGGTATTTTTCAAATTAAACAGACTTTATTTTCGACCTTATAATATTACGTTAAGGTTTAAATTAGATTAAAATGTTTGACACTTTAGAACTTTTTCATAATACATGAAGTGGTATACAACTATCTAAGTACGTATTGTAGTTAGGACACTTTTAAATTTAATTTTGTATGGGATTGTGTATCTAGTTTTCTATAGTTGATCGAAGAACACGGCCAAATTTCGAATACCTTTCAAACTATCCACTCGAGTGACTTTTGGCGCCTACTTCATATGGTCGCATTACTTAAAAAATTACGAAACAGATATTCGAATTTCAAAATATCTGCCAAATATTATCGTGCACCATCCTAGCGTCCTTTGCGCACTATGATTAACACAATTCAATCACTAATTAGTATCTTCAGGTCTTTAAAACGAAATATCGTATGTGTCTGCCATCAAGTGCAGGTTGTGGCAGACAAAAAAAAGCGAGACTCAGAAATTATCTTCATCTCTTTCATTCTTATGCAGATCTCAATCTATGTATCCTGTTTCCTCTTTGGTATTATTATTCCGTGTCAAGTCCATTGGGATTCTTGGTCCTAGAGGGGAAAATGCAATTTTTTTTTTCATTTTAGTGTTCTTCTTCTCATAGTGTAGGTATAGTCAAGTGTGTGGCGAACTTGGCTAACACTAGTGTCAGAGTTTTCAAACCGCACAGTGGCCTCTGACTTAATATAAATCTGACTTAATATAGATCTGACTTAATATAAATCTGACTTAATATAAATCTGACTTAATATAAATCTGACTTAATATAAATCTGACTTAATATAGATCTGACTTAACATAAATCTGACTTAATATAAATAATTTTAGGGCGACTAGTAGCATAATTAGAAAAATCGTGATTTTACTAAACCTAGATTTATCTCTAAACTCGACTTTATTTTGGCGTATTTTGATGTTTAACGTTTAATTTTAATCGAGTTTTAAGCTAAATCGATGGCGTGCAAGACGTTAAATCGGGTTTAATTTAAAACCGAGTTTAAATCTAGATTTTAAAAATCCTGCAAGTCGCGTAATTAATATAAATCGCCTAGTTTTCCTTCCACGCTGGACTGGGAGCGAAAGAAAAACTTAGAATGTGCCACTGCCTACTCTTCCCCGGCATACTGTAAAAGTCAGTAAGTGGGACGTGAGGGTCTTGCTGTATCATGGGCGAAAGGCTGACCACCTCTCACCATTACACAACATGTTCCATCTAATAACCCTCACCATTTGTGTCAAACGTGGCATCAAGTGGTTTTAAAACCCCTGATGCTCTGCCTACCCCGTAAGGGATTACAGGCGTGAGCGTATGTATGTATGTGTATGTGTTTAGAGTGGGACACTGTTCCGTATTTCATTAATTAATTAAATATACAGGATGTAAAGGACAGCTTTGCATATACTTAAATGGTGGAATCTACCCATAACTATCATTAGCTATAAGTAAATTTTTTTTCCGGAAACTTCATGTTTAGGAGTTTTCATTATTTAACAACTTTGGCGCTACGCAATGTATCGCTAAACCGCGCCCTGCGCGCGATCCCCCCGCGCCGCGCTGCTATTGGAGTGCGATGTACATTGCTGGTTTTCATGTTTTACATTGTTATTATTGTTTGTTATTGCAAAATGGATTGTATTCGATTAAATAATAGAAATTGTAAGCAGAAAATATCAAAAAACACGAAAAAAAAGAACTTTTCCGGAGAAACATTAGAAAATCATTCAGAACAATTGTCTGAGTCCAAGGTTTCAGTTTTTGTTAAGCTGTCTTTTACACCCTGTATCTCTCGTATTTACACCAGCTTTGAGTATACAAACAAACAGAAATGTAGACTGTTAGTATAATACAATGTTTTGTGTGCTAGATCCTGCGTTGTAGGGTATGAACACACTGCAATCCTTACTTAATATTATAAATGCGAAAGTAACTCTGTCTGTCTGTCCGTCGATCACGCCTAAACTACTAAACCGATTTTGATGAAATTTGGTACAGAGATAAATTAGAGCCTGAAAAAGGACATAGGCTACATTTGATCCCACAGTTGGGCACGACATAACCTGTACTCCACGCGGGCGGAGCCGCGAGCGGAAATCTAGTATTTAAATATAACGTGAAAATTAAAGATACCCAACAACAATTAAATAAATACATACATACATACACTCACGCCTATAATCCCTACCGGGGTAGACAGGGCATCAGTGGTTTTAAAACCACTAGATGCCACGTTTGACATTAATTCAGAAATGAAATAAATAATACCTTAAGGCGACTACAGCACCCGATAAAGGCAGCACACATAGGAATAGTGCCGTCTCCGTCTCTCAACAGGCCTGGGCCGGCAGTGCGTACAGTGTCGATACACGAAGTTTACGGACTATGAAAGCGCGCGTGCGTAAAAACATGTTCGAAAGTTAGAAAAATGAGATTTATGGAAAGGTAACAGCTTAAATCGAAAAATGCGTTAACTACTTATCGAGAGTGTTCAATCACGAACATTTTGATAGCAAATTCAAGTTCCTGTGTGCATTTTATTATCGTTTTTACAGCTTAAAAGATACACAATATTGGTTTTTAGAGGTGACTTTGTGAACTTTTTCTATTGAACCAAAAGTGCTGAATCATGTTTTCAGCAAACTACTTATCTAGTTTATGTCCTGAATATTACCGTAGTATTTTTTTTCTTCGATTTAATGCAGTGCGTCATGCTTATCTAAGCATCATAAAATCGTAATTTAGGTGCTGTAGTCGCCTTAATGGACCTACATACAACCTTACTAGCTTCTTCAGTATGTCTAGGAAGAGTTGGCAGCTGACAAATTCTTATTCTTATTTTTTACTCCCAGTCTAGCATAGAAGTAAACTGGAGTAGTAAGTTCTTATTAGTGGAAAGTTGTTTAATAGAGTACCGTTATGACAGCTTTTTCTCCAGCTACTTTTATCCGTGTGGTGATCGGTTGAGAATAACACCACCCCATCTCTTTCCGTGGGTATCGTTAGAGGCGACTAAGGGAACAGAAATGAGACCTGCCTCCTAGTAATCCATCCCAGGCAACGACACTTAATTTTTTTCTAAATCTGAGGTGTCGTCCTATGGTCTCATGCGGTGTGGTAGGCTCTGTAAAGGGCCGTCTGGTTCGTGACCACCCTCCAACCGAAGTCCGAAGCCAAACAGCTTGCTGTGTTCCGTCGGTGCGTGCCTTTATAGGCATTTTCTGGGTTAACTCGCTCCATTGTCGACCTCATCTTTGATCTTATGGTCAAGATTGAGTTCAAGAGTTAACCCATCTTATAATTAAAAAAAAAACCTACTATTATTAAAAATGCGAATTTTTTAAAGGATGAATGAATGTATGGATGTTTGTTACTCTTTCACGCTCAAACGGCTAGACCAATTTGAATAAAATTTAGTATAGAGGTAGATGACACCCTGTATTAACACATAAGCTACATTTTTTTTTCCAGCCAATATACGTCCCCACCGAGGGGCACGGGCCTCCCTTCGAAACACGAAGGGGATTTAGGCCATAGTCCACCACGCTGGCACAATGCGGGTTGGTGGACCGCTCGTCTTTCGAAAATTTTCTTGGACGGGCGGGTTTCATCACGATGTTTTCCTTCACCGTTGAGCAAATAATAATTAGAAATCCGTACATAAATCCGAAAAGACGAATTTAGGCCCGCACCAGGATTTGAACCCACGACCTTCGGATTACAAGTCTGGCTCATTACCAACTGGGCTATCACCGCTCGAGCTACATAATTTTCCCAAATTTCGACGGCAACGAAGTCCCGGGCGGAAAGCTAGTCTAAATCACCTGTGATTCAAAACTTGAGCATATGTATCGGCCTTACATGTGAGTGAGAAGTGTAAACGCGTTCTGAAGCGGTCGGGCTAACCGGTACAGACCATAGACTTAGGAAAAGAAAGATCGCTCAATCTTTATTTTTACAATCGACCACTATCTATACAGCTTTCATACCTACAATAGTTGACATGAATAAGCCGCAATATCAGAGACCTCAGAACAATAAATACTATGTTTTAGTACCTAAATCCAAACTTTTCACATTGATAATTTATTCACTGCACGAAAGCACACTATAATATAACTCCAAAATTTAAAAAAAAAACTTATTTCTTTAGACGCTGTGATTCCACAGGCAGACACATATACACAAGTCAAACTTAGAGCACCCAATTTTTTGTCAGCGGTTAATACAGCAGACAGCGAATAAGCTCTGACTCAGTATGTTCTGTCAGCCCCTTATGAGATGAAGCGTGATGCGAGTAAGACAAGGGACCATCACACGTTAAGGGATGGGGAGGGGGTTGACAAAGTGTGATATTGTGTGACAAGGGGGTGCGAGGGGTCATAAGTTTCGTGACGTCACATTTCAAAATATGTTATGAGTATCAAAACGTGTTAACTATTAACTTGGTCTATAACGTCATAGCGGGACAAACTAAACCTCCTCAGTCCCAAACACTCTTTTTACGTTTTTACTTTAGTTGAGACAATGAGTTTTTGAGTTCCCAAAAAAAAACAATTATTAGGTACAGATTTTATTAGAAAATTACAAAAAATGGAAAATATGCAAATATGTGACGTCACGCTAGGGAGGAGGGGAGTCTTACAAATGTGACCAGCTGTGATAAGGAGGGGGAGGGGTCAAAAAATCATGAAATTCGTGTGACGTAATTTATGGATGGCCCCCAAGCACACCCCCTAGCATAATCTCACTAATAAATTTGTTAATTAAAGTTTGTGATGTGTATGTTTGTTACTTCTTCAAGCAAAAACTACTAAACGGATTTCGCTGAAACTTTCCAGTAACTTAGATATCAGAATAAAAGTCAGGCGGCAAAAAAATTATAAGTCGTCTCCTTCACGATTTTCGTCGGACTCTCTTCTATATACCTAAAACTGGTATGTACGTGTTCCTTGTGCTGTGTAGAACACGAAACTGCCTGTTTTAAGAAAAGGTAGTGGGGACACGCATACCTGTGACGTCACAAAGATGGCGGCCGACCGTACCAAGTTTTTCTTCATTTCTCGAGTTCTACTGCGACAATATCGTTGTTTGATATGTCATTTGAAAGGTCTAGAATTGTTCTATAATTGCTCTTTAGAAACCTATTAATTTAGATTTGTTGTTTTTAAAATATTCACTAAAACATTATTTTTTTCATACACTTTTTTTTATTTACCGGCACAACTTAATAAAGAGGAACATAAATGCATCTCAGTTAATAACAAATAATAATGGCCATTTTGTTACCTTCTCAAAAATATGAACATCTTTGTAGTGCAATAATAAACAAACAAGTTGTGACCAATTCTGTTAAGTAAGTACGTACCAACTGTTTTTACCGTCGTCTGAACTATTGATTTTAAATGATATGTATTTAAGAGAAATACAAATAAAAGTATAAATATAATAAATTTTTACTTTTTTATTATAATAGTGTTATAATATCACACAACAAGCACATAAGAAGTACGTGCAAAGCTAAAAATATAAAGCAAAGTATTATTTTAATCATAATAACAGTGCAAAGAAAAACTATTCACAAGGTGTAGTGAAAATTACTTATTTTTACATAAACCACATTGTACCTACAAATAGTAATAAAGTATTGAATGGGATACATAATGTAGATACAGTTAAATTATCAAGTTTAGTGAAGAGACCATAGCAAGCCACATACTACTCACTTATCAACATCCTCAAAGTTATGCTGATTAAAACATAATTCTTTTCCAATATGGCAAACTCCTATCATACAATTCTGCTTTGAGCGTACACAGCCGCATTTCACTGTCCGGCAGTCAGTCTTACACTGCAGGGCAATCGCGCTAAAAAAAGTGGATTGAATCGCAATTGAAACGTAGCTAGGGGGCTACCACCTAAGCGAAGCTGATGCTGGGTAAACGAATGGAACGTTGTCGATTGCTTCTTTAAAAGGAGACCTTGATTAACGATATGAACCAAACACAGCAATGTACATCATTCCATTCGTTCAATCAGCATCAGCTTCGCTTAGGTGGTAGCCCCCCAGCTGCGTTTCAATTGCGATTCAATCCACTTTTTTTAGCGCGATTGCACTGCTGGTACGATATTAGCTCGATATCTTTCAGAGATATTGGAGGTTTTAGGCTTGTGATGGGAACAAAAGAATTGCTATATAACCTCTAGCCACAGTTTTCTGGTGAGGGTAAGGTTTGGATCGGGATATTTGCAGTTTTCCAAAGCCTGGTAATTAGCTCTGTGCAGATGGTGCTTCAGAAATTCTCTAGAGGGTGGTAATTTGTATAGATTTTTAATGTTCGAAAAAACTGCGGTTCTGAGATCATCAATGCTGTTTAAGGCTTGAAGTGCTGGTTTTTTGTTACAATAAATGCTAATTATAAACTTTTCTCCATTCATCATTACGTCTTCTCTTAGTTCCTCTTTAGAGCCAAATTGATCAAGAAGTGTATACCATTCGGTGAACACCTTCCAACTGGACTTTTTGGTAAAACCAGACAGTGAGCTTGTACTATCGCAGCCGGTTATAGTATGAAAAGCAAGTAAATAATTATTTTCTGGTCCCATCGATTGGGCTATGTCATGAATACATATATCGACTTTTGTGATGAACGAAATTGTACCCATACTTTCGACGGTAGTTTCTCATAGAAATAGGTCAACAATAACATGACATCAGTGTCCCTGCTGTTTACAATCACTGTCTCGTAACCTATCTGGGCATCATCTATTCCATGTATCACAAACCTTGTGTCTGCTTCTTTGTGATTACATATTAAATGAAGTCTCGGTTAACATTTGTCCTAACATCAAGAGGATCTTCAAACTCACCTGCAGTCAATAGTTCCAAATCGCCTTCAAGACTCGCCGCTTGCTGAACTTTATTTTCAAATATAAATTAAGCGAGATTAGCCTTATTGCTGGAGTGGTGGATAAAACGATCTCTCGTAAAAGGGTACCAGAATCTGCAATTTTCAATTCCACGGGAGTGACGGATTGCTTCCTTTTTTCTCTTGTTCCAGATTTTATAGACTGTTCATTATAACGATCGAAAAGTACATGCACACTCTGACATTCTTCTTTTTGAAATTGAGACATAACGGTCTTCATGCGGCAGTATACGCTCAAAGCAGAAATGTATGATAGGAGTTTGCCATGTTGGAAAAGAATTATGTTTTAATCAGCATAACTTTGAGGATGTTGATGAGTGAGTAGTATGTGGCTTGCTATGGTCTCTTCACTAAACTTGATAATTCAACTGTGTCTACATTAGGTATCCCATTCAATACTTTATTACTATTTATAGGTACAATGCGGTTTACGTAAAAATAAGTAATTTTCACTACACCTTATGAATAGTTTTTCTTCGCACTGTTATTATGATTACTATAATACTTTGCTTT
Source organism: Aproaerema taeniolella (assembly GCA_949987775.1). Classification (NCBI taxonomy): domain Eukaryota; kingdom Metazoa; phylum Arthropoda; class Insecta; order Lepidoptera; family Gelechiidae; genus Aproaerema; species Aproaerema taeniolella. The sequence goes on along the minus strand of OX465268.1, from coordinate 3,418,827 downwards.
GTATTTTTAGCTTTGCACGTACTTCTTATGTGCTTGATGTGTGATATTATAATAAAAAAGTAAACCTTTATTATATTAATACTTTTATTTGTATTTTTCTTAAATACACATCATTTAAAATCAATAGTTCAGACGACGGTAAAAAACAGTTGGTAAGTACTTACTTAACAGAATTGGTCACAACTTGTTTGTTTATTATTGCACTACAATGATGTTCATATTTTTAGAAGGTAACAAAATGACCTTAATTATTTGTTATTAACTTAGATGCATTTATGTTTCTCTTTATTTAGTTGTACCGAAAAATAAGAAAAAGTGTATGAAAAAAAATGTTTTTAGTGAATATTTTAAAAACAACAAATATAAATTAGTAGGTTTCTAGAGAGCAATTATAGAACAATTATAGACCTTTCAAATGATATATCAAACAACGATATTGACGCAGTAGAACTCGAGAAATTAAGAAAAACTTGGTACGGTCGGCCGCCATTTTTGTGACGTCACAGCTATGCGTGTCCCCACTACCTTCTCTTAAAACAGGCAGTTTCGTGTTCTACATAGCAGAAGGAACACGTACATACCAGTTTTAGGTATATATGAAAGAGTCCGACGGAAAATGTCAAATTGCTTCGTCGCCGCCTAACTATAACAAATAAGCTATACAATATTCCCAAATTCAAATGGAAACGAAGTCCCGGATGGAAAGCTAGTGAATGATATTAATTATGTAAAAATAGCCCAGCGGTGATAGCCCAGTTGGTAATGAGCTAGACTTATAATCCGAAGGTCGTGGGTTCAAATCCTGCAGCGGGCCTGTACCTCTAAATTCTTATTTTCGGATTTCTAATTTTCACTTGCTCAACGGTGAAGGAAAACATCGTAATGAAACCCGCCCGTCAAGAAAATTTTCAAAAGACGAGCGGTGCACCAACCCGCATTGGGCCAGCGTGGTGGACTATGGCCTAAATCCCTTTCATGTTTCGAAGGGAGGCCCGTGCCCCTCGGTGGGGATGTATATGGACTGGTATAAAAAAAAAAATGCATAGTAATCCAAATTAAAAAAAAAAACAGAAGAATCCATATGTTCTCCCCTTCCACACTTTAACATTTCAAACCTGAGGGGTGAAGCACTCTAGGTTATTGCTTGCCGCATCTTGCTCTTCGTGTTATATACGAACACGATATCTTGTCTTAGCTCCTAGACTATATCTTTATAAAATAGGTAGTTGGTTCTGTTTCGAGGTAATTTTCCTCTATTCCTGTGGAATTGTATAAACTGGGTAGTTTTGAGTTGTATTTGTTGCTCCTTATTTTTTAATAAACTTGCATTTTGCATGCAACACCAACGAGATAGTTGTGGTAGAAAATCCGCAGTAAAAATATTCTTGGAAAATTTTGCTTCTTAAAATCTAGAAGCAAAGAAATGTCTTAAAACTTAAAGGGTCTTACCCATCTGCAAGTCACTTTCTTTCGTTCGAATTTTAGTTTATATTAATGTTGTTGTATTTTCTTTCTTTCCTTTGATTCACTTATTGTATGTTGCAATAGTATTTTGTAAACAACTGAGAGCCGAAGGGGGCCTTATTCATTTGTCAAGTACAAATATTCCGTACTTGAAAATTTCCGGAGAAACATTCCACTGGAAAATCATTTAGGATGATGGTCTTCTAGGATTTTAGTTTTTGCTAAGCTGTCTTTTACACCCTGTCTACAGGGTAATTTTTTTATCACTACCTTTTCAAATTTTTCTTACGGTGTCAGTAACGTTGATAGAACGTAATTATGGAGGAAAAACAATCTTAGAGGATGAATTTTGTAAAACGCAAAACGCAGAAACACGGGTGTCACAAATTGTGTTGAAGAGTACTATTACCAAATTCCAAGACAATTGGACGATGTTTTTTTTTCCATACAAAAAAATTGATTTATGTTCATGCTTCAGACGATCTAGCTTGAAATATTTATAAACGTAGAAACAAAAAAATACGGGTCTGTTAAATTTTCATAAAGTTTACGTACAAAAAAAATTGGATAGTGATAAAAAAAATACCCTGTATAGCAGGGGTTCCCAACGTTTTAACCTATGCGCCTCACCTAACGTTGAGCTAAAATCCTACGGCTGAAATTGGGAGTTTATATAAGAAAATTAAACAAACAATGATAAAGTGATAAAAATGAGGGTGTTTAATTTTATTCATATGACAATAGAATAGAATCTATTCAATAGATTATCAACTATAAAAAAGTAATATTTTTTATAGGCCGAAATCAGGGACCTCTGCGCCCCCCTTGGAACCGCTCGACGCCCCCCAAAGGGGGCGCGCCTCACTGGTTGGGAAACCCTGCTGTATAGGATAGAATATGTTTCTTGGTAGTTTGCAGCTTAGCGTTCTCTTAGCATTGGCGTTGCTAGTCACTGTTGATGTGACCCCAGATATAGTAACTAATGACTTAAAATTTTAAATTAAAAAAACATATTTTTTTAAACTCCGACAAAAAAGAGGAGTCTTATAAGTTTAATGTGTGTTTCTGTGTGTCTGTGTTTCTGTATGTCTGTGAATCTGTGTGTCTGTCTGCCGTTCAAAAGTTATAAGCAATCGAATATCGGGGATGATAAATATTTTTATATTTATATGTATATAAATAGTTATTATATTACACCTCCAATACCTTTTCTGGGGTCTGAGATCAATCCACATCGAATAATGTTACGAAAATTGAACTTAACCATGTTTTACCATCGCTGCCTGTGATTTTTTAACCGACTTCAAAAAAGAGGAGGTTTGTTCATCTGTATGTATTTTTTTATGTATGTTCACCGATTTCTCCGCCAATTATGGACCGATTTTCAAAATTATTTTTTTGTTCGGAAGAGTATACTCCAAAGGTAGTCCCATATAAATTTTATCGTAAATGATTCTGCGATTTAAAAATCAACAAATACAAAAAAATATTACAAACCAGAACATCATCTAAATAAATGAGTGACATTTTCGTCTGTGGTTATCTGCTAATAGGCATTGTAGTCTGCAAAAAATACTAGTTATCTACTTTGTGCGAACTGTTGTTGGGATTGAAGTCGGTGACTCATACGTTTTCTTAACGTGGAAAATTATGAGTCGAAAATTTTACCCAACCGCTGAAAAGGTTGAGCAGCTTCATTCAACATTAAACTACATTACACTACCTCCAAACTAAGTATGCTTTTAGTACTCTACCTTCACGTTACGTACGTCATTTGAAAAGTTGTACACAGATGGAGACTCTACTAGAATTAAAATTTATAACTCTAGGGCAGGGATGGCAAACCTTTTTTTTTTTCTTCAAAATATGAGATGGATTAACTCTTGACCCCAATCTTGACTAAGGTCATAGATGAGGTCGACTATGGAGCGAGTTAACCCAGAAAATTCCAATTAAGGCAATGGTACTCCCACGCACCGACGTAACAAAACAAGCTGTTTGGCGTCGGACTTCGGTAGGAGGGTCGTGAACCAGACGGCCCTTTATAGAGCCTACCACATCGCATGAGACTATAGGACGCCCCCGAGATGGGGTGGTGTATTTCTCAACCTATCATCACACGGCGGAAAATTTAGGATGAACGTGCCATAAAAAAAAAGAGACCATAGACGTACCATCAAATTATAATGTTGACTTATTGTGAAAATATTAAAATTAAAATATAAAATTTCCGCCTACCACGCCTACTCATTTCGTAACGTAGGCTCACTTAAGTTCGTTAAAGTGTAAAGTGAATTTTGTTAATTTGTCTACGTTAGAGTTAATTCTATCCATGCTTTGTCAATCGGTGGCGTGCCCAAAATACTTTGTCGCGTGCCATTGGTTCGCCATCCCTGCTTTAGGGAATTCCACGTAAAATCCTCGTTCGTATACGCGGCAGAGTATTTCAACTTTTAGGGATCTGCTAAAATTCCAAATCCCTTTGCGGAGTTGCAGGAGTTCTGTATCATTTTGAGGGTAATGCATCTGCTAAGGTAAGGGACACATTTTAAACACCTATTGCTGTTTTTATAGTTTTGGGGTTTTAGCATTTGAACTTTCTCTTTTCATAGATAGATGCAACATTTATTCACTCAACAAACACAGCACACGATACTAAACTAACAAGGTACAATTTTCCACGTTATAAAAACTCAATCCCAAAAACAGTTCGCACAAAGTAGATAACTAGTATTTTTTGCAGACTATACCTATTAGCAGATAAACATAAACGAAAATGTCACTCATTTATTTAGATGATTGAATATATTTAATATTTTTATTTCTTTAAAAACACAAAATACACCATCTTACTGTTAGTCCAAGGCGATGGTGTATTAAGCAAAATACATGTCAAATTTAATTTTAAAATTACAATACATCTACTTAAAAAAAATACATTCAATAAATAATGTTCTGGTTTGTAGAATTTTTTTGTTTTTGTTAATTTTTTTAAAAGCGCTGAATCATTTTCGATAAAATTTATATGGGACCACATCTGAAGTATACTCTTTCGAAAAAAAAATTAAAAATCGGTCCATAATTGGCGGAGAAATCGCTGAACACACATAAAAAAAGGTCATACAAGCAATAATATATGTGTAGTGTCATTGTGTACTGTGTGTGTCAGTAAAAAGCCCCGGCTCAGCATATGTCACTGCAAGCGACGTAGATGATTCTGCCTAGTCATGTCAATGGAAAGGATTTCTCCGCCTTTAGAGCTTATATAACCCGAAGTTGTTTAAGAAAAACTTTGTATGAATATTTTAGGTAACCGCAGAGACATTAAACCATTCTACCATTTAACAGCCGTTCCTTTTTCGTTCGAAAACACGAGCCTGCGTAAAATAACAAGCGCCGAAAATAACCAGTGCCTATGTTGCAGTAAAACGAATATTTTGTCATCAAATACGCGAAACAGATACATAAAATATTGACGTTTTCAATACAAACATGCATAAAATGGTACGAGCACCGTTTATGTACCGCTCGAAGTGGAATTTATGTATCTTTACTTTGAAAGTAAGATGGAAGTCGCTTACACCGACTTGTAACAGATTTTTATAATAGTTACTAGCTTTCCACCCGGGTCTTCGTTCCCGTAAGAATTTGGGAAAATTATGTAGCCCATGTGTGAATCCAGGTTGTCAGCTACCTCCATACTAAATTTTATTAAAATTGGTTCAGCGGTTTGTGCACAGACATAGGTCTGTTTGTGTGTGAAAGTGGAACAAACATCCATTAAACCATACAAGCTTTCGCGTGTATAATATTAGAAATATTTTAGGAAGTAAGGATACTTTTACAGATTATGCTAGGAAAAAATATCATACTAACACACAAGAGCAAAGGGATATTTTGGGCCAACAAATAACCCTTATGCAGTATGAAAAAGACAGCTTAGCAAATACTTAAATGGTGGAATCGATCGACCAATCATAGTTATGTATGATTGGCTACAAATAGTTCTTTTTTCCCGGAAACGTCAAGTGAAGGAGTTTTCGTTAATTATCTACTTTGGCAATACGCAATCTACTGCTAAACTGCGCCCCGCGCACAGCTAACTTGCGCCGCGCCGCCGCCCCGCGCCAGCTCCGCTGTCAGAATGCGATGTTCATTGCTGGTTTTCGTATTTTACGCCGATCTTATAGTTTTATGTTGCAATATTGAGTGGATTCGGATAAAATACATAATTTCAAAGCGGAAATATTTAAAAAACCCCATCTCTTTCCGTGGGTGTCGTAAGAGGCGACTAAGGAAACACAAATGAGACCTGCCTCCTAGTAATCCATCCCAGGCAACGACACTTCATTTTTTTTTGAACCTGAGGTGTCGTCCTATGGCCAACATGCGGTGTGGTAGACTCTGTAAAGGGCTGTCTGATTCGCGACCACCCTCCTACCGAAGACCGATGCCAAACAGCTTGCTGTGTTTCGTCGGTGCGTGGGAGTACCAGTTAACTCGCTCCATCGTCGACCTCATCATTGCTCTTATGGTCAAGATTGAGGTCAAGAGTTAACCCATCTTATAATAAAAAAATTAAAAAAACATGAGGAAAATTTTAACTGGAATATCATTCCCGAGGATGATCTGAATTCAGGGTTTCCGTAATTGCTAAACTTTCCCTCAACCCGAATATATTTAAAGTACAAGTGAATATGCTTCTTCTGGGTGAGCTCGCTACATCCTCGACCACATCTTTACCCTGAGCTATATTGTGGTCATTCTTAACTGAGCTAGAACCATTCTTAGTAAAAAAAAAAGGTTAAGAACCACAGCTTTAACGTTACACTTCGTTCTGCAAACGCCTGTTTCTTACAAAGTCTCATAAGATATCTAGAGTAACGGTAGCTCGAGTTGTGCTCGTAAACATATGACTCTACAGCCTCGTTCAAGAGCTGTAGTATTGAGAAATATACATTATTTTTGTAAAAATATACTTTTTTTGTGTTTTTTATAATAAACTAGCTGATGCCCGCAACTTCGTTTGCGTCTTATTTTTTTTCTTTTGAACAGATTACACTTTATTGACGGTCCATTAATGGACCTTCATTTAGTTTATTAAATATTGATTTAGTTTAAGATTTAGATTTTTACATACAATTTTTTTTTCCCGCTAACTCCCGTTCCCGAGGGAATTTTGCAATATCCTGTTGCAACAAAGCTTTAAGTTTACTAAGGTACCTGCATGCCAAATTTCAAGCGTCTAACTTAAGCGGTTTAGATTTTTCATACAAAAGGATTTTTCCGCTAATTCCTGTTCCCGTGGGAATTTCGGGAATTCCATCTCTTTCCGTGGGTGTCGTAAGAGGCGACTAAGGAAACACAAATGAGACCTGCCTCCTAGTTTTTCATTTTAGGCAACGACACCTCAGTTTGTTTTGAATTTGAGATGGCGTCTTATGGTCTCATGCGTTGTGGTAGGCTCTGTAAAGGGCCGTCTGGTTCGCGACCACCCTCCTACCGAAGTCCAACGCCAAACAGCTTGCTGTGTTCCGTCGGTGCGTGGAAGTACCAGTGCCTTAATTGGCATTTTCGGGGTTAATAAATACGAGCTAAATTAGTTTCGATATAATTTATATATCTTATACTTATACTCTTTCAAACAATTAAATAATTTGAAAATCGTCCAAAAATTGGCATAATTATCACGTAATTAATATACAAAATATTTAAAAAAGTATACAGTCGAATTCCGTACTCCCTCCTGGAATAATCCACCGGTTTAGCGGGCAGATCGGGTAACTACAGTTAACATATAAGATGCTACACACCCAAAAACCTACATTAAGAGGATCGTCTCAGTGTTTTTTTCCCATACTAACGGCGTCAATGGATTCTATCCCCTAAACATCAACGGATCCCTGGGAAATTTTGGTATAGTGTCAGGAACACCAAAAACTAGGTCCGCACGTTTTGATTTTTTAAATATTTTTAGTAGACAAAAAGATATTTGAGACTAAAAGTCAGTATTTTTCGCAAAAAAAATTCTTAACATTTAAGAGGTAACTGTTGAAAAACTAAGAACAATACTGTAAAAAGCAAAACGTACGAACCTCGTTTATACGCTCATGAATCGATGAAAATGATTTCATTGAGGTTTTGGGGTAGGAATTCATTGACACCTAAACTCACAATTTTGGAAATAAAACTCGGCATTTCGCCGGAAAGCTGCAATTGTCCCTTTCGCACAAGTCTGAGGCGGGTGGTCGACATCGAGATAGCATGAAAACCAACTGAGACGCTATTTCAAACTGAGACGCTAGTATTTGCCCTTGTGTCGTGGTTCCCTTGGTTCCCTTCTCTCTTTTTCTTACAAGAATTAAAAACATATATTTTGTTGTTTACAGGTCAAACAGTGAACATCGAAATCTTCTAAGTTTTGGTAAGTTTGCAACAAGATTTTCATAAATAACTTACTTTACTTCATTTTATTAATTAACTAGCTCTCCACTCGCGGCTTCGTTCTCGTCGATCCGTTACAACCATACTTTCCTTCACTAATGTTACTTAAAAAGAGGAAAGATTTGATTGTTTGTTTGCTTGCATTGAATAGGCCGAAACTACTGAACCGTTTTGAAAAATTATTTCACTATTAGAATGCTACATTATTGCTGAGTAACATAGGCTACATAATTTTACCGAGTTTCCACGGGAACGAAGTCCCGGGTGGAATTCTATATACTTATAAAGTTGGTAAGAATGTGGTTGAAAAAAAGGTACCGAGGCCAGTGCATCAAATTACTCCATTTTCATTGTAAAACCGCTCTTATCACAACAGCACAGAGGCCACGCGTGTGGTAACCTGATATGACACCCTTCATACAAAAAAGCATCCGTCAAAGGCTTCGTCAATTCGTCATAACATTTTTTTTCTGTAAAAAAAAATCTCTCTAAAAATATTTTTGTTGCAAACTGTATACGGTTTATTTCTGTATAAACAAACATTGTTAGACGAGACTAAGCGCAAGGAACCTGCAACTTTGAATCAGAGACCGCGATTCATATCTTTTGATTCATTGCTTAAACTGACGGAAGAAATTCGCACACGAAAACAATTTAGTGAAATCGAAAAGTTACAGCGAGAAAAAAAAATATCGACTTAAAGAATATACAGGGCTTTAGGTAAATCATTTTCAACCTCTCGGGTGGTTAATCAGTCCATGAAACTGAACAATTTTCCCTCAATAATATGTCAAAATACGAAAAACATTTTGAGTTCCCATACAAACTTCATCTATTAGCATATAGCTCATTTTGTATGGGAGTTCAAAAAATTTTTTTTCGTATTTTGACCTATGTTCTTTGGGAGAAGTTGCTCAGTTTCATGGACTGATTTAGCACACGAGAGGTAGAAAGAGATTTACCTTAAGCCTTGTATATCCACGACTTCTACGTGAAGGTGGAAGAATTGCGACCACGCAGATTGCCATTACAAAATTCTATATACACACATCAACGCAGTGTAGGGATATTGCACGATTTTTCATACAAAGAGGTCTGTTTGAGAAGCTATAAAAGCATACTCGAGATACATGGAGGGCTATAATTTTCAAAGGAGCAAGTGCTAAACCTGAATTTTCAATTCTAGTCAATAAATTTTGTTTTACTTGAAATTTGGGAAAACGTAACGGAAACGAAAACGAAAATACACTTTTTGCCTGCTTTTTGTATGAAAATAGTCGAATTAACGCAAAAAAAATTTTCATTTTCGTCACGTTTTCACAAATTTCAAGTAAAACAAATTTTATTGATTAGAATGGAAAATACAGGTTTAGCACTTGCTCGTCTGAAAGTTATAGCTCTCCATGTATCTCGAGTATGCTTTTGTAGCTTCTCAAACATACCTCTTTTGTATGAAAAATCGTGCAATATCCCTACACCGTGTTGATGTGTATATTTTAGATCAACGGAGGAGGCTCTGACGTACTACAATACATAAAGGGTCACTTTACTTGACATTAGCGACCTTTCCATTCTATTCATATTTAAATAAATAAATAAATAATTTTTATTTCCAAAAAGGGTAAGTTGACATAGGTAGATTGTTAAATAATTAACTTACAATTAGCCATTACAAAGTCTACCAACAAATCAATTAACCTGCGAATCTCGCACTAGGCTTTCGCCTGTATCGCGAGATTCAGTACAAACGATTCTACTGACAAATAAGTAGCTTACAATCAAAGACGAACTAATTGCTATGTAACATACCTTATATTTTAAAACAAAGAATTGTAATATAAAATAATAAAACAAAAAAAGGGAACAATCAACTAACAGTGCGTGTACGTCCACGTGTGTGCATGTTTGTGTGCATTTATTTTGAGTGTGATTGAAATACTGAGACATTAGCAAAATTACATTTCGTGGACGCCATTTTGGGGATGGTTTGAAAACTAATTTAGAAAATCGGTTTAAATGGTGGAGAAATAGGTATTTAAATAAAAGATACATACAGGTGAACATAGAACCTCCTCCTTTTTTTAGTCAGTTACATTACAAAGGTACAAAAACGTATCCAAAATTGAAAAATTATAAAAATGAAACTAAAACTCTGCATAATAATAATAACATAGTCAAATCATAAGACACGACATTGAAGTTTCATGATCTCGAACAAGTGTGCGTCCATGCCATCGAGCGATCGACCCACCGTGCGGTTCAATAATAGTCACCGCACAGTGGTACAACTCACACAGGGCTGAGTGAGTTCTGAACTAATCTCGTGAAACTTTATCTTGTGAGCCGCAATTGGTTCCAACATAGTTCTGATGAAACATGGAATTAAACGGTACTGATTTGTTACTTTTCTTGGATAGTTTTCGGATATATGTATATACTAGTTTTCCGCCCGGGACTTCGTTCCGGTTGGGGTTTGGAAAATTGTGTAGCCCATGTGTTAACCCAGCTATCTCCATTCCAAATTTTATCAAAATTGGTCCAGCCGTTTGAGCGTGAAAGAGTAACAGACATCCATACATAAACTTTCGCGTTTATAATATTAAACATTAGTAATGAAGTAAGGATTACATATTGCGTAAGAACAAGCTTATAACGACCAAAAACCTATGAAAAACAATGTTTTCGCTGTCATACGCAGTGTACAGTGTACACAATACAATACAATACAATACACAATACAATACAATACTCTTTATTGCAAACAAAAAACATAACATTAAAACAAAAACTTAAAACTTATTTATTAGAAAACCGCAAATTGTTAACAAAAGTTCGCTTTCTGGCCTAGAGTATATCTTACACCAATTTTTTAACTAGAACAAGTTTCCACAACTTATTTCGAGTAGTTTTAAAACTAGTTTGAAAAGTGGTGCAAAGTGCATCAGCGGTGCACCCACACTCACACTGAATGCACTCACTGTGAGTGATCGGAGTTTGGAATAGTTTTTATTGGGTAGTTTTCTGGTTGTACTCTATACGGTATAGGTATTCAAATCATCACACTATGTACAAGACGTTCCACTTTAGCCACAATAATTATTTCATGAACATTAACATTAATTTTTTTTGTTACAAACTGACACATGTCGTGAAACTCGTAAGGGCTCTTTTATTGTCATGCGTGTTCGCGCCCGCATGCGGGCCAGGCCCGCAACCTATCATTTCATACATGATTTTATTGTAAGGCGGGCCACATGCACGCGGGAAAAGAATAACATGTATAAAACAATAGGTTGTGGGTGGCACGCATGCGGGCCTGACCCGCGCGCGGCATCAAATCCGCATGATTGTAAAAAGGCCCTTAGTTTAGTAGATGAAGTCGACTATGGAGCGAGTTCACCCAGAATATGCCTTTCACTGATACTCCAACGCACCGACAGAACACAGCAAGCGGTTTGGCGTCGGACTTCGGTATGAGGGTGGTCACAAACCAGACGGCCCTTCACAGAGCCTACTACACTGCATGGGACCATACAACGCCATCTCAAATCATAAACAAGTTGAGGTGTCGTTGCCTAGGATGAATTACTAGAAGGCAGGTCTCATTTGTGTTTCATTTATCTAAAGAAAGTGGTGTGGTGGTGTTATTCTTAACGTGTGAGTCCCCGGCAGAGTAGAATAGGACTACCCTCTTTCTTACCGAGGTGTCGTACAAGGCGACTAAGGTAAATATGCAAGCAAGTTCATCTGCACACAGAGAAGGAAAACTCTGAAATTATATCAAAACCCTCGCCAACCCGTCTGCCAAGCGTGGTGAGTATGGCATTTACCCCTCATGCTACGGAGGCCCGTGCCCCAGCAGTGGGGACGTATATGGGCTGATGAAGACACAAGAAAACTTCTATTCCAACAAACTTCTATTCCAGTGCCGCTGTAATATAGACTTTCCGAGACAAATTATGTATGTACACACAGCAGCACATCAGGCTATATATGATGACCTTAATATCGCCCTTATCTAGCTCGTAATAGCGCCGACTTTCGTAGTTTAAATGTGTAACCTGACGTGCTGCTGTCTGCACATAAGTTGCAAACTAACTGATTCCCTAAAACCGCTGGAAAACACCTAAATGTGTAGATAAGCATGACGCACTGCATTAAATCGAAGAAAAAAATACTACGGTAATATTCAGGACATAAACTAGATAAGTAGTTTGCTGAAAACATGATTCAGCACTTTTGGTTCGATAGAAAATGCTCACAAAGTCACCTCTAAATACCCAATATGTATTTGTATTTTTTAAGCTGTAAAAACGATAGTAAAATGCACTCAGGAACTTGAATTTGTTATCAAAATGTTCGTGATTGAACACTCTCGATAAGTAGTTAACGCATTTTTCGATTTAAGCTGTTACCTTTCCATAAATCTCATTTTTCTAACTTTCGAACATGTTTTTACGCACGCACGCTTTTATAGTCCGTAAATTTCGTGTATCGACACTGTTCGCACTGCCGATGCCGGCCCAGGCCTGTTGAGAGACGGAGATGGCACTATTCCTATGTGTGCTGCCTTTATCGGCTGCTGTAGTCGCCTTAAGCTGAAACAGGGTCAATTCAAATTTTGGTTTAAGATGCCATTGCCACTTTAATTAATATAAATAATCAAGAATCAAACCCACAACACAACGTCGTCAACGTCCAAGTTTGACATAGCTTGTGGATTATCTCTACCAACCCCAATGGAACATTGGCATTAGCTTCTGTATACCTACGTGGTGACTTTCAATTAGCTAGCGATACTTTAAGGGGTTATTCATCATCATCATCATTATGTCAGCTGCAAGACGTCCACTGCTGTACATCCCCCAGGGATCTCCACCTCGATCGGACCTGCGCCACCCGCATCCAGCGGCTTCCCGCAATCTTTAGCAGATCGTCGGTCCACCTTGTGGGAGGCCTTCCTACGCTGCGCCTTCCGGTACGTGGTCGCCACTCGACTCGAGGACTTTTCTGCCCCAGCGGCATTCAGTCCTACGAGCAATGTGCCCTGCCCACTGCCACTTAAGGTTAATAATTCTTTGGGCTATGTCAGTGACCTGATTATCTCCATGGTGATTATCTCAATGAAATTAAACAACTTTTCCGAAGTTCTCATAATTATTTTTTTCATTTGTAAGGTAGGTAATCAATGTTTTTGATTACCTACCTTAAATGTGATAGTCGCTGTGATAGCCCAGTTGGTAATGAGCCAGACTTGTAATCCGAAGGTTGTGGGTTCAAATTGGGCCTGTACCACTTTCGGATTTATGTAGGTACGGATTTCAAATTATCACTTGCTCAACGGTGAAGGAAAACATCGTGATGAAACTCGCCCGTCTAAGAAAATTTTCGAAAGACGAGTGGCTCACCAACCCGCATTGGGCCAGCGTGGTGGACTACGGCCTAAATCCCCTTCGTGTTTCGAAGGGAGGCCCGTGCCCCTTGGTGGGGACGTATATGGGCTGGTAAAAAAAAAACAATGTTTAATATTTTATTTTCTTGGGGGAAAATTGCTTAGATCAATAGGCTTATTGACATCCTCAATTTTCTCCAACTGATTTAAAGTTACCCAAAATGTATAAGAAAAAGGAGGCCTTAGCCCAGCAGTTACCGTGTGGTAAGCGGTTGAGAATAACACCACCCCATTTCTTTCCGTGGGTGCCGTAAAAGGCGACTAAGGAAACACAAATGAGACCTGCCTCCTATTAATCCACCCCAGGCAACGATACCTCAATTTGTTCTGAATCTGAGGTGGCGTCCTATGGTCTCATGCGGTGTGGTAAGCTCTGTAAAGATCCGTCTGGTTTGCGACCACCCTCCTACTGAAGTCCGACGATAAACAGCTTGCTGTGTTCCGACGGTGCATAGGAGTACCAGTGCCTTATAGGCATTTTCTGGGTTAACTCGCTCCATCGTCGACCTCATCTATGACCTTGGTCAAGATTGAGGTCAAGAGTTAACCCATCGTATAGTTAAAAAAGGTGGGATCCTGAGGGCTGGTAATAATAATAATAGGTTGTCTTTGGGTGCATTTCTACAGTGCATACAGAGATAACTGCCGGTTGGTGTCACATCACATTTAGAATAAAATTGTCTACTGAACGGGCCTCTATGTGTTGTCTTCGGCCCCACGCATGCCTTCCAAAAGTCCGGGACTTAATTGCCCGAGATTATGGATCATAAGACAAACATAATTATAACCTCTACAGAGAGAATAATATTCAATATGAACAAGAAATAATAATAATATGTATTGAAATGTATTTGAGTAACTCCCTTTCAGAGGTCGGTTAAATGGTTCAGACCCTCCTCCGAAGCGAGAGTGACCGCACGAAACTTTCCTAATTAAACTTTCCTCTCGACAGTTAATTAGTGTTACTCTCCTCACATGTCTTTAATGACGAAAATTGAGAGTTTTGCGGGTACTTCCATCTATACACTCAAGCTTATAATCCCTTTTAGGGTAAACAGAGCATAATAGAAAGATAGAAACTTAAATATGACACCGTAACTTGTCAAACCCGTAATATTGTAATTTTGAAAAATTGACAAACCCAGGAACTGTTTAATCTTTAGGTAGGTACCTATACATAAATGCAAAAGTAACTCGGTCTGTCTGTCCGTCTTTCACGCCTAAACTACTGAACCGATTTTAATGAAATTTGGTACAGAGATAGATTAGAGCCTGGGAAAGGACATTGGCTACATTTTATCCCACAATTGGTCACGATATAACCTGAAGTCCACGCGGGCGGAGCCGCGGGCGGAAAGCTAGTTACATAATTTACATATACTCGTACATACATACGTACATACGCTCACGCCTATAATCCCTAACAGAGTAGGCAGAGCATCAGTGGCTCTAAAACCACTAGATGCCACGTTTGACACAAATTGTGAGGGTTATCAGATCGAACAAGTTGTATAATGGTGAGAGGTGGTCAGCCTTTCGCCCATTATACAGCAAAACCCTCGCATCCCGCTTACAGACTTTTACTGTATACCTGGGAAGAGTAGGTAGATGACACATTCTAATTTTTTCATTCACTCCCAGTCCAGCATGGAACGAGCTGTTTCATCTCTAAATATATTATTAAATTCTTTATTAAATGTAATATAAGTTAAATGACGTATTATTATTTCGAAGGAGAAATAACGTGTCAAAGCGCTAAGAGGAAGCAGAATAAAAAATAAATAAAAACTCTGAAAGAATGCACCTTACAGATTTAATTATAATTTCATCGCTCAAAAGAATTCCACAGAGTAAATAGCGTCTCAAATCTACAAACAAATATATTTTTCCTACAAGAAAAATCTCCAGAAATATATCTATGAAGATATGTTTTTAGGATTCCGTACAGAAAACTTTAAGATTCTAATGAAAACTGAAAAACAGATAACATTTTCAAACCTTTTATCAAAGAACACTGATCGCGGACAGGACAAATCCCAAATAAAAAAAAATTGTATTACCCCTGACATTTAGGGCCTTACTGAAAAAATTACTTTCACAATATCTAAAAAAGCTGTACGGACATAGATTCCTTTGCCTTTCCCGCAAGGGATAGTCAAAATATAACAAAATGATATAAGTCAGTTTAAGATATTGTCTAAGTGGTGTTTCATGTTTTGTGGTAAAGCAGTTATTACAAAATTACAAAATTCTTTATTTTTGAAATACACGTACATGAACAATGTTGATTGGAGTCTTCTTTTAAGCGTGTACGCCTGTGTCAGAAGACTCCGCTCTTCCATAAAAAACACGTTAGATACAATATTATAGAAACAAAAAAGCAAAAAGTAAAAATAGAAAGTAAAAAACATAAAAAACATAAATTCTTGTGTGTGTGAGTGTGTATGTGTGTGTGTGTGTGTGTGTGTGTGTGTGTGTGAATGTGTTATTGCTTATAACTCTTAAATGGCTGAACCAATTTTGATCAAATATAGCTTACCACCTCTAGATTACGTCAGCTTTCAAATAAAAAAATCCATCGAAATCGGTCCATTCGTTTAGTTTAGAAGCTACGATGCCATAGACAGACACATCAATACACACGTCAAACTTTTAACATGTGACACACCCCTTTTTTTGTTTGGGGTTAAAAATATAATTGCTACCTCTCTCTATCTCTCTCTCTCTATTTCTCTCTCTCTCTCTCTCTCTCTCTCTCTCTCTCTTATCAGCCCATTTACGTTCCCACTGAGGGGCACGGGCCTCCCTTCAAAACACGAAGGGAATTTAGGCCATAATCCACCACGCTGGCCCAATGCGGGTTGGTGGACGAGCGGTTTCGAAAATGAATTTTCATGGATGAATTTTCATGGTTTCATCACGATGTTTTCCTTCACCGTTGAGCAAGTGATAATTAGAAATCCGTACTTAAATCCGAAAAGACGAATTTAGTGGTACAGGCCCGCACCAGGATTTGAAATAGCTACCTACGGAATCTCTTTGTACGAAAAAAACTGGCGAATACTTTTACATGGAATTCTTTTTCGGAATCAATTTTGCGTCTGGGTGCCACGATCGAATTTCCTTTGGGAAATAAGGCAAGTTTGAACTAGCAAATTGACTCCGAAGTAGAAAACAAATAACAGAAGAAATTTGTTCGGGCACGCTTTCAGGTTTTCGGTGATACCCCGGTAACGTGAACTTTATGCTTGGGTACGGTTGGTAAAAACATCTATAGAGTATACGAAAATGATAATATTGAGGGTTTATACCGGGTGTAAAGGACAGCTTAGCAAATACTTAAATGGTGGAATCTACCCATAGCTATCATGAGCTACTGAGTGAAAAAAAACCTCCTAGCTATATTCAAAATCCTGAACCAGTATCACTCAAAGAACACATTAATGAATTTTTTTTTTTTTAATATTTGTTCAATGGGAATAGTTCATTTTTTGCCTAAACGTAGACATTACTCCTACACCAGGCACGCGAGGGGTACGGGAAGCGCTTGGGGGGTGCACCCGAGTAGTGTCTACGTTTAGAAAAAAAAACCCACCGATAAAAAAAAACTAAAAAAATGTGTTCTGTAAGTGATACTGGTTCAGGATTTTCAATAAAGCTGGGAGGTTCTTTTTCAACCTGTATAAGTAGTTATTTTTTCCCGGAAACGTCATGTTACGGAGTTTTCATTATTTACCTACTTTGACGCTACGTAACGTATCGTGAAACTGCGCCCCGCGCGCGATCCCCTATCGGAGTGCGATGTACATTGCTGGTTTTCGTGTTTTCCGGTCTTATGATTATTTTTTTATTGCAAAATGGAGTGTATTCGATTAAATAATATAAAATGAAAGCAGAAAATATTATAAAACGAAAAAAAATTACAATTTTCCGGGGAAAAACTCCACTGGAAAATCATTCAGAAAGATTGTCTGAGTCCAGGGTTTCAGTTTTTGCTAAGCTGTCTTTTGCACCCTGTATAAATGCATATCTGTATAAATACGGGCTGCGGTCCAACAATAAATCAGTTCGTCACTAGAACTCATCCGTCTTTCATTGCCCCTGACCTCCAACTATCGTCCAACTAGTACGCATTACGCAGTCAACATAGAAGCAATTACTCCTAAAAAATCTTACTTATAAAGACTGGTCCTCAGTATTTTTCCTAACACCCAGCATTAAAAACTTTATTCACGCGACTTCGTTAACTCACTGAATTATCAACGCTCAGCCTTTCTTTATTCTTTTTTTTATCGTGTAGGTATAGTCTTTCAGTCAGTTTCAGTACAAGGTACGCTACCCGGGTCGATATACAGGATATCTCCACCACGTTGTCATGGAGTGCTTTATTGACAAGAAAACCTATGCCACCTTGGGATATCTGGTCTCCTTCCTTGAAGTAGAACAAATGGCCTGAGTCTAGGGTTATCGTATCCTCCCCCTCTCTTCAGACTTCAGATAGCCCAACCACGTGCCATTTTATCTTTTCTAGTTCCGCTTCAAGGATCGCCAAGCTTTCGTCCAGTCGTAGACTGCGTCCGTTATACGTCGCCAGGGTCAGTTTTTGGCAGCCGTCCGTAACCCGGAGATTCTTAGCACCCCCTACTCTGCCGTAACCAAGGCCGCTGCCGTGGCCTGGAATAGCAGGGCGGCCGGGAACTAGGGGCCGTGAATATTGGTGTGCTGCCATTGGGGGGATATTGCCCATACTCACCACGCTGGGCAAGCGGGTTGGTGAGCGCAGGTACTGGGTATCGCACCAACGACACTGCTGCCTGTCGTTGGCCAGGTGAATTTACCCCAGCACTAGATGGATATACCGCCATCGGTTCGGTGCCAGAGCCTCGTCCGTTGGTCAGGTTGGCATTTGGGGCACGAAGGATGTTGTGTGCGCCCCCGTTACGCCCTCTTAAGGTCGTACAGGTATATGCGCCGACGTCGAACAGCTCGGATAATATGGTCGAGGCCCTATATGAATACATTACCAAGGCCATACACACAACCACCAAGACCCAATTCACCGTTGTCATGGGGGACTTTAATGCTAAAGTAGGGAAACAAAGGCGAGACGATTTGCATGTTGGGCCACATGGATATGGATGCAGAAACCATAGGGGACAGATGCTAGTAAATTTCCTCGAAGCAGAGGGGCTCTTTTGTATGAACTCGTTCTACGAGAAAAAACCCCAAAGGAAATGGACCTGGCGAAGCCCCAATGGCAAGACGAAGAACGAGATCGATTTCATCCTGACAGATAAAAAGCACATATTTAGGGATGTCTCCGTGATCAACAGGTTCAATACCGGAAGTGATCACCGCATGGTTAGAGGCACCCTAAATATCGATTTTAAGCTGGAAAGAAGCCGAATGATGAGATCTGTTCTTCGTCCGACACTGCTCCAAGTCGAGAAAGGCTTAGGTGCCTTTCAGCTAGAGCTGAAAAATCGTTTTGCCCTACTCGAAACTACAGGCAATATTGACAAGGACCTCGAAAGCGTGGCACGTACAATAAGCGAAGTGGGAGCCAGGCATTTTAAGGGAAAGCGAGCAAGCCGGAAGTCCAAACTTTCAAACGAGACTTTGGAACTGATGAGAGTACGACGAGAAACGCCGGAGGATGTTTTGTCAGATCCCCAGGCACTCCATAGAAAAATCCGGAAATTGGTGAGACGTGACCTCCGAAGCTCTAATACTCGCCTCATACAGGAGGCAATTGAGCAGAACCGGGGGTCAAAAGTCTTTTCCAAGAACCTGGGAAGGAGTCATCTGACAAAGCTAAAAACCTCGGACGGCAAAATCGTCACATCAGCACCGGAGATCCTCGCTGAAATCGAGGACTTCTACGGCAAATTATATGCTTCGCGAAACCCGAAGCCTCCACCCGACGTCAACGATCCACGTGCCATGCTTACACGCCACTTCACCGACGACCTCCCAGATATGGACGAAGACGAAATTGCGGCGGCTCTCCGACAGCTTGGCAATGGGAAGGCTCCCGGCGAAGACGGAGTAACCTCAGAGCTCCTGAAGGCAGGAGGAAGACCGATAGTCAAGGAGCTCAAAAGGCTTTTCAACTCCGTAATAACCAATGGGACTACCCCGGAAACGTGGAGCAGGGGCGTGGTAGCGTTGTTTTTAAAGAAAGGGGACAAAACTCTCTTGAAAAACTATAGACCAATTACGCTCCTGAGCCATGCCTATAAGCTGTTTTCGAGAGTCGTCACCAATCGTCTGGCCGCTAGATTTGACGCCTTCCAGCCACCGGAACAAGCAGGGTTTCGCAAAGGCTTTAGTACCGTAGACCATATCCACACAGTAAGGCAGGTTATGCAGAAGTGCGAAGAGTATAACCAGCCACTGTGTCTAGCTTTTGTGGACTACGAGAAAGCCTTCGACTCAGTCGAGACCTGGGCAGTTCTGGAGTCCTTGCAGCGTTGCCAAGTCGATTGGCGATACGTGGAGGTGCTGAGAAGCCTATATAATATGGCAACGATGACAGTCCAAGTACAAAACCACCGTACAAGACCAATCCAATTGCTCAGAGGTGTTAGACAGGGGGATGTCATATCCCCGAAACTGTTTAACAATGCTCTAGAGGACGTCTTTAAGACGCTAGATTGGAATGGACTGGGCATCAATGTCAACGGCAAATTTCTATCGCACCTCCGCTTCGCTGACGACTTAATAATATTGGCAGAAACACCACAAGTCCTGCAAGAAATGCTGCACAGCCTTAACGCTGCCTCAAGACGTGTCGGCCTTGGGATGAACTTGGACAAGACCAAGGTCATGTTCAATGATCATGTCGTGCCCAGGCCGATCTCTGTTGACGGTGTTACGCTCGATGTTATTCAGGAATACATATACCTCGGGCAAGCGTTGCAGTTAGGTAGAGACAACTTCGAGCGGGAAATCACCAGAAGAGTGCAGCTTGGCTGGGCAGCATTTGGGAAGCTGCGTCATACGAGTATCTTTTCGTCGCCACTCCCGCAGTGTCTAAAGACCAAGGTCTTCAATCATTGCGTCCTACCAGTCATGACCTACGGAGCCGAAACGTGGAACATGACAGTGAGGCTGGCCCACCGATTGCACGTCGCTCAGCGAGCAATGGAATGCTCCATGCTCGGGATCTCGCTAAGGGATAGAATCCGAAACGAGGTCATCCGCGAAAACCAGAGTGATGGATATTATCCAAAAGTGTAGCAAGCTGAAGTGGCAGTGGGCTGGCCATGTCTGTCGCAGAACCGACGAGCGTTGGAGTAGACAGGTTCTCGAATGGAGACCACGTCTTGGCAAACGTAGTGTAGGACGCCCCCCAGCCAGATGGTCAGATGACCTAAAGAAGATAGAGGGTAGTGGCTGGATGAAAACAGCGGAGGATCTTGAAAAGTGGCGCACCTTGGGGGAGGCCTATGTTCAGCAGTGGACTGCAATAGGCTGATATGAATGAATGAGGTATAGTCAAATGTGTGGCAAACTTGACCAACCCTTGTGTCAGAGTTTTGAAACCGCCAGAATGGTCTTAGACCCTAATTCTTTGGACCTAAAAATTTTTAATTTGTCCCAAAGGTTCCTTTTATGTCGTAGACAAGGAATAAGGACTACTACTTACCTTACTGCTGTCCTATCCTAAGGTTGCCTGGAAGAGATTGCTGCCTAGCAGTAAGGCCGCCTTGTTGTACACTAATAAATAAATCTAATAAATAAATCTTTATTGTAACTTAAAACATTGATAAGGAGACAAGAAGCCCTGCAGCCTGTGCTAGCTTTGGGTAAAGCTGTGTTACAGACTGCAGCTAACGTCCTCAGTGAAAAACAATTGCATACAATAAAAACTAATTACAAACAAAGTTAAGGTAAGAAGACTGAAACCGTAGTAGACATATACAAATATTGTAACACGTCTCTTGTCTTCTACCCCTGAACAAAATTAAAACTATATACTTAACAGCATATATGTGTGTGTGTGTCTATGTGTGTGTGTGCGTGCTATGTTTTAAGTTCTATCAATTGTATTGTATGTCTTTGTGAGCAAATAAAGTATATTGTATTGTATTATAATAAGGAAGAGTTTTACGAAATTTTGTATTGTGAATATAATTTTATTGCTAGACGCATGGGATGCGCGTGTCAGGCGTAAGAAAAAGAATTCTTGTTCTTCTTCTTATCGTGTAGGTATAGTCAAGTGTGTGGCGAACTTGGTTAACCCTGGTGCCAGAGTTGAAATACAGATACAAGATTAAAACAGCAGAACAGCAAATAGCACCAAAAATATCCACCTCTTTTTTTTACAAAAAATATTATTCATTTTTTTGCCGACCGTACCCACCTGGATATACTTGTTGCGTGTAAGTCGTTGGAATATTTGTTACTTGCTTCTTTTGTCGGTATTTCCTCCAAAATGATTTCCGAACCGGAGATTGAAGAACTAATGAGCTACTAGAACAATCGAGTAGGCTACTTTCATTTGGAAATCTATTTTATTCTTTAATGTCTCTCGACTGACAGGGTCTATCTCGTTCTTCTCTTTTGAAAATCAATTTCCTTATTGGAAATACGAAATTAACCGAACCACAATAATATATCTGTTTATGTCATTATAGCTTTATGAACACAAAATCCAATAAATGACAAACAAAACATAAGCTTTTAAACAAAAAAAAAACGCAGCAAAATTGGTTCTTGTTGTGTTTTTTTTTTTGTTTAAAAGCTTATGTTATAGGATTTTGTGTTCATATACATTTTTTTTAAATTATGAGATGGGTTAACTCTTGACCTCAATCTTGACCATAAGGTCAAAGATGAGGTCGACGATGGAGCGAGTTAACCCAGAAAATGCCAATAAAGGCACTGGTACTCCCACGCACCGACGGAACACAGCAAGATGTTTGGCGTCGGACTTCGGTAGGAGGGTGGTCGCGAACCAGACGGCCCTTTACAGAGCCTACCACACCGCATGAGACCATAGGACGACACCTCAGATTCAGAAAAAAAATGAAGTGTCGTTGCCTGGGATGGATTGCTAGGAGGCAGGTCCCATTTGTGTTTCCTTAGTCGCCTCTTACGACATCCACGGTGGTGTTATTCTCAACCGATCACCACACGGCATAAAAATTTCAAACAATGTTATTCACAGATGCGACGGTTCCATTCTGCTTCCTTTGATAAGGAGTAGGAATCATTCTAAAATCAAAAAGTTCCCGATTTCACCTACGTTCCCAACGCACACATACGACTTTCTGAAATTCCATAGTTCCATTATGAAAGTTGGAAACGAAACCCATACAACGCACATTGCCGGTGGAACTCGGTTTGAAATATTTCAGCCGTAAAAAGTTTCTATTAGAAAAGAACGCGCTTTGAAAGTTTCAAAAAGCGTTGCTGGCAGTTCTGACGTTTTATATTGGATTCATTGAATTCTGTTTCTACCTGCAAAATGTTCCGTCGAAAACTAATTGTTAAAGCAAGTATTTAAGGCAACTACAGCACCCGATAAAGGCAGCACACATAGGAATAGTGCCATCTCCGTCTCTCAACAGACCTGGACCGGCAGTGCGAACAGTGTCGATACACGAAGTTTACGGACTATGAAAGCGTGCGTGCGTAAAAACATGTTCGAAAGTTAGAAAAATGAGATTTATGGAAAGGTGACAGCTTAAATCGAAAAATGCGTTAACTACTTATCGAGAGTGTTCAATCACGAACATTTTGATAGAAAATTCAAGTTCCTGTATGCATTTTACTATGGTTTTTACAGCTTAAAAGATAAAAATATTGGCTATTTAGAGGTGACTTTGTGAGCTTTTTCTATCGAACCAAAAGTGCTGAATCATGTTTTCAGCAAACTACTTATCTAGTTTATATCCTGAACATTACCGTAGTATTTTTTTTTCGATTTAATGCAGTGCGTCATGCACTACGCATCATATAATCGTAATTTAGGTGCTGTAGTCGCCTAAACCTAAATTATCTTATACACACAGACACTCGTCAGACTTATAACACCCCTCTTATTTTGTCGTTAGTTAAAAATCATCAACAGGCCGAGAGCCGAAAAAACAGTTTAACGTTTGAACTCACGAAACATTTCACGCTCGCATTCGTGTCACAATGTCACAGTGACGTCACATGTCATACGTCAGTTTGTCATAGCTCGTGACATCGTCTAGGGGTGCCACTCGTTCTGATTGTATTGGAATTTTGTTTATACTACACCTAGCTTTCCTTTAGCGACTTTGTTTGCGTTGAAAAGTAGCTATGTCACTCTTCCACTCTCCAACTATCCCTGTATAAAAAAATAGCTTCTATCTGTCGCTCCGTTTTGACTTGAAGGTATCCCCTTTGAACATAGTTCGAAATACGACAAATAATCTAGAAAAAATATCTAGAGGTAGTGTATCATTTGCCGAATAATTATTTTTCTATTCTATTCTAACTTGCAACTATTATGTTGACTTGGCGACAAAACTGTGACTTTGTAGCAAAGTGTCTGCCAGAAAATGGTAGCAAAAGTTAGCAAACATATCAAACGAAGCAGTCAAAATCATAATTGGGCTGATAAAATCTGTATCTGTCGTATATCGATCGTAGTTTTCTAGAATAAATGCCCTTTACTTGGCTACAAAATTGGCTACACATTTTAAATATTCATTTGGAGTCTGTATTCTTAGTTCACTTTACACTTTTAAGACTTTTCCTCATAACTTCTTTCTTTCCCCATCTAATCCAGAAACACAACATTAAACAAAGCTGTAAACAACAAAACAACAATTTAAGTGATCAACACTCGGGAATAAATCCTTAAGGCGACTTGCAAAGTTTGAGAGTCGCGGTAACGTGATAATTGCCAAAGTTTAATACCACTGGCTTTTGGTATTGCTTAAGCTTAGCTTAAGTCATATATGGGTAGACTTTAAATTTGTTAGTAAACCTTTAAGAAGTGACTCTACCCTTAAGATATAAACATTTCACACTTGAAAATAAACCGCCGAATAACACCACGCTATTTCTTTCCGTGGGTGTCGTAAGAGGCGACTAAGGAAACACAAATTGCATGTATTTTAATTATTATTAACTAATAGTAACTTTTATACTCCTGCCTTTTTAGTATACGTGTTACTGTACTGTTGGCTGTTCCGTTCCTGCGCTGGCTTTAGGCAGTAGCTGAAAATCAGCGATTTGCTTTTTAGCAATACAAACGCTGAGCTATGGCCGGTTTGCGCTGCTACAGCACACACATTTAACTTTTCTTTTATTTTTCCTCTCTAATGTATAATAACTTGCATTAAGTTATACACTTCTGTTAATTTGCACTTGGAATAATTGTGCATTTGTGTGACTGTGCAGACAAACTTTTTATTTAACTATCTATCTATCAAATAAGACCTACCTCCTATGAATCCATCCTAGGCAGCATGAGTTGTCCCTATGATCCCATGCGGTGTGGTTGGCTCTGTAAAGGGATGTCTGGCTCGCGACCATTCCTACCGAAGTCCAACAGCTTGCTGTGTTCCGTCGGTGCGTGGTATTTTCTGGTTTAGCGAAATAATACGAGATAGTAATACGAAATAATACGTTAACTCGCTCCGACGTCCACCTCATCTATGAACTTGGTCAAGATTGCCCCTGAGCTAGATTGTGTAAACGGTCAAAGATGAGGTCGACGATGGAGCGAGTTAACCCAGAAAATGCATATAAAGGGACTGGTACTCCCACGCACCGACGGAACACAGCAAGCTGTTTGGCGTCGGACTGGTCGCGAACCAGACGACCCTTTACAGAGCCTACCACACCGCATCAGACCATAGGACGACATCTCAGATTCAGAAAAAAATGAAGTGTCGTTGCCTGGGATGGATTACTAGGAGGCAAGTCTCATTTGTGTTTCCTTAGTCGCCTCTTACGACACCCACGGAAAGAGATGGGGTGGTGTTATTCTCAACGGATCACCACACGGCCAAAAGTTTAAGAGCAAACCCTTGTTATGCATAAAAATGCAAGTTCACCTACTAATTATTTTTCTTCTTATCGTGTAGGTATCAGTGAGCTTATAAATACTAGAGAGTAGTAACGTCTTACAAACGATTCTCAGAAATGCATAACCACTTGATAGTTCAAAAGACGTAGCTTTGAAACCGATATATTATGCCAAAGTAAACTATATTCGTCTCGTTTCTTCCACTGATTAACTAATTACCGGTGAAGTGAGATAAGATAATAGCTGTCATTAAAACGGACAGAGTTGCCAGTGGTGAGAAATAATTTTCCCAAAATGAATGAATAAATGTATTTAATTACTTTGGTGTGATTAATGTTGTATATTCTGAACAGAATTTAATAAAATTTTCAATAGAAACTGTCATAAAACTGTAACGGGAGCGTGTCTGTACATTGAAAATATTTAGAAATAGTAAACGGATTTTGATATGAAAAATGACAGCTTTTTTTTTATTTAAAAAGCTAGTTAAAAAAAGATCTGAGTCATTAGCAAGGTAACTATGTAAATAAAAATTTACATAGTTACCTTGTTAATGTCTCAGATCTTTTTCCCTTAAACTCCCAAAAAAGGGGAAAAATTTAAATCGTTTTATTGGCAACACCGATGGCAAAAATAATGCACGATGTATTTATTTTGTTTTCTGATGTAATTTTAGACAATATGATCAAACTTATGCTTTACTTGTGAAAAGTAACGCCACTTGCATTATCATCCTTTTCGGACCGTGATACACAATTTTTAACAGTAAATTTCACTATTTTGAATGACTTTCACGCTCCCCTAATGTCAAGCAGGCAACTGACGTTACATATGCCTGCAGGCATCTACGAAGTGGCAACGCGTCGCTGCCGTAAACTGCCAATCTAGTTACGATAAGTAACATATAAAATCATTGGTAGGTATAGTCAAGTGTGTGGCGAACTTGGCTAACCCTGATGTCAGACTTTTCAAACCGCCTCTGACTTGGTTTAACTGTTGTCAATCGACAACAGCTGGGATCGACGGCTTCACGTGCCCTCTGAAGCCCGGTAACACTTTGGTCACCCATCCTCTATAATAAACGCTACACACTCAAAGGCCCACACTAAGGTTTTCCCTTATGTCGTGGGTCCCTTGGAAAACACAATAAAGACAAACACAAACACCCATGACCCGAAAACAAACATCTGCTTTTTACACAAATGTTTGCCCCGACTGGGGATCGAACCCAGGACCCGCCGATCAAGAGGCAGCGTCACCTACCACTCGACCAAACCGGCCGTCTTGTACGTTGCTTAACCTTACTCATTTTAAATCGTATACATGTTATATAACCTTTACTTTTCCTTCCGGATGGAGGGTTAAGTTTCTATTTCTATATATCCTATTCCCTGAATAGGAAGACACACCGCAAGTAATTTCGCGAATTGTTCGCCCTATCCCGTCCTACGCCATTTCCACGTATAATGGTTCCGTATACTTATCCGACACACTCTTGCTAGTAGTTTTGGGACACGGCGTGACTGGGTCTAAATAAGGGCCTATAGTAATAGGGCCCCAGTTTATAAAGATGGAATATTTTGGTAATTGTCTAAACAGGGACTTCAAACAGATCAGTGGGTATTACGTAAGTACCACATTAAATGATTTTGTTTTTTATTTTTTGCTTTTTGGAGTCGGTTAGCTTAACAATCACTAAATTAAAACCACTAACCAAATAATTCAAGAACATTTACTATAAAAAACCTTCATAATGGCCACCAAGATAACGCCAAAGAAGATTTTATAGTATACATACATATGCTCACGCCTAAAATCCCTAACGGGGTAGGCAGAGCATCAGTGGTTCTAGATAAATACTTGACGCCACGTTTTGACACAAATTGTGAGGGCTATCAGATGGAATAAGTTGTATAATGGTGAGAGGTGGTCAGTCTTTCACCCATTGTACAGCAAAACCCTCGCATCCCACTTACAGACTTTTATACTATGTATACTTGAGAAGAGTAGGGAGCTGGCACATTCTAAGTGTTTCATTCACTCCCAGTCCAGCGTGGTTTTATAGCAGAGGAACTTAATTTTCTAAAAAGGGTCCCCAACAAACAACGGTTGGTCCCCACAAAGCTTCGCGTCCTTTCGCGTAGTGGATCGCATATTCATCCCTCTTCGCAAATTGTCACTTTACAAAATGTATACCTTAACAAGGAGGGATCCAGTGCTGTACAAAATAAGGGGTTAATGTAAGAATTTTCTAACTATACGTTTGGCTCGTACTGATCCTTGTATTTTCATACATACACATACATACATAAGCTTACGCCTTTGTCCCATTAGCGTAGGCAGAGACCACAGATTGGGCTTTTTTATAATTCGAAAACGGCACGGCAAAGTTGTATTACCATTGCCTCCTATATAATAGTAATACTAGAAGCTGAAAACATAGGGGGCAATGGTAATTCAAGTTTTAAAGTGCCGTGCCGTTCCGTTCGAATTATAAAAAGGCCCCTGCCACGTGCTACGACCCAAACACACCCCTTTCGCTAAACCTAAACCTTATAATATAACTTTCTATATTGTTGTCGATTGACTACAGTCGTTAAAAATAAATCGGAGGCCTTTATGCGGTTTGAAAACTGACACCAGGGTTAGCCAAGTTCGCCACACAGTTGACTATACCTACACAATAAGAAGCAGAAAGCTATAATTTTGTCATTGGCCAAACACTGATCGCAAAGTGCCACGAAAAAAAATTAAAAAAATATATCTTACAGTTAGAAAGTGACTATTCTAAAAACGTTTTACAGCACCGAATTTAATCATATTTTATGATTTTATACTCAACTCGCTTTCCGCCTGGGAGTTCTTTCCCGTGGGAATTTGGGAAAATTATACAGTCTATATATACTTTTAATATAGCCTTATGTGTAATCTATATTACTGTTAAGTTTCATCAAAATCCTTTTAGAAGTTTTTGCGTAAAGAAGTAAAAAACACACACTCACAAACTTTCGCCTTAATAATAGTGTCATGTGATATATTCAATTTTTTTGATTACGTAATTTTGCCGTTCAGCACATCTGGTATGGAATGAATCTGAGAACAAAATTGTCGAAGATATCTCGTACTCAACTTATATAATACATTTTTAACTGACTTCAAAAAAGAGGAGGTTCTTAATTTGAGCGTGTCTCTTTTTATGTGTTTCATAAATCATAAATCGATCGATTTTAATTATTTTTTTGTTTGAAAGAAATTGATTTAACAAAATTTTTGTCCAGGGTGCAATCCTAATATGTTATTGTTTAATGTACACAGTAAAATCTGTAAATGACAATAAGTTTAGGTTATAAGCATAGATAATTAGATATAAGCATTTCTGTATTACTGTGGATTTTTGTTAATAAATCAAATAAATACTTACAGATTATTAGAAGAATTGCCTCCAAGGAACCTTTAATCTTATGCATCTCACTGCCGTACTCAGTTAAAGTTAAGAAGTAATTAAATGTCATGCTATCCTTGTTAATATCAACAAGAGTAAAAGAGACAACATCAGAGTTTAACAGTACTTAACTTTAATTGACGTCTCTGAGTACGGCAATTAGTCTTAAATTCACATATTGTAAAATTTTATTCTCAATTTATCTGCTTTCCTATCTAAACTTAGCTGACCCCAAACAGCTGTCCACCCCTGTACCTACCTCGTTACTCTCAAGAGGGTTGCAGCCCTTAGTTTTTTTTCCTGAAGCATCAATTGTGCCTTTTGTTTCGCCCATAGGTTTTGTTTAAGTAAAGCAAACGACGTAGTGATAATGACTGTTTGTGTACCACCCTTTAGCTTCTCTTTTAGCTCTTGGCTTCAATGGATAAAAGGTTAATCTTTGGGAGTTCTTAATGGGTTGTTGTTAATGTACCTTCTATTTAGTGTTTTAGACTTGGAATACGTTAGTACTATTATATATTCTGTTCTTGGAGGTGTAAAATTTTATAAGAAAACTTCGTTTGCGTGTAAATTTTTTCTTTTGAACAGATTACACTTTATTGACGGTATTTTAGTTTAAGATTTAGATTTTTTAAAGTTTTTTCCCGCTAACTCCCATTCCCGTGGGAATTTTGCAATATCCTGTTGCAACTAAGCTTTAAGTTTACTAAGGTACCTGCATGCCAAATTTCAAGCGTTTAACTTAAGCGGTTTAGATTTTTCATACAAAAGGATTTTCCCGCTAATTCCCGTTCTCGTGGGAATTTCAGGAATTTCTTTTTTAGTGCACCTCTATGGTACATACCTAAGCTACTTCCCTTCCAAATTCAAGTGCCTACATTTAGCCGTTTAGGCTGTGCGTTGATATGTCAGTCAGTCAGTCAGTCAGTCAGTCAGTCAGTCAGTCAGTCAGTCAGTTTCTCCTTTTATATATTTAGATAAGAAAATAAATTTAAGTACATCAACACTTAGGGCGACTTGCACCAAAGTGCTAAACGTATTTAGCAAGATTAATTTCGATTAATTTGACAGATTTTGTTGCTTTGACAACCGAGTTAAATGTTTTTAAGCTATTAAATATATTTAAGGTTTTGGTGCAAGTCACCCTTAGAGATAATTTTCAATTTCGAACTTAGCTTTCATTAAACATTTATAATGTTACCTAAAATAATTCAACGTAGTGAATAACATTTGCTTTTTCAATTCTGCGCTTATTCGCATAGAGTTATTCGTTACAAAAATACAAATCTTAGCTCTTTATTATTAGTATAGAATAGATTATAGAAAAAAGTTGTGAGTCGCTTGAAGAAAATAATTAAAGTGTCAAATGAAAGAAAACCGCATCATAATTGATTCATTCGTTTAGGAACTACGATACCACAGACAGATACACACGTTAAAAGTATAACATCACCCTTTTTTGCATCGGAGGTTAAAAAAAACAGGCAAATAAGACAAACATCCATCCAATTATTATGTAATGTGATAGAGATTCGAACGGATATGGAGAGGAAATTAAAATGGCGTCCAATACGAATGACGCCGGGAAATAAAGCTAGTGCAGATTTTTCTGATCTGTTTCCATTTCATCATATTTATATTATAATGCGTTGGAGTTGTGAGCTGTCAGGAAATTAAAAAGTATCGTGATTTTAATATTCTATCCTATTAAATACTATGAATATAAAAGTTTACAAGAGTGGCTTTGCCAGAAGAAATTAGGCAGGCTCCTTCTCTGGATTCCTTTAAGGCGACTACAGCACCTAAATTACGATTTTATGATGCGTAGATAAGCATGACGCACTGCATTAAATGCCTTTATAGGAATTTTCTGGGTTAATTCGCTCCATCGTCGACCTCATCTTTGACCTTATGGTCAAGAGTTAACCTATCTTAAATAAAAATTTTAAAAAAATACTAACGTATCGCTCGGGATAGGAATTCGGGAAAATTATGTAGCCTATGTTACTCATGGATAATGTAACATCTTAATTGTGAAAGAATTTTTGAAATCGGTCCAGTAGTTTCGTTACATACAAAATACAAAAATACAAATCTTTCCTCTATATAATATTAGTATACTTATAGATAGGTTTCTTTAAAAAAGTTGTTCAATTATATAGCGAAAAGCAGACTTATCTAATTTAAAGATTATCTTAATTTATGAGGCGTCACAAGAAATCAACACCCAATTTTTATGACAACTTCATAGCTGGCGAAGTAAAAAGGTCAAGTAGGTACAACATCTCTCACTTATTAAGTCCAGGCTTATTGCTTTCCCGTGCTGTCAAGTGGGAAATTATCCCGAGAGTAAAACAACCTTCGATGTTATTTCTTAGAATTTCGTCTCAAGATACTGACGTGACAGGTTTTTCTTCGAAAAATGTACCCTCATCTGAACAAATAAAATAAAATTTCATAGTATTTCTTTCGAACAGTTTGAAATTTTCTTTGCGACTGAAACATTTATTACTTAACTATGTTGAACCGACTTAGAAGCAGAAAGAGTCAATATTTTTTTTATTAGAGATACTTGTTAGTGTTTGTTAAACCTTATTGAGCCACCTTGGTGGACTATAAGGCCTAAACTAAACTGTTTCGTGAAATGGTCGCAATTTTAGTAATCAGTTGCACGGTTTGAAATCTTTCCATATAGACCGAGCTCCCGTTGCACGAAACTCTACCTCATGAGGTGGCAGCTCAGAAATGTAATGTAGTGATAGATAATACTTAGGAGCACTGGATTTTAGTAGTTTGCCATCGCATATCCTGGAAGAAGTATTTTTTTAACTTCTTGTATAGATCAGGTGGCAAGATGAAACTGATACAGATCGATTGCACGAGGTGGCGTGCCGTGCCACCTCGTGAGGTAGGGTTTCGTGCAACGAGAGCTTGGTCTAATACGAAAGTTTCATTTAATGAATAACAAAACATACTTGACATTTTTGAACTAGATCAGTATTTTTTTTATTAATATTTGATTTTCTTTTTATTGGGTTATCCCGCCCGCGTGTGCTACAGGTTATATTGTGCCCATTTTTGGGATAAAATGTAGCCTATGACCTTTCCTAATCTATCTCCGTACACAATTTCTTTATAATCGCTTCAGTAGTTTAGGCGTGAAAGCGTAACAGATAGACAGTTACTTTCGCATTTATAATATAGCTTTCCGCCTGCGGCTACGCCTGCGTAGACTACAGGTTATATCG
Source organism: Aproaerema taeniolella (assembly GCA_949987775.1). Taxonomy (NCBI): domain Eukaryota; kingdom Metazoa; phylum Arthropoda; class Insecta; order Lepidoptera; family Gelechiidae; genus Aproaerema; species Aproaerema taeniolella. Next base: position 3,386,761 of record OX465268.1, on the reverse strand, counting down.
TGCCCAACTGTGGGATAGAATGTGGCCTATGTACTTTCCCAAGGTCTATTGTATTTTCATCAAAATCGGTTCAGTAGTTTAGGCGTGAAAGCGTAACAGACAGACAGAGTTACTTTCGCATAATATTAAGTAGGGATTTTTAAAACAAATTTTATAGCTAATCACTTACACGTCACCAGTGGAAGAACTTCCTAAAAACCGGGATATTGACATTTCCCGCCACTTCCGCCACAGTTTGACGTTTGCCAACAGAGGGTACTAATTAAAACTCGGAAAGGTCGCGGCACCGCATTTTAGAAACACTTTTATTTGACGGCTCTGAGTTTGATAGAAGTCCGATCCAATAATGAATCCCAGCTTAAATGGCTTTCATTTTATGAATTTCTGAAAGGTTTTTTAGGTTTTTATTTAATTTTGGACAAAGGTTTTTGAAACGCCTGCGTTTTAACTTGAGGTTTAACTTTTACCTTTTTTTTCACAACGTACTTCGGAGAGTGTGCTCAGGAGCTGCATGAGCTCATTCCACCTGCCCCTTTCTTCTTTTGGACTTCCAGACGCACTGCAGGGTACCCTTACCTCGACGAAATCCCGCGGATCCGCACTGAGCGCTTTTCATCATCTTTTATATTGCGCACTGCCAATGAATGGAATGCCCCGCCAGTTTCTGTATTTCCGAGCTCAAATAGCCTGAATCTCTTTAAAGATCGAGTGAATAGGCTTCTTCTGGGTGAGTTTGCTACATCCTAGGCTGCATCTTTGCCCTTGTGCTAGATTGTAGTCCAAAGCAAACCCAATATTTATAATAAATTAATTAAAAGAGATAATTTTTTATTGTTCGTGAATGTTACACATAATCCTTCATTAAATTGTTGTCCTATATTATAAATGCGAAAGTTTGTGAGGATGAGTGTTTTTTACTCTTTTACGCAAAACCGATAGAATCTTGCCTAAATTATTTGCTAAGTTATTCAAAAACCATCTCTAAGTATAGGTATGTGAGAATGGATGAATGTTTGTTGCTTTTTAAAATAAAAAAACTACTGAACCGATTGTTTTTTATTATTATTATTATTATAAGATGGCTTAACTCTTGACCTCAATCTTGACCATAAGGTCAAAGATGAGGTCGACAATGGAGCGAGTTAACCCAGAAAATGCCTATAAAGGCACTGGTACTCCCACGCACCGATGGAACACAGCAAGCTGTTTGGCGTCGGACTTCGGTAGGAGGGTGGTCGTGAACCAGACGGCCCTTTGCAGAGCCTACCACACCGCATGACACCATAGGACGACACCTCAAATTCAGTAAAAAATGAAGTGTCGTTGCCTGGGATGGATTACTAGGAAGCAGGTCTCATTTGTGTTTCCTTAGTCGCCTCTTACAACCCACGGAAAGAGATGGGGTGGTGTTATTCTCAACCCATCACCACACGGTAATCAATTTTACAGTAATATAGCTTATCTATTGGTACATCCTACTTCCTACTAAATTATAAATGTGAAAGTTTGTAAGGATGTATTGTAAACTTAGATAATATACAGCGTTATTCTGGATAAAGTCGACAAACGAAAAGGGCTGAAACTAGACTCAATTTTATCGACGGAAAAAATAATATAATAAAAAATAATAAAAAAATAAATCTGAGTTTTTTTTGTTTGGTTTTATGGGCTTTTCTTTTTTTTAACTACGTACTGTGGACTCTTTGTAAAGAAAATGTTATAACTTTTAATTTTGTTGGTCTATCGTGTTGAAACAAAAACATTTATGGTCGCAAATGATGGGCCAAACAATAAAAAAAAACGATAGTAAACTAAACTAAAATAAAAAAATGACTATTTTTGAAGAAAAAACGTATTTTTTTTTTCATTTTTTGTAAAATTGTAAATTTTCTCGGAATTTTTTATTATTATTTTTTCCGTCGATAAAATTGAGTCTAGTTTCAGCCCTTTTCGTTTGTCGACTTTATCCAGAATAACGCTGTATATGATCTAAGATTGTAAGTTATTAAAATACCTGAACATTTTTTTTTTAATGTATGAATGTTTGTTACTCTTTCACACTTAAACGATTGGACCAATTTTTTACACAATTTTATATGGAGATAGCTGACACCCTGGATTGACACATAGGCTACGTAATTTTCCCGGGAACGAAGTCCCGGGCGGAAAGCTAGTAAGTTATATATTTTTTGTAAATTCCCCTGGGAACGATTCTCGTTTAAGACAATGGTGACCTATTCGACTAAATTACGTACTGGCATTTTACTTGATCCCAAATCAATTTCGAATGAAACCATATTTGAACAAGCTAATTAAATTCAAATGAATATTGACTTAAGGTTTAATTAATTTCAGTTTCTGTTCTCTCTTGATTAAGTGTATATTTTCAACGTTTTTTTGAATTAGTAATTAATAAAAAAAAATGCCTCTTATTACCAATTTTTTTACACCCAAGCATTTTTTTTATATGGAGTGATTTTAAACTGAACAACTTTCTTATGGAACCGAAGAAAAATAAAAATAAAATTTTTGCCTTCCTTCAATCTTTAATTTGACATAAAAAACGGATTTGAAACTTATCGGACTGACTATGAATAATATTAATTAATATTATAAAATATTTGGCAAATAGCTTTTATTAAATATAAAACTCAAGTTTTGGCTCTAATTAGCCTGCAATAAACTGAAGACTTTGATTGGAAGAAATTGCGTAAAAAAGATTTGGCTGTATGGCTCCGTCCTTTGCCTATCCTGATGGATAAAATAAAACTATTACCTCCTCAATTTGACAGAATCTTTGGCGGGAACTCGGCGTAGGCAGTTAATTGCTTTGTCAATTGAATTTTCGTTTTCTGCGTGAAAAATGTTGTTTAATGTATAATAGTGATAGTATATCGTGCAGTAAATTAACTAAAATTCGTGTAGTGATAAAAAATTCAAATGATAACAGTGTTTCTATAAAAAAATCAAATGATAAAGATCCCCGCGGTTGTGCTACTCGCCGCCAGTTTTCGTAAAACAGACGCTATCCGGTTTTAAGCAGAACATGAGGAGCTTAGGGCTTAGGTTAAGTTAGAAAAAGAAGATTTTTCACTGAAGACATGGCTGTATGGACATAGTTTCTTTTGCCTTTCCCGAAAGGGATAAATTAATCAGACAATCAGCTGATCACTGGTTGTGATCACGACACGAAAAGAAGAAAGAAACTGATCACTCAAGTTGTATGGAGAGGCGAAAATATTTATCTTATTTCGATCTTGTACATTTAGGGGAAGTCGTTTAGTTTCACTTTCGTCACCCATCAGATTCCCTGCCTCTGTGTCAGGTTACCACAAACTGTCAAATTTCCTCGATGGATAGTAAACTCTAATGCTTGGAGATAAAATTGAAAATCGATTGAAGAAATTTGACAGTTTTGGATAGCATGATGTGCTGTTCAAAGTCAAAGTCAAAGTCAAAAGTGTTTATTTCATTGAACATATAAAATGATACTTGAACACGTCAATATTATGAATTACATTAGCACTTTTGGCTTTGCGCCTATTCGCAAAGGTGCAGTCTTCCTCAGGAGAAGAATAGGCAAGAAACTCCGAGGGTCGCTCTTTTTAAGTCAATCATATAAATTTTCTTACTATTAATTTTAATTGACTTAATATCTGAATAACTCTGGAGCTGAGCAATTTATTCCCATGGTTGCTTGTCTAACAGATAATCCGAAATTCTATAATAGCCCTTTTTACAAAGTTTTTGTTTAATTATCGTCTTAAATTTTTCTAAAGGTAGGTTTTGAATACACATGGGAATCTTATTGTAGAAGCGTATACATTGACCCATAAAAGAGTTTGTTACTTTGTAGAGACGGCTGTCTAGTATATCCAAGTTATGTTTGCTTCTAGTGTTTACAGTGTGCCTATCACAATTTTTCTTAAACAATTGTTCATTTTTCTTTACATACAAAAGATTATTAAATATATACTGGGACGTAAATGTCAAAATATCTATTTCCTTAAATCTATTTCTAAGAGACATTCTAGGTCTCATTTGATAAATCGCGCGAACAGCCCTTTTCTGCAGGACAAATATCTTATTAATGTCGGCAGCATTACCCCACAGCAAAATGCCATATGACATTAGGCTGTGGAAGTAACTGAAATATACGGTTCTCGCGGTTTCTACGTCCGATAATTGACGGATTTTTTTAACCGCGTAAGCTGCTGAACTGAGTCTGTTCGCTAACTTATCAATATGAGGACCCCATTGAAGCTTTGTGTCAATAGTGATACCTAAGAATACAGTAGATTCTACAACTTCCAGTTTTTCATTTTTAACCTGTACATTGGTATTAAACTGTTTAACGTTAGGCAAGGTAAATTTAACACATTTGGTTTTTTTCTCGTTCAAGAGTAGGTTATTTGCAGTGAACCATTCAACTACCTTTGAGATCGCAATATTCACGTCGTCATAATTAGTGTCATATCTTTTCACTTTAAATAAAAGTGATGTGTCATCTGCAAATAATACGATCTCATGGGCCTCTTTAACAAGAAAAGAAAATGTTGTCCCTGTACGTTGCTTATATATATATATATATATATATATATATATATATATATATATATTCTATTTTATTTCAGACATACCATCCATATATTGTTAGTAAAATAAAAATAGTCGTAAGCACTAAATGTTAGTAAATTACAAAATTTCAAATTTAATACATTATTATCATTAACATTATAATTCATTAAATACATATTTATAATATAAGCGGAGACTGACTGGCATGGAGCTGCATCCAGTTTTGTAACATGGTCGAGTCCCACCGCTCGGCCAATGTAGCTAGGAGACCGTTCGAGCTGGCTCGCCAGCGCGAGAGAAGCGAGGCACGAGGCTTAACCTCACTGCTCAGTAGATGTCATACTTTGATGATGTCATACTTCATATCAGGATTAACAAAGGTCTAATAAGGGTCAAATAAACAGAATTTGATGGTAAAATATCCCAATATTATCATTCCATTTCTAGGTGGTTCCATATCCATCAAACAAGGGTGAAACAAGACATCTTAAACAGACAATTTCTTAGTAATGGGGTACGGACCCCGGTCATTCAATACCGGGTCTCGAACTCCCGACCCTTATCAAACGCTGACGTTTAATTGACAACTTTAAAGTTACTAAAGGTTGTTTGCTGAGTTGAATATTGAATGAAGCTGATATTTTTGATGTGATCGATTCGTGTAACATTGACATTTACATGTTTATTTCCTTATTGTTATTATTTTTTGAATCAACCCATTAACTTCTTTTTTTTATTATTATAAGATGGGTTAACTTTTGACCTCAATTTTGACCAAGGTCATAGATGAGGTCGACGATGGAGCGAGTTAACCCAGAAAATGCCTATAAGGCACTCGTACTCCTATATACGCTCCGACGGAACACAGCAAGCTGTTTAGCGTCGGACTTCGGTAGAAGGGTGATCGCGAACCAGACGGACCACCACAAAGCCTACCACACCGCATGAGACCATAAGAACCCACCTCAGATTCAGAACAAACTGAGGTGTCGTTGCCTGGGGTAGATTAATAGAAGGCAGGTCTCATTTGTGTTTCCTTAGTCGCCTCTTACGACACTCACAGAAAGAAATGGGGTGGTGTTATTCTCAACCGATCACCACACGGCAACTGTGGGGCACGGGCTTCCCTTCGAAACACGAAAGGGATTTAAACTATAGATATTTGGTCCGAGATATACAAAGGCTACTTTTTTACGCGCACAACGTCACAGGAGGCAAGCTGTTTATAAAAAAAAAAAAAAAGAAAATCTAAAAAATCCAATTCAAAAGTAAAATGCTCGTAACTCTACATTCTACATAGTTATCATTTGCTCGGTTAAACATCTTTCAAAATGAATGTTTCATATAATTAACATGACATATATGAAATAGAGCTGCGCATTAATCTAAATTTTATTAATCTTAAATCTTAGATTATTTTTTTTGTGTTTTTTTTTTGTTTTTTTTTTGGTAAAGCGCTCGTAGCCCAGTGGCGCTCGCTAATCTCAACTGATCAGTGAGGTTAAAGCAGCGTACACAGAGGCAAGGAACCTGATGGGTGACCAAAGTGGCAATTAATTTATCACGAGCGTTTTTTTGCTTTGGAGAGCACGTTAAGGCGACTACAGCACCCGATAAAGGCAGCACACATAGGAATAATGCCATCGCCGTCTCTCAACAGGCCTGGGCCGGCAGTGCGAACAGTGTCGATACACGAAGTTTACGGACTATGAAAGCGCGCGTGCGTAAAAACAAGTTCGAAAGTTAGAAAAATGAGATTTATGGAAAGGTAACAGCTTAAATCGAAAAATGCGTTAACTACTTATCGAGAGTGTTCAATCACGATCATTTTGATAGCAAATGATAGAATTAAAGTTCCTGATAGAATTCAAGAATTCATTTTGATAGAATTCAAGTTCCTGTCTCCATTTTACTATCGTTTTTTACAGCTTAAAAGATACACAATATTGGGTATTTAGAGGTGACTTTGTGAGCTTTTTCTATCGAACTAAAAGTACTGAATCATGTTTTCAGCAAACTACTTATCTAGTTTATGTCCTGAATATTACCGTAGTATTTTAGTAGTAGTCACCATTTAGCAGTAGTAGTACCGTAGTAGTCGCCTTAATCTGTTGGTGCCGGCTTTTGTCGATTGACTACAGTCTTTAAAATCAAGTCAGAGCCATTTTGCGGTTTGAAAACTCTGACACCAGGATTAGCTTAATTAGCCACACACTGACTATACCGACACGATAAGTAGGAAGAAGAGGACTAGGGTGAAATGGTTTTAAAAAGTTAAAAAACAGCAACACACGGGAATATCAAAGCAAGTTACACATTGGTATAGCAAGTTATTCCTACAAGAACTGAAATGATTCACAATGTTTCCCGAACATGCAATCTTCGTATTAGAAATCACTTTAGAAGCAGTACAGACCAAGGAGAACAATTTATTTTTCACTTAAACTTTGTACTAGGTTTCAGATCGGTTAGTTAATCGAAACTAGGTACCATTGATTCAGAGGCAGCGTTTATTAACCACTGAACCAAACCGGTTCAACAACCAAATGCAGTAAGGAAAACTCAATCATTATACAACGTGTTTCAAAAAAAAAATTCAAAATTAATTAAAATTTAGCTTATTGCGCAGCTCTATTACAAATATGACAAGTATGTCATATTAATTATATGAAACTTTCATTTTGAAAGATGTCAAACCGTGTAACTGATTACTAGAGTTGCGACTATTTCACTTAAAAATAATAATTTTGGAATTTCTTTTTTTTAGTTTTTTTTTGAAACACCTATTAGGTATTATTATTATTATAGCTTTTTATATGTCTTATTACCAAAGAATAATTTCATTCAGGCAACACAGAACATCGCTATAAGCTGTTCGTCCATTTTCGTAATCAGAGTTTCGACTGTTACGAATGGGTTTTATTTTGGTTAGATTGTAACTACTTCTAATGAGAATTAAACTGCATTTATAAACCCTTAGAACTAATGTCAATTGTGGTCTCAAGTGGTTCTAGAATTACATGACGATCTGTCTAACCCCACAGGGACTTTAGGCCTGGATGGACCTGAAGTACCTAGACGCTACAGTTACGATTAAAAAAAAAAAAAAAAAAAAGAATCATATTAAACTCACACGTCATTATCGAGATCGCCCAGGCATAAAGGCTGGTACACACCGAGGTTTTCACTAATGATCCCGCATAAAGGACTGATTGTTCTCAGTAATGAGATACTCGTGTGTGCAACCTTTATATGCCGGGGTGAATGAACTTGCAGTCTGTTTTAGGGTTCCGTTTATAAAGAGGAAAGATTTGTATTTTTGTATGTTTGTATTAACGAATAAACTCAAAAACGACTTGAGCGATTTCAAAAATTATTTCACCAATAGGAAGCTCCCTTATCAGCGGGTGACCTAGGCTACATAATTTTCCCAAAGTCTCGGATGGAAAGCTAGTTAACCATAAAAATTATGTTGTTATTTAAATCTGAACTTATTATTTTGATATGATAAAACTCCTGTTTTAATGGCGAAGTGGCCGGCCGCGGCTAGTTTGGTCGAGTGATAGTGGCGCTGCCTCTTGATCGACGGGTCCCGGGTTCAATTTCTAGTCGGGGCAAATATTTGCGTTAAAAGCAGATCTATGTTTGTTCTCCTATCATGGGTGTTTGTGTCTGTCTCTGTACGTGTTCCAAGGGACCCACGACACAAGGGAAAACCTTAGTATGGGCCTGTGTGTATCGTAAACTTTTTTAAGTCTACAATTTTTTAAATGTGTGTTTCAAAGGACTTATGGGCTTTGAGTGAGTGATGTACAAAAAAGGTCTGCCAGCTGCAATTCACTTGAAACCTTCAATACTTGCAACTCACCTGCTGTCACTAGTTCTTGCACAAAGAAGTGACTTATCCTAATATGTTTTGTGAGTCTTTTGTCCTTTAGGTGGTTATGCGCCCAGCACGGAAGCGTGCTCGGCCTTATTTAAAACGGGGAAGAACCTGACCGGCAGCGTGCTACAGATAACCTACTCATACTCAAAAAATATCTAATTTTATTTATTTCTCTTACGAAAGTTATTTTTCTGTAGGAAAATTTAAGATTGAATGTACATTCTTCAAATTAACTTTGCACAAGTTGCCTTACAACTTTTGTTTTTATAACTAACTAGCATTCCGCTCGGGACTTTGTTCCCGTGGGAATTCGAGAAAATCACGTACCCTGTGTCCATCCCGGATAATGTAGGATTCTAATGGTAAAATTATTTTTCAAAGTAGTTTCGGAGCCTTTTCAATGCAAACAAACAAACACAAACAATCAAATCTTTCCTCTTTATAATATGTATAGATATAGATAGGTTCGCTCTTGACCACAATCTAACTCAATGGGCGAAGGAAATTATTTATCTTAATTAAAAAAACAAAAAAAAACGTAGTCATACGGAACCACACAAGACCGCTTCTGACCTGGCGGGTTCATTACGAAACACATCAGACAGGAAAAAGAGCATCTTCAAAGTTGTAATAAAATGAAACAAGTAAAAAAATCTGTTTAAAAAACCAAAGGCTAGGAAAAGGTTACTAAAGTTATACGTACATACATACATGCATACATACGTTTACTCTTTCTTTCATCACAGTTTTCCCAGTGGTGCTTTGTGTTTGAAATCGATTAGTGAGGTTAAGCAACGTACATGGAGGCAGGAAACCTGATAGATACCTACACGTTAAAGAAGCCTGAAAGGCTTGTAGGGTTCCTTTTTAAAAAAGAGAGGTGTTATAAGTTTGACGTGTGTGTCAGTGTGTCTGTGTGCCTATGAATCTGTGTGTCTGTCTGTGGCATCGTAGCTCCTGAACGCATAGACCGCTTTCAATGCGCTTTGTTTTTTTTTAAAGCTGACGTAATCGAGATGTTTCTAAGCTATATAGACATAGACAGACATAGACATATACTTTATTGCACACCATAGATAACACAAAAACATTACAAGATAAAGATCAAGATAATTTAATAATTTTTTATTTATTTTTTTATATTTGATCAAGATAATTTAATCGTTAAGGAGTTAAAAGCGAAGAAGGGTTAATTTATATTTTTTTTATTTTATAGAGTTATTGTTTGTACTATAAATGAAAATGTATGCAATAATGTTTTCTTTTTTTTCAGATGTGAAACATCAAAACACAAGCGAAGCATTGTAAGTATTACTTTTTTAACCCCCGACAAAAAAGAGGGGTGTTTTTTTTTAATTACACTTAATTTTGCATCCACAGACTTGATGTCCGTGCCCTTGTCTTATTATAATTTATATTTTTAATAATAATTTTACATTTTCAACAGATTTTATACTCCATTTGAGTTTACAATAAATACATATAAAGAAATTAAAATATATTCTGTTTATTTACCTAAGCCAGCGGTGGTTTCTGTCTATTGTCTCCAGTCCTTAAAGCATCGATAACAACCGTATCCCGATTTTTGATTGCCATTTTAAGGTTATAATCAATCACTTTTCCTCGGCCCGCCGCCTCTGCTTCTTTGATAAAACTGCCTATCGCATCATTACTGTCATCCGCGTAATATACACAGCTGACGGTATGGCGCGATACGGCAACCACTGCATGTGGGATGCTGTTGTGTAGCTCCTGCCTGGTTGTTATAGTACGAACAATTACCACGTTTTCGTACTTAGGCCCTGTGCTTCATGTATGGTGAGGACGCGTGATCCAGGGACCTTATTCTCTAAGTGCGATAGTGATAATCAAGCTGTATCGCAATCAATTACTGTCAAATAAATTATAGATGGAACAGGAAATGGCCAACTTCATGTTATACTGTCCGAATTCTCAAGCTGTTATAACTGGAACAAAGACAGAGAATGACATTTTGAATGATGTTGAATGAATGTAATTGTCAATTTGTCAATTATTTTCATGTTATTTGATAATTTCTTATGAAATGTTTTGTAATTATTCAAAAATACTAATGTTTTTTAACAAGAAAAAGTAATTTGGGAGATACTGCTCTCTTAAAAATTAATGAGGTAAATAGAAATAGCCATATTGGGAAGTATTGACATGCTTTTAACCAGAAAAAGGGGTTGTTTTATATTGTTCTGGTGTTTGTTTACTTCTGAGAAATACTATTATTATGTTATTTTTCTCGTGTGATTGATAAAAAATATGATTATTGTTACGCAATTATAGCAAAGTAAACGTATGTATACGTATTTGTGAGTACTTCGGAATTTGTTGGGGGAATAATGATGCATCTCACGAGTAAATATGCTTCCACCACGGCGGGCTGTATATAAAAAAGTGCAAAAATTTTGCAAAAGATCGTCAAGCTGTACCATTTTTATAAATAAATAAACGCTACCCACTCAGAGGCCCACACTAAGGTTTTCCCTTGTGTCGTGGGTCCCTTGGAAAACACAAAGACAAACACAAACACCCATGACCCGAGAACAAACATCTACTTTTTACACAAATGTTTGCCCCGGCTGGGGATCGAATCCAGGACCCGCCGATCAAGAGGCAGCGTCACTACCACTTGACCAAACCGGCTACATTATACATTATACCCCTGATTATGGATCATATTAAAACCCTAAGTATTTTTGATTGCTTGACGCTCTGCCAACCCAAGTGTTAGTATATGGCCAATACAGGCGGTCGTCTCGTATGCCACTTAATTTTTAACTTTCTTAAATCATGATTTTTTAAACAATGTATTAAAATCATTATTTAACACCATTTTCCAGATAGGTATTCAATTTTCATCATATCAAACGTCTGGACATGCAAATAAAATAACATATTTTACATTGTGATAATGTCTGAACTTCCTAACGTGAATCCTTTCTTTGGAAATAGAAGTTTTAACTGCAAAATGAGGACGAGATGAAGTAAGAAGTGTTTCCCAAATTATGATATTTCTCATTGGGTTATCATTATCGAGCATATTTTAATTACAATTAAGCTTGGATAATTAAACCACATACCACATACGTAAAAGGGATCATAGTCGTAAGTGTACAGATAGATATATGATTTATGTCTTAACACACTTCTTCTTCTTATCATGTAGGTATAGTCAAGTGTGAAGTGTGTTTACCCACTGAAGATTCCAAAAAGAAGTTCGGTGGAGCTTGTCCAGTCCAACGGTGGGTTCACATAGTACTTATCAAACAAAAGAAAACCCTGTGAATCAAGAACTAATAGCGTATTTTCTTAAACCTTTACGTAGCCTCTGAGTTAGTTTTATCTGTAAATATACATCCCATTTCACATTGCAGAAATGTGAACTGAGAGCCATTTTTAATATTGTGATATATGCCTTGGTTGTTGACTTCAACGAAAAAAGAAGTAATATCTAAATGGGTGCCTTTAAATTTGAAGTCGGTAAACATTTTTATAAAAAAAATATTTATTGTATGTTTGTTTGTAACGAATAAACACAAAAACTAATAGATCGATTTTAAAAAATCTTTCACTATTAGAATGTTACATTATCCCCGATCCCCGAGTAACATAGGCTAGGATATCATTTTTCTAAATTCCCACGGAAACGAAGTCTCGCGTCGGAATCAATCATGAATAAAGTTTGATAAGGTACTTACATTACAGGCACTTTAAGTAAGTGTTCCTAATAAAATCGATAAATTGAAAAATTATAATGACAAAAATATTATTTGAAGTCTTTACCTTCCTTACAGCATTAAGTTAACTCTATCGTATTGAGCATAGAAAAGCATTTTTCTTACTTATATTATCAAGAACACGCTAAGCTTGACACTTTATAATATACTTATTAGGGCATATGTATTTATGTTTATTATTATTTATGTTTAGTTTCGTAAGTATAATGTTTATAATTTAATATTTTATCTTTCACCTCGGATAAGGTGTGGCTACCACTCACTCTCACCAATCACACTAAGGTAAACTGGTAGATAATGCCATTGGGCATTAAGTCCGCCCTTGTACTTTTAGTGCATTAAGTTAAGTAAATAAATAAAATAAAAACTACATTCCTGTGAAGTTGTCCAAAATCTCTTGAATTGTTTTTTTTTGTGAAGGTGTAACTAAACTCCGTCCGTCTCAAACTTTTACGTTTATAGTACATATACATATGCTCATCCCTATAATCCCTATCAGGGTAGGCAGAGCATCAGTGGTTTTAAAACCACTTGATGCCACGTTTGACATATATTCAAGAGGGTTTTATGATGAAAAATGATGTAAGTGGTGAGAGGTTGTCAGCCTTTTGCCCACAATACAGCTAAACCCTCGCGTCTCACTTACTGACTTTTACAGTATGCCTGGGAATAGTAGGCAGCTGGCACATTCTATGTTTTTCTATTACTCCCAGTCTAGTATGGAAGCTACTGTAGCTTCCATGCTTCCACGTTTATAGCAGGGTAGGGTCATAATTATTCTAAACTCATTATTATTATTTTGTGAAACAAACTAGGTACATTGAATAGGTAAACAATCAGACGCACTCGCGTTAATAATAAAAGTAAAATATATCAAACATATATAAGCTTGTGTTTATATCTTAGAATGCATATGATAAGTTAATTTAAAAATTGTTTCTTTTTTACAGATTTTCTCCAAGCACAAAAATCAAAATTCAATTTAGTTCATGTATTTTATTTTAATATAAAAGAGCATTAAAGTTATTCAAGTGTGGTCATTTTACATCTTTGTTACTTATTTTCAAGAGCTGATATCCTCTCTTGAACCTCCACGTTTCAAAACTTCATAATATGTATGTCGGAACGTCAGAGGGATCGGCGCTGCCGTCAGACATTATGCGGGCGTGTAGATGGGTAATCGAGCAAAGAGAAACACCGCTAGTACTCAAAGTAAGTTTTTATTCGTGAACTAAACGAGCTCAGCTAAACGAAACGGGGGACAGTTCCTAGGGCACTGTGCACGCGACGACGGTTGTAGCTCAACTGAGGGCCGCCTCCGTGCCTCGCCCGAGGCTCCGTCCTAGCGCACGTCGGTAGTAGGGGTAGCGGGGATAGTAGGGGTAGTAGGGATCGCCGGAACACCCCTTACCACCGCGTCGTGCACTGCGCTTCGTTTGAGTGTCCGTACTATTGACCGTCTCCGACACGGCCATCCTGCGTGACCCACGTCCTCGTGGGTTTAATCTGAAACAATACAAACACACCACGGTATGTCTGCCTCGGCCACTCCTGAACTTTCACTTTCTCCTTGTACGGAGGAAAATGAAATTCTAGATTCGTTCAATTAACTTTCATTTTTCAATATCAAGTAACAAAGGGTCTAAACTAGTCTTAACTAGTTCTTAAATTTTATCACTAGAGCAACCAAGTACCATAATGTAAAAGCAAACTCAATTCACACTACGCATTATTAAATCAACAACAAAACTTCAGGCTTCTCATTCGTGGCCTATGGCTTTCTCTAGCCCACCAACCAACACCATGTCAGTTATCATGCGCATCCCAGGATCGCCGGGACCGCCAGTCAACCACTTGACTTTCTCTGGTCTCTACAAGACCTGACCTCCGCCAGGACTAACCGCGCACCGCGCATCCACGGTCTACTCTACCTCCGAATAGATGCCGACTTCAACCGGACTACGGCTACGGAACAGCCCCTGGTACGGTCGACCAACCGAACTGAGAACCTTACTCTTCCGATTCACTCTCATCATCAACTTCTAATGGTACTTGGCCCTCTGGCATTTTTCTTATTCTATCATGCGCGTACTTGTAGGTACGTTTAGAATTCAGAGCTCTCAATGTGTATCGGTCTCCATCCAAGACCTCTACAATTCTAAACGGTCCTCTAAACTTAACATCTAACTTCGTTTGATTACGCTCCTCATTTTCTATCAAAACAAAATCACCCACAGAAAACTTATTCAGTTTTGCCTTTGTGCTATCGAAACGCCCCTTATCATATTGAGCTGCCCTCTCCATCTCTTGAGACGCTTGGTCTCTTACCTCCGAAATATCAATGGTCACATTACTCTCCTCACTAACCATTAAATCTAATGGGCGCGCTACCTTCCCGATCAACAATTCTAACGCACTACATTTAGTGGACCTATTCGCGGTGCAATTTAAAGCGAGTTGTACATCATCCAACGCGTCCTGCCACGACCTATCGTTACTGGTTTCTACTGCGGTCAACATGGACTTCAACGTGCTCATTACGCGCTCAACCTGCCCGTTTGCTCGCGACGAGCCTGTAGCTATTAAGTGGAGGTTAATATTCTTACTCTCACAGTACTCACGGAACTCGCGACTTGCGAAGCAACGCCCTTGATCAGCGATAATACGTACCGGAGCTCCGAATAACGACACGCTTTTATCTACCGCCTTAATACTGTTTTTTGTGTCGATATTCATGGTGTGAAACAGTAACACGTACTTGGTGAAAGCGTCGATTAGAACGAAAACGTACTCTTTGTTGTCTCTCTTACCACTGAGCTTACCGGTCGCGTCTATATGTACGGTATGCCAAGGAACTGCGACTTTGGGGATAGGGTGTAGCTCGGCCTGCACCTTCCCAGAGTGGGACTTCGCTACCTTGCATGTGACGCAGTTGTCAATAAATTTGCGGACATATCGCGACATACCTTCGAACCAGTAGTAGTCGTAAAGTTTCTCCAAGGTCTTCTCCCATCCAAGATGAACAATGGACTCGTGGACATTACTTACAATCGACCACCTCATCGCTCGGGGTACCATAGGTAAACATTTAGTTCGACCGTTGCGTTGAATTTTCCGGTAAAGAGTACCTGAACGTACCTCATAAGTTCGTGCGACATCCGTCGTTAAGATCACTCATTAGTTTTTTTATCTCCTCGTCCCGCTGTTGTTCTGCCAAGATCCAGTTGCCAGATAACTCAGTCACATTGACCCGTTTTTGTTCAGTCTTTGCAAATTCTGACTTCGGTTCACGGGGTAATGGGTTACGTGAAAAGAAATCCACGTGACTCATGTTTTTACCTGCCTTGTAGACAACATCGAAGTCAAAAGCTTGTAGAAACGCCCACCAACGGTGAACTCGCGGAGTGAGATCAATTTTGTCGCGTGATGACTTCAAGGAGTTACAGTCTGTCACTACAGTAAACTTCCTCCCATGCAAGTACGATCGAAAATGTTTTACTCCATTTACTACGGCGAGCGTCTCCAATTCATAGGAGTGGTACTTGGACTCTGCTGGCGAGGTACGTTTGCTGTAGTAACCGACGACGCGGGGCTTACCTTCAACCTGCTGCAGTAATATCGCACCATAGCCCGTCGCACTGGCATCAGTGTGCAGCTCCGCGGAGTAACGTGGGTCAAAAATCATCAGCACAGGTTCATGAGTTAGAATGGATATTACCTTCTGTCTGACCTCCTCGTGGCACGACTTCCACTCAAAAGGACATTTGCCAGAGGTGAGTCTATGTAGCGGCGTCATAAGTCGAGAAAAATTGGGCACAAACTGGCGGAAATATGAGGCCAAACCTATAAACTGCCTGAGCTGAGTTTGAGACTCTGGTGGGGGTAGGGCAGAAAGTGCCTTAATTTTCTGCTTGTTAGGTCTAATGTCACCTGCTTCTACTTCGTAACCAAGAAATTCTACACGAGTTTTCAAGAATGAGCACTTTTTCAAGTTAAGTGAAAACCCTGCCTTCGTCAAAACCTCCAGAACAGTGTTCAACCTTTCTAAACCCTGCTCCTCCGTCTCAGATACTAGAACGAGATCGTCCACGTATACCACCACGTAAGAATGAGCTAACTCGCCTAGCGCTGTTACTATCGCCCGTTGGAACACAGAAATAGCGTTTCGCAATCCAAAGGGCATGGTCAAGAATTCGTACTGGCCTTCAGGTGTTATAAAAGCTGTTCGCTCAATTGAGTCTTCACTGACAGGTATCAAATGGAAACCACTAGCACAATCTAATTTCGTAAAATAATTCGCACCATTTAATCGTGAAATTTGATCTGATATCAATGGCAACGGATATCTATCGGGCACTGTATTTTTATTTAGCTCCCTGTAATCTACGCACATTCTTTGTGTACCGTCCGGTTTTTCAACGAAAAGAGCGGGGCTAGCGAATGGGGAATTACTCGGTCTTATTATTCCAGCGTCTAATAATTCTTTCACTCTTTCGCGCATAACCCTACGTTCCTCGGGTGAACATCTATAGGGCCGTCTTTGTACCGTACGATTCGGATCAATTAGGCGAATATCAAGTTTGCCGGTGTTAACGCGGGTAGTAGGAAAACCGGTAATGAAATAATCTGAATATTTTTTTAAAATGGCAAGAAGCGATTGTTTTTGTTCCAATGAAATGTCAGTGTCAATTTGATCAAAATTATGGGATTGATTTTGTTGTTTCGTTGTGGTACACGAATTAACCTCGGTGGACTTCGTTAAGGTAAATTCATCCGCGCTTATGTTGACAATAAATCCACTACTTAAAATCTCTCGACCTATCATAATATCGCTACGTAAATATGAATCTGGCAAAACGTGAAATAAGATTTCTAACGGGTAACCACTGATTTCAACTCGACAAGAAACTTGTTCAACGCTATGTACATTCTTATTACCTATGCCTATCAATGACACAACATGATTAAATCGCTTTCCGCTCAATTTCTTTGCTACACTTTCCTTAACTAAAGAACATTCTGCCCCGGAATCGAAGTGAAAAGCAAAACACTCACCAAGATGTTTAAAGGATCCAGACGGCGGCTCGACAACGCACAGGTCGACTCGTCGCTCAGCCGGCGGCGCGGCGCTTGAGGACGCGGCGGCGGTGGACCCGCAGCGACTGGCGATGTGGCCCGGCTTGCCACACTTAAAGCAGACTATTGGACCCTTCGCTGGCTGCTGAGGCACCCGCGGTTGACTCGGGGACTGCGACGGGGGTTTCTTGAGGTCTTTTCCCTTCAGGCGACAGTCGACTTGCTTATGACCCAGTTTGCCACAGTTGTAGCACTTCACTTGCGATGTAGACATTTTAGGACGCTTTGCGTTATTGTCGTTCTTCTCGTCTTGGACTTGAGGTGGATTTTTGCGTTTAAGGTAGGAAAACGCTTGAAGTTCTTGTTGCAACTTGTGGCGCGTAGTGATCTCAGTTGTAAATGCCAAGCGTTGTAGGCGGTTGTCGACGTGTGCCAAATGCGCTAATACCACTGACACTGCGATTTGCTCAGTACTCACATCCTTCCAGCGGTTCATCAAAGATGACATCAATCGGCTGGCGTATGCTCCATATGTTTCGCTCTCGCCAGGTTTGTCGGCGTTCATGTTGATAAGCATGGCGGGAATAGTCTCGACAGCTACGAACCTTGCAGTAAACAACTCCTTAAACTGAAGCCACGTCATGCCGGGGTAAGTCACGTGCGAAAGCCATGTTGAAGCGGCTCCTTTTAGGGCTTTACTGATGGCGACGATAAGCTGGCTTCCCTCCAGCGGATGATCAGCGAGACACAAGTCGGCGGTGGCGCACCAAGACTGCGCGTTCGCATCTCGCTTGTCAGGGTCGAATTCCGGTAACACTACGTGCTTGCTGGCATGCGGCGTCTTCAGGGCTGCTATCAGCGCTCGCATTTGCTCGTTCTGCATCTCAAACATTAAACGCCATTGGGAGTCGTTGACGTTATCACCACGTGGAGTCTCATTTGCTCGATTTGATCCCACTTCTGATGTCGGAACGTCAGAGGGATCGGCGCTGCCGTCAGACATTATGCGGGCGTGTAGATGGGTAATCGAGCAAAGAGAAACACCGCTAGTACTCAAAGTAAGTTTTTATTCGTGAACTAAACCCGAAGCTCCGTCCTAGCGCACGTCGGTAGTAGGGGTAGCGGGGATAGTAGGGGTAGTAGGGATCGCCGGAACACCCCTTACCACCGCGTCGTGCACTGCGCTTCGTTTGAGTGTCCGTACTATTGACCGTCTCCGACATGTATGTCATGTCACTCATTTGTACCAACTTCGACGGCAATTGGATGATGTCTCGATAACTGAAATACAATAAAACTTTGTAAAGTAAAAGATAACTACTTTTTATCTATACTAATATTTAATTAAAGAGGGAAGATTTGTAGTTTTAAACGACTTCAAAAAAGGAGAAGGTTGTTCGACTGTATGTATGTTTTTTTTAATGTATGTTCACCGATTTCTCCGCCATTTATGGACCGATTTCAAAAATTATTTCACCATTAAAATGCTGATTTATCCCTGAGTAACATAGGCTAGGTACTACATCATTTTTCCAAATTCCCACGGGAACGAAGTCGCGCGCGGAAAGCTATCATGAAAATAGTTTGATAAGGTACATCATTATACTCAGCCCACATCAACCCACTGCTGGGTATGGGCTTCTTCTCTGTAGCGATAATCGTCACGGTTCTGTGCTAACCTCATCGATAGAGGTCCCGTCATTTTAACGATATCTTCTGACCATCGGGCTGGTTGGTCTGCTCATTGGCCTTGTTGCTCCCATTGGCCACCATTCGAGACTGCCTTGGCCCACTGTCTGTCGTTCCTCGTATATATAAGATACATACTTGAGGTATTTACAAATGTTTGATCTTGAATTTGTAACTTCGCATTTTCGTGGTTTTGTGTGGATGAAGTTAGAGTGTAGACGTCATTTTCTATCAATTACCCTGCAAACAGATTTATTAATGAAAATTATGCAAAATACTTTTGATGTTGTAAATATAATAGACTAGCTTTTACCCGCGGCTACGCTCTCGCGCAAAGAACTATTTTAGTCACCCATTTCATTATTGACACCTTGATTTTCGAAAAATCCGGAAACACTCGTCCCTTTATTTGCCTTAAGGTTAATCTTGACGAAGTTTCGAGTTAAAATGTCCAAAAAAATTGTTTTCTCCATACAAACTCTGAACCCCCATTTCACCACCCCAGGGGTTGAATTTCGAAAAATCCTTTCTTAGTACTTACAACCTTTACAAAAGACACCTTTCTGCTTAATTTTAGTTTTCTAGGTCTGAGGGTTTGGGCTGGGTGTTGATGAGTCAGTGAATCAGGACGTCCAATTTTATATATAAGAAATTGTATATATAAGAAGAGCTTGATATTTAAACGATATTGAGTGGCTTGTGCCTGAAGTTGTGGTTTCAAAACCCTGCGCACGTTTGCCATTCTTTACAAAATAGTTTTTTTGCAAAATTTTTTTTTTTGCTTTCTGTTGTATGTATAACATAGATGTATTATCGTACTACTAATGTAAAAAAACCTGTTATTTACGGGACTATAACATAACCATTTAAATATCATATTTACAAATAAAATACTTACTTCTACGCGGACTGACGTTGTCAAATTTTGACACTTTTGATAAACATAGAGTAATTATAGTAAAAAGATAAAATGAACAATAGACACCTCTTTCATAGAAAAATAAAAAAAGTTTTATGTGTTTTAGAGTTCTGTACTCAAAGGGATCCATTTGATTTGGCAGTAAAACACGAAAAAGAAAATAATAATAGTCAATTTTTATTATTTATTACGTAATCTCTACAATCCAATTACAGTAGTAGGAGGAAGAAGAAGACCCAGGTTTTGTTATTGAAGTTTTGTAGAATGACGTGTTCTTTTAAAGATGAGAGACCTGAGAGGAGCAAGTTATTAACTTATTACTGATCTTGGAAAAATGTTATTGAACAAGAAATGTCTTAGCCTTGTTTTCTAGAGCCCGGCCTTTCCCGAAACACGGCAATAGGCCCGGTAGTACCACATTGGTACCGAGGCAAAGGTCGCAGTCTTATGTGGAACGCTACATGCGCCTGCACCATTACACAACACAAGCAAATAGTGCTATGCTATTTGTCTTTATTTTGTATTATTTTGACTAATGAATGGGTTAGTGAAATTAATGGACAGAAAAACATAAATTTACTACGTTTCGGATGGCTAGATAACTCATTTTGGCTCTGAGTTTCAGTAAAATTTTATTGAAACATATATATACACTGAAGCCTAAATCCCTGACGGAGTAAGCAGAACATCATAATGGTTGTAAAACAATTACATACCTAACCTACATTTTGACGGTCATAATATAAGATAGAACATGAATATTGTTTTAAATAGGTTGTCAGTTTTTCAGCAACAGCTAAACCCACTAACTGGCTTTTAAAGTATCCCAGAAAAGAGTTGGCAGCTGGCACAGTATAAGTTTCTCGTAATTATAGTCTAGCATTTAAGTAATTATTGCCATCAATATTTAATTATTGACCTCAGGTACACAGAGCAATATCCTCTTTTAACGTTTTAGTATTTAACGAATTACTTATAACATATCTAGGTATGTACTGAACCTAATTCAAATGTGAAGATTTTTTTATCTAAAAGTTTAAAAGATGGGATCATGAAAAGAAGATGATAATATTGGTTAAAAAAGCTTGTTTTCAGGTCAGTGTATTAGTTGCTACGTGCTGTCTCACTTTAATTCACTTTAGTTACAACCCCATCTCTCTTTAACTTATTTTTACTGTACATGTCATTTAGTTGATCACCGTGTAGAATGAATGTATTGAAAATCGCAAACTTCAGACAGGAAGTACTAAATGAACGAGAAAGCGAGAGGAATATACAAGAGACAAATATATTAAATTAGTTACAGACACGAAAGAATTTGGTAGTTTGGCAATTTATCAGCCAATGAAAACCTGTCATACCTATATCATTCAGTGGTAAAATATCATTCATTTTCAAAATCCACTTTTGCTATTGCATTCAGTATCACTATTGCATTGAATTATCGCAATCACTATCATTATCTCTATCGCAGTTAGGGAATAAGCTTCCTGTTCCCGACCCGTATCCTTCACATTTCAGGGCTTCCTTTTCTGCCTGTGTGTGGACAAGGTACAACGTCTAGGGTTTGGTTCCATTGATCTGCGCGCCCGTAAACCTTTCATGTCTCAGGGCGTGTGCACTAAGTTTTGACGAGTAGATGCCGCTGTAGACTTCTCTAAGCGCAAATGCTAAGTCGAGTGGGTTTCTATGGGTGCACAGGAGCTCTTGCGTGATGTTACTCATTAAGTCAGGACAGGTGTATTTCAGAGGAAAGAGATTGTTGCGGTCAATATATGGTAGCTGGTTTATATCACCGATGAGAAACAACTCGCTTGCTTTCGTGATAACTGCCGCCATTATGACAGCTCCAAAGTGGCTCATGAGTGCTTCATCTACCATGAGTCTCTTGCATCTCTTCCTGTTCGGCTCTTTGAGGCCATTTACAAGAACTGAAGCAAGGGTGCGCACCTTGGTTTCCACGTCAGCTCCTATACGACTCGCAAGTTTGTCCCTCAGGTCTTTCGCTGCTTCAAAAAAAAAGAGGGGTGTTATAAGTTTAACGAGTCTGTCTGTGTATCTTTCTGTGGTATAGTAGCTCCCAAACGAATGAAACGATTTTCGTTTAGTTTTTTTGTGTCATAGATAATTTTATCCCGAGTGTTTTTAGCTGTTTCATGAAAATCTGTTCAGCCGTTTAAAAGTTATAAGCAATCGAATGTCGAGGGTGATTCAAATTTTTTAATTTTAGTGTTATTCGCTATTGTCACCGTAAAGTTCCATCCATACACACACTCATCCCTCTTCCATTCGTTCCTGTCTGGGTAGGCAGAGTAAAACAAACTGTTAAATAGCAATACCAAAGTTCTGAACATACCCTTCGTCTCTGTCTAGAACATTAATAAAAAAGAGTACGTCCGTCTCTCTGGTTACTCGGTGTATGTAATACGAATATGGCGTTTGCTTATAAGATTTATTACTCCAATAAACTCACAGTTTAGTATTGTCGACAACTTGCTTTTAATTCACTGCGCATCCAGTCCTCTAATATTCAGACAAACAAACTCGTGCACGGAGAGCATATATTTTTTTATTATTCAGATTAGGGACAGATTGTCCGCTAGTTAATAGTTTTATCCATTATGAGTTCTTTGAGTTCAAGTTGTTCAGTTGAATTGCAGATTCACACCTTATGCCAATATTTTAAAAATATAGAAGTACTAGCTTTCCGCCCGCGGCTCCGCCCGCGTCCTAATTTTAAAAAAAATAAAAAGTATCCTATAAACCTCACGGAGCCCGAGACCTTTCCAACGAATGCAAAACCGTGGAAATCGGTTCGTGCGTTCTGGAGTTATAGCGTCAGGAAGGAAAACCCGACTTATTTTTATATAGTAGAAGATAAAAAACCGCATCTAAATATGTTCAACCGTTTAAGAGCTACGGTGCCACAGACAGACACACAGATAGACATAGCGGTAAAATTAACACCCCTCTTTACGTCGTGGGTTAAAAATAGACTAAATCGGCTTTAGAATTAACAGACTTTTTAATATTGGTCCCTAGCCTTGTGTTTGGATTAAACACAAGGTTTTTAATTAAAAAATTTCAAGCGAACAAAATGCACGGGATTTTTGGAACCACGGAGATGTAATCTTAAAGGAGATATGGCAAGGCGACGTGGCTGCAGCGATGTGGGTGAAGACGGAGAAGCGTCTTTTCAAAAGGGTTTTTTTAATATAGTCTAAATATTTTTCCGAAAATTGTGA
The DNA here is from genome assembly GCA_949987775.1 of Aproaerema taeniolella. NCBI lineage: Eukaryota > Metazoa > Arthropoda > Insecta > Lepidoptera > Gelechiidae > Aproaerema > Aproaerema taeniolella. The sequence continues at coordinate 3,363,601 of OX465268.1, read as the reverse complement.
AAAACTCTATATGGGTAAAAATTAGCGCCGTTTTGATGCGGAAGTCACTTTTGATGGTCAAGTTTCATAATGAAATAGGACGTATTGAAAGTGGAAATAACGAAATACACCTGCGAAATATAAGGTATGATTTATATGCATTTTTTTTTTAAAGTGTTATAAGTTTATTGTAATAACTTAAAAAATATTTTAGAGCATTTGGACCTAGGTGCCTAGAAAACAATGGCTTCTATTATAAATAACTTATTACTTTAAGTGACAGACTTAGTGGTTACTCTAGCCATTCACACTGAAACTAGTGTTTAAGATTCTCGCAGTTATTTTCACTAGTTTTAAACATAATAAAACGGGTTCTTACCACAATTTCTGTTTTAAATGAGTATTCGATACTTCGGTGCTGTTTTAAGCACCATGATCGGTTATCACGGACGAACATCTGCCGCCTCTCCCTTTAGTTTATATCTTAGTGTTTGGACCGCATAATGTCTGGTTTTTAATAAGTTTTTCATCGGGATCGGGAATATGGACGCTTTTGTCTGACTTTCAACTAAAATATTAATGGACTCATATGCATTGTTTAAAGTTTAATGTAGTTATATTATTTGTTTGAAAAGCTTAAATGGGCATAAGAAGCGGTGATATCCCAGTTGGTAATGAGCCAGACTTGTAATCCGAAGGTCGCGGGTTCAAATCCTGGTGCGGGCCTGTACCACTAAATTCGTCTTTTCGGATTTATGTACGGATTTCTAATTATCACTTGCTCAACGGTGAAGGAAAACATCGTGATGAAACCCGCCCGTCTAAGAAAATTCATTTTCGAAAGACGAGCGGTCCACCAACCCGCATTGGGCCAGCGTGGTGGGCTATGGCCTAAATCCCGTCATACAGGGTACAGATTTTAGATTAGTTAGCAAGACTTTAGTTAGGGGGTGATTCTCTTCATAAAACTAAAAAACTAAACAACTGTCTGGGGAATGTTATTTATTTATTTTTGAATTTTTTGACATTGTTATAGTATGAAGCATACTTATAGATTTACATTTATTTTAAATATTGACATTATGTTATCTGTTCTCAAATATTGTTTTTTCCTTTTTTCTCTTTCTTTGATTAACTATACATATAAATTATTGTTATTATTATTTTTTATGACGATCATAATATGGAGTGACACTACATGTAATTACATATTGTAAATGTTATCTATATCATGAAATAAATGAAACTAAACTAAACTAAACTAAACTATACCCATATGATTTTTTTCTACAATAGGGAATCGCTTTAACACTGAAGTTTTATCAGTAGACGAATTTATTTTTCTTCAACGTACGTTCCTTGGGAAAAATTGTTCAGCTTGCAGCAGGCCGAGTACGATAGTGACAGAGCCGCGACAACACCGCGGTCCTTTGTCAAAATGTCAACATTGACAACGCTATAGGGCGAGCAAGCCTTTGCGCGGGACCCTCGCGCAATCAAAGTGAAGTTTCAGCGTGAGCCGAGCGCGAGTTTGTCGTTATCGTGCTAGAGCTGCTGCTCCTTCACATTTCCAAGATTTTTTTGAAACCTCCTATGCAGCTGTCATGAGCGTAATTAGATTAATTAAGATCAAAATTAAGATTTAAAAATAAATATTAATTTTCTAATTTATAAAATCATGATATCTTGTTTCTAATGTACTCAAGTGTCATTGACCCCATTTACTCATCGGAGCAGACTTTCTTACAGTTTTGCAAAGCTGTAAATGATACAAAGTTGGTAAGTATTAGAATAGAATAAAAAAATCTTTATTTTATAGGACATTCAGGATGTCACTTAAAACAAGTCAAGATTACAATGAAATACATACAAACATACATTAAATGATTCAAACACATACATACGCATTCGTTCTTTTGATCCTACTGACTCTACGCCTATTCGAAAAGGTGCAGTCTTCCTCAGAGAAGAACAGGCAAGAAACTCTGAGGTTGCTCTTTTAAATCGCATTACAAATTTTCTTATTTACTAATTTTAACTAAATCTGAAATAACTCTAGAGCTGAGCAGTTCATTCCCATGGCTGCCTGTCTGATAGATAATCAGAAATTTTGTAATAGCCCTCGATATCCCCTTAATCTCATAAAAAGATCTAGATACATGTAGGTAATGTCTGTCCTGTGTCTCGTAGCGTGACACATGTCGCGTCGCGGGTCGTGATCAGTGCAAGAGTCGTGAGACTTTCACGCATTAGTCACGCAGTATGCTTGAGGTTGCCATCATTTACCGACATGTTGGGATAAATACATGTTTATTTATTTTATTTTGAGTCCGAAGTTTTGTTTAATTAAAAATCTAGAGAAATTTCGTCAATTAAATAACCCGCCCTAAATCTGACCCGGCCCAAACGTCCCCATCAAGCTGGCTGCATTGCCGCGCTGGACGGCAATGGACAGACGCTGGACCAGCTAGGAGCCAGAGCGGGAGTCACTACCACGAGCTGACAGTCTCCGGCCAATCTACCAATCCAACTCCCTACCCTCACTACATCAGGGTCCCGGCGCCGTTTCAAATGTCGCAGTCGAACAAAGAAGTCGATTGAATTTTATAGGTACAGACAAAATAAAACATTTTTTAACCCTAAAACGGGTCTAAATTCGCGTAATCTAAATTCAAATCGCCAAAGTTTAAAGTGTTATAAAACATTTTTATTATTGAATATTTTATGGATACCCATCCCGCCAAACGTGGATGACAAAATCGTTACTGTTGACGATGTAATGATCTGGTCAAATTAAGTCGTCCACTTCAAGAAATGCGACCATTTCATGAAATTCTCGAGAATACGATATAGCCACGACAACATGTATGGTCGTTAGAGTCGATGGGCTGTTTAGTGGCTTAAAAACTTTGTCACCAGAATTATTTGAGTATTCTACATTATTGACGATACATACACGCGTAAAAGAAGCACACTGTGTAAAACTATTGTACCATTAATACCTAGAGCAATGGTTACCCTATCCTTAGGGAGAGCACTTTAGCAGATTGCACCGCGACCCTCCAAGTGTAATACTGGAAGAGCTCATCGAAAATATGGTCATTTCTTCTGAAGCGGATTACGTAAATCTTGTCACGTTTAGACGTTAGGTATTTCTACCTGTGAAAATATAGCCTCCATAAAAATAACGTTTTGAAATTTTTTAAGGGGGTTCTTCATAAATTTCATACGATTTTTTCAAATGAATTCAATCAGCTGATTGCTTAAGTTGTATCGTGAGAATAAATTTTATTATTATTATTTAACAATTTATTACTTAACAATTTATTGCACACATGAAAATTTAACAGATTAGTAGAAGAAAACATAGACGACACAATAGGTATAGCTTATTTCTATTTAGAAATTTCTTCCAGCAAACCCAAGGATAGGAAATGTGAAACATAAACTAGCAGATAGTCGTGCGCGTAATACGAAAACCAATAAAAAAAAAATATACTAAGCAAAAATATATACATATATAAACACATATATAAATACATATACAATACTTAAACCTAACAGTCATTACAGGAAGAAAGATAATACTCCCTAACTCTTCTCTTAAACACAGCCAGCGATGGGCTGTCTCGGACAATGTGAGGGAGAGAGTTCCACAGTCTTGCCGCGTGCACCGTGAAGGAGTAAGAAAAGAAATCCGAGTGGTGCGAAGGGATAGATAGAAGGGTCCTAACATTTGAGCGACACGGTTTATCCTGACAACGTGAAAACTGAAAACGCTTACGTAGATAACTAGGAGCAAGTGGATTATAAATAATGTTAAAGAGACAGGACAGTATGTGAGCGTTCCTCCGAAGACGGATGGGGAGCCACTTGAGCTGCTTTCGAAATTCAGAAACACGGTCATACTTCCGTAAGCCGAATATAATTTTTATTTTAATAAATTCGTCTTTTCAGATTTATGTATGGATTTCTAATTATCACTTGCTCAATCGTGATGAAACCCGCCTGTCTAAGAAAATTCGTTTTCAAAAGACGAGCGGTCCACCAACCCTCATTGGGCCAGCGTGGTGGACTATGGCCTAAATCCCCTTCGTGTTTCAAAGGGATGCCCGTGCCCCTCGGTGGGGACGTATATGGGCTGGTACAAAAAAAGATTAAAAAAAAATGAAATCCATGCCACATCCAGCAGAACTCTACTTCCAAATTTCCCAAGGTGTATTTACGACAGGTGTTCCAAGAACTGTAAGTAGGTGCTGAAAAATTCACAACAGAAAGTGCCTTCTGAAATTTTAAAACCAGATAAAAAGATGAGATCCTCGTGTCTGACAATGTTACACGTTTTTGTTTAGGAATTTGTAATTTTATCGGATTTTTAAGTGACAAAGGAATTTTAGAGAATCCAAGATGGCGGATAAAATTTTTAAGACTCATTTTTCGCTTGTTTTTAATGCCCGTCGAAAAAAGAAGAGTGTTTGACGTGTGTATCTGTGTTTCGTAGTGTAATTTTGACGCAGTCTTATTTTTGTTTGAAAGCTGACTTGATCGAGATAGTTCGTAGTTATTATTGATCAAAATTGGTTCAGCCGTTTAAAAGTTATAAGCGATGAATGTCGTAGCTGATTTTTTTTTTAATTTTATAGTTATTACAATACTTACTAAACTATAAATTGAGGCCGCTTGAAGAGAGTCCTTCCGGCTTTTAGTGCCTCAAATTAATGAGTCTTAATTTTAGCTATTATAAAGTCAAGTGTTTCTAGAACTGCATGATGTTCTGCCTACCTCGAAATGGATTAGAAGCGCAAATGTATAGAGAGATGTACAAAAAAACAGTGCTATCAATTTTTTCAGGCTCTATTTGAATTGATAACGCCGATAATGGATCCATTATGGGGTTGGACACCTGTTCCTCGTAAAGGCTTTTAAACCTTCATTGCCTACTGAAAAAACGACACTGAATTTTATTTTATAAGCGCCTTAACTTACCTTTTATAACCTTTTTATAAACGAAACTGTAAGTTGATTTTTCATAAAATTTTCATCACTTTTTAAATCTGGATATATTTTATTGAGTTTTTTTTTTTTGTTACAGTAACTTCGTGTTGGAAGTTTTCCGAGATGTTATGACTAGTGTACATAAATATAAAGCCTATGTTGGATGAGTTTAACACCCAGTTGTAGATACTACTTTGAACTAAACCTTTTTAATACCAAAAACTCTAAGTTGGTTTTTCAAAATTTTTTCATCACTTTTTAAAATTGTTTTTTTTAATGTACTTTGTGTTACTTTATACACCATTAAAAATAAACAAATAGACAATTTTTGGTGACAACCAGTTGTAGAAATTCTTTGATACATTATTCTCACTTTCTGTGTTGTTGGTTTCTTATGATTTTCATATCATCACTACTCGACGTTACTTAAGCTCACTTATTGAAGCGTTTAGTAGATTAGTTTATCTATATAGACGAAGTTATATTATAGTCGCAGTGACACGGGGGTCTGCGTACAAGCTTGACCCCAACCCTTCGAACTCTTTAAATAATATAATAATAGGTTGAAGGTAGCAAAACAAGCGCTCTAAAAACTGTATTTTTTAATATTTCAAAATGTTTACCTGGACCGTCGGACCATCCCCTGATATAAAGTGCCATTTGGTGCCACCAATCTCACTGATTACTTAGTTCCATTCATAGACTTAGGATTACACTGGCTTATAGACAACCAACGTGTGTGAGAGAGATGAAAAACATGGAAACGAAAAGCAAATCTAATTAAACAATCAGGGGGCACAAAGTAGCACGCAACTTCCGAGCTCCTAGGATTTTGTGTACATTTCTATGTAGTTATTTTTACAAGCTTTTTATTAACTTGAACTGAATGTGGTTTAAACCTATATGGGTTTATTCGGGTCAAATCTCCACCACGGTTAGCCAAGTTCACCACATGCTTGACTATACCTACACGATAAGAAGAAGAAGAATGCTCAAAATGTTTCATAAGTTATTTTAATTTGCGTTACTATAATATGGGCATGAAAAAAGTTTGCTGAGAAAAACACTAAAAACATTTTAATAAAAAATTGTTTATATACAAGTTTTTTGACAGATAACTTATTAGTGAAAAACCGGTGATAGCCCAGTTGTCGAATAGCCAGACTTCTAACCGGAAGGTTGCAGGTTCAAATCCTGGTACGGGTCAGTAAGTTCGTCTTTTCGGATCTATACGTGGATTTTTGTATAATTAACACTTGATCAGCGAAAGCATCTTGGTAAAACCCGCACTACTAAGAAATTTCGTTTTCAATTTTGCGCGCGGTCCGCCAACCCGCATTGGGCCAGCGTTGTGGACTATGTTTCTATCTATCGTGTTTCGAAGGGAGGCCTGTGCCCCTCAGTGAGGATGTATATGGGCTGATTTAAAATAAAATTAATTAGCAAATCCAATTGTTTTGTACCTAACTAGTATTGTATGTAGGTGGGTGTAAATTAAAGTACCTAATGGTCGCAAGACAAGTCAAAATTGGTATTTTCGATATTAAAGTTTATCTATAAACCGGTGTAATCCTAATTCTATGGTTCCATTGAAAAAACAGCTTTTGTTTTACGAGTTCCACTCACTTGTCAGCTCATTTTTTACGTCCGGGATTTATTTGAATGAAGAACAATAACTTTTTCTTTTGAAAGAAAACTTGGCGAGAATCACAGATGAATGTTTTTAAGGTTGCGTTTTGTTAAGACAAAATTTTTTTCAAATGCCATTCAGATTGTTGGCCGAAAAAATTAAAAAAACTGTTTCACCCCCGCAATGCATCGCTTGCGACTGTTAAACGACTTAACCAATTTTACATACTCTCACACGCTCACACTCATAATCCCTAAAGGGATAGGCAGAGCCGTGCCACGGGTAGATGCCACGTTTGACACAAATTGTGAGGGTTATCAGATGGAACAAATTGCATAATGGTGAGAGGTGATCAGCCTTTCACCCATTGTACAGCAAAACTCTCGCATCCTTCTTAGAGACTTTTACTGTATACCTGGTAAGAGCAGGTAGCTGGCACATTCTAAGTTTTTCTTTCACTCCCAGTCCAGCATGGAAGTATTTTGGTACAATACCGCATCGAAATCAGTCCATTCGTTTAAAAGCTACGAGTAGAATGCCACCGATAGACACATAAATACACACGTAAAACTTATAAAAATAAATGTTACTATTTATGACTTAGGATGTAAAATAATCAATTTTTTGAAATGAAAACGTCTTTAGCGGCGCGGCGTTGTGCACTTTGAAGTATGGGTAAAAAATGTTGAACTCGCGTCTCGTAAGGACACGTGACCCTGATCGAAAATCCGTAAGGCGGAGGGGTGTTTAATAAATATAGGAAATTAAAACTGCAAAAGTCAAGATGTCATCCGGTGTCAGCATGGAAAAAATAAATTAAATATTAATGCACAACGTTAATGTTCAAATTATCACTTCTGCCGGCACTCCCGGAGTGCAACCCGTTGTTTTTTTAAGTGCTTTTATATGACCATTTAAAACAACAACAATCATTCGAAACAACGGTCTGCATTCAGGGTTTCAGTTTTTGCTAAGCTATCCCTGACATCATGTCTGTATACTAAATCGAGGTTCAAAAAATTCGCCCCTAAATTCCAAAAAATCTAAACGTATATACAACATAGGCAAAAGATTATTTTACAAATGAATTGGGAGGGAGTTTAGCGGGTGTACATAATATTTGGAGCAATTTTCAGCTCCGGTGAACTGCGTAATGTTATTTATCTCCCCAAATGACAGGATGCGATATAAATAAGTAAATTATTCCTCTTGCAGCACGCGAAATAGAAATCTGTGCTATAAATTATAATCTTCTTACTATCGTGTAGAGGAGAACTGTACCTTTGCGAATAGGAGTAGAGTCAGTAGGGTCAATAGAGCGAATGCGTATGTATGTATTTAAATCCTTTAATGTATGTTTGTTTGTATTTCATGTAACTTTGACTTGTTTTAAGTGGCATCCTGAATGTCCTATAAAATAAAGATTTTTTCTATTCTATTCTGTGGCAAACTTGGCTAACCCTAGTGTCAGAGTTTTCAAACCGCACAATGGTCTCTGACTTGGTTTTAACGATTGTAGTCAATCGACAACAGCCGGGACCGACAGCTTGTTGGGTCTGCCCCGGTTCTGCAGTGCCTCGGGCATGTTTGCGCTCGCGCAGTATCGTTATTACGACGATTTCTACGCGATCATGCGAAAGAAAGCTGCATCGTTGGTCAGCAGACTGCGGGCCAGCACCAACAGCATTCTGAGGACGGCCGTGGGGAGGCACGACTCGCCTCTCTGGTGTCATCTGGCGCAGGTGCTCATTAAACCTAACTCGGGGTAATGAGCACTTGCCTAGTTAATAGTATATTAGGATTAAGATTAGACTAAGTACTAACATAGTTCTAAGTTGTTTTTACTGACAAATGGGCCCCATATGCCCGAGTTGTAAATAAATAAAAAAAAAGTTAACGTGCCATCCGAAATACGGAAATGCTCGTGATAAATTGCTACTTTAGTCACCCATCAGGTTCCCTGCCTCTGTGTATGTTGCTTAACTTCACTGATCGGTTGAGATCAGCGATCGCCACTGGGCAACGAGCGCTACAGTTAAAAAGCAGACTGACAGATACATAGAATAAGTATTTAAGTCAGGGTTTCCCAAACTATGGGTCGCGGCCCACTGGTGGGTCGCGAGCGAATACTGAGTGGGTCCTGCTAGTAGAACGACCATACCGACGCGGAAAAAAATTGGACTTATCAATCTTACTGCGATAACTACCTGCGATGCTTGAAAATAACTCTAGTTGAAGTTGATATCAAAGCTGTAATGGCGAAACATAGGAAACAATTTCATCCTTCTCATAGAAATAACTTTTTTGATTTAGTTATTTAATGAAGTATTAAAAAATTGTATTGAAACTATGTTTGTTATTTGAAAAGTCCTTTATTTCCTACTGGTAACGGTAAAATTTCCTTGTGGTGGGTCCCGAGTTTGTAAACTTGTTTAAATGGGTCGTAGCCCAGACAACTTTGGGAACCACTGATTTAAGTATTTATAAGTGCAGAATAGTAGCAATTTCTAAGGGGTGTGAACTCACATAACATCTTAGTGCTTCAAAATCGTTACCCTCATCTGCTAGTGATGCACCCTGCTGATCAACGGACGAGGTTTTTTTTTAATTATAAGATGGGTTAACTCTTGACCTCAATCTTGACCAAAAAGTCAAAGATGAGGTCGACGATGGAGCGAGTTAACCCAGAAAATGCCTTTAAAGGCACTGGTACTCTCACGCAACGACGGAACACAGCAAGCTGTTTGGCGTCGGACTTCGGTAGGAGGGTGGCGAACCAGACGGCCCTTACAGAGCCTACCACACCGTGAGACCATAGGACGACACCTCAGATTCAGAAAAAAATTTAGTGTCGTTGCCTGGGATGGATTACTAGGAGGCAGGTCTCATTTGTTCTGGCGTACTATCCTTAAATGGTTTTTCTTCGTCATTCCTTATTTTAATTTCGATTAAAATAGTTTGTGTGTGCACCCCGTTAGAGATTATAGGCGTGAGTGTATGTATCTAATCTAAATATATAAAAGGAGAAACTGACTGACTGACTGACTGACATATCAACGCACAGCCTAAACGGCTAAACTTAGGCACTTGAAATTTGGAAGGGACGTAGCTTAGGTACCGTAGAGGTGCACTAAGAAAGGAATTCCCGGAATTCTCACGGGAACGGGAATTAGCGGGAAAATCCATTTGTATGAAAAATCTAAACCGCTTAAGTTAGACGCTTGAAATTTGTCATGCAGGTACCTTAGTAAACTTAAAGCTTAGTTGCAACAGGATATTGCAAAATTCTCACGGGAACGGGAGTTGGCGGGAAAAAACTTTTGTATGTAAAAATCTAAATCTTAAACTAAAGCAATATTTAATAAACTAAATGAAGGTCCATTAATGGACCGTCAATAAAGTGTAATCTGTTCAAAAGAAAAAAATTACACGCAAACGAAGTTGCGGGCATCAGCTAGTGTATGTATAAAATACTTAGACATTTGAAAAATCACGTGAATCAGACATTGGATTTTTTTTTCAAAACCAACAACCAAGAAACAAAAACAGTCTCAGAATGAAGTTATTAAATTAAATCATTTTATTTCTATAAAAAAATTACTTACTAAAAATGGATATGGTTTTTTTTATTTTTATTTTTTTATTATAAGATGAGTTAACTCTTGACCTCAATCTGGACCAAGATCATAGATGAGGTCGACGATGGAGCGAGTTCACCCAGAAAATGCCTTGAATCCAAAGAGCATTATGACGCGAATTATGAAAGTAAAGGAAGCGAAAGCGGTGTGTTTGGATTGTACCTACTTAGTGGCAATCTGTGGTGTCTGCCTACCTGACAAAGACGTGATCTTATACTTAACGGCTTATCCTACAAGAGTGTAAAAGTTAAATCAGGTGGACTTAACTCTTCGCTATACAAGCAAGGCCAGAAGTAGTCCATTAAAAGTTTTCTCTTCAACGCAGCGAGCGCTGGCCAAGCTCAGAAGTTTGTAGTGTTTCGCAGTTTTATGTAAAGAGGAAATGAGGTGACAAGACTTGAATCGTGGTGCATTTTTTGTTGGAATTTTGCATTGTTTAAAGTTCAATGGGAACCAAATACGTAGTGCTCATAACCCAAAGTCAAAGTCAATAATTTTCCACGTTAAAAAAACGTATAAGTCACCAACTTCAATCCCAACAACCAACAGTCCACACAAAGTAGATAACTAGTAATTTTTGCAGACTACAATGCCTATTAGCAGATAATCACAAACGAAAATGGCACTCATTTATTTAGATGATGTTCTGGTTTTTAGTATTTTTTTGGTTGTGTTGATTTTATGAAAAAGCGCTTAATCATTTTTGATAAAATTTATATGGAACCACCTCAGTCATAATCGGCGGAGAAATCAGTGAACATATGTTAAAAAAATAAAAATAAAATACATACAGTCGAACATAAAACCTCCTCCTTTTTGGAAGTCGGTTAAAAATAGCTTAATTTTATAGAATTTTCAGAATGTTACTTAAAACAAATCAAAGTAGTGAATTACATTAGTATTTTTAACTTTGCGACTATTTGCAAAGGTGCAGTCTTCCTCAGAGAAGTATAGGCAAGAAACTCCGAGGGCTGCTTTTTTTAACTCAATCATATAAACTTCCTCATTTATAATTTTAATTGACTTAATATCTGAATAATTCTGGAGCTGAACAATTTATTCTCATGGTTGTTTGTCTAACAGATAAACAAAAATTTTAAAATAGCCCTTTTTACAAAGTTTTTGTTTGATTGTTGTCTTAAATGTTTCTAAAGGTAAGTTTTAAATTCACATGGGAATTTTATTCGATTGCCTATAACTTTTTTTTTATTATAAGATGGGTTAACTCTTGACCTCAATCTTGACCATAAGGTCAAAGATGAGGTCGACGATTGAGCGAGTTAACCCAGAAAATGCCTATAAAGGCACTGGTACTCCCACGCACCGACGGAACACAGCAAGCTGTTTGGCGTCGGACTTCGGTAGGAGGGTGGTCACGAACCAGACAGCCCTTTACAGAGCCTACCACACCGCATGAGACCATATGACGACACCTCAGATTCAGAAAAAAAATAATGTGTCGTTGCCTTGCATGGATTACTAGGAGGCAGGACTCATTTGTGTTTCCTTAGTCGCCTCTTACGACACCCACGGAAAAAGATGGGGTGGCGTTATTCTCAACCGATCACCACACGGGTACCTCTAACGGATGAACCGATTTTGTTCAAATTCAGCTAAAAACCATCTTGATCACGATCTTTCAAACAAAAAAATCTATATTAGTTTAATATATTAGTTTAGGAGCTACGATGTTACAGACAGACACACAGATAAACTCTTCAAACTTATAACACTCCTCATTTTTGTTGGGGTTAAAAATAATAGAGATACCTAGTATGTATGTATGTAAATTCTTTATTGCAAACTCTTATACACTAATACAAAAGATACGTAGATGTGCAAAGGCGGACTTATCCCTGAAGGGAGTCTTAGAGATGGCAAGAGAGAAACAGATGTGGTGCGGGTACCTTCCCAAAAGATCCCTTTTTCACCGGCCGGCCGGTTTGGTCGAGTGGTAGTGACGCTGCCTCTCGATCGGCGGGTCCTGGGTTCGATTCCCAGTCGGGGCAAATATTTGTGTAAAAAGCAGATGTTTGTTCTCGGGTCATGGGTGTTTATGTCCGTCTTTGTGTGTTCCAAGGGACCCACGACACAAGGGAAAACCTTAATGTGGGCCTTTTTCTTTAGATTCTTTTTCTGAAAACCGTATCGGAATTTACCCACGTTTTATGGCCACAAAATACAGTAAATACCGGCTCCGTCACCCATATGCACGTTAACCCTCGAATGCCCGCCGAAGCCTCATGGGCAGACAGTTGGAAACATCGGCCCGACAGGCTACAAGCCAGAAGGAATTGTGGCGACGGCACGGAAACGCATTTCGAAAAGATTATTGTGTTATAGAATTAGATGATTTCCTTGTTTATAGCATTCCCCTATGAATTCTGGAAAATTAAATATGTAGCATTTGTTACTCAGGGATAATGTAGCATCCTAATGGTGAAAAATTTTTTGAAATCGGTCCAGTTGGTTTTAAGTTTATTCGTTACATACAATAATTTTCCACGTTAAAAACGTATGAGTCACCGACTTCAATCCCAACAACAGTTCGTACAAAGTAGATATCTAGTATTTTTGGACTACAATGCCTATTAGCCGATAACTACAAACAAAAATGTCATTCATTTATTTAGATGATGTTCTAATTTGTAGTATTTTTGTTTTTGTTGATTTTTTTTAAAGCGCTGAATCATTTTCGATAAAATGTATATGGGACCTCTTCAGGAGTATACTCTTTAGAAGAAATAAAGAATTTTGAAAATCGGACAACAGTTGGCGGACTTAACGCGTAACAAATATACAAAAAAAAACATACAGACGAATTGAGAACCTCTTCCTTTCTTGAAGTCGGTTGAAAATACACATCTTTCCTCTTAGTGTAAATGTAGATTATTTTGTATTATTTAAAGTACAGAATAATGGTCTTTTCTTCCTTTCTCCACCTTTAGGAGAAGGAAACCATAGGGACTCGGACATAATTCAGGACTTTAATTTTTCGTCAATTTTTAATGTTTAACTGCCGTACTCAGAGACGTCAATTAAAGTTAAGAAGTTATTAAATGTCATGCTATCCTTGTTTATATCAACAAGAGTGAAAGAGACAACATCAGAGTTTAACAGTACTTAATTTTAATTGACGTCTCTGAGTACGGCCGTTAAAACGTTAAGTTGCTATGATCCATGCATAACTCTAAAATTAAAAAAAAATATCACCCTCAAAATTGGGTAGCTTATAACTTTTAAACTGCTGCACTAATTTTGATCAAAATAACTAAGAACCATCGCCATTACGTCAGCTTTAAAATAAAAAAAAACACATCGAAATCAGTAAATCGAAATCTTTAATGAATTAAATAATGAGTAAATCGAAATCTTAAATGAATTTTATCAAAATTTTAAATGAATTTTCATTTAAGAGCTACGATGCCACAGACAGACACACAGATACACACGTTAAACTCATAACAACCCTCTTTTTTGCCGGGGGTTAAAAATGAAATCGATCTATTAGCCTTTTTATTCAAAAGCACGGAGTCACGTCATCGTATACCGGAATGCGATATCTGCGCGAATCTCTGTATTTAACTACAGGTTTAAATAATTCAAGTTTCTACCTAGAAATAAGCGTTCCTATAGAATACGCGAATACGCTACCTAGAATAAGCGTTTCTACCTGGGACTAATATCCCAGGGCCGCCAGAACTCACATTAACCAAAAGTATGGGAAGGAGTAGTGCTAATATGTACTAATTACGTACTACAACGACCAGGCAGGAGCTACACGACAGTATCCCACATGCTGTAGTTGCCATATCGCGTCATACCGCCAGTTGCAAATATTATGCGGATGATGGTAACGATGCGATAGGCAGATTCATCAAAGAAGCAGAGGCGGCAGGCAGGGAAAAAGTGGTCAATTACAACCTCAAAATGGCGATCAAAAGTCGGGACACAGCCGTCATAGATGCCTTGAGGTCTGAATGCAACAGCGAAGAACCGTCACTCGCTTAAATATATATATATATATATATATTATATACATTATGTATTCATATATTTATTATACTTATTTATAAATTGTAAACCTCTATGGAAAGTATTGTATTATACTTTAAAATCAAGTATTAACAAGAAAACTTAATCTAGACAAAGGCACGGACATAAAGTCTGTGGATGCTTATAATAACACTTTAAAAAAAATATGTACTATTAACATATGAATACCAGCTAACCTGGGCCGACGGCCAATTTTCAGCTACCAGGTTCTGAAGGTACTTCCGAAAATTGCTCACTTGTCTTGAAGTCTGGTGCTAAACAAACTATTGTTATAATTCCCTGAACAACATATAAAAAAATCACGGCTCGGATTGTAGGTATAATCGCATAATTTACTTGCAAACTGTAAAGCGTCTGGCAGAAATTACAGTTGACGGGAGTTGGTGGTGTTGATCATACATTTTTTTATTTAATGAATTATATTCTTTAAGATATCAGAAGCGAGACTTCAAGACAAGTGAGTAATTTTTGGAAGTACCTTCAGAACCTGGTAGCTAAAAATTGACCGTCGGCCCAGGTTAGCTGGTATTCATACGTTACTAGTACGTACTAGCACTACTATTTCCCACACATTTGGTTTATGAGAAAATAAGTAAGATCTGGCGGCGGTCAAACTTATAACAAACACCCCTTTTTTGTTTTGAGGGTTAAAAAAGAGCCCAAGAAATTACCGCTACAAAAAATAAAGCAAGAATATTTTTCAATATCAAATCCCTGCATGATTGACAAAGACTAATCACGTTTTTACTTCCCCATTACTTATATTGAAACAAAACCCATGCACATCAATCATCAACCACATCACACGATACGATGAACAGAACTCTTCTGATATTGCTTCATCATTTTCATAAATTACTTTCGGTTTAGGATATTAACGTTTGCACGCTCATGATTCGCGTGTATGACGCTACAGACGCTACACAGTCAAAAGCTCGCATTAAGGTTTCCCTTGTGTCGTGGATCTCTTGGAACATTCACAAAGAGAGACACAAATACCCATGACCCGAGAAGAAAAATCCTTGCTGTGTTCCGTATGTGCGTAGGAGTACCAGTGCCTTAATCGGCATTTTCTGGGTTAACTCGCTCCATCGTCGACCTCATTTATGACCTTGGTCAAGATTGAGGTCAAGAGTTAAACCATCTCATTATAAAAAATATAAAAAATCTGCTTTTTACACAAATATTCCCAGTCAGGGCAATAACACCACCTTACTTCTTCCGAAGGGTGTTGTAAAAGTCAAACAAGTTACTAAAAGACATAACAATTTTTTTTTTTGAGAATTACACTGCAAACTATGATCACCAACTCATGATGGATGAGGACAGACGTGATTTTTTGCTCAGAGGTAGTTGAAAAACTGGCCAAGAGCGAGTCGGACTCGCGCACGACGGGTTGCGACCATTATCTATAAAAACGGCAAAAAAAACACGTTTTTTGTATGGGAGCTCCCTTAAATATTAATTTTATTCTGTTTTTTAGTATTTTTTGTTATGGCGGCAACAGAAATACATCATCTGTGATTTCAACTGTCTAACAATCACGGTTCATGAGATACAGCCTGCGGTGGCAGACGGATAGCGGAGTCTTAGTAATAGGGTTCCCGTTCTACCCTTTGGGTACGGAACCCTAAAAATGAGAAAGTGACATAGGCTCAACTCTAACAAAATCACAGGCGGAAAACTAGTAGCTGATTAAACCTCCCAAATACTAATACCACAGTGACCCCATTCACTCTTCGCTCAAATTAGAACTCTTCTTCTTCGTGTAGGTATAGTCAAGTGTGTGGTGAACTTTGCTAACCCTGGTGTCAAAGTTTTCAAACCACCAAACGGCCTCTGACTTGGTTTTAACGACTGTAGTCAATCGACAACAGCCGCAACCGACAGCTTAACGTGCTCTCCGAACAACGGAAACGCTCGTGATAAATTTCCACTTTTTGGTCACCCATTAGGATCCCTGCCTCTGTGTACGTTGCTCAACCTCACTGATTGGTTGGGATCAGCAAGCGCCCCTGGGTTACGAACTAGAACTAGCATAAACCGATAGCTTTTTCTCCGAATGTCAGAATATTATCTCACTTACTAGTTCCCTCTCTCTATTTCTGAGTGCATGTCATTTGGAATTCCGTTTGCTACGATCGCCTGCACAGATAGACTTTACAGTGGATATTAGGTACACACTCTGGTTGAGAAAATAAAAACGTTCCAATGAAACCTGCAGTTGAGCTGACTGCGACAAGGAAGAACAAATACCAGTAAAACGAGAATTTATCAGAGAGATTAAACAGCGTACAGTCGAACAAAGAGTGCGGTTTGCTATACTAGATGTAAAAGACAGCTGAGCAAAAACTGAAACCATTAATAGTCCTCTTTATAAAGAAGTTGTAGAGTACGTGAGCTGGAACATAACCAATTTCTTCTGAAAACTGTTCAGGGTGCTTAGTTAGGGAGTAAACATACTAAAATTCTCCGCGTCTAGGAGGTGCGCAGGAGAGGAGGGACGGGGGGTGAAAGTTCCCACTTTTCGTTCTGAACGATTTTCTACAGGAAAATTTTCATAAATTTTTCATTTTTTAAATCATTTTTGCTTTAATATTATAGGGGTTATTTGGCGTTCTGAAACCAGGGTTGGTTAAGTTGATGAATCGGATTGTGTTGTGTGTTTTGTTCACTCATCATCATTGACTCTCAAAACAAACCCTTGGACCTGAAAATCTGTAATTTTGTACAAGTGTTCCTATTAGTATTATTGTAGACTATGAATAATTCCGTGTTGATACCTACTTAATCATAAAATCACAAACCAAATCCGTTTTTAAACTACCGAAAAAATGTAAATGGCTCTTTCAAAATCTGGCTCCTTCATGCCACTTCTTCCGTTATGTCTGTACCCAAGAATACATTTACCCTAAGATCTGTGCACCCTGGACGTATTGACATAAAATATGTACGCTATTGTAAGATCGGGCAGCGTCCAGGTCCAGTTACATTTGTATCCATGGGACAGAGGCACTTGAATTCCATTTGATTTGTGTTCTTTTTTTTTATTTCTTTGACAAATCTTTGTGCATCCTTACTAATATTATTAATGTGAAGGTAAGGTTGTTTGTTACGCTTTCACGCCTAAACTACTCAATCGATTTTGATGAAATTTGGTGTAGAGATAGATTAGACCTTGAGGAATGACATAGGCTACATTTAATTTCACAGCTGGGTACGATATAACCTGTTGTCCACGCGGGCGTAAAGCTAGTAGTTTATAACTTTATCATTTGTTTGTTTTCAGTATCTTTTTTTCAATTTCATTATTTTCGAAAGCTGACATGACCGTAAATTAACGCTCCATTCCTCGTCAAAATGCTGATAAAAAATTGTAATAGTCATTGTGCATTGTATAGCAGTTATAGCTAGCATCTGATGATGGTAAACTTCACTTTGATTGCGCGAGAGCACCGCGCAAAGGCTTGCTCGCCCTCTGGCGTTGTCATTTCGAAACTTTTTCACTTTGAGCTTGAGATGCTGATCATTAAATAACCAGTTATTCTCTGAGCTGTTAACCTCGCGAATCAACATTTTTCTAAATGGCTGACAAATGATATTTTGTACGTTTTCGTAGCTCCCCCCTAGCTCCGCCATTTTTTAAAATGTACTAAAACTTAATCTTCAACAAATTCCATATCATTATTGAACCTGCTCAGAAAATTCACGAGAATCGGTTGAGAAATGCGAACTGTGGAGAAGAACAGTCTGAAAGACAGCTGGACATCTGGACATACGAAAGCATTTTTGCCAAGCTCTACTCTGGGCCCCTATTCTGTAACTTGTGTGTCGATGGAATGGAAGGCATTAGAACTATTTAATTTCCATATACTTGCTGACAACCACCCCGACCAACAGCGCCGCCGCCAACCGAAGATAAATTTGCAAACTACCTAGCAACTGAAAAGTCAGTTGGCGATGGCGCCACCAGTCAAAGCAGCCGTCGTTAGATGTATGAAATTTGGATAGTTCTCAATTTCGCCACCTGATGAACGGATAAAATGGCGACCATTCCATTGAGACACAACTTAAGTTACAGAATCGGGGCCCTGTACTATCTACAATCGACGAAAAGCCGATAATTGTCACTACCTGTCACTGTTAAGACAGGTGTACAGACATTCGATGCTTCGAAATTTCGGTCGTAGTAGTACAGGGAAAAGCCCCTGAAACGGAGACGCTTCGCTCGCACTTAGTATTCGTTCGGTCAGTTGTTATCTAATGTAATTTTTTAATCTTACAAACTTTGTGATTAGGTTTTCAAACTTAAGTAATGTAATAAAAGGTAGAACATGAAAGTGAACAATAATTAAATATGTGCTTCTTTCTTATTTTGGTTCTGCTTTCTTATTTCGAATAAGTTGATTTTCAAAAGACAAGAATGTGACAGACAGACTGTTTGCCGAAATACATAAAGAAAATAAAAGAAAGAAAGAAAGAAAGAAAAAGAAATTTATTCACCATACAATACAGACACCAAAATAGCATACAAATGAATGATGTGGTGAAACGGTGCTGCCTCAGCCAGGCTGTTTTTCAGTCAGCACCTGAGTTGACTGCTAACAACATGCATTTAAGATGCAGCACAATAATTACTGAGAAGAATCTCTGGTTGCAAGACCACTTATAAACATTAAGAGAAAAGAAAAATGAACTTACCGGCATTGCTCAATGCTCACACTTACGAAAAACTCAGAAACTCAGAAAACTCAGAAAAGCATTATACATCATAAATTATCTAATTACTAATTTATGATTACTTTTTTCAACAAAGAATGCACCGACTGCACCGAAGCTTAATTAAAATATTAGCAGCAGCGGCGCGTTCATAACATTTGCGAATATTTAAAAAAAAGGATGCTGCCAGAATTCTCGCGTCACTGAACTAGAAGCACTCCCGTTGGCGAGAAAATGTTTAAGGCTCAGTGTAAAATGGAGTAAGACGCAAATACGAATAACAGTAAGTATAGAAAAAAAGTTTTACCATACATAATGATTTGTATATTCGTCTTAATTGTTTTAACAAAATAAAAACATTTACGCAAAAATTGTTACATAATTCGAGGTACAAAAGCGGATTTGTTCCACAAAGCGATCTCTTCATGGCAACCTACGATAAATATACATAATTTTTCTCCAATCAATACTTTCTAATATTTTAAATTGAAAGATATTTTATCTGAAAATGATTACTGTCAAAATTAATTATTTTCACTAATAGCCTACTATTGCAATGAAAAAACATGCCGCGTCTGTACCGTAAATTTAAGTGACTTTCAAGTAAAGGCTAACTTTATCAACTACTAGTTTTGCGCCCGGGAATTCAGAAAAAGTATGTAGCTTCTATCAAGTGCTGATAGGTAGAGGTCTATGTTCGTGAGAAAAAAATTTGGAAACGGTCCAGTAGTTTTTGAGTTTATTTGTTACAAACAAACAAAAATACGAATCTTTCCTCCTTATAAGTAATTTTAGTGTGGATTTATCTCGATTTACACGAGTACTACATATTTGTTCAGTCAAGGTATTATCAGTTTGGGTACGTATTGAATGT
This sequence comes from Aproaerema taeniolella, assembly GCA_949987775.1. Lineage (NCBI taxonomy): Eukaryota > Metazoa > Arthropoda > Insecta > Lepidoptera > Gelechiidae > Aproaerema > Aproaerema taeniolella. The sequence goes on along the minus strand of OX465268.1, from coordinate 3,343,710 downwards.
CAAAAATAAAAACGTCTAACATTATAATGTTAAAATTTGGAAAGTCTAAAATATGAAAATCTAATGATTAGAAAGCCAAAAGTTCAAAATGTCTAAAACAAAAACGTATAACAATCAAATTGTCATACTAACAAGTCTAAGTTTTAAAAACATAAACTTAAAATATATATTGTACACGTTAAATAATGTTCATGTGTTAGGTACAGCGGGGGTTGTAGGTAATGGGAATAAAGGCCCTCATAAAAAAAAAGTTTATTTTCATTAACACGGTTTTAAAAAAAAACAGTGTGTGCTGGTACCCAAACTAGGATTCCCTGTGTTGTGGGTTACCAGCCTCTTTCCCTAGGGACACATTTACTTAATTTACTTAACAATAAAAATTAAAATAAAACATATAAAATGAAAAAATGGGAACATGTGGTGCAAGTGTGCAAGTGCGAGTGTTTGTGTGGGTGTGTGTGTGTGTTTGTATGTGGGTGTCTGTGTGTGTGTTTGTATGTGAGTGCGAGTGTGTCTGTTTGTATGTGTACGTGCGACTTGTTTTATGTTTTCCTTAAATGTATAATTTATTTAGGTATTTCCAGCAGTTTCTCAGTGTCTTCATAGCTTACAACGGAATTTAGTCAGTTGTGCCACATTTAATAATTTGTGTATTTTCTTATACACGTATGGTCCTGTGAACTCATATGACCTGTTTGAAAAGGCACTTTTCATCTAAGGGTACGAAGCGGTCTCTTGGCGGGTACTGTTGTTGATAACGCTGTTTTATGAAATTTCAGTACTACTGCCTGAATAAAAAGCTGGCGAACCATTAGCACTTCAAATTTGCTGTACAGAAGGTTGGTAGGATAGCGGTATGGTTTACTGTGTGCAGTTTTCAAAATCGCTCTTTGACCTCTCTCAATAGTCATCATGTAAGATTTTGAGGCCGCACCCCAGATGGCCATACAATAGTTTAGGACTGACTCACATTGAAACGTATACACCATGTATTGTATTGTGAACTTATACAATAAAACCATTAAATAATTTAAAATGTTCAACATTTTAAGTTTCGCTGAAAATGTTGTACGCTCCTAACTCCGTCTATAGAGTGTATGGTCTAAGGTTTTTAATAACCAGATTTTGAGTTACAACACTTTCCACTGAGGTGTACGTAAACCTAAGTATAAGCTGAAGTAATGTATTATTCAGGTCGTCCACAAAGCCACTCAGATTGTGGACCCTTACGATATTACACTACGAAAATTTTATTTTTTAAGTTACAACTTCGTGTTTTTTTTAGAGCTACTTAGTGGAGAATGTGAAATGAAATGAGATTATCATTTTGAACACACAAAAAACTTAATGTTTTATCCGTCTTTTTTGTATTTTTTGAGGGTTCCGTAGTCAGTGTTGCCATGTAGGTATGTTTTTATAAGCGGCTTACTTAGCTCAGAAATTCTTATTAATATATAAATCTGTAATTTGATATTTGGACTTTGTAAAACACCATGGAAGCGATTTAATATTTAAATAACAAGTTTATTAATTTTTTTCTCGTCCATCTTCTGACGTGGGGGTGTCGTTGGATAGGTTAATTAAAGTTAGACCTTCTTTAACCAAAGAATCTTACCAGATTGTAAAGCGACAAGTTATATTATAGCTTTCCGTCCGCAACTTCGTTCGCGGGAAAATATTGGCTAGGTCACTCTCAGGTCCTTAAATCGCTTCGTCAAGGTGCAGAAGAAGCGCAATCGATCGGGTAACAAGAATCGCTGCGGGACGGCAGCGACGGACCCGGAAGTGAGTCTGCGGGCTGAAGCTCCGAGTACGCCTGTGTACTTGTCGCGACTGCACTACAACACGGAGGTGCAGACGTCGTCGAGTACATACGGCAGAAGACAAAAGTTCCCTTAGGTCTCCAGACCACGCTAGTTTCAAAGCATTTGTGGTGCGGTTCCCTCGGTTCATGCTGGAGACAGTCATGAAGGAGAGCTTTTGTCCCGAGGGCGTGGTGTTCCGCCGGCGCCGAGGGAGATTCCCGGTTGCAGACACCCCTGTAAAAACACCCGGGAAATACTTAGTGTTATTTTTATTTTATTTTGTTTCATTATAATTCAATGTATTCGGGAAAATTATGTACCCTATGTTCATCACGGATAATGTAGGATTCTAATGGTCAAATAATTTTTTAAATCAGTCCAGTAGTTTTGGAGCCTATTCAATGCAAACAAACAAACAATAAAATCTTTCCTCTGTATAATATTAGTATAGATATAAGTAAGGATAAAAGCGCTCAGTGCAAATCCGCGGGACTTCGATAAAACAAGGGCGGAACCCTGCGGTGCGTCTGGACGTCCTATAAAATGTAGTAAAAACATCAAACATCCTCCAGTTTTGGGCGCCAGGTCTTCATCTTATCGTGTAGGTATAGTCAAGTATGTGGCGAACTTGGCTAACCCTGGTGTCAAGAGTTTTCAAACTGCACAATGGCCTTGGTTTCGACTGTAGTCAATCGACAACAGCCGGGGCCGACAGCTTAACGTGCCCTCCGAAGCACGGAAACGCTCGTGATAGATTGCCACTTTCGTCACCCATCAGGTTCCCTGCCTCTGTGTATGTTGCTAAACCTCACTGATCGGTTAATATCAGCGAGAGCCACTGGGCTACGATTTGGGCGCCAGTTAAAAAGAGTATAATAATAACTTTAATAACAATAAATTCCATTTATACACTCCAGTGAGCTGAAAAAGATAATACCATACCTCTGACGTTATATAACTCAGACACGAAATAATAACGCGTATATTTTCAAGAGATATTGAATGCTCATTGAAATGAAAACCTATTGGATATGACATTATTTTTTTTAGGGTTCCGCGTACGTTGTAGTGACAGTCAGTTGTTTTTAGCAGAAAAAGTCGCAAGAGGAAATTATAGATTAAAATCATATTTTTTGAATAAAATCACATTCTACCACACGATCTTCCACACAATGTGTGCAGTGTAATAAAATAGATGATCTAAGCAATAACTTAAGATTTTGTTTTACTTTATTTTTCCCTTTTACATTAAAAACAATTAGGTAACCTACATTACATCAATGAGGGAATGACTCCAGTGACTCTTCTAGTTGGCTCTTCGTTGACAATATGCTTTTAGTAAACATTAGCTATGTACTCGTAACTTCACTATGTTTGCAGAAAAAGTAGCTTGATACGAAACTGCACTATTTTTGTAAAAAAAGGCTTTACGAATTTAGTACAATATCTGTAAATAAAAATCAAATAAAATAGTTTGCTGGAGTGTGTCTAGGACGCCGACATCAGACAAAAGTGTTGGAGGTCAGTCAAGTAAAAATACAAATTTTGTAGATATATAGGTGGATAAAACATTTACTTGTATACACATAAACACACATTATTTACAAAATCAATACAACACATACAAAAAAAAATAAACAAAAAAATAAAGATACAAAAAAAATTACTCAATTGTAAACGTGTGTCACAGTGTTACGAAAAGGTCGTAACTCAGCATTCCTGTAGGATTTTTTGTGAAGATTTGTTCAATTTTAAGGAGAGATTCACATTCTATTAAGTTTTGCTCCCCCATAGATATTTCCCAGAGGAAATAATTTATACGGGACCCTTACAGCTTAGTTATTTTACCCACTCCCTTAGTTTTGTTCTTACTCGAGATTTAATAAAACTTTTTCCATTATTTCAGGTATAGTTGGAGGAAAACTGCTGCTTCTGACACACACACAAAGCAAGGTAAATAACTCTACCTTTAATATGGTACATCGGAAACACATAAATAGAAAAATATTATAAAAATAAACCCCTTCGGCGCACGGACCGTAATTTTTTTTATGGAACCTGGTGAGATCATTTGCTATCATTTTACCCTTGGCCGTAAGATCGTAAGATAACCCTACCTAAGGTTTTTCTAAGAGTACTAACCCCACACCCGTGTGGAGTGAAAACATCTTAGTAATCGTCATCCTTGCCTGCTAGCGGTGCACCCTGGCTGATCAACGGACGAGTCTCTGACGTACTACAACCTGTAAAGGGTTTTTTTACTTGATATTGGCGACTGCCATTCTACATTTTAATTTTGATTCTCATACATTGGCAAAATCACGTTTGTCGACGCTATTTTTAAAATTATTAAATTTAAAATCGTAAGAGTAATGTTTACAGATATATAAATGATTTTTTTTCCATCGGTTGGTGTACAACAAATAGCTTTTTGAGAGGAGTGTCTAAAATTTAAAATGTCTATATGTGCTTGCGTGCGGAATGCGCAGCGGTCCTATGTCAAAATGTTAACATTGACAACGCCAGAGGACGAGCAAACCTTTTCGCGGGGCCCTCACGCAATCAAAGTGAAGTTTCACCGTCAGTCGAGTGGCGTACCGCGCGAGATTGTCGCGCATCATGCTCGAGCAGCAGAAAACATCTTACTCGTAACCCAGATTCTGTAACTTAAGTTGTGTGTCGATGGAATGAAGGCCATTTTATCTATTCAGGCGGCGAAATTGAGAACTATTTAATTTTCATATACTTGCTGACAACCACCCCGACCATTAGCGCCACCGCCAACCGAACATAAAGTTATAAACTACCTCGCAGCTGGAAATTCAGTTGATGGTGGCACCACCAGTCAAAGCATCCGTCATTAGATGTATGAAATTTAGATAGTTCTCAGTTTCGCCACCTGAACGGATGGCTATGTATGGCTATGTAGTTAAATGTCGGTATTGAATTTGGTATCTGTATACCATTGAACCGCGCAGCAACATCAGGGTACCTACCACGATCGTTTAAAAGCATTTCTGTTTAGGATCCAACTTTGAACTGCTTCGCAATTGGAATGTTTTTTAAAATGGTACCATGATGGCGCTGCTTTTGAACTGCTCGGTTATCTGTGGTCCATTTTAAATATCTACATAAATTGTCGCTGGTCTGCCTTTGAATCGCAACAGCGCCAAAATTGAATCGCTTATAAGCCATCATGGTACGAATAAGCGTTGCAGACTTGTTTAGGTCCTAAATTGGATCGCGCTAAGCGATCATGGTAAACCTCCTGATTCCTCATCGATCTGCCAGTCCATACATTCCTTGCCTAATGGTATAAGATCCGCGCAAACCTTACCCATTTTCAAGATTATGCTGAGGAGGCACTTTGACCTGCTTTGCAATTATTAGTTTCTTGTCGTTGCGTGATAGCCGGCTGGGTTGTCTTCATATAATATTCCTAGTGTATTTATTATTATCATTATTTTTAATGTATACTTTGTTTTTCTTTTCTGTAGAATGTTAGGTGTTACTTTTCCATTGTGTGTTTCTGTAAGGTATATGTTAAGTAAAGTATATATTATATTTATTTATGCTGGGTATATTGTATGTGTGTAATGTTGTATATGTAAGTAAAAAAAATATATTACTAAAAAGAAGTTTACAAAAAATACTTACAAAAGACGAAAATAAGGTAAAAAGTATACAATTGCTATTCTTGTGACCCCTGCACTAAGTCCAGCTTGTATCGCAGGGATCAAAACGAGTTGCCTTCGATGCATTTAATCCAGGTGATCAAAGTGGGGGAATATAGTTATAGTTTAATTTACAATGTTTTTATTTATAAGTAGATAGGGAAAATGAGCGTGTGTGAGTGTATGTGTGTGTGTGTGAGTGTGTGTGTGTGCGTATGTTTGTGTGTGTGCGTGTGCGTCTGTGTGGTTGAGTGAGAGAAAGAACCCATTCATCTCGCAGAAGCCAGTCGTATATTTATGTATGTATTTTTGCACCCACACTTATATAGTGTAATATCGTCTTCTCCACACCCAAAGGTTGCCGATAAGATATTGCTTCTTAGCAATGGGGCCGCCTTTTGTACCATAACTTTGTTTATGTCCATAATGTAACTTTTACTCTGTATCATGTTCTGTAATGTTGGTGTGCAATAAAGTACATTTGTATTGTATTGAATTACAGCTTCCGACTGAATAACACTTTTCTCTTGGCTATTGTTACTTCGTACAGCTTCTTCTGTCCTTTATTTAGAATTATTTGCAGTCAAATGCATTTGCTTAAATTTATTGGCCTCCTCTTGAAACACACTAGTGTGGTACCGCGACATCACCCGTGCCTTGTCGATTGTCACAGTGAATTATTGCAGTGGGCGGAACAATTTGTATGTGTGTCTGTGTTCGCTTTTAGTACAATTAGTTTACGAACAGAGTGTTTTGGCAGTAGATATTTTATTGCTATCTATTTTTTGATTTTTAGAGGTTCTGGATTCTTAGGATTTAGGATTCTTCAATTTGCGTTTAAGAACGCTTAACTAAAGAACTCCTTCGGGTTTTGAAAATTTCCTACGGAGCCAAAGTCCTGGCCTTACTCCAGTCTAAATTAGGAATCTACTTGGCCCATTAAACACAGAAAAATTTTTTTTTTTTTATTTATACATGACTCCTATAATCCCTTTTGGGGTAGGCAGAACCTCATTTTTTTTTTAATAAGATGGGTTAACTCTTGACCATAAGGTCAATGATGAGGTCAACGATGGAGAGAGTTAACCCAGAAAATACCTATAAAGGCACTGGTACTCCCACGCAACGACGGAACAAAACAAGCTGTATGGCGTCGGACTTCGGTAGGAGGCTGGTCGCGAACCAGACGGCCCTTTACAGAGCCTACCACACCGCATGAGACTATAGGACGACACCTCAGATTCAGAAAAAAATGAAGTGTCGTTGCCTGGGATGGATTATTAGGAGGCAGGTCTCATTTGTGTTTCCTTAGTCGCCTCTTACTACACCCACGGAAAGAGATGTGGTGGTGTTAGTCTCAACCGATCACTACACGGTAAACCACACGGTCACGTAGTTCTGAAACCACTTGACGCAACACTTAGTATTGATTCTGAAGGCTATTATTGGAATATGCGTATAGTGTTAATAGGCAACCTGGTGAAATAAGATTACTTATTCTATTACAAGAAACGGTACTGTGGTATGCAGACCTTAATGGAGGATCGGGCATAACGCAACTTCTTTCTCATTCGGTCATTTCGAAGAAGATAATTCGAATATCAATTTAAAAGGTTTGAAATGGTATTCGATGTCAAAATTCGAAATGATTGAAGATCTGGTCTTGCGCCATTCATTGATGAGTGTGGATTGATTGTAGTGAGCTCTTGTATACGTTCGAAGGCGTGCAAATAGCACTTAATAAGCGTTGCTGAATTCTGTTAACCGTGGACGTGTTGGAAAGTGCAATAAAATTGTAACAGAAGTGCAGATTTTGATTATAACCGTGTACCAGAAGAGAACTAAGTCTTTTACTTATACGCTCCCAGAATAGATGTCACAGTACACACTCAAAGGCCTGCACTAATTATTCACTATAAAGTGCCTTGGAACATATACTTTTTTATTTTTTATGATGAGATGGGTTAACTCTTGACCCCAATCTTGACCAAGGTCATAGATGAGGTCGACGATGGAGTGAGTTATCCCAGAAAACTAATTAAGGCTCTGGCACTCCCACGGACCGACGGAACACAGCAAGCTGTTTGGCGTTGGACTTCAGTAGGACACAAAAATAGACAGACCCATGATCCAGAACCCAAGACCCATCGTTCATGAGTACAACTCAACTTAACCGACCATCAAACCGATTCTAATGTTACTCAAAAACCCGTCAAGTGAGCGTTATCCAAGATTATCCCTATATTTTTTTAAATTAGTGCATATGGAACTAGCCTGTTATAAATGATGCACTTAAGGCCGGTATTTCAATAGAAGCATATCTCAAATTGATCCAGGATTGAAGATAGGTACGACTTACGTGTATTTCAATTTAGATTTAAAATTAAGTGGCACCAAGTCCACCCTCACTAGCCTTAAGGCGACTACAGCACCTAAATTACGATTTTATGATGCGTAGATAAGCATGACGCACTGCATTAAATCGAAGAAAAAAATACTACGGTAATATTCAGGACATAAACTAGATAAGTAGTTTGCTGAAAACATGATTCAGCACTTTTGGTTCGATAGAAAAAGCTCACAAAGTCACCTCTAAATACCCAATATTGTGTATCTTTTAAGCTGTAAAAACGATAGTAAAATGCACACAGGAACATGAATTTGCTATCAAAATGTTCGTGATTGAACACTCTCGATAAGTAGTTAACGCATTTTTCGATTTAAGCTGTTACCTTTACATAAATCTCACTTTTCTAATTTTGAACATGTTTTTACGCACGCACGCTTTCATAGTCCGTAAACTTCGTGTATCGACACTGTTCGGTTCGCACTGCCGGCCCAGGCCTGTTGAGAGACGGAGATGGCACTATTCCTATGTGTGCTGCCTTTATCGGGGGCTGTAGTCGCCTTAATCTAAAGTAAGTTGCTCATCCCTACTAATATTATAAATGCGAAAGTAACTCTGTCTGTCTGTCTGTTACCTTTTCACGCCTAAACCGCTGAACCGATTTTGATGAATTTTGGTACAGAGATAGATTAGAGCCTGGGAAAGGACATAGGCTACATTTTATCCCACAGTTGGGCACGATATAACCTGTAGTCCACGCGGGCGGAGCCGCGGGCGGAAAGCTAGTATAAAATAAAATAAAAACTCATGTAACCCACAACTGTCATGAAAACCTTAACTTTTCAAAAGAAAAGGTTGCGACTCAGGTTGAAACCTGTTCAAGTTCCAAACAGAAGCTCGGGAAATACTTCTATTGAGACGACATAAATGAAAATTCTTGTGGAATTCCTGCCGGCTAGGAATGCCAACGTACCGAAAACTAAAACTTCCGGTATAAATCCACTGAAAACATTCCTTTTCAATAGCGCAGCTAATAAAGCATCTTCACACGACGATGGTCGGTAGATAGAAGTAGACGTTTAATGAGTAATAGAAGCCTCAGGCAAAGAAAGAAAAACGAATGAGTGAGAGGCTTTAAAAACGTATTTAGGTGACTTTAAATTTGTAAATGAGAGTTAAGTAAGCTGAATTAATTAATTAATGAAACTTTGTTTGGTAGACACAATATTTTTCTTAAATCTAACTTAAAAGTAAATCCAAAAATAATAATGTCACCCAAAAACGCGCTAGCCTGGCATTTTCTACAGCAGCGAGGCTGTAGCGCTGATATTCTGCCAGTACTAGAAAAAAAAATTAACGTTAACCCTTGGCATACCAGGTGAAAATTTGTAACATGCCATACAAGGTGGGGTATGACATACCCTAACAAAATGGTCGCTGTAATCAGATAGGAATAGGGGTAGTGAATTATTATTGCATATTTTTGAAATTGAACATAACCTGAGTAGCACTATATAAAAAAAATGAAATAGATTAAATGGTTTGTTGAAAAAGGGTAGCGAAAATGCCATCTTCTGACTACTAATTTAGACTTGAAATTACCCTAAGAATTGATAATTACCAATATTTGTAATTAAACTGACTAAATTTAAAAAAATTAACAACGATGATATATCTTTAAATTTTTACTTCAATCTCGACGTAGGAGTTCTTTTCAAATCAAATCAAATATCTTTATTGTTTATCAAGAGTACAATATCGATGTTATTTTGTGACAGAAACATACTCGATATGCCAGTTACGGCGTACAATATTTTTAGTCGCAACGTTCGACCACACATACAAATATTCTTTAGTTTGCCATAATTGCATTTTGTATATGCTTAAATAACAACAACTCTAAACAAAAACGCATCTAGAGCCCTAAAAAACGTACGCACCACTAAACTAATGGTACTTGCCAGTGTAAGAACGTCGCAACTCCAGCTACTGAGAGCTTCAGATTCCACGCACGAAAATTTTTGAAAATATATCGATTTTTCACCGCCTGGGGTTTATTACACCCCACCTGGTATGCGGAGGGTTAATTAAATATTTAACGTTGTTGCTAGATTAACTAGTACATCTCAGTGAAGTGAGAAAGAATAAAAATAAAGGTTTCAGCCGCCCTAGACGACTATGCTAATCTTATTAGAAGACTCGTCGATACATCTTGTCAGTGCGTCTAGTGAAGGCCTTAGCATAGCTAGCACGGCCTACACAGATGACGGAGAAACTTCACTTTGACTGCGTGAGGGCATTACGCAAAAGTTTGCTCGCCGTGTGTGTATTTCGACACTTTTTTGCCATTTGACCGCGTTATTTTCACGTTGAGCTTGAGCTGCCGGGTTGTTAAGTTCGCCACATACTTGATGTCACCTACCTACACACTTTCACCTACAAATTTAGATTAATTTTCTAACATGTTTGGAGCGCATCAAAATCTTTGCTTCAAAGCTAGACTGGGAGTGAAAAAGAACTTTGGATGTGCCAGCTGCAAACTTTTCCCAGGCATTCTGTAGAAGCTAGTAGGTGGGATGTGTGGTTTTGCTGTATCGTGGACTGAAGGGTGACTCTATGACCGCTAAACTCATGTTCCATCTAATAACCCTCAGAATTTATGTCAACTGTGGCTTCAAGTGGTTTTACAACTACACCGCCTGCCTACCCCGAATAGGATTACAGGCGTAAGTGTATGGATAGATGGCATCAAAATCAAGTGTTAATTGCAAAATAATAGGTAAGCAATTTCCCAAGATAGTAAAAGAAAAATATTTCACTGTTATTATACCCAAAAATATACGACCATTCAATGCGACTTCTATACCAAATTCACGAGCAAATCTCCGCCCCATACGGCGAGAATTTCCCGCGCTTTCAGTCGTGTAAATAAATAATAGCAATAAATAATCTGTGTCTGACACCGGCCGTGTGGAGTGGCCTTTACCCGTCATATCGCGGGGAGGCTATCACACCTCTGTTTTATTTGGCTTTATTTGTAGCAATGTGTTGATCTCTGGATTTATCAAAATGGGGCGATTAAGAAATCATTGATATGTTTAGTTAACTCTGATGAAAAGTTAGCATTCTATTCTAAAAGTCAATCCCAAATTCAATGGCGAAATAGGTTTAAAGAGATTGCTGCAATTTATCTTAAATTTTTCGGGCTTTGAAGTAACCAGGAAGTTTGTTCAAATGTATTTTGAACTTCATCGAATTTGAACAGACAAAGACAGACAAAGAATTTATTCATTGCTTTAAAACACACACACAACATTCAAAACAGTCAGAAGTACAAATACACATTAAAGGTTACAGAGTTATTCTAGTGTTGTGTGTGTGTCAGAATGCAACAAAAAGGCCATAGCTCAGCTTAAGCTTTGTCCAAAGGACAAAACACTGGTATTCTGCTATTTTTTTTAATGTTAAAATATATCGAGGAACTAAATTAGCACAAATTAAGGATGTGAATCAGCCCACTGAACTGAACAGCCTTCCCCAAAGAACAAAAGTGTTGCCACTCCATGCAACTAGAACGATCTGTTTGCCTTAGTATGACAAGTCGACATTTTTTTTTTCGAATTACATTTGGGTTTCGTGAGTAAATTTGTTCAGTTCCATGGGAAAAACCGAGATTCGCTAACTAAGATTCGCTAAGTAATTTAAAGTCACATCATTCAATTTTTTTTATCTTCACGGATGCATCAGAAAAAAACAGTTGTTATACAGTGTGTAAAGGACAGCTTAGCAAATACTTAAATGGTGGAATCTACCCATAACTATTATCAACTATAAGTAATTATTTCATCCCGGAAACTTAACGTTAAGGAGTTTTCATTATCTACGTACTTTAGCGCTACGCAACGTATCGCGAAACTGCGCCCCGCGCGCAATACCCCGCGCGCAATACCCCGCGCCGCGCTGCCATCGGATTGCAATGTACATTGCTGTTTTTCACGTTTTACGCTGTTATGATTGTTTTTTTATTGCAAAATGCAGTGTATTTTAAAAAAAAATTAAAAAACGTGGAAAAAAATTGAATTTTCCGAAAAAAAATTCCTCTAGAAAATCATTCAGAATGATTGTCTGAGTCCAAGGTTTCAGTTATTGCTAAGCTGTCTTTTACACCCTGTAGAGTTTTGTGTATTGGGTGTTTTAAATTGCCCCATATAACTAAGTTAATGTAATCCAAAATTATTGTTCGCTGCCCGTTTGTGCAATTACATTTCGGTGTAATTTCGCTTTTCTTTCATTCGACTGGGCATTGTTCTCGCGCTCCAACCTTTTGTTATACGCTGGTAATGAATCACTACTCAAAATAGCACAATACAATAAGTTACGTTACTACGTGTATTTTGGCAGAGTTTTGTTTATAAATAGGGAATTATTTTGAATTTCGGTTGTAAAGTTCTGACCGTATTTTTAACCGACTTCAAAAAAGGAGGAGGTTTCTCAATTCTACCGTATATATATATTTTTTTATATGTATGTCCGCGGATAACTTCGTCGTTTATGAACCGATTTTGATTATTCTTTTTTTGTTGGAAAGGAAGTATCCCAAGGGTGGTCCCATGGTAAGGAAACCAGGATCTGATGTTGGAATCCTGAAGAAATTGAGGGAAACTCTGGAAAAATTTGTCTTTTTGGGATTGAAGTCGGTGACTCTTACGTTTTTGACGTGGAAAATTATTAGGTATCGTATCGAATGAGCTTAGAGCTTCAATACATATCTACTCCAGAGCTATACAGAGCTTTTCCCCTAATGGGCCTTTTAAAAAATGCAAAATGCAAGTATCCACAAATTTCACATTTGCATTTTAAATTATTTCATTGCAGTATGCAACTCAAGTTCATCAATGCAAGAGCGTAGCGAGCCCAAAATCGTTAATGTTGCTTATAGATGATTAGGTACTAGGCAAAGTGGTGATAGCCCAGTTGGTAATGAGCCAGACTTTTAATCCGAAGGTCGCGGGTTCATTCAAATCCTGGTGCGGGCCTGTACCACTAAATTCGTCTTTTCGGATTTATGTACGGATTTCTAATTATCACTTGCTTAACGGTGAAGGAAAACATCGTGATGAAACCCGCCTGTCCAAGAAAATTCATTTTCGATAGACGAGCGGTCCACCAACCCGCATTGGGCCCGCGTGGTGGACTATGGACTAAAACCCCTTTGTGTTTCGAAGGGAGGCCCGTGCCCATTGGTGGGGACGTAAATGGGCTGATGACGACCCCACACACCCTAGGCGGAAAGAAAGTAACATTTATATTTTAGTAAGTAAAGTAACTATACTACTTACTATACCTGACGTGCTATTGTCTGTACAAACAGCTACCGTTCTAGGAAAACAATCGAGCTAAAAGCCAGAACAAACGGACAGACAAATAGGTTCGGCTGCTCCAATAACTCACTTCGGACATTCGACAGGCATTGTGGGCGGAGTCGCGGGACTACACTAGTGGCGCAGTGTTCAATTAATGGAGAAAGATTTCTAGCTTACTCTGAGGGTTTTACTGCATCTATATGTAACTAAACATATTCAAATTAGCTTAATTAATCAAATTATCTACAATTTTATTATTATAATTTCATGTTAGTTTTTTTTTACTATACAGGGTGTAAAGGACAGCTTAGCAAATACTTAAATGGTGAAATCTACCCATAATTATCATCAGCTACAAGTAATATTTTTTTCCCGGAAACGTCACGTTAAGGAGTTTACATTATTTACCTACTTTAGCACTACGCAACGTATCGTGAAACCGCGCCCCGCGCGCGCTCCCCCCGCGCCGCGCTGCTATCGGAGTGCGACGTACATTGATGGTTTTCGTTGTTATGATTGTTTTTTATCGAAAAATGGAGTGGATTCAATTAAATATAAAAAATTTAAGCAGAAAATATTAAAAAACATGAAAAAATATTGAAAAATTTTCGGATAAAAATTCCACTGATAAATCATTCAGAATGTTGGTCTGACTCCAAGGTTTCAGTTTTGCTAAGCTGTCTTTAACACCCTGTATATTATAATTTTAATTATACATTAATTAATTGAATGTAATAATGTAAGCTTTGTGTGTGCAGAGATAAACGAGTCATTCATTCATTCAAAATTGCTTTATTTCATAGAACATGCAGCAGCTCTACCACGGTAACGACAAATTCGCGCTCGGCTCACGCTGAAACATCACTTTGATTGCGCGAGCGTCTCGCGCAAAGGCTTGCTCGCCCTATGGCGTTGTCAATGCTGACATTTTAACATAGGACCGCGGTGTTGTCGCGGCGCTGTCACTATCGTACTCGGCCTGCAGGATGTTATTTAAAATAAGTCTAAGTTACATTAAATACATGCAAACATATTCGTTCATTCAGCATGTTACGTTAAGGCGACTACAGCACCCGATAAGGCAGCACACATAGGAATAGTGCCATCTCCGTCTCTCAACAGGCCTGGGCCGGCAGTGCGAACAGTGTCGATGCACGAAGTTTACGGACTATGAAAGCGTGCGTGCGTAAAAACATGATCGAAAGTTAGAAAAATGAGATTTATGGAAAGGTAACAGCTTAAATCGAAAAATGCGTTAGCTACTTATCGAGAGTGTTCAATCACGAACATTTTGATAGCAAATTCAAGTTCCTGTGTGCATTTTATTGGCATTAAAAGCATTTTATCTGTGTGCATTAAAAGATACACAATATTGGGTATTTAGAGGTGACTTTGTGATCTTTTTCTATAGAACCAAAAGTGCTGAATCATGTTTTCAGCAAACATCTTATCTAGTTCATGTTCTGAATATTACCGTAGTATTTTTTTCTTCGATTTAACGCAGTGCGTCATGCTTATCTACGCATCATAAAATCGTAATTTAGGTGCTGTAGTCGCCTTAAAGGTTTTAAATACAATATGAGAGCAAGTTGGCGATTCTTCTTGTTATCGTGTAGGTGTAGTCAAGTGCATGTCGATCTTGACTAACCCTGGTGTCAGAGTTTTCAAATACAACGGCCTCTGACTTGTTTTTAACGACTGTAGTCAATCGACAACAGCCGGGACCGACAGCTTACCGTGCCCTCCGAAGCACAGAAACGCTCGTAAATTGCCACTTTGTTCAACTGTCAGGTTCCCTGCTCCTGCGTGCGTTGCTCTACCTCACTGATCAGAACTTTTTTTTTATTATAAGTTGGGTTTTTAACTCTTGACCACAATCTTGACCAAGATCATAGATGAGGTCGACGATGGAGCAAGTTAACCCAGAAAATGCCTGTTAAGGCACTGGTACTCCTACGCACCGACGGAACAAAGCAAGCTTCTCAAGTTATTCTCAACCTATCCCACCCCATCTCTTTCCGTGGGTGTCGTAAGAGGCGACTAAGGAAACACAAATGAGACCTGTAATCCATCCCAGGCAACGACAGTTCATTTTTTTCTGAATCTGAGGTGTCGTCCTATGGTCTCATGCGGTGTGGTAGGCTCTGTAAAGGGCCGTCTGGTTCGCGACCACCCTCCTACCGAAATCCGACGCCAAACAGCCTGCTGTGTTCCGTCGGTGCGTGGGAGTACCAGTGCCTTTATAGGCATTTTCTGGGTTAACTCGTTCCATCGTCGACCTCATCTTTGACCTTTATGGTCAAGATTGAGATCAAGAGTTTTAACCCATCTTATAATAAAAAAAATAATAAAAAAAACACGGCAAAAAATAAAAAAACACCAACTCTCGTCACACCCTAAACGAAGCCATCTCATTTAAAAAAACAACTATCGTGTCCGCTGAGCTGTAGCAAGGCACCAGCTTGTATCTCCAATCTGCTGCAACGCCACTAGCTCTCATTACGCGCCCTGCGTAATAAGACACAGTATAAAAAATTCGGATGCAGTAAGAAAACTAAAGCTGTAACGGATAATCTGAGATTTCAATGTCATCGTCATCAGTTCGATGTCCCCATCAAAGGACTCGGGACTCCCTTCGAAATAGTGAGAGGCCATCACACTGGCCCAATGTCTTTAGAAAACTATTTTTTCTCAAATGCGTGATTGAATTTCGCCATGACGACATTTTCATTTTAAAAAAAATTGTCATGTTTTGCCTTTTGATTTTTTTTAGCACCGCGGATTAAACGTGACGCTTGAGTTGATACTTGATTGAATTCGTCCTAAGATACTAACACAACGACGACGTCCGAAGCAACAACAACTGCAACAGCTCGTCTTCTTCTAAACGATTTGTTCTGTTTTTCATTCGGGGTACACTGAACCATGCTCCAGAATTTAGCAGATCAAATCAATACAGTGGAGCTTCTGTCATCTGATCTCTATGACCCTGCTAACATGGTTTCACATTCAGACGCTTGAATGTGCAGGTTTCCTTACGATGTTTTTCCTTACCGTAGGTTGGTATGCAACTAATGTTCCTAGAAAATTCAAAAAAAACGTTTATTGGTACATTGTACAACCTCATCCTTAGGGTTTATCAATATTGAGTCAAAAAATTGGCTAAGGTATTGAATCTATAGCCGAGTTGTTAAAAAGCCAGTCTAATGAACTCGATAGCTAAATGCATCACAGTTTACCTACTGCTTTGCTAAAACCTTATACTGCAGTAATACGATTACCACCGGCCCTTTCGCAATTTGCCCGAGAATTAGTTTGACTGCGCCGCGGCCTATTGCAATCCGTCGGACAGATTGGTTTTACTGCAACACGGATCTGGGATCTGTCAAAGCGAGAGGGTGGAAGGAATTTCATTAAAAAATTAGGGGATGGTTTTGCTTATTAGTTGAGGGATTTTTACGAGTTCGGGAGAAAATATTCCTTTTTATTGATGTCATCAAAAAGAAGGTCATTAAAATATTAGTATGCTTTGGAAAAATTAGTATGCTTTGGAAACAGTTAATCTTGATCAATACACTCAAAGGTAGGTACACACTTGAGCTTCACTTGTATCGTTGGAACATTGGGACACAAAGACAGAAACAAAAACTCAGACCCGAAAACAAACATTTGCTTTCTACACAAATGTTTGGCCTGACCGAAAATCGAACACAAAAACTTTTTGCAGTACTGTTTGTAGTATTAGGTACTAGTGACTAGATCAACTAGTTCCTAAGGCTTTTGATATAATTCATGCATGTTGTTCATCTTCACCCTCTGAGATAAACGGACGAGACTGAATCAACAAATCAATAAAATAAAATAAAACAAGTTTGGTCGGCCGGTTTGGTCGAGTGGTAGTGACGCTGCCTCTTGATCGGCGGTCCTGGGTTCGATCCCCAGTCGGGACAAACCTTTGTGTAAAAAGCAGATGTTTGTTCTCGGGTCATGGGTGTTTGTGTTTGTCTTTATGTGTTTTCCAAGGGACCCACGACACAAGGGAAAACCTTACTGTGGGCCTTTGAGTGTGTAGCGTTTATTATTATTATTTATTTAAGTTGTTTAATCGCGAGACAAAAAAATTTTCATCATCATTGGCTGGTATACGTCCCTAACGCGGGGCACAGGCCTCCCATCGAAGTGGGTTTAGACTATATAGTCTACCACACTGACCCAATGCTGGTTGATGTACCGCGCGTGTTTAGAAAACTTATTTTTTTCGGAAGTGCGGGTTTCATCACGACATTTTACTTGTGCGCTTATTAGGTACTAAATAATAACACACAAAATATTAAGAGGAATCCGACACAGGATAAGCTGTAACGCTGATTTTCAGACGTTCTTTATGCCATATTCTATAATCATCTACTATAATGACTAGTTCCTTCGTACTAAACACCAGCGACAGTGTTTTTATAGTCTTAATGAATATTTCTTTTTGACATTTTGTTTTTATAATTATCTCGTTTACCTGTTATTGCTAATGTTTAATTAACTAATTATGCGTGTACCTATTCGACACAATGTATTTTGTTACGAATAAAGAACTTGAACTTGACAGCCCCCTCTTCAGGGGCTGCCTAGAGGCTGATGAAACAGTCGCCTATGTGATTTTGGACTGTATGAGAGGGGCAGAACGTATACATGACATGAGAGAAAAACAAGAAAGAAATAATAATTCTTTACAGTATTTTCAAGCAATATGCAATGTGATCATTTCATTTAGTCTATGTTATGTTAATGTCCTACAGCTATATAAAAGTATTTCTCCCTTTCAATCCGAAAAGACAAATGTAATGGTACAGGCCCGCACCAGTATTTGACCCGCAACCGGTTGCAAATCTGGCTCATTACCAACTGGGCTATCACCGCTCTTGTGCTAAATAAAAAAATTAAATGTTTTTATATGTAATTTTTTTTATTAGCCCATATACTGCCCCACCGAGGGACACGGGCCTTCCTTAGAAACATAAAGGGGATTTTCAGGCCATAAAAAATGTTAAATGTATTTGATTTTCCGCAGTTGATATACTGCTCTAAATACATGTATTGTGAGTTTGGTTGGGAACCACAAACTCCAATTATCGCGTTTGATTGCCCGATTGCCAATTCGTGCTCTCATGTTTGACTGCCTCCGAAAATGGACAAACATTAATGCCACTATCTCTTGTACATAGGGCCTTTTATTAGCTATGTTCTAGGATTCGAGTTTCAATTTATGATGTTTTACGAGTATTTGCGAACACTTACGAAAAAAATGGTAATAACTTAACTAAAACTGCAGGCCAATAATTCTATTTAAAAAAACTGGAACTGCGCATTTGCGGGCTATTATTTGCGTCGTGCCGTTGCATTGCTGCGCCACCAGATGTATTTTATTAAAAATTCCTAAAAAAAATTGTCTAACGAAGCTGCACTGTATCTACGCGTGTACTGCAACGAAACTAATACTAATAATGTTAATAAGCAACATCAAAAGTCATAAATATGGCTCAAACTAGTAATTCTGAGCCTTTAAGTGCCAATGCCAACTAAGTAGTTAATATCACAACTAGTTAAATCATATTATTTTGTGGTATTGTATTAGAAAAACTGCTGAATTCCGGCAACCTGACGCTTATCATGTTGCAACGAACGTGCAGGAGCAGTAAAGTTTTTTCATTGTTTCCACAATGTCAACAAACAACACACAACAAACACAACGCTGCGTTCCCAAACCCAAATCGCAGACATTGCAGAAAAAGCCGCTAATTTGAAGTGGGACTGGGCTGGTCATGTAGCTCGTATGCCGAGTGAGTTGTGGGCTAAGAAAGTCTCTGACTCCTGGTCGACCACGTAAAAGATGGTGCGACGAACTTGTCTATTTCACGCGGAACTGGTAGGAGATATCGCAAGACCGGATTGTGTGGACAAAGAATAGGGAGACCTTTGCCCAGCATTGGGATCCAGAGGGCGAATAAATAAATAAACATTCTACAATGTCGGAGGTGATACAACATTTTTAATTTTAGGGTTACTTGTTTCAGATTTGGACAGAAGAAAAAGACGACCAAGAAGTTTATCAGACAATAGAGTGGTGATCACACAGCATTTTACAGAGAGAACTGTCACGCCTGGGATCGATGTAAGATGTCTAAGCATGGACGTAGTTAGTACTAGTAAGAAAATGACATAAGTCAGTCAGTCAGTGGTGTTTTGATGTTTTGTGGTGAAGGAGTTTATTGCATAAAACTCTTAAATGGCTGAATCAATTTCAATCAAATACAGCTAAGAACTATCACAATTACGACAGCTCTCAAACAAAAAAAATGCATCCAAATCCGTCTATTCGTTTAGGAGCTACAATGCCACAGACAGACACAGATACAACTAAAATAAGTCTACTGACACTTTGTTTCAGTCCCTACGATTAATTTTATTAAAACGAATTTAAATAAAAAAAGTCAAATTAAAGAGCAGCTATATTTCAAGTATGTCAAAGGAGTCATGTTTTCTAATGCCAAGTATCTGACTTTGAAGGATGACTAACCACGCAACTTAAAGAGAATTTAAACACTAGCATTTACGCAACTGTTAACTAGAGTTGCGACTATTTCATTAAGCAAAAAAAAGTACTAAACAAGTTTACAACGCTATCTGTATTGTTTCAGATCAGCATGCAATGTGCTGCCTCAGGGGACAGACCTCCCCAATTTATTTGGGAGAGGGATGGTCTTGTTATATCTAGTAATTCAGATCCCAGGTAAGATCTGCAAATCATCGTCATTTTCATCATTTTCAGCCTATAGAATTGAGTTTACAGTCATCCCTCAATCTCCACATAAACCAAATGCAGACTATAAGCGTAAAGCGCGGTCCTAAACATAAGAATTATTTGCTTTTAAAGTAGTTTTAACGAGTTTGAACTGCATTATCCTACGGGGCAAGATCTCATGTATCTATTGCCAAAACAGCTAGATAAAAAAGGCATTGAAAAGTTCGCTAAGTGATTTATCAACACCAAACAAATCGGAGTAAATCATCAGAATATAAACTCGTCGTAATGTAACGGTACCAACCCACCCCAATGATTTTATTTCATTTTCAGAGTAGTTGATTACCTTTCTTAGCTGTGATCGTCTATAAAATTGCATCAGTAAACTAGCTTAATTATTTTTCTTTGTCATTTCTGTTGACAAACTTATTTGACTTCATATATTTGTCACCATTAGAGAGAGTACTTAGGTCAAGACTTTTATTTTATCTCTAGATGTTTATTCTTCGTAATAAAGACAGGAAGGCAAATACATGACTCAATCCTGAGTTTATTAAAAGGTTTTGTCCATAAACAAGCGGAATACAAGATGCAGACGCCGTATTTCATACCAGGACGAACCGACAGTAGAAAGCCTGACATACCCTACTTGTAGATGGACAGAGATAATGAGTTACTAATAATAAAAACAAGAAGGCAAATACATGACTCAATCTCGAATTTATTAAAAGTTTTTACCTGTAACCAAGCGGGATACAAGATGCAGACGCCGTATTTCATACCAGGACGAACCGACAGTAGAAAGCCTTACATACCCAACTTGTATTACAGATATAGCAATATTCTTTATTTGTGGGGCCCCATTTATATATTTGCGCTTTTATTATGTGTTTGTAATTGTGTATTGCTGTAATCTATGACTCAAAGTCCCAATCTTTATATGGTATACTTGATATCATGTTTATAGCTCAGATTATATAGTGCAATGTTTATTGATGCAATTAATCAAAACAGCTCGACTTTAATAATGGAATTGAAGTCGTTGTGTCTTGAACTCAATTACTTTGTTTAGAATTCGCATGAAAAATCAGATATTTTATGTTGGAATTAAATGACTATATATTAATGTTATATTTTAGAAGAATAAAAGAATTTCAAGAATGTGATCAATGAATCCAGCTTTACTTTGTCAATAAAATATCTACATCGATTAATAATTGAGTATGCTGAGATTTAGTAAATGGAGAACTAGCTTTATAAGAATGATATTGAGAGATTATAAATGAAATTAAACCAACCAAGACCTTTTATGAGATTTATTGGGGTAATGCAGAGGAAATCAGTACATATAAGGAAAGCTTAGGTGTTTTATAAATATTCAGAAATTGTTATGCGATCAACATTATAAATAATTCAATAAATATGGAAAATAGCTCTTCCACCGCTACTTACTATAGCATAGAAGCCGCAACAGTAGCGTTTTCCATTCTTTAGTAAACCCTTAGCCTCGGGGCAAGCCCTTGTTTCATACGGAGACAAGTCCCCCTACCAGAGCTAGAAGACCCCGAGAGATTCTACTTTACTGAGCCTTGATTAGGCATTATAGATTTAACTGGCTTTAACAGTCGCATAACAATCCCTTGCAGGATACAGGAAGTATAGAGCGTCTTAGGACTAATACAGTTTTACTTAACTTTTATTGCGCCGGCCGGACACAAACACTACAACCACTATAATAACAAGATTATCTTAATTAATTATAGACTAATACTCGGTTACATTTTAGTTATCTAAAATAGAGAAAATGGCTGAAGGCCCACACGCGTGATGTCAGTTTCACGGTTAAAACTTGAGTGTCCACCTCTCTTCCTTCTCTTCATCTTCAGCTCCTGCGCAGCCTGGAGCCGCCCACATCGTCTTCATTGGTAAAACGATTCTTCCCGCTTCAAAGTAGGTCCACGTTTCATGTCGTCATTGGTGGAGCCTTTAGGGGTAGCCTGCGACATTGTATCTTCTCTTTCTCGCAAGCGTCTTTAATCCACGCTCTCACTCGCTCCAGGGGTTGAACACTTGTGTGTCCGCTGGCTATTATGTTCCTGGAACTAGAAAACATTTGGCGAGCATCAATACCTCTTAAAATAATAAAGATAAGAAAGAGTATTGTTTCTAAGTATAGAGAATAAAAACTCTCATAAATTTATAAAATTTATGGGTCACTAATGTTCGTTTCCTGGGGTGTTAAGTATTTCAAAGATTTATTGCTTCTCAGCTTACACTTCTAAAATTGGTTGTAAAGGGTAGTAAAAAATGAGTTCCTTTGAATTTGGCTGGTGCGGCTTTCTAATTTATAACATTCGATTTGATGTCTAGGTTGTACCGTCACAGTCCACTTTCTGGAAATTAAACTTTCTGAACGTAGGTCGAAAGGTGAATTTACATATTTTAAACCTTGCCAGACCTTTTATAAATCGCAATGAGTGAACCATTTTTTTTTTCGTGTAAGCTGAGGAAAGCAACAGACTAATACTCTTATAAAAAAGTTGATTTAAACTTTGTCACTTCTGTATTTTTGTATTAAATTAATTCAATCACTACTGTGATAATCAAGATATCGTCCTTGTATGGACCAATAAATGCGCTATTATATTCTCCAAGTTCTAGCGTCACCCATTCTCAGAAAATTCAGTAAATTGATTAAACGAACATTTGCGAATTAATGGACCGATAAGATATATAATGTAAAAGTATTTCTAATATTGGTAATTAATGTTCAAAAATCTACCAAAATATACTTTTATAGTTTTATAATTTTTCTGTTTCTAGTATTATTTATTTATGTGCACTTGCACACATTTAGTTCATAATCATAACTTTCTCTTCTCATGTTTTCCCTTTTAAGTGTGCCCTTTAGGTTTTTCTATCTATCTATTCCTTTTTTTTTCAATAATTATTATGGGTTATTTATAGACTCTGCTTGGTTGACATAATATAGATAGTATACTAACTCGATTCGTTTCTCTGCAATAAAACAATTAACTAACTGAACCCTCATAATACAAATACTGGCTACGTCAAATTCCTAGCGGTTGTGCAGATGTTACTTACAATCTTCACAAAGAGTCCTATAAAGCAATAAAATTTCGGAAAGAAAGTCAAACAAATACAAGCCTGAGAATATTTGAAACAATATTGTTTAGTTTTGTACTTAAAAACGTATCCCCTTTTTTCTCTTTACAATAGTACCTAGTTCAGAGGAAATTATTATGGTCATATAACGCAGCTGTGCGTGGGAAGAAACCCAAAATCACTAAAACGTGAAAGTGCGTAACAATTTTTTTTAAAGATTTGCAATGCAACTTGCCAATTATGCAACATTATTATTTAAGCCTGATATCCAAATTGACTTCATTGTATTTATTTCTTATGTTTTTTTTAATATTAAAACGGTCAAGGCTCTTCTTTTTTTTAAATGCATCTTAGTAAAACAATAAAAATCCCTTAGTCCACTTCTTCACCTTCCTTCTATTTGCATTTATTTCGCAATTCCTATGTAAATTCAACTCAACTATATCTTAAACTTAGTTTTAATAAAATCGTCTATCGTTTACTAAACAACCCATGTACTCAATACAACTTTACGAATTTATACGACATACGAATTTATTTCTTTATTTTGATCAACTCTTACGATTTGCGATATATGTAATTAAGACGTTAGTATTACTTAATTAGGTATATGATAGTGCTATCGTTTTTTTTTTTTTGTTTTTTTTATTTATATATTCTCTGGTCACCTTAGGGTTTGTCTGATATTTGAGATCGATCACTAATTTATTCTCTTCTATACACATTCCACTTTCATAGTGCAAAAGGCTTCATACCCTTGATCTAAATCTTACATTAAAGATTTACCCCAATACCTATGTGATAGATCGCTGTCGTTAGTGTGGAGTCTTACAAGCGGCTGTTTAACAAATATAATTAGTAAACTATCGTTCCATTCAAGTACAGACCGGTTTTTCTATTCGGTACAGTATTGACATTAACGTATTAAATTGACTTTAAATAATAACAAACTAGGCTCTGCTATACTGACTAAAAATGTAATCTTCTTCTTCTTATCGTGTAGGTATAGTCAAGTGTGTGGCGAACTTGGATAACCCTGGAGTCAGAGGTTTCAAACCGCACAATGGCCTCTGACTTGGTTTTATCGACTGTAGTCAATCGACAACACCCAGGACCGACAGCTTAACGTGCCCTCGTAAGCTCGGAAACGCTCATGATAAATTGCTACTTTGGTCACCCATCAGGTTCCCTGCCTCTGTGTGCGTTGCTTAACCTGGCTGATCGGTTGAGATCAGCGAGCGCTTCTGGGCTACGAGCGCTACATATGTAATAACATAATAAACATAATATGTAATAACAGTATGAGTCCTGCTTCACTGACTTAAATAATTGATTGAATCCCGTTTTACAGACTTTACTCCTGCCTATAAAATGTTAATCTACTATATTTTTTTCTGAAATCACTCTCCGGGATTACAACTACTGTAACTTTATATTTTACTATTATATTCTTACTTTAAGTTTTTATTCCTTTAAAATCACCATAACCATAGTCTTACAGCTTAGCTAAAATTTTAGATTTGCGTGGCTTTTGATAGTTAGAACGACCTTTTAAAAACATAGTTCAACGCGAATATTAATACATACATACACGATTCAACTGAGTGCCTTTAAATAATGTTACACCAAAGCTTCTTCATCTTCTAATAAATTTAAATCTCGCTAGCCTTAGTCTAAAATGCGTCATTATATACGATTTGGAGAGCTAATATAAATCGTTATTCCAATAAATAAGTACTTATTTATAACTCTAACTCGAACTAGTTAAGTAACTTTATAATCCACTGCTGGGCTTCGTTTGTGATAAACCGTTTAATAAAACTTAATATAAGATCAAAAATTTTTAATGCCATTATAATACCACTATTAGGCTATACTTTTCGAAATATTAATTTATGATTTCTTTCTTCACATAATACGTACATACTGTTCACTTCAAAGTATTTATTTTATTTTCTGCTACATCATCAACTTTAAATACTTCCTTGATGGTTTTATAACTAATTTTGTTATTGTCCGGTGGACATCATTTCGGTGCTACAAAAAATCTTACGCCACTGCTAGGCATAGTACCTACTTCAAAACAAAACCTCTGCTAGGCCTTAGGATTTATATTTACTTCACAATTCATTCTACAGCTGCTGGGCATTCATTTCGAGTATAATGAACTTTTAAGCTCAAGTACACCTCTACAAACTTTGCCTGATGCAGTGAGTCTCTTGGGATACAAACAAAGACAGACACAAATACTTCCAACTACCTATTCTTTCCCACTTTCACATTGCTCTGCAATATTTAATTATTTTCACCTTTTTTTTTCTTTCTAGTAAAATAATAAGTACATACATTTAAAAATATGTAATCCTAAACTTATAAATTTATGACTTAACATAATCCACTCAAGTACAGTAGTTTTATTTTATTTTATTTATCTACATACAACAAATGTATGTCAGTTCGATTCAGTAGTTTCTGAAGGTTTAAACTATTCCAATTTTAATTTTTCCTCTCTCTATTAGTAACAAAGACCCTGAATAGCCTATTGAAATCGGCAAAAACGCAAGACACATTAGACAGCACATCCAATGAAAGTGTTTGTGACTATTAACCTGTTTGCCAAACCTGGTTGTTAGTGAATCAACCTAAATATCATCAAAATCAGTCCTTTGAAATCATGACAAATCATTTCTTTATTAAATCTTGATAAAACTATCAATAAAACCGCTCTAGTAGTTTTGAGTTAGCCGCATACATACATACTGACACCGTCGGGAGATTAATTGTATTATAATAATATGCTTTTGAAATCAAGACAAATTATTTTTCAATTAAATCTTGACAAAACTATCAATAAAACCGCTCTAGTAGTTTTGAGTTAGCTGCATAGACACATATAGACATCGTCGCGAGATTAATTGTATTATACAAGTATGCTTTTGAAATCAAGACAAATTATTTTTCAATTAAATCCTGATTAAACTATCAATAAAACCGCTCTAGTAGTTTTGAGTAAGCTGCATAGACACATACAGACACCGTCGCGAGATTAATTGTATTATATGCTTAAAATTTAACGTTATTATAACACTATCTTAACACTCCACTATAGCTTTTCTCTCAAAACATCACTATTAAACCTTCTACTAACCCTAATAACTATTTTATTTATTTCCTCCGTTCAACGCCTAGATGAAAGCTGGCTGAGAGCTCCCACTTTCAGACCTTTCTAATACCCTTATCCTTATCTTAAATTTTTAGGCCACCTATTGAAACTTCCTTTACCTATTAAACAACACCTATTTACCTACACCTACTAACTTTACCTAAACTCTATATCTAACTTAACCTTAACTAATCACGCTTATTATCGAAGCATCCGCCTGGCTGTCGCATATCGCATAGCTCTCCTACCCCCGCACTATTAATTGTAAGCCCTATCATAACCCTACAGTCAACCTCGCAGTCCTAGCCTAAAACGAAAACCCTATAAATCTATTCTGTTTAAACTACCTAATAAATAACTTCTTTTCTTAACTCCCTAAAACATATAATCTCTAATCCTGTAGTTTTAATGCTGCAAAGAACAAACATGTTTATAAACATGTAATATTTTAAAAGAACAATACACACAAAATATTATGATAAAACAAATCAAATTACATATAAATACCATGCACACACAAGCAAAATACAACAGTTAGGTCTTGGTTTGGTTTTAATGAAAATATTAGTCAATAAGTTGAAATGAAAATTTGCTAGTAATAAAAATAAATGTAACTCTTGCCATATTTAATTTCTACGTTGTGTAAATTTTATTCAGGTAATTTATCTAGCAGTTTTTGTTACTACAAAAACACTTTCTAGATCCTCGGTCACGCGGACCATCTGTAACGGTACCAACCCACCCCAATGATTTTATTTCATTTTCAGAGTAGTTGATTACCTTTCTTAGCTGTGATCGTCTATAAAATTGCATCAGTAAACTAGCTTAATTATTTTTCTTTGTCATTTCTGTTGACAAACTTATTTGACTTCATATATTTGTCACCATTAGAGAGAGTACTTAGGTCAAGACTTTTATTTTATCTCTAGATGTTTATTCTTCGTAATAAAGACAGGAAGGCAAATACATGACTCAATCCTGAGTTTATTAAAAGGTTTTGTCCATAAACAAGCGGAATACAAGATGCAGACGCCGTATTTCATACCAGGACGAACCGACAGTAGAAAGCCTGACATACCCTACTTGTAGATGGACAGAGATAATGAGTTACTAATAATAAAAACAAGAAGGCAAATACATGACTCAATCTCGAATTTATTAAAAGTTTTTACCTGTAACCAAGCGGGATACAAGATGCAGACGCCGTATTTCATACCAGGACGAACCGACAGTAGAAAGCCTTACATACCCAACTTGTATTACAGATATAGCAATATTCTTTATTTGTGGGGCCCCATTTATATATTTGCGCTTTTATTATGTGTTTGTAATTGTGTATTGCTGTAGTCTATGACTCAAAGTCCCAATCTTTATATGGTATACTTGATATCATGTTTATAGCTCAGATTATATAGTGCAATGTTTATTGATGCAATTAATCAAAAGAGCTCGACTTTAATAATGGAATTGAAGTCGTTGTGTCTTGAACTCAATTACTTTGTTTAGAATTCGCATGAAAAATCAGATATTTTATGTTGGAATTAAATGACTATATATTAATGTTATATTTTAGAAGAATAAAAGAATTTCAAGAATGTGATCAATGAATCCAGCTTTACTTTGTCAATAAAATATCTACATCGATTAATAATTGAGTATGCTGAGATTTAGTAAATGGAGAACTAGCTTTATAAGAATGATATTGAGAGATTATAAATGAAATTAAACCAACCAAGACCTTTTATGAGATTTATTGGGGTAATGCAGAGGAAATCAGTACATATAAGGAAAGCTTAGGTGTTTTATAAATATTCAGAAATTGTTATGCGATCAACAATATAAATAATTCAATAAATATGGAAAATAGCTCTTCCACCGCTACTTACTATAGCATAGAAGCCGCAACAGTAGCGTTTTCCATTCTTTAGTAAACCCTTAGCCTCGGGGCAAGCCCTTGTTTCATACGGAGACAAGTCCCCCTACCAGAGCTAGAAGACCCCGAGAGATTCTACTTTACTGAGCCTTGATTAGGCATTATAGATTTAACTGGCTTTAACAGTCGCATAACAATCCCTTGCAGGATACAGGAAGTATAGAGCGTCTTAGGACTAATACAGTTTTACTTAACTTTTATTGCGCCGGCCGGACACAAACACTACAACCACTATAATAACAAGATTATCTTAATTAATTATAGACTAATACTCGGTTACATTTTAGTTATCTAAAATAGAGGAAATGGCTGAAGGCCCACACGCGTGATGTCAGTTTCACGGTTAAAACTTGAGTGTCCACCTCTCTTCCTTCTCTTCATCTTCAGCTCCTGCGCAGCCTGGAGCCGCCCACATCGTCTTCATTGGTAAAACGATTCTTCCCGCTTCAAAGTAGGTCCACGTTTCATGTCGTCATTGGTGGAGCCTTTAGGGGTAGCCTGCGACATTGTATCTTCTCTTTCTCGCAAGCGTCTTTAATCCACGCTCTCACTCGCTCCAGGGGTTGAACACTTGTGTGTCCGCTGGCTATTATGTTCCTGGAACTAGAAAACATTTGGCGAGCATCAATACCTCTTAAAATAATAAAGATAAGAAAGAGTATTGTTTCTAAGTATAGAGAATAAAAACTCTCATAAATTTATAAAATTTATGGGTCACTAATGTTCGTTTCCTGGGGTGTTAAGTATTTCAAAGATTTATTGCTTCTCAGCTTACACTTCTAAAATTGGTTGTAAAGGGTAGTAAAAAATGAGTTCCTTTGAATTTGGCTGGTGCGGCTTTCTAATTTATAACATTCGATTTGATGTCTAGGTTGTACCGTCACAGTAACTCGAAAAGTCATATTTCATTGCAATAGTCAGCCATCTTAGAATTTCATAAAATGATATACATTTTGATCAGTGAATTTTCAAATAGCAACAACGACATCAAAATCATAATCCTCACCAGCTAGCGGTGTACCCTGCTGATCAACGGACGAGGCTGTGACATACAACCCGTACAGGCTTTCTCTTCTTGACACTGGCGATTCGCCATTCTATTTTGTTAAAATATTTTATTTGTCATTGGCAGTAATGGTTATTCTAAAAACGACCGATTGCCATCATTTTGAAGAAAAACGACAAGCAAGTTAAAATGAAGCACATTAATATCTCGGACAATCTGGGACATTCTAAAGTAACAAATTAAACTTTCAGATACGCCCTGGGTCAGCTGATGACTTCAGACAACTCAGTGGTGACCCAACTGAATATTACAAGGGTGAGAGTGGAAGATGGAGGTCTATACTCCTGCATAGCGAAGGAGGGAGACCAGGTCACCAGCCATGAGAACAGACTCGATGTTTATGGTGAGAAAGGAACCATGATCCAGCAAGACAAAAGACATCGCTATCGCTACTGCTAGAATTGGCCCCGGACTGCAGAAACCAAATTTCTGTCACTATTGCCCCCAGCGCACAGCAAAATAATTATCCATATCGCACGCTGGGACAATTAGGACAGAATCATCCTTTTCCAAATCATCCTTTTCAAGAGAATTTTCACTCAGAATTGTTACTATTTTGATCACTTGTGTATTTAATTTGCGTAATGTGATTTACCACTGAAGAAAGATTATGTACGTAAAATTCTGCATAAAATAAAAACATAACATAATCTTCTCATGTGAAATTATGTAATCTCATAGAATTGGATAACAAACAAGTTTCAACGATGCAGTAGACGAAGATTGTTAGACGTATAGTCAATTTGAGATAAGTACTTTAATTCCGTCAGTATTGAACATAAATTATAATTAAAATGTTATATTGCTTACAGGACCACCTTACATTAGAGCAATACCACCTATTAAAGTTCAAAGTGGAGAAGCAGTGAACTTGCGATGTCCCTTTTACGGATACCCCATTAGGTAAGTAATCGATAGCAGTATTTGATACATTTTGATGGTTTTGTATATGCCCATACATCTTTTTTAGGTGTAAATACCGAAGTAGACATCGAAATTCGTAAATTTATTGTTTCCTATTGCTTTCAGCAAAATTGACTGGGAACACAAAGGCAAGACTTTGAGCTCAAGCAACGTTTTCCAGTCTAGATACAAACGTTCTTATCACAGAAGAAAAACGAGAAGAAATGCACCAACAGTCAATATAAATGGGATCCTTTCAATACCAGAAGTAAACAAAGAATTTAACGGAGAAGTTTTCACTTGTGTAGTAACTAGTCCTTCTGAAGAAATGGCAAGAAGAGCATTTGAAATACAAGTTATAGAAGCGCCTGTTTTAGAAGATTTGCTATTAGGAAATAATCTGCAAGAAGGTCAAATTGTAAATATTTATTGTAATGTTAGAAGTGGGGACCTTCCAATACATTTTGAGTGGTTGAAGGATGGTAAAAGGATACCTAGTAGTCTAAAGGTACGTTTGAAATAGTCCAGAGATGTGAATCTCCACATGGAAATTCACTTTCTGTAAAGAATCCAGCTGATCATAAAATTTAATACATCAAATAAAGTCGTTGTGTTTAGTTGAATTACACCCAATTTTTCGCGGATTAATTTCATGTGACATAGTATTATGACCACTTCATTTATTTTAAGGGAGGCCCATGCCCCTTGGTAAATTAAATGGCCCAAGTTAAAGGGCCAAGTTCATTCTAATTCAAACCTCATTACTAGCAGATAAGAAACATGGGTGGATACTTAATTGAGGGAACAGACTGTACAGTACATGAGCTGATGAAGCGTATAATAATCCCAATGACGGACTATTGTCCCAACGATAAACCATTTGCATAAGATAGCGATCGGAGTGAAGCGATGAGGGCGCAGATTGGCATACGTGGCCCCAATATCGTCATGATGAACAGCATCTTGACCCTTCCAGAATCTGGTTTGGTCGATGCTTAGGTATCTGTTTATATAAAAACATATTTAGAAAATAGGGATTCATTTCTGTTTTAAGCAGGGCCGGATTTAGGGGGGGGCAACCGGGGCTACAGCCCCGGGGCCTCCACGAAAGAGGGGCCCCCACAATAGAGACTTCGAAATTTTTTTTTCAAATTCCAACTAGTAAACAAGAGTAAAAAATTTTTTACGCTGTTTTCGCTTTTAGAAATTTTTCTTTCGCTGTTTTACCTTGCAAGTGGCAAGTGTGAGTTTTCTTTCTTTTTCTTGTCATCTTCAAAAACCATTTGCCTGTTCATGGCTATCCACAATAGAATAAAAGTTGCCAATTCGATAAGGAATTGATAGTATATTCTGCGGATTTTAATTTTATTATAAAAATTGTCCCCTTTATTTGGAAAATAATTTGGGGCCAGGGGGCCTCCACTCCTCTGTTGCCCCGAAGCCTCTCGACCTCTAAATCCGGCCCTGGTTTTAAGCTATGTTACATCTATAAGTGTATCATGACGATGGCATTCCATATAACTCTCAATTAATAGTTAGATAAAAAAGATAGCATATTTCCGATGACTCATGGTCCATATTCTCGAAGGGTTAAAATTCTCTTTTCTAATCTACACAAATATTATAAAAGGAAAGATTTGATTGTTTGTTTGCATTGAATTAGGCTGTGAAATTACTGGACCGATTTGTAAAATTCTTTCACCATTGGAATGCTATATTATCCCTGATAAACATAGGCTACATAATTTTCCCGTATTCCCACGGGAACGAAGTCCTGGGTGGAATGCTAGTATGTTATTAAACTAATATAAGCTTTCTTTCAGGTAGTAGAAAGAAGTTCAGAACTCTTCAGTGCGTTGGTCATCAAGAAAGTGTCCTTGGAGCATTGCGGAACATACACTTGTGTTGCGTCAAACCATGTGGCAAAAGTCAATAAGTCCACCGAACTGTATATCAAA
The DNA here is from genome assembly GCA_949987775.1 of Aproaerema taeniolella. Lineage (NCBI taxonomy): Eukaryota > Metazoa > Arthropoda > Insecta > Lepidoptera > Gelechiidae > Aproaerema > Aproaerema taeniolella. The sequence continues at coordinate 3,311,579 of OX465268.1, read as the reverse complement.
GGTATGTTGGTAATTACTGGAAAGTTGTGGCTAATCCTAATGTATTAGTTGTAGGAATGATAATTGCAAATTGTAACGGGAAGCCAAAATAGAAAAGAGCAATAGTCGTTTAGGGGTTGAGGCCCATTTTATTGTTATTTGTAAGCGAAGGGTTTGGATCCCGTGAATCCATGAATCCCCACTGCGAACTTTTTACACAAATATTTGCCCCAACCGGAAATCAAACCCAGGCGCGTCGATCAAGAGACAGCGTCACTACCACGTTACTACATCAAACCGGCTGTAAAACAGTATTTATAGCCAAAAACAAAAGCTCAAATAGTAGGTTTTTTTTTATTAAACGGTTTTATTTAGCTCACCCCGTTTGTTTTATTTATTATTCTTGGGTCAAATTTAGTAATTCAAATTTCACCCTCTTCCTGTCAACCGATTAATCTGAAATTTTGTATACACTTTGGATTTTGGTGACAATACAATTATGTTTATTCATTATCATTATAAATTTAAGATGGCCGCCGCTACAAAATGGCGGATAATTTATGTTTTATTAATCCCATCAATATGGGTATCAAATGAAAGGGCTCAACAAGCAGAATACAATATACTATAAAAAATTGAAATCCAAGATGGCGGCCTCTACAAAATGGCGGATAACGTAGGTTTTATCAATCCCATCAATATGGGTATCAAATGAAAGGGCTCAACAAGCAGAATACAATATACTATAAAAAATTGAAATACAATATGGCCGCCGCTACCAAATGTATGTTTTTAATAAAAACTAAAAACTAGAAAATAAAAATAGGTAAAAAAACTTTTTAAGTTAAACGGTTTTATGTTAAACATACATTGCAATATTTAAGATAAATGTACTAAAAACCAAAAAATAATAAAATAGATACAGTCGTGGGAATTATAAACATATGCATAGACTAGACTAAAATAAAACCGAGGGGCACATTAAGTCGGTAATTTGTAGACAATTGACGTGCCCCACGGTTTTATTTTAGTCTAGTCTATGCATATGTTTATAATTCCCACGACTGTATCTATTTTATTATTTTTTGGTTTTTAGTACATTTATCTTAAACATTGCAATGTATGTTTAACATAAAACCGTTTAACTTAAAAAGTTTTTTTACCTATTTTTTTTAATAATAGTTCTTTACCTATGAAATTGCCGTTTTTCATACAATATTTTTGGAAAACTGAATTTTACAGTGTTTATGTGCGCTTAGTGTTATGTGCCCTTACAGTGTTTATGTGCGCTCAAATTAATATTTTAAGACCTATTTGTACTCCACATAGAGTAATAAACGATTACTGTTATGGTCTTGCTGAAGAAATTTAATTTAAATTACAAAGTGAATCAAGAGATATAGAAGTTGAAATATTACATGAAAGATTATGTTTTTTTTTCAGTTGCTCCAAAATGGCTTGAAGAGCCTTCAAACTCTTCCCTTTTGTTGGGTAGAAGAGGAACTGTTTCTTGCAGTGCAAGTGGCTATCCACAACCCCAAGTCCATTGGATGAAAAAAGATGGTAAGACATTAGACAAGCAATGGAAGCGAAATTATGAAAATAAGCCGTGTTTTTGTAAGATCTGCCAGCGAAAACGAAAATGAAAAAAATTTTCGTAAATTCGACTATTTTCATACAAAAAGCAGGCAAAAAGTGCATTTTTGTTTTCGTTTCCGTTACGTTTTCATAAATTTCAAATAAAACAAAATTTATTGACTAGAATTGAAAATTCAGGTTTAGCACTTGCTCGTCTGAAAATTATAGCCCTCCATGTATCTCGAGTATGCTTTTATATCGTCTCAAACAGACCTCTTTTGTATAAAAAATCGTGCAATATCCCTTGACCGTGTTGATGTGTGTAATATTCATGAACGGCACGTCTAGGGCAATCGATCTGCATCAGTTTCATCTTGCCACCTGATCTATAAAAGAAATTAAAAAAAAATACTTCTTCCAGGATATGCGATGGCAAACTACTAAAATCCAGTGCTCCTAAGTAGTATCGATCACTTCATTACATTTCTGAGCTGCCACCTCATGAGGTGGGTTTCGTGCAACGGGAGCTCGGTCTATGTGTATTACCATCTGTTTGTCAGCTAACTTCTTTTAAGCTACGCAATAAATTTCAACATATAGTTTTCATTTAAGAAAATTACGATAGTTTTAGTAGCCTCCATGCCAAGTCAGGGAGGGTCATTTTTAAAATAAAAAATAAAATTGGCACGTCACTTCTTAACTAAGACCACTTAAAAATAAAATACTTACTCAAAATATTCGCTAATAATAAATTGTAAACGTTTTTCTGTTAATAATACTAAAGATGTCAAGATGCCAAATCAATTATGCTAAAATTTCTTTTCGGAAATTTCAAATAACAGGAAAATGACTTCTTCTTTTAAAATCAGGTCAAACCACTTTCACAGCATTTCCTCGTTTATTTTTACCTGAACATAATCTAAGCATACTTATCGAGTTATAATAGGCATCGTGCTGTTATAACTGCTCTCTATCTACCACTACCTACCCCCTGCTTTTTATCGCCGTAGGTCGATGATACAAATAAAACTTATACATGTATCCTACAATTATTTTCTTACGAGGCTTTGGGCATCTTATTACGCTCATGACAGTCTCATAAAAATTTTGTTGATGTTTTGACAAGTGGTTTTAAAGCAAAACAACAGCTCTAGCACGATAACGACAAACTAGCGCTCGGCTCACGTTGAAAGTTCACTTTGATAGCGCGAGGGTCCCGCGCAAAGGTTTGCTCGCCCTATGGCGTTGTAATATTGACATTTTGACATAGGACCGCGGTGTTGTCGCGGCTCTGTCGCTATCGTACTCGGCCTGCTGTTTAGTTCACTCGGAGTTATGCTAGTGTTTGAACATTTGGCGAATTTTGAATGACTGGCTTTGGGATGACAGTTTCGATTCTTTACGAGGATCTTCATCAGGAAGTCTTTCGTGGCGAACTTTCTTACACTGGTGTCAGAATTTTCAAACCGAAAACTGACCTCTGACTTGGTTTCACAGCCGTGACCATTCGCGTGCTGATTGTTCATTAGTAAAACATTTTTGAACTGACATTTCTTTGTTAAGATCTTTTTATACCATATTAAGGATTGATTGATTGACCGCTACTTATAGTTTAACGCGTGCCCTCCGAAACACTCGTGATAAATTTCCATTTAGGTCACCTATCAGTTTCCCTGCCCTTGTGTTGCTGCTTAACCGCGCTGATCGGTACAGATCAGCGAACACCACTGAGATACGAGCTCTTCCTCTACTAAATTGGGGTTTTTATTCTCAGAGACTAAATTGACATATGCAAATGTCAAATTTACAAATAATGTAAAAATTATTTGCAAATTTGACATTTGCATATATTAATTTAGTCTCAGTTTTTAAGTCTCGTAATTTTGCTGAATATTTGTAAATTAGACATTTGCATATGTTAATTTAGTCTCTGAGAATAAGAACACAGTATAAAAAAGTTCTTGCGCGCGCTGTCGCAGCTTGCCTTCAGTTTCTTTTTGGCAGTCTTTACAATTTATTCTAAAAGACTATTCTTCTACAGCTATCCTAGGAACTTGGCAGCCAGTCCTAGAACTAGCAGGAGGGGGTATCTTGAGCCTCCCCAATGGAACCCTGGTGATTGAGGAGGTGTCCCTTACAGACGAGGGTCTGTACTCCTGTAATGTGGAGAACGGAGTCGGCCAGCCGCTGAGCAAAACTGTTTGGATGAGTGTTAATAGTGAGTTATGCTTAATTTTTTAGGTTTTAGCCGTAGATTTGTAAGGCTAACTGGTATTCATTTGTCAAAGTACTCTCATATTGATGTCGTAACCCAATTTTTATCAATTGTAATAACTCTAAAGTTAAAATATATCACATCCGACATTGATAGTCATAGCTCATAATAGTCATAATCATAACTTTTTAACGGATGAATCAATTTTAATAAAATAACTAAAAATTATCTTGATCACGTTTGTTTTTAAACTAAAAAACTCATAAAAATCGATCTATTCGTTTAGAAACTACAATGCCACAAATAGAGAACATAGACATACACGTCGAACTTCTAACACCCTTCTTTTTGTTTCGGGGGTTAAAACCCGGTTCACTCTTGAACAAAGGTATTCACCCCAAAGATGCCTAACTCTCAAATTTTGAAGACATTTGAGTTAAGTAAACACGGAAATACAGATGCAGTCAGATAATTCTTCATGTGGCTTTCTTTGCGACAACCGGGTCAAACAGTAATCTAAAGGATCAAGATCAATATCAAGATCATACACATCTCTTGATCTCTTAACTCAATAAAAATATTTTTGATATTTGTAGAACATTGGTTGATTTATGAGTGATTAATTTTCTTATAAAACTGTTTTTTATATGTGTAGAGTAGAGTACTAATTGACAATACCTTTGATAATTTATGCAATAAAATTCACAGAACCAGTACACTTCGAATCGAATTCGATAAATGTGACATCCAGATTGGGCCATTCGGTAAGCTTGGAGTGCAAGCCCCTCGGAGACGATCCCATCAGGGTCTCCTGGAACCACGAGGGGAACCCTTTGGATGTTCAGAATCCCAGGTAAATAATACAAGTTATAATACCTAACACAAGTTCTCCGTACGAGACACAGATGGCGCTAACCTACACTCACGACTTAATGTGCTTAATAAGGGAATGAGAAATTTCGCCGTTTGACTTGAAGGTACGATAGCTCAGTTGGTAAGAGCGCCAGGAGATCAAATCCTGGGGTCAAGTCCTATTCGCGCCAAACATATTTAATTCCCTAAAAATGATAACTTTTTAACTAAAGATCTCCCAACTTCTGGGCACAGGCTTTACTCGGTCAGTAGGCCTTTACTCTATACATTCCATACCAAACTAACTTTCATATATTCTGAACCAAACATACTTTCCCGTCTAATATTCTTACAAAACAATTTTCGTCAACTGCGATAGCAAGTTTTTAAGACCAAGTTATATTTGCGGTCCTTTCAATACAAATCAATGTACATTTGTATGCAGAACTGATTTCGTAACCTTTAAAAATATGACAGTTTGTAATTGATCATACTAACCACAATTATTGGCGCTAAGCAGAGTTTCTTTGATTATTCTACAGTTCCTTTTCTGCGTACTGTTAGATTTTCACGTAGGAATAAAACTGCCTATACAGACTGTAGGCATTGTCATAATTGCAATAAATTTAATCAATCATTTTGTTGAGCGCTTTGTATAAAATTGCACCATAATTGAAAAAAGATATAGCTTTAAATACAGAGGGCCACACATCAAGGTACCACACGCGTGCACTCTGTGCTGTTGCAATAAGAACGGCTTTACAATGAAAATGGTGTAACCTGATGCGCTGGCCTCTTCACATACCTGCTTTACCAGAATGTAGTCGCCAACTAAGCGGAATGACGACGAATTTACTTTTAGTAACATTGCGAGGCCTTTTCCAGCAGTGGAATCCCAAGGACTGTAATGATGAGCACCAAAATCTTTTCAATATCTTTAATTTTCTTTGTCTCATGCTCGTAACCTTATCAAAATTCTGTTCTAGAATCAAGCTCTCAGAGTCGAAGACCGGCTTGGGAGTGATAAGCACCATCAGTCTTCAGTATTCAGAAACACCTGATGGTGGTGTTTACCAATGTCGAGCGAGCAACCCTTATGGAGCGGCTGTCTTCAATGTCCACCTTACTATATTAGGTAGAAACCTTTAACTAAACTTATCTGAATAGAGTTAAAACCTAGTGGTTTTTCTTACAACCACTATCAGAAATATTAGCCAGGACCACCCGAAAAAACGTTCCTGCAGAACTACGGTATGTAGACAAATTCAAATTCTTGTACATTGGAACCACTGCAGAAGCAATAATGCGCAAAAAGAAAACTTTAATTTAAAAGTTTTTCATAGACTACGAGTTTCTAAACCGCCGAATGACCTCAGAAAAAAGACAATTTACAATGGTTTAACCTGCCGAAAGGTTTAATTGAGACCAAACAAAGGTTTAACCTGCCCCACGAAGCACAGCAATGCTTAAGATAAACTGCTACTTGGTTTTCTGCCCTATTTACTTTACTCATTCGCACCGATCAATTCCAAACCATAAGTGTATCACTGATCTACCTTCGAAAGTTATCAAACCAAATAGCTCGACATTCAAATTTTCGTCGTTTGACCGTTTTGGGAACCAATCCATCCTGACATTTAAAACATACTCTTCTTCTTACCGTGTAGGTATAGTCAATTGTGAGGCGAACTTGGTTAACCTTGGTGTCAGAGTTTTTCAAACCGCACAGTGGCCTCTGACTTGGTTTTAACGACTGTAGTCAATCGACAACAGCCAAGAAGCAAGATTTGTCGCAAGCATTTCCGAAACACGGAAATGCTTGCGCTAAATTGCCACCTTGGTCATCCATAAAGTTCTCTGCCTCTGTGTACCTACGATACTGATCGGTTAAGATCAGCGAGTGCCACTGGACTAGGAGCCCTTCACAACATACTTATCCAGTTCCTTAAGTTATTTATCAACAATTTGACGACGGGTTTGGTCGAGGAGTAGTGACGCTCTTGATCGACGGGTCCTGGCTTCGATTCCCAGTCGGGGCATTTTTTTGTGTAAAAATCAGATGTTTGTACTCGAGTCATGGGTGTTTGTGTTTGTCTTTATGTATGTTCCAAGGGACCCACGACACACGGAAAAACCTTAAGGTTTGAGTTTGAGTATGTAGCTATAAAAAAAAGGAAATTGTACTTCCAGAACCTCCAACGCCTCCTTCAGACCTTCGGATCGAATCAGTCAGATCCCGAGCTGCCACCATATCTTGGAGGGACACGTTACGAGCTCACGCCAGGCACTACTCCCTGCAGTACACTCCTACCCACTACGCTGATGTGTGGGATCATGCGACCACTGTTAATGTTAGTAGGTAAGTCGTCAATCATCATTTTAGCTGAAGATGAATGGAATTTCTGCTTCCGTCTGTATTTCTGGGCTCATATAACCCAAGTCTCTTTAAAGTTCGAGTGAATAGGCATCTGCTGGGTGAACTTGCTACATCCTCGACCACATCTTCAGCCCTGTGCTAGACTGTATTATGGTCAAAAGTCACCACAGTCATGCTAGCAGTGCAACCTGCTGAAAGTCTAATGTTGAGGGTCTCTCTACCTGAAATTGAAATACCATCATTTTTAAAGAAGGAGTCCAATGCGGGACATAGGCCTTCTCCAAGTATCTTTTAATTATTTGGTATTATACCACCCGCATCAAGCAGATTAAAAGCTTACCATCTCCTTAAAAAGTTTAAAGGTTCTAGCCAGATCTTTGGCAGATTGTCAGTTCACCTGGAGAATCCGTTAGAAGACCCTTTTACTCTACGTTTCCTTGTACATATATTGCCATTCGCAGACTCTTCCGTCTCAACCCAACAGGCCTATTATTCGATTTATTTGTGCTGTCGTCCTGCCAAACAGAACTACCTGATCATTAACTTGTGCCACATCTTTATTGGCCATAGATTTCTCTTAGAAAGCTACTTTTAATGTGATTTTCTTTCTAATTACTGCCACGTCATCTTTTTACTCTCTCCTCTTCTGATCTTCATTTAATGAAGCACTTATTTCATCCACAGTGACTTCCATGTAATCCGCTTCAGCTTAACCTTAATATTTAACTTACATACGCTTATGCCTAAAATCCCTATTGGGGTAGGCAGAGCATTAGTGATTGTAAAACCACTTGATGCCACGGTGGACATAAACTCGGAGGGTTATAAGATGAAATATATGATGTAAGTGGTGAAAGGGTGTCAGCCTTTCGCCCAAAATACAGAAACCCTCACGTCCCACTTACTGACTTTTCCAGTATGCCTGGGAAGAGTAGGCAGCTGGCATATTCTATGTTTTTCTTCTACTCCCAGTACAGAATAGAAGAAAACTTTATGTTTAACAACCCTAGTAAACGCAGTAAAACGTACTCAAGTAAAAACAGTAACAGTACTCGAAATTTCCAGAAAAGACTCGGACCTCCGTCAATCTTTTGACCTGATAAACCTTCGACCTGCCACTGCATACGCTGTGAGGATAGCCACTGGAAACCAAGTTGGAATCAGCGTGTACACTGCTCCGGTCCATTTCACTACTCATGAAGAAGGTTAGTATGATGTTACTTATTTTTCTATCAAAATAGTCTTCGAAGACCGACATATATTTCATGATATTCTCATCGATGTGTGGAAGGAAATTTGTATGATTCGTCCGTGTTCAATTGAAGACATCTTACAATGACGTGCCGTTTTATAGATTGCAGAAAATTACAGGCGGTACTTACAAATTGCCGATGTACAAATTGACGACCAGTTTGGTCTAGTGGTAGTGGCGCTGCCCCTTGATCGACGGGTCCTGGGTTCGATTCCCAGTCGGGGCAAATATTTGTGTAAAAAAAAAGCAAATGTTTGTTCTCGGGTCATGGGTATTTGTGTTTGTCTTTATGTGTGTTCCGAGGGACCCACGACACAAGGGAAAACCTTAATGTGGGCCTTTGAGTGTGTAACGTTTATCAGATGGTAACGGCGGTCCTGGGGTTGATTCCCGACCATGGCAAGTTAAATATATTTTAGGGTCTGGGTTTATTTTTATCGTGGTTAGTTTTAAAGGAATATCTTACAAAGAACTCGTGACCAAGGGACTACAGCTTATGCCTTTCAATATGTAGTGTTTTTTTAACATTACAGCCCCGTCATCACCACCAACTAGCGTGCAAGTGGAACAGACAGAGAACCCTGGAGAACTCCGCGTGCTGTGGCTGCCTCCTCTCAAAGAGACGCATAATGGGGTCATCTTGGGATACCATGTCAAAGCTGTACCGCAGAATCCTGGATCAGGTGACCTTCTTGCATTTCCAACATATAGTTTACTTTTTAGTATTTTTAGGAGATCTAACCCTGGTTCAAGTCCATTCGCGCAGAATTTTTTTTTCCTTAAAAATGCTTTCTGAAAATAGTTTACATGTTTAAAAACTCTTTAGTTTTATTTTATTTTCAAAACTAACCCTAAAAGTACTTAGGTATTCGATTGTTTTTATTTTGATCGAATTTGCTACTTTGAGGCAGATGAGGAATGTGTAAATAAGTTAAAATAATTACAAACACTTTATGGTCTCACAAAAAAGTACAATTTTCTCAAATTCCATAACAGCTACAGTAACATTCTAAATTCCATAACAGCTACAGTAGAATTTTGATTTTCAGTTTCAGATGACACTGATACAAGAACTTTGAAAGTGTCCCAACAATCTGGAAAACAGGAAACTATTCTAAGTGGACTTTTGAAAAACACGAGGTAAGAAATAAAACATTCTATAACTCTAAACTTAAAAATGTGTACCACCCGTGACGTTTATTGCCTGTAACTTTTAAACGACTGAACAGATTTTGATAAAAAAACGAACCAGAACGTAACCAAACCAAATCATCCTCTTTTCTACGTGATACTTGCGGAATTGTGACTACGCGGAAAGCCATTCATAAAACATTGAATTGACTTTGATGAAACATGTCTAAAAACCTGCTCGTAAAAAGAGCTGCGGTGCCACAGACAGACACACATACCGATCAAACTTTGATACCCCTCTTTTTGCGTTGGGGGGTTTAAAAAATGCTAGCACGATTGAAGTTACAAAAAACAGAAAAAATGGTAACACGAGCTAAACCTCCTTCAAAATCCTGAACCAGTATCGCTCAAAGAACACATTCAATGAGAATAGTTATTTTTTTGCCTAAACGTAGACATTACTCCTACACCAGGCACGCGAGGTGCGGGTAGCGCGAGGGGGGTGCGCCCGAGTGGTGTCTACATTTATTTTAACCCCCCCCCCAAAAATATAAAAAAACAACAAAAAAAAGTGTTCAGTAAGTAATACTGGTTCAGGAATTTCAATAAAGCTAGGAGGTTCTTTTTCAACCTGTATATTGGGTGTCTTTAAATTAGTTAGCGAAAGTTACGGACGTGAATCAGTCCACGAAACTGAACAACTTTCACCAAGAAACATAGGTCGAAATATGAAAAAAGTTTTCGCCTCTCCGTACAATTTGTGCGATCAGCTGATTAGCCTTTGTATGGGAGTCGATTTTTTTTTGGGAATTTTGTATATAGATTCTTTGCGGTAAATCACCCCTTAAAGTTAAATAAAAAAAAGAAACGCTTCACACTCAAAGGCCCAGATTAAGGTTTTCCCTTGTGTCGTAGGTCCCTTGGAATACACAAAGACAGACACAAACACCCGTGACCCGAGAACAAATATCTGCTTGCTAGCTACCTAATTTAAAATCAACCCACACGAGGTTTTCTTTTGCGATTAGACACCAAACTGCCTTTACGATTCCATCGACTACGTATGTGGATGATTTTTATGAAGTCTTTTATCAATTAATATTTCAGGTACAGCGTATCAGTATCTGCTTTCACGAGTGCGGGTGCAGGTCCGTTTTCATTGCCAGTTTATCAAGATACAAGAGAAGGAGGTAAGGTTTATCTCTCTTTTAAAGGTTAAGTTAACCGCAAAATAGTTTAACTCGTACGCAACATAATTGGCCTTTTTAAAATTCCAACGGAATTTCCGGGCTCGCAAAGTATTACTTCTGACAAAAGTAAAGTATGATAATACAAATTTTCCGTATCGTTCCATTCCGTTAGAATTATAAAAAGGCCTAATGATCACAGAATTGGGGAACTGTCATTCCCAACTTTCCGTCAAAACTCAGCACTAAACGTTGCAAAACTTGTCTAACACTTCATTTTCCACTTTCAAATAAAATGTTTAATGTTGAATCTTAATGTGACCGCAATCATATTACATTATTATTGAAGATTGAGAAACGAACAAAATAAACCAATCGATACCTTACTTAATTTTCCTTAGTGTAAGCTATAGACAGTGTACTGGGTTACAGATTAGGAAAAATAAATTGATTTTCGTTCTTTCTCTCTTTATAACCAAGTTTCTTTCAGCTCCAGAGCAAGCACCATCATCTGTGGAATGTACAGCAGTGTCCCCCACTTCTCTGCGAGTGGGCTGGCAGCCAATCGCTCTATCTGGGCAAGGAAGCTCCCTCATTGGATATACTGTGTTGTATGCTACTGAAGGTAAGAATTTGTTTTAGTGTTCCAAACTTTTATGTTGGAAAATCAAAATGCCTAAATTGTTAACACAAATACGGCGGATACATCATTGACAGCACCTCAGTATTTGAGAGCTGTAATCTTCAGAATCTTTTTTTTTAAATATAGTACTTAAAAAACTATTTAGATGCAGTAGGTATCAGTTTTGATTGCGCAATCCAAAAATATACAAGTATAATAAAAGGTGTCATTTTATCTGTGATTTAAAATGATTTTCTCATCCCACTATCCCAAAATTTATGTATTAACCTTGAGCAATTATTTTTGAAAATTATCAGAAGTGATTTTCTGTTTCAGAAAGTGCATGGCAGAACAAAACCTCCCTCCATACGGAACTCTACCTGCAAGGGCTGCTGAAATTCACCAACTACACCGTCAAAGTGGCCGGGTTCTCTAACTTTGGTGCTGGCCCCTATTCCTACCCCATCACCTGTGCTACTTTACAAGACGGTTAGTATGAATAGGTTTTTCCATGTGTTCCACCCCATTGCTTTCCGTGGGTGTCGTAAGAAGCGACTAAGGAAACACAAATGAGACCGGCCTCCTACCACCCCAGGCAACGACACCTCAATTTGTTCTGAAACTGAGGTATCGTCCTATGGTCCCTGTGGTGTAGGCTCTGTAAAGCACAGTGTGGTTCGCGTCCACCCTCCTACCGAAGTCCGACGCTAAACAGCTTGATGTGTTCCGTCGGTGCGTGGAAGTACCAGTGCATTGGCGAAACGGAAATTAATTGGCATTGCCGAAACGGAAACGGAAACGGAGCAAAGGATGCCGGCAATCCAAAGAAGCCGTGCCAATGTTGAACAAACGCCGCGTAATCTGGGATCCCTGCCATATGCAGGTATGCAGGTATGCAGGAACGTGAGAAGTCTTTCGTGCTTCTGGGAGGACATTGGCTCTGGAATATCATGCACAATGGCCCAATCGAGAGGCAAAGTGCGAAAAACACCAGATAAACATGGTTCACAACGTAATAAACAAATTATTTTCTTCAATTTCAGTACCCGGTCCACCGTCAGACATCAAAGTACTGGTCATGTCATCGACTTCCCTTCTAGTCAGTTGGAAGAAACCCGAGCATCCAAATGGAGAGATCCTGTTCTACACGATATATGCTAAACCTACATCTAGGTAAAGTACAAATTTTAATCCCCGATAAAAAAGAGGGATGTTATAAGTTTGACATGTGTGTCTGTCTGTATGTCTGTGTGTCCGTCTTTGGCATCGTAGCTCCTAAAAGAATGGACAGATTTCGATGCGTTTGTTTTTTGAAAGCTGACGTAATCGAGATGGTAAGCAATTGTCCATATCATCACAGAGTAAATATGGTTTTCTTCTTGCTGGATATGTTTGCATCCAAATCCGTCTCTTACTTCTGTTTAGTTTTTTTTTACTACACTACAGACCGCTGCCAACAAAACCTCGTCCATAGCCAGAGATAATTCAACTGAAATTATTTCTGGTGTATCTTGTTGTGTGTATTGCCCGTGTAAGCGCACTTGCCTAGTTTTTGTATGTTGCTCCATATTGCTGGGTAATGTGTGGCGATATCTCCAGCAACTGATTGCCAGATATTGCCGTTGCCCTAAATTGCTCGGTGTGGTCGTGACGTCATCGTTGAGCAGTATTGCCCGGAATTGCGCAATTTTAGTTGCCCGTGTAGGAGCACCTATAGTTCTGAGCAACTTCTAATAGATGGCGCCTCAATCGTCAATCCAATAAAACCAGTTGTAGCTCAATCAGAGACCTTTTTCCTTCGTGCAGTGCCCCACAGTAAACACATCAAGCGACTCCTCCTGTGTTTCATTGTCCCCGAATTGGACAACCTGAACTAGATTAAGGCGACTACAGCACCCGATAAAGGCAGCCTGGGCCGGCAGTGCGAACAGTGTCGATACACGAAGTTTACGGACTATGAAAGCGTGCGTGCGTAAAAACATGTTCGAAAGTTAGAAAAATGAGATTTATGGAAAGGTAACAGCTTAAATCGAAAAATGCGTTAACTACTTATCGAGAGTGTTCAGTCACGAACATTTTGATAGCAAATTCAAGTTCCTGTGTGCATTTTGTTATCGTTTTTACAGTTTAAAAGATACACAATATTGGGTATTTAGAGGTGACTTTGTGAGCTTTTTCTATCGCACCAAAAGTGCTGAATCATGTTTTCAGCAAACATCTTATCTAGTTTATGTCCTGAATATTACCATAGTATTTTTTTCTTCGATTTAATGCAGTGCGTCATGGTTATCTACGCATCATAAAATCGTAATTTAGGTGCTGTAGTCGCCTTAACTGAATACCTATAAAAAAGAAGATCCCAGGCAAAAAGGGATCTTCTTTTTTAAACAAACACTTACAAATAACCTAATTGACCCTTTCTCGTAACAGTAATGGTTCTCCCCAAACCCACCGCGTGGCCCCGTCTCTGACGTCATCTGAGGTCAAAGACCTGACGACCGGCAGGACGTATGAGGCCTGGGTCACAGCCACCACCAGAGCTGGTGAAGGGGCTGCTACTAGGAGGGTGTCGCATACTCCTAGTACTAGAGGTAAACTTGGAACTTTTTAGTTTTTTCTGTTTTTGAAACAACAAAATATTACTAATCAACTGGATTAACTATACTTGGTGTTTGGCCTCTACGCTTTAGTTGTCAATTTAAGATTTTAACTAGTTTTTAAACCCCGACAAAAAAGTTGGGTGTTATAAGTTTGATATGTGTATCTGTGTGTGTTTCTGGCATCGTAGCTCCTAAACGACTGGACCGATTTCGATGCAGTTTTTTTATAAGCCTCTTTTCTGTAGCGCCAATCGTCTCGGTTTTGTGCCAACCTCATCCAGAGATAGATAGATACATAGATAAGAAATTTATTTCCATCACAGTATACACTTACAAAGAGTCAGTATAGAAAGAGACAATCACAAAAGCAACGATAGAGTTTTACACTACTACAAACAAGGAAATAAGGAACAAATAAACAATAATGCGTTGATATTGTCCAGTTGGTAATGAGCCAGACTTGTAATCCGAAGGTCGTGGGTTCAAATCCTGGTGCGGGCCTGTACCACTAAATTCGTCTTTTCGGATTTCTAATTATCACTTGCTTAACGGTGAAGGAAATCATCGTGATGAAACCCGCCTGTCCAGAAAATTCATTTTCGAAAGACGAGCGGTCCACCAACCCGCATTGGGCCAGCGTGGTGGACTATGGCCTAAATCCCCTCCGTGTTTCGAAGGGAGGCCCTTGCCCCTCGGTGGGGACGTATATGGGCTGATAAGAAACAATAATTCGCAAAGAAAGTAACAGATAAGATAAGCACAGAGACATGGAACGTAATAATATAGAGAAACATAACATACATAATAATAAAACAAAGCAAAGTAAGTGTGTGCTGCAGGAGACTAGATTGCAGCTCAGTATAATGTTTTACCGTAAGTGTCAATATACTGATTTTCAGCTGCCGCCTACGAGGTAGTACCGATGCCGTCATTTTTAAGAAATCGTCTGATTCTCTGACATCGAGTTAGTGGTCTGCCCACTGGCCTTGTTGGCCTGGCCTTGTATCTTCAATCCTTACTAACATTATAAATGCGAAAGTAACTCTATCTGTCTGTCTGTCCGTCTTTCACGCCTAAACTACAGAACCGATTTTGATGAAATTTGGTACAGAGATAGATTAGAGCCTGGAAAAGGACATAGGCTACATTTTATCCCATAATCTGGCACGATATAACCTGGGGCGGAGCTGCGGGCGGAAAGCTAGTATTAAATATTTGTAATTTTCAGTGGTAGCAGGAGTGGCATCCCTCGGAGGTACCATCTCCATAGGAGTGGGCTCCTCCCTCCTGCTGGTGTGTCAGTGCGCGGGCGCGCCGCCGCCGCGCACCGTGTGGTACCACAACCACAACATCATCACGCACCACCCGCGCTTCACCAGGAACCATGATGACAGCCTGCTTATTAACAGTGAGTTTTATTTTCTATTCTTTAAGTAATGTTTTTTCGTATTACAAAAGTCTGCCAAATATGTCAATGCTCAATACTTAATATTTTATTGCATCCATAGGTTTTACATATGTATTTATTTTTACTTTATCGCAAACTTCACAGCTTATACATACATGTTACTTACATAGCCCTTATATTAAAAATGTATACAGCCAATTAACGGGTAGCATAGGTAAATAATTAATAAAACAAAAAGATTTGATGAGTAATATAAAAGTAAGAACAGTGTGTGTGTTATGTGTAATACAATTAATTACCAATATGATACAATCATTGCTTAATACAATTAATTATTCAATATAGACGCTGTTCCAGTGAAGTGTCAGAACAGAAACGACTGTGGTTGCGTTAAGCGGTTTTCGCAGTTCTACTTCATAATGTGGCTAATAGATAATCTTGACAAGTTTATGAAGTAGCCGCGCGTTTAGTTGCACATATCGATATTAGGCCACATAAAGATGTGGTTGAACTGCATAAACCACATCTTTATGTGGCCAATAAACAGTGAAACATTTCATGAAGTGAGCAAATCTACACTCACCACACGACATCTATAAACTAATATTATAAGAAGGAAATATTTGTAATTTGACATAATTTCCTTCCAGACATTGACCAATCCCTAAGCGGCAACTACTCCTGCCTAGCGAAGAACATGTACGGGTCAGACGTGGTGAACTACCAGGTCATAGTCCTTCCACTGCCCGACTCTCCGGTCCTCCGGGCCACTCCTTATAAGGACTCCATTCTGGTTGAATGGGAACAGCCTTACTACACGAGCAATAGGAGCGCTAGTCAGAAGATTAGTAAGTTTCTTACATACATACACTCACGCCTGTAATCTCATACGGGGTAGACACTTGATGCCACGTTTGACATAAATTCTGAGGGTTATTAGATGGAACATGATGTATAGTGGTGAGAGCTTGTCAGCCTTTCGCCGATTATACAGCAAAACCTTCCAATCACATTTACAGACTTTTACTCTATACCTGGGAAGAGTTGGTAGCTGGCACATTTTTAAGTTTTTCTTTCACTCCCATTCCAGTATGGAAGGTAAGTTTCTTCAACTTCCTAAAGTTTTGTTTCGTTTAAATTTCGAGTTTTCGGCCCTCGATTGCGGTATTTACCAGGTATTTATCAATTCTAAACCTCTCATGTTTTCTTTGAATACAATCATCGTATCATATCAGCCTATTGCAGTCCACTGCTGAACAGGCCTCCCTCAAGGTGCACCACTTTGCACGATGCTGCGATTTTTGCATCCAGCCACTACCCGCTATCTTCTTTAAGTCATCTGACCATCTGGTTGAATACAATAGATATGTAGTAGCTCTATGTATGAAGCCGGAAGTCTTTGCGCCAATCGCCGCTTATCAATAGCATGAATAAGACTAACGAATGAATCAACTTCACACTCAAAATGAATCATTCTCCTTTCCTCAGGTTACAGCCTTACCTGGAAAGAGGCGAACGGACCCTGGCAAGAAGCCTGGTCAGCCACCAAGATGGCTAGTCTATCAGTTCAGAAGCACGTCCTCACTGGGCTGAAGTGTGGCACTAAGTATTCATTGAGGATTACTGCGACGAATAAAGTTGGAACTTCGCAACCGGCTTATTTAGATGTCAGCACTTTGGGTGGAGGTAAATACTACATAAATTACTAAATACTGCAAAAAAGTATTAATTACTAATTAACTGCAAACCTTATCATTCTATTTCTAAGTAAAATTCCTAAAATTAAATTTATTCGCTTCTGTGAAAAGTCCAACATGACACACATTTAAATTAAACTTTTCCCCTTATTTCTATGATAATTTTTACTAATAATTACATTAAATATTTATCGTTAGGCAATTTATTTGACATTGGCACCTTTTCTCCGTGTCGTAAAAATCGATTAAAGGAAGGCCAGTTTCGTACGCGGCCGAAGGCGCCATTGGCAGCTGAGTTTTTCTAAATTTTATTACTACCGGGTATGTAAACCTAGCTATTAGACAATTTTTTCCGAAGACTATTGGATAAGGGTAAAATAATAATTACCAGACTGTCTGAGTGATCGTGACCTGATGATGTGTTCAGGCCGATGATGTGTTAGGAAGTTCTTTAAAATACTGGTGATATCTTGAGAAAACTGTGACAATGTGTAGTAAGCCTCC
The DNA here is from genome assembly GCA_949987775.1 of Aproaerema taeniolella. Classification (NCBI taxonomy): domain Eukaryota; kingdom Metazoa; phylum Arthropoda; class Insecta; order Lepidoptera; family Gelechiidae; genus Aproaerema; species Aproaerema taeniolella. The sequence goes on along the minus strand of OX465268.1, from coordinate 3,294,177 downwards.
ATATTTTTGTCCCTACTTATATGCACATGGCAAATTTAGTTCAGCATCACTTGGAGAACTCACCGTAAGTGACGGGCATCGAAATCACCGCGGCGTTGATGTTCAATGTAGAAGTAATTACTTCTAATTCTTTTTTTTTTATCAGCCCATATACGTCCCTTGCGATTAAGGCCTTAGTCCACCACGCTGGCCCAAGTCTTTCAAAAACGAATTGTTTTTAGACATGCGAGTTTCATCACGATGTTTTTCTTTACCGCTGAGCAAGTAATAATTATAGAAAATCCATACATTAACCCGAAAAGACAAAAGTGGTACAGGCCGCACCAGGATCTGAACCCGCAACCTTCCTGTCATAAGTCTGTTTAATTACCAACGGAGCTATAGATCTTATCCTTGCTAAACTCAATCAATTATTTTCAGTACCAATCCCACCAACGACCAACGAATGGCTATGGAGCAACAGCTCGCACATAGTGATCCAACTAGCTGGTTGGGATGAGGGGGGCTGCGAGCTCAGAGGGTGGGAGGTTGATTATAGACAACTTGGGAGCAAGGCTTGGGTCCGGGCGCATAATACTATGGTGAGTACTTCGAAAATTTCAAGTAGATTCTCATTGTCATCATGTTTGTGTTAGAAGTACAAATTGTTGTTTTAGCTTCTATTGATATAAGTAAAATGTCTCGACTCGAAGTAGTGATTGTCATAATTTGTTGAAAAGTCTATTGCAGACTCTTGATTTACTGAAACTTGAGAGTCTGCCTTCTGTACTACAGAACCTGAGCCTTCTGAGTCTTGTTCCAAGCGATTTATCTCGTTTCTCATTCGGAGTACGCTTGACAATGTTTTAACAAACTATTTATAACCGGTTCCTATTTTTCGATATCTAGGTCTGAGTTGTTTTCCAGTCACACATTCGGGTTACATGGAACATGATCTGTCTGACTCCCGTGACCGGTTGGAACGTGGTTAAACTCTCATTCGCCTGAGTCAAATTCAATACTTAAATAACATTTAAATAATCATAAGCATATTAGCCGGAAGACATTCACTGTTGGATATAGGACGTGGAGATCCTGGAGATCGCTCAGTCTTGCCCACAGCATTCAATGATTTCCCGCAATCACACCAGATCGTCGGTCTGGCTCTTCTTTCTGCTCTATCTTCTAACACTGCACCTTTTGGTTCGCGTCACCACTCGAGGATCTGTCTGCCACTTAAATATCTTCCATTCTTTCTACCTTCTTGCAGTCATTCTCCGATCTACCAGCCTGGGGCCTGCCAAACTTATACCAGGCTAAAGCCTATCGGCCCAGCACCTTTGCCATCGCCGACCTGGCTCCCGGCACCTGGTACCAGGTCAGGATCGCAGCTACCAACGAGGCAGGCAGTGTCACTACTACGTACAGTTATGCTACTAAGAATGAGGATGGAAGTAAGTACTATTTTTATTTTATTGAAGTGAAAACTTCTTTAGCGGCGTTGTGCACTTTGTAGTATGCGTAAAAAATGTTAAACTTGCATCAGGGTCACTTGTCTGTCACGTGACTCTGATCGAAAATCCGTAAGGTGGAGGGGTGTTTAATAAATATAGAAAATTAAAACTGCATAACTCAAGATGTTATCCAGTGTCAACATATAAAAAATCAAATTAAATATTAATTCACAACGTTAATGTTCAAGTTTTCACTTCTGCCGGCACTCCCGGAGTGCAACCCGTTGCTTTTTTGTTAGTTTCTGTTGTCCACTGCTTGGCAAAGGCCTACCCCGCATCCTACTGTCGGTCCCGTCTTCTTCTTCTTATCGTGTAGGTATAGTCAAGTATGTGGCGAACTTGGCTAACCCTGTTGTCAGAGTTTTCAAATCGCATAAAGGCCTCTGACTTGGTTTTAACGACTGTAGTTAATCGACAACAGCCGGGACCGACAGCTTTACATGCCCTCCAAAACACGGAAACGCTCGAAATGAATTGCCACTTTGGTCACCCATCAGGTTCCCGACCTCTGTGTAGCAGTTTAGATGAAATGATAACATCCATACTTCATCCCAATGTTTATATAAGGCACTAGCATTCTGCTCGGGACTTCGTTCCCGTGGGAATTCTGAAAAATCATTTACTCAATGTCCATCGGGGATAACATAGGATTCAGTAGTTTCGGAGCCTACCTATTCACAATCAACAATCAAAGCAAACAATCAAATATTTCCTCTTTATAATATGTATTAGTATTCCGCTCGGGACTTCGTTCCCGTGGGAATTCTGGAAAATCATGTACCCTATGTCTATCCCGTATAATGTAGGATTCTAATGGTGAAAGAATTTTTCAAATCGGTCCATTAGTTTCGGAGCCTATTCAACACAAACAAACAATCAAATCTTTCCTCTTTATAATATGTATAGATAGATATAGAAGATTAACATTCTCTGTCTTTACGCCTAAACCTCCGCATCGATTTTTACGGGCATGAAGATACCTACTTTGAACCCCAATGAAGTTCGTAAGCTGCTTTTCATCCAACTCCTGTGCACGATAAAACCGATTAGCAATTTTGATTTGTTTCAGGTGAAGTGGGCCCTCCTTCAGAATCGCTCGACCTCAACACGTTGGTCATCTTATGCAGTTCGATATTGCTGGCCATTTGTGTGCTGACCAGTATTTATATCATAGTTAAAAGGCAAAGGTAAGATAATTCTATTACATTAGTTGACTACCTACATTGACTGTTTTTATAATTCCAAAGGCGTGGAACGGAACGGAAAAATAATATTACTAGCATCCTAGCTCCTATAGTATAGGATCTATACCATCACTATAAGAACATCATTTTGTTCCATATCGTTGGAATTATAAAAGTAGCTATTAAATAAGCGAAATCAAACAAAAACGAATATTGTACGGACGGCCGCAACCCAGGTTACCACACGCGTGCACTCTGTGCTGTGGTGGTAAGAGCGGTTTTGCAATGAAAATGGAGTAACCTGATGCGCTGGCCTCTGTACTATCCCCATGTTTAATACTTACTTTTTCGATCTTTGTAACTTTGCGATCTTTGTAACTTTGCGATCTTTTTTTTATCATTGTTGTTTTTTCTGTACTTTGCTGATCACACAGACCTTATGGGTCTGAGGCTGATCACCTTCGAAGTTAGTAATCGAAGGTAAATTTTATGGGTTCCTTGGGGAAAGTTTCCCAAATTCAGGTGTATCTAAAAAAACTTAGCTTTACTTATGCTCGCAACATGGCGAGGATTTTTATTATTCTTATCAGACTGTATTACTTTCTTGTATCTTTCCAGCAGTGAAACAGAATACCGAGATTCAATAACAGTGGACAACAAGTCAGAAAGTGGCAACCTTACTGCTAACACATCACACACAAACATAACTAATATAAAAGAGAATTCAGTCAACGCGCAAACTATAAACGCGCAAAATAGAATCTACAGCGCACCAATACACATGAGGAATAATAGTAAGCATGGTAAGTTGTGTTAAACTAATGAGAATTGATTTGATGGTTGCCAAACGTCCTTGTAAAACATATTCGTTATATTCGCAAAACATATTCAAGGCCCTGAAAACTTACGTCATAATCGCGAAACGCGCTTGAAACTTATGTCACGGTCACAAAATGCCCTTCAAGCTTATGCCTTGGGCACAAATGTCCTTGAAACTAGTGTCGTAGTCATAAATCGCCCTTCAAACTTATGTCATGGGCGCAAAATATTATTAAGCTTGAGTCATGGTCGCAAAACGTACTTCAAACTTATGTCATGGGCGCAAAATATCCTTGAAACTTGTGTCATGGTCGCAAAACGCCCTTCAAACTTATTTCATTGGTGTAAAATGTCCGTGAAACTTGTGTCATAGTCGCAAAACGCCCTCCAGACTTATACTTATCATGGGTGCAAAACGTTTAAGTAGTAATTTATGTTCGCGAAATATCCTTGAAACTTGTGTCAGATTGAATAATCTTTTCAGAACTGTACGAGATAAGCCCGTACGCCCAATTCGCAGTTGGGTTCCGCACATTTGGTCATGTCGATAACCAAGACATGCCAAGTCGACTCAAACAGAGATACGACAACGGTATGTTGAACAGAATATTTTTTTATATGTGTCTATTTGTCTGTTTATTACAGACATTAGTACATCGAGGAATACGATAAATAGGAGAATGTTTCCAAAAAACGAGCTTAAGCAATAGCGTTTTTCTTCTATATGTTTGTATTGACAACATTAAAGATTTTCGAGGCTTTTATAATAACCTTTTTTTTTTCAGAAACAAGTTTTCAAGTGTGTTCAGAATCAGAAGATAGCGACAGTATATCAAAATCAACGCTTAAAAGTGTACCTAGAAGTAAGTATTACAGAAAAATAAATAGCACTCAAAATCAGTGTTGCCAGTCTCCAACTCAAGCTGGCCAAAATCGCTGAGTCAATGTATTTTTTGCTCACTATCACTACAGTATTCATATGCATGTTAAACATAAGGTTTGTGTTTTTGACATTGGAAATGTCTTTTCGGTCGCTCCAGTGTAGGCTCCGATTTCACGAAAAAGTGCGATCCCCTTATATCTCAGAGAGTTGTGAAAATATGATATTCAAAATTTCATAAAACGCGTATTTACATGAGCTGTAAGGTGCAAAAAGAATTATTCGAGGAAGTCAAAAACTAAAAAAGTTTGGCCGAAATAGTGAAAAGAAAATTCAATCTTTTCCGAATTTTCGATTTTGGCGCTCGATATTTTGGAAACGAAGAAATTCATCTGGACAATTTATTCAGCTACAATTTGAGACTAAAACAAAGATCGGGTTAAGGGGTTTGAAAAAAGTCAAAAAGTCAGATTTTTTTGAATTCCGTAGATTCATTTCCAGTGTGCTCGATAGTCGTGTGAGGCACGAAATCTATGATTTTTAGGGTTCCGTACCCAAAGGAAAAAAACGAGACCCTATTACTAAGTCTCCGCTGTCCGTCCGTCCGTCTGTCACCAGCTCATGAACAGTGATAGTTAGACAGTTGAAATTTTCACAGATGATGTATTTCGGTTACTGCTATAACAAAAAATACTAAAGAGTAGAATAAATTAAATGTTGAAGGGGGCACCCATACAACAAACATGATTTTTTGCCGCTTTTATAGAGATAATGGTTTTTATAGAGTCCGACTCGCACTTGGACGGTTTTTTAGGTAATGGTACGGAACCCTTCGTGCGCGAGTCCGACTCGCACTTGGCCGATTTTATTTTCTTTTAAATTCTGCTGTCAGTCAAATAAATATTTTGTTTTATTACTATCCCAGACTTCCAGAGATAGAGTGCATCTAGAAAGTTTGTTATGATTGAGGATTGTTACTCTCTATGAGGGATGTGCTGTTTTTATGTAGAGCTATAAATCTTTTTGATAAGTTGTCTTTTTTTCAGAATCCTGCAGAACCCCACATCACAGATAACTACAAGCTGGAGTTTTGTATTTTAACTAAGTATTAAAAGGAATACCTAACAGTTCACTGTTAAAATTGTGAATGACCATCTATATTTACCTGTCCCACTTAAATGAGTGAATGAATAGTGGTGAAGCGGCACAGTTAAATGAGGAAAAAGGTCGCCTTAGAAGTAACACGTTGTGAGGTCAAGGACAAATATCTTCAACTCAATTTATGATATAAATCAACGAGTTTCAGATAACTTAGCGAGAATGAAGTGAAACAGAAGCTCGAGTACGATGTGCTCACGCGTGGAATGCGCCGCGGTCCTATGCCAAAATGTCAACATTGACAACGCCAGAGGGCGAGCAAGCCTTTGCGTGAGGCCCTCGCGCAATCAAAGTGAGCTGCTGAAGGGGCTAGCATACGCGCGTAAGATAATTTTATAAAGGCAAGGTCATTCTAATTGTTCCGTACTGTCGCTAAGTTAAAACTAAAATCGAATATAAATACATAATACACACATCAACACGGTCTAGGGATATTACACGATTTTTCATACAAAAAAGGTCTGTTGGAGAAGTTATAAAAGCATACTCGAGATACATAGAGTGCTATAATTTTGAGACAAGCAAGTGTTAAACCTGAATTTTCAATTCTAATCAATAAATTTTGTTTTACTTGAAATTTTTGTAAACGTGACGGAAAAGAAAACGAAAATGCACTTTTTGCCTGCTTTTTGTATGAAAATGGTCGAATTTACGCAATTTTTTTTTCATTTTCGTCACGTTTTCACAAATTTCAAGCAAAACAAAATTTAATCACTAAAATTAAAAATTCAGGTTTAGCACTTGCTCGTCTGAAAATTATAGCGGTTCATATATCTCGAGTGTGCTTTTGTAGCTTCTCAAACAGACCTCTTTTGTATGAAAAATCGTGCAATATCCCTAGACCGTGTTGATGTGTATATGACAAAATTATGTTTCGTGTGAATACTTGCAAAACTGGACACTTATTTTGTGTGCCTCCATACCGTGCGTCTATTTCACTAATCAATGGCATCTTAATGACGGTTGAATGACATTGGTGACCATTTTTATCCATTCAGGTTGTGAAATTCATAACTATCGAAAACTCATACACTTGATGACAACCGCCCCGATCAGCAGCGCCACCGCCAACTCTACATTAATTTGTTAACTACCTAGCAACTTAACATTCAGCAGCTCTAGCCAGGGCTTGAATAACCGAAAAAATATCGGTTAAAACGGTTGGCGGTATGACGTCATACCTTTGAATTTTAGGTACCCGTAAATAACGGTACCGTTATTTTCCAGTAGCTAAAAATTTCGGTAGCGAAATTATTTGTTAGCGCTAAGTAACGGTATTGTTTTTTTTTGTGGTACATAAATTACTAAATAAAGGTTTTCCTTACACCCCGCCGCTGCCAGCAACGTCGCGCTGGCGTTTTTCCGGTATACCGAAATAATTTCGGTTACGGTAGCGATAAAAATAAAGGCATAATATTATTGTAAAATGATAAAGATATCGGTTAAGGTATCGGTATAAAACGGTAGCGTAACCGTAATTCCTAACCGTTTTGACTCTACCTTTAAATTGATACGGTATTGAAATTTTATACCTGTACCATACCGTTATACCTTAACCGTTTTCAAGCCCTGGCTCTAGCACGATAACGACAAACTCGCGCTCGGCTCACGCTGAAACTTCACTTTGATTGCGCCAGGGTCCCGCCACAGAATAAATAATAGTACTAACGCGTCCCGCGCAAAGGCTTGCTTGCCATAGCGTAGTAAATGTTGACATTTTGACATAGGACCGCGGTGTTGTCGCGGCGCTGTCACTATCGTACTCGGCCCACAGTTAGCAATGACGCCCCCAATCAAAGGTATCTGTCATCAAATGTTTGAGATTTAGTTAGTTATGAATTTCACTACCTGAACCATTTTATCCATTCAGGTAGTATGACACTTCACACTTCATTCACACTTCATTTTTTTCTGAATCTGAGGTGTCGCCCTATGGTCTCATGCGGTGTGGTAGGCTCTGTAAAGGGCCGTCTGGTTCCTACCGAAGTCCGACGCCAAATAGCTTGCTGTGTTCCGTCGGTGCGTGGGAGTACCAGTGCCTTTATAGGCATTTTCTGGGTTAACTCGCTCCATCGTTGACCTCATCTTTGACCTTTATGGTCAGGATTGAGGTCAAGAGTTAACCCATCTTATAATAAAAAATAAAATAAAAATAAATGAAGTAACCTTCATTTCATCGCCGTTGATGGTTGTAGAAAAGCCACCCTGGTGGGCTAGATTCAGTGGCGTAGCGTGCCTTGGTGGGGCCCCGTATAAAAATTTGTTTTTTGGGCCCTTAGAAAGGATAAAAATTTCTCACAAAATAAACAAAATATTTGCATAAAATTAAAAGAAATAATTATTCATTATAATTATCTATATGTAACTCTCCTTGCTTTTTTTTGGCAAACACATTTATTAAATCATTTACAGCTGATGATCACAATGTACATTTCTGAAATAAATAAAAAATTTGGGAAGTTTTTATTAATTTTTGCTTACGCACGTTGGGGGCCCCGTATAATTGATACGGCAGGTAGCTACGCCCCTGGCTAAGTTAGCAACTACATAACTTCCAACGGATGGTCGCTGTCGCTGCTTGAGATCTTGAACGGCGATGGTGCGACGGTCTAGACACCTTTTTAGGCTCCCAAGGCTAGAAATCCTAAACAGGTTAAATTTATTATCATTGTCATTCATCGAACACACAGGGTCAGTTCACAATGACGAAAACTTTTGATTAAGACCAACTTGACTATTATTATGTACTTTATTTCTAAAGTTCTGAATATTTTTAAACGCTTACTAGGAATATAACAGATATTTTTTCGGGATTTTTTTTTTCCATTCGCCCCCATTCGGGCCGAAAAATGTTTATTTCCCAAATAAATCTTTACCATATGACTTTCGTAAAATTCGAATAAATGGGTGCCAAAACCTAATGACGACATTATGCTAAAATAAATAATTTTTAATAAAGTATCGTATTGTAAATGCGTACTCTAAAATGTAAAATATAGTAAATTAATTATAAATATTAGTTATTTATTACTTTTATAACATTGAACAATTTTGTTGTGAGAATAGAATGACTTTTAATCAAACGCAAATGACTTGTGGTAAACTCCTAAAAATACTTATAAATAAATCAGCCAAGTACGAGTCGGACTCGTGTACTGAGAAGGGTTCTGAACCTTAGATCACCAACAGCGATTATTTTATACCTACCTGTAAAAAAACAAGAAATAAACTGATGGATTCAAACATATAAACTTTTTCGTTTACTTTTCTATTTTACATATTTAACCCGTCGCGCGCTTGTTTACGCCGCGTGCGATACAAATCCTGCACACACGGGTGTGCAGACAACGCGCAAGGTTTAAAAATATAGTCAACTAGCTTTCCGCCCGCGGCTCCACCCGCGTGGACTACAGGTTATATCGTGCCCAACTGTGGGATAAAATGTAGCCTATGTCCTTTCCCAGGCTCTAATTTATCTCTGTACCTTTCATAAAAATCGGTTCAGTAGTTTAGGCGTGGAAGATGGACATACAGACAGACAGAGTTACTTTCGCATTTATAATATTATATATAATATATATAGTAAGGAGTAAGGATTGTTTTGGCTTCTCATAATATCGCTTCTTGTCAAATAATGTATTTTTTTCATATTCCAAAGTTTTTAATCTACGTATGCACTAGTTAATGCAGTTACCACAAATTCATATTAATTACTAAGTTTTTTTACAGTAATCTGGTCATCGAGGAAGTTCTTGCTCAGGGGCTCTACTCTGTGCTATCTACGACCGAAATTTCGAATCGTCGAATGTCAGCAAACCTCTGTTTTGTGCTATACAGATGACAGTGACAGATAGTGACAATTATCAGCCGTCCGTCGATCGTAAATAGAGTCTGGCCATCAAAAGCTGTCTACAAAGAAACGGCGGCAGATTTAAAAATTCGTCCTCTGAAAATTGTTTTTTTTTTCTACATATAAATCCACACTTCTATGTACCTAACAAAAATAGAAAAATCATATTACTATTAACTCCGTTTCTTCAGTGTATACTCAGTGTTTTTAGAGGAAGAATTTTAAATCTGCTGCCGTTTCTCGTGGACAGCTTTCGTTGGCCAGACTCTAGTACAGAGTAGAGCCCCTGATTTGGTCCTTCGAGCCGGATTTGAACCAGCTGCCACAACAATATTGTTCAAAGTTCTTTGTTTTTAAAGTCGTGGATGAAATGCTGAATATCTTTAACAAGACTGATTACTTGATACTCTGCGATGGTTGTTTCGTTTCTATACAATTTTGATCTAGAGAATAATTTTAACGATTCTCGTGAAAATGTGTCTTTTGGCCAAAAGTTCGGAGGTTATTTTAGTGGCGTTCAGTTGTTGAGTGTTTTTATTGTAAAATAAGCTATTAACTAATTTGACGTCACGATATAATATTATATTTGAAAGTTCGTATTAATCAGCTAATTACTTACCTACTTATTAAATGTTAATTTTCCAATTTTTTTCGAGTGCCAAACAAGATATTGTTACCAAAAATTTATCATTGTATAGACGTATTAATTATTCCCTACATTTTTAGTAAAAAGCCTAGTTTAAGCACCAGTCTCTCAAAATATTTTTAAGTTTTTTTTATTGTGACTCAATAGGCCTTTTTATAATTCGAAAACGGCACGGCAAAATTGTATTACCATTGCCTCCTATATAATAGTAATACTAGAAGCTGAGAACATAGAGGGCAATGGTAATTCAAATTTCGAAATGCCGTGCCGTGCCGTTCGAATTATAAAAAGGCCCATTCTCTTATATGAAATGTATTTATTGTGGTAAAAATAAATAAAATGTATTATTTATTTATGTTTTATATATACATGAGCCAAAAGTTTCATGAGAAACGAAACAAGTAAATGAATGTTAGACAGATAACTTGAGTTTTTTTTCTCCTCTTGGCAGATATGAGGTGTCTTGTTCCTTATAAACGCAAAAATTTGTGAGGGTGGATGTTTTTAAACCCCGACGCCAAATGAGGGGTGTTATAAGTTTGACAGCTATGTACGTCTGTCTGCGTGTCTGTCTGCCATGGCTCTTAAACGGGTGAACCGAATTGGATGTGGTTTTTTGTAGCCTTTGTCCAGTTTCACTGCTATTTGACCGGATTGGATTTAAAAATAAAATAACAATTTCGTTATTTCCAGAACAGTACTTAACTAAGTCTCGCTTTAGGCCAACCCAGAAGGTAAGCAATGTTTCGCTTGTGTTGAGAGTGCTTTGCTCATTCCCAGTTAGAATAACAAAAAGATACAACTAAATGTTTTTAAATATAAACAAATCTAAGAGTGCAAGATGTTGTGTGTTTAACCGAACGTGTGTAAGCGTGTGTGTGCGTGCATTAGCATACTTTGTTTGGAATCCATTGGCAAGTCGTATCTTAAATTCATATTTAGATTAGTGTTTTCTACAGAAAAAAAACACTTTATTTGAAGAAAGTGATAAGAAAAACATAAATTCACAATTTCTTTTATAAACATACAAAATTTTGACATTGACAATTGCGAGAGAGCTGTTAAAAAACTCCTACCGAAGTCCGATGCCAAACAGCCAGCTGTGTTCCGTCGGTGCGTGGGAGTACCAGTGCCTTTATATGCATTTTCTGGGTTAACTCGCTCCATCGTCGACCTCATCTTTGACCTTTATGGTCAAGATTGAGGTCAAGACTTAATAAACCCATCTAAAATAATAAAAAAACGTTCAAACTTACTGCAATCTGGGAGCTGATTTATCTAACAGTTAAGTAATTTTATCCGTTTTAAGGAAAATTGGTTGAATTATTAAATAAATAAGCATCTATGGGTTTTATTTTCAAGATCGTGTGAGTCAGTTATCGCTACGGATTCCCTTGAGGAAATTTGTTTGGGAAAAAATGTGGGTCTTCCAGTGAATAAGCACAGGCAAATTTGTTGAGTAATATACACATCAACACGGTTTAGGGATATTAAACGATTTTTCATACAAAAGAGGTCTGTTTGAGAAGCTACAAAAGCATACTCGAGATACATGGAGCACTATTATTTTCAGACGAGCAAGTGCTACACCTGAATTTTCTATTCTAGTCAGTAAATTTTGTTTTACTTGAAATTTGTGAAAACGTGACGAAAACGAAAAAAAAATGCGTAAATTTGACCATTTTCATACAAGAAGCAGGCAAAAAATGCATTTCAGTTTTTGTTTCCATCACGTTTTCACAAACTTTAAGTGAAACAAAATTTATTGACTGGAATTGAAAATTCAGGTTTAGCACTTGCTTTTATGAAAATTATAGCCATCCATGTATCACGAGTATTCTTTTATAGCTTCTCAAACACACATTTTTTTCTATGAAAAATCGTGCAATATCCCTAGACCGCGTTGATGTGTGTATGTATAATACTTACGTAATATCACTATATTGTTTTCTTATGGGAGTAGGCAGAATTAAAATTTGTTTTTATATTGAGTAACTTTGAATTTGTTAGCAAAAATAGATAGGATGTGAATATGCCACGAAAGAGAACAGCAGCTCGACTACGATGGTGATAGCGCGCGTAATGCGCCGCGGTCCTATGTCAAAATGTCAACATTGACTGCGCCAGACGGCGAGCAAGCCTTTGCGTGGGCCCCTCGCGCAATCAAAGTGAAGTTTCATCGTCAGCCGAGTGGCGCGCCGCAAGAGTTTGTCGCCATCGTGTTTGAGCTACTGTTTTCTCCCAGGAACATCGGTCAAAATATGAAAAATACTTTCGCCTCTCCTATATAACTTGTGCAATTTGCATTTTGTATGTAAAGTAAATTTCTTTTTGAGAATTTCATATAGGTTCTTGGGGAAAGCTGTTTAGTGTTATGGGAAGAACAAACTCCCTAACAAATTAAAGTCACCCCATATTATAAGTTTCAACATTTTTCATATAGTTTAACCTTTTCACCGCCAAAGTCTGATATATCAGACGTTTAAGTTTCGTGCCCTCGCCGCCAACGTCTGATATATCAGACAAATTTTTTAAATTCTTTTTTTACTTTGATATCGTTCACCAAGCGTTCGCCATACGCCACAACATTAAAAAAATAATATTTTTTTTATGTCGTGGCGTGTGGTGGGCGTTTTTGACGAAAACTCTTGGCGCTAAAAGGGTTAAATTAGCTAGTAAAACTTTAGCGGTGATTCTACTCACGGAACAACTGTCCTCAATAAACCTAATGAAATCATTTTTAAAAATCCGTCAACCCGGATTTCTAAAATCCCGGAAAAATGTACGGATTTCTAATTATCACTTGCTCAACGGTGAAGGAAAACAACCCAAGAAAATTCATTTTCGAAAGACGAGCGGTCCACCAACCCAAATTGAGCCAGCGTGGTGGACTATGGCCTAAATCTCCTTCGTATTTCGAATGGAGGCCCGTGCCATATATGGGCCGACAAAAAAAAAACACCCAAATGGGTTCGCTTTTGACCACAATCTAGCTCAAGGGCGAAGATCTGGTCGAGGACGTAGCAAGCTAACCCCAAAGAAGCCTATTCACTGAAACTTTAGAGAGATTCGGGTTATAATAGTTTGGAATATAGACGCAGGCGAGAGAATTCCATTCCTTAGCGGTACGCAATGTAAAAGATGAAGAGAAAATGCTCAGTAAGAATCCTTGAGATCTCAACAAGGTAAGGGTGGTACCCGACTGAGCGTCTGAACGTCCGATTGAAGAAAGGGGCAGGCGGAATGAGCTCTTGCAGCTCATGAGCACACTCAAATACAAGTTTCTGTACGATGTAAGTATGTAGGTAGCTAGTAATAGTAAAAAAATCCGACAAAGTTCGTTTTATAAACATTTGTATTATTTTTTTCAACTTGAAAAGTAAGTTTTACAGTGAGAGTGCTATATTATAACACTCGTTTTTTTACATTTTATAAATGCCTTTTATTTGCTAAGATACTAAAATAAATAGTTAAATGCTCATTGCATCAGCCTTGAATGGAATCACAGTATTAAAAAAATAAATATTACTAAATAATCACAAAATACTACGACTATTTTTGACTGCGCTAGAATGAATAACTTATTGACAAAGACAAATTTTTCTTTAATTACTTTTAGTCACCAACCCGCGTTAGGATAGCGTGGTGGCCTATGGTCTAAAATCCCTTTCGAAGGGAAGCCCGTGCCCCTCGGTGGGGACGTATTATAGGCTGACCAACAAAATATAAAATAGGTTTATCTACTCTCTAACAAATGATACCTATTCTTATTTCCCATAAAAAGATGCATTATTATGGCTGCTTTGGGTTTAAAACAAATCCCACATGCTTACTTAGATGCTACTTAGTTACTTAGTACTATTATTTATTATGTGATGTTACTATAATAAAAAGATGTCATCAAAAGCTTCTTTCGATTTCATTTACTAAGTGTACACGGTATTCTATTTGAGTATTTTAATAATAATTAAAGCCTACGACAGTACTTACTGAATTAGGTATATTTTTACTAAGTATTATTTACTTAGTTTAATTAGACTAAAATTTTTGGCATTGTCATTTACATGTTTATTACAGCTTTTCCAACAAAAAATTACTACGAGTATTATCCTAAACCGATAATATGCGATCGCATACGATTACGTAGAATAATTCACTATTCATCAGCTTACATTGTTAATTATATTACCGATAGAAAACAAAAAAAAAATATTCCTACGAATATTTTTTGTACATAATTTGTTCGTCTTAAACATAACTCTGAACAGTAAATAAAGGATAGAAAATATTCACCCTAGTTCTCAAGACAAGATATAACCCAAGACACTCCTTTGCTAGCCTGAAATAGGCTTGTAAAATATGCAAACTTCAAATATCAAATACAAGGGCACAAACTTCTAACGGCACATTTACAATTTCTCTTCATCTTTAGCCCTAAATTCTTCCAATAATTTGTAAAAGCTTATTTAGTATGCTCTAACAACATCAATCAACCACTCCAAATGGTCAGCAACACTAGTATAGATCCCTGGTGTCCCTTTCGTCCCGCAATGTTTATTACCTGCTGAGGTAACACCCCATAGCTCTGTCACCCCCCTATTCAACGTAAGAGGACCCCCAGAGTCACCTCTACAAGTATCCATGTCTTCTTCTCCTCCAGCGCAGATTATCTTTTCAGGGAAAATTTCTCTTTGATACGCTTTTTTACAATCGTCTCTGGACCAGCCAGGGAGAGGTATAATCTTTTTAACGTGGCTGTATGTGTGTATGTGCGTTAGTTCACCCCACCCAGCTGCTGTGAAGGTTACTGGCGCTCTGATGGACTTTGAGGGTAGGCACACCGGGCGAATGAAGTCTGTGGAAGAAGAAAATTCGTAAGATTAAGAAAGAAAGAATTTTTGGGGAAAGAATAAGGTTCGGCGCTAATATCCCTCTACTCGAATAAGTGTTTTAAAAATACTAAGGTAAGGTTAAGAATTTCAAAAGTACAGCATTGAAATCTTGAGCCATTAGAATAATGACTAAAGCGGTCATTATATTAAAAATGTTTTGAGAGTTAAGTACTTAATAAAACATGAAACACGAGTGTATTAGATGGAACATGAGAATTTCACTGTTGTCAGCCCTTCGCTGATGACACACCAAAACCCTCACGTCACACACCTTTTCGTATTGTGGCATTTGTTCTTAGGGAAAGTTTTTCAGTTTCATGGGCTGATTCACCACCCGAGGGGATAAGATCGAATTACTTAACACCCTGTATTATGCCTGGGAAGAGTTGGAAACTGGCAAACCGTAATTTTTTCTTTCTCTGTTGATCCAATATTCATGTAAAAAAATTATTCTTACCAGTATAAGGCGCCGGTTCCGCCAACACAAGCACAGCAATATCATCTTTAATGTTGTCGTATCCTGCGTGCACTATGATGTTGGCCACACTGATTCTGACGACAGGATCTGCGCACACGCCGTCTACACAGTCGATGTTGGAAGTGACGTCATATTCGCCTAGCCGGGCTACTAGTCTAGATAAAGGGAAAAAGAAAGAAGATTAAAAACAACTCTAAAGTAGACTGGAAGAGTTAGTTTCAGTGATAAGTTCACCTTGGCTATAATTAGATTTTATACTTTCCGTCTTCGTTCCCGAGGGAATATTGGAAAGTTTTGTAGCCTATAGTTCTAGCACTACATGACGTTCTACCTTCCCCGAAAGGGATTATAGGTGTGAGTATCTGGATGGATGTATGGAAATTCCAAAACTGCAAAAAGGGCTATTACAGAACTTGTGATTACCTATCAGACAACCAGCCATGGGAATAAACTGCTCCGCTTTGGGTTATTTAAGATTTAGTTAAAATTAGAAAAAAATATATAATAAGAATTTTTTTGAAGGGTACCCTTCGGAAGTTCTTGCCTATTCCTCTCAGGGGAAGACTTCACCTTTGCGAATAGTCATAGAGTAAAAAGAACGAATATGTATGTATGTATTCAATATCAGTACTACAGTTATACCTACATGCACTTTTCTTCATATTCAAAATTGTATTTCTCATTATTTACTAACAAAGCCAAACAATTGAAGTCGATTTCAGTTACGACTCGTCATATTTTCATACAATATTGGGATGGTTTCGCGTGTTGTTGTAGGCCTCGTGGTCGTCAACAGTGGTCGCTCATACCACCACAACAGTAGGAAGAGGTGCAGATCGAAGAAAAAACGCCGGGATAAGCCGTAAAATGTATTCCTCAAGAATCCACCACAACTTAAATGTTATTACAATTAATACAGTCACTATTAACATTATATTTCGGTAAAATAGACAAAATTACGTCCTGCGCCGATAGACGGAAATTGAAGAGTGAGAGCGAATGAAAAAGCTAGTGTTGCCATTGTCAAGTGAAAATAAAGCTCTACACTCATGTCACAATTAAATTGTGTGTCCATACATACTCCAACACTTCCCCTTATGGCACACAATTGAAATACTCAATGTCAAAAAAAAAAAATTAAACCAAAAACTCTACATTGAATAAACTCTACATCTTATATTGAGGGGGCTCTACGTTATAGCATTATCAGTCTCTACATATCTAGCAAGAATATGAATGACATGCACATAATATTATACCAATTTTATATAATACAGTCAGTCTTTAACATTTCAAACCATGCAAAAATACTAATTTACATTTATAGCTTTAACAAACCTTTCATGTTTAATTCTACCTAAAGGTTTGGTCAATACATCAGCAAGCATATTTTCCGTAGGTAAGTACTTAACATTAACCAATTTCTTATTAACAAGGTCCTTAATGTAATGATAACGAAGGTCAATATGTTTTGTACGTTTGTGACAATATTCTCTAACTAACAATAATTTTTGGGCACTTTGATTATCATTAAATATTAAATTTGATAAACTTTTATTATGATTAGGAACAATTTCTGAAAGCAAATTTTGAATAAAACAAATATCTTTACAGACATCACTGATGGCTAAGTATTCTGCTTCAGTACTGGATAATGCCACACATTTTTGTTTTCGAGATTCCCAGTTAACTGTATCATTACCTAATTTTATCACAAAACCGGTATATGACTTTCGATCAGTTATATCATTGGCCCAGTCTGCGTCAGTATAGGCACTTAAACACCAATCCCTACTTTTATGAAAACATAAAGAGTAATGAATTGTACCTGCCAAATAGCGCAGAATGCGTTTTGCGGCTACCCAATGAGTCCTATCGAAACAGTTATTGAATTGGCTAAGCTGGCTACAAGCATATGATATATCTGGGCGAGTGCAAACTGACAGATACATCATCGAACCAAGCAGCTGACGATAGTTATAAACATCATCCTGTAAATAGTCATTACCTTCAGACTTCTTAAGTTTACAGTTAACCTCCATGGGAGTGGAAACAGGCTTACAGTTTTCCATGCCAAAACGAACAAGCAATTTACGAATGTATGAACTTTGATCAAGTTTTAAAATACCTTTAACTCTATCTCTTGAAACATTCATGCCTAAGCAACTTTTTAGAGTACCTAGATTCTTTACATTAAAATTTCTTTCAAGAATAGAAACCAATGTGTTTTTATTATTGCTATTCTGACTAGAAAATACATAAAAGTCATCGACATATAACGCTATTAATACCAAGTCATTATCAGTGTATTTAACATAAACACATGGTTCACATTTAGACTGAACAAAATTATTTTCAGATAAAAAGTTATGTATCTTACAGTTCCACATTCTACTGGCCTGTTTCAAACCATAAATGCTTTTCTTTAACAAGCAAACTTTGTTAGGATATTTGTCACAAAAAACCTACAGGTTGCTCCATATAAATTATTTCATTTAAGTCGCCATTTAAAAATGCTGTAGCTACATCTAAGTGATCTATATTTAAATCATATTGATTAGCAAGGGAAAATAATATTCGCATTGTTGAGTGACGTACTACAGGCGAGAAAGTATCGTTATAATCTATGCCTTCCCTCTGCGTAAAGCCTCTGGCAACTAGACGTGCTTTAAAACGATCAAAATTCCCCGACGCATCGTACTTAACTTTGTATACCCATTTACATTTAACAACATTGCTATCTTTGGGTCTATCTACTAGTTCCCATACATTATTGGCGACAAGAGCATCATACTCACATTGCATGGCGTGCTGCCATTCCTTGCTGCATGCGGAGTTCATCGCCTCCTCGTAAGTAAGTGGTTCATCGACAAGAGAGTTACTTTTATCATGCACTAATAGACTCATATCATAATCAGAAAATCTTATAGGCTGTACATTACGTGTTGAGCGAATAGGACGACCTATGTGCGTATCGACAGTCTCAGGACCAGTCGGCGCTACATCTTGAGCCGAAGTCTCGCCCGTCGCACTCAGACGCTCAGCGGCGTCGACGACTCCCGCAGACGATTCAGCGGAGCTGGACTCATCCTCGCTGCCTGTGCAGTACTCTCCTTCTGAAATTGAACAAGAACCACTATTAAAGCTGTGATCATTTTCTAAATTAAATTGGGAATTTTCATTATTAAAATTTAATTTATTATTGTCAATATTTGCATTTAATTCATTATTATTAAAATTATTAATTTCATTTAAATTCAGTTCATTATTATTATTAATAATTTCATTATTATTTTGAACATTACAAATATTATCACAGTTTGGTTGCATATCTAAGTCAAAATTATAAAAATTAAACTCTTCAATAGTTTGCGCAGAACAATTAAAATTAGGGTTATAAAATTTCGTTTCTAAAAATGCCACATTACGTGAAATAATGACCTTAGTGGGGTTAAAGGGATCAGCCAACCGGAAACCCTTTGTTGTGTCACTATATCCCACAAAAATAAATTCCTTCCCCTTAGCGTCAAGTTTGGTACGTTTTTGCTCAGGAATAAGCGAATAAGCAGTGCAGCCAAACACCCTGAGATGGCTGAGATCAACCTTTGACCCTGACCAAATTTCCTCAGGAATTTGCCCAGACAAAGCCGCAGTGGGAGATCTATTTTTTAAATATAAAGCTGTCATCACAGCTTCTCCCCAAAAACGTTTGCTAAGGCCAGAATGCTGCAACATGCAACGTACTTTTTCAAAAAGAGTTCTATTAAGTCTCTCAGCGACACCATTTTGAGCAGGAGAATAAGGAACAGTGGTCTGGTGGATTATACCTTGTTTTTGCAAGTAATTTTTAAAATTTATACTGCAATATTCACCACCATTATCAGTTCTAAGGCATTTTATAGGCAAACCTAGCTGTTTTTCGACTAAGGCTTTAAATTTAATAAAACAATCAATTACCTCAGTTTTATTCTTCAATAGGTATCCATAACTCTTCCTGGTGTAATCATCCGTAAAGGTGAGGAGATATTTCGCTCCACCCCAGCTGACCTCCGGCATGGGGCCACATACGTCACTGTGCACGAGCTGCAGTGGTTGTGTCGTCTTGCTGGTACTTGCAGTAGGGAAAGGCTCGGCCGTAAGCTTCCCCTTGAGACAAGCTTCACATTTGTCATGTAGATTTTCATCCTGAAACACGACACCACACTCATGCAATCTTAACCTAGACATACCTGCCAAGTTCAAGTGGCCTAGCCGTTGATGCCAAATATCAGTACTTGATGAGGCAGAGGCAGCAACTGCAGCACTCGGTGTATTCTGCCTATCATGCAGGATCAA
Source organism: Aproaerema taeniolella (assembly GCA_949987775.1). NCBI lineage: Eukaryota > Metazoa > Arthropoda > Insecta > Lepidoptera > Gelechiidae > Aproaerema > Aproaerema taeniolella. The sequence continues at coordinate 3,274,442 of OX465268.1, read as the reverse complement.
AGAGTGCATCCTATTGAGCGAATTATCCTCAAAAATACATCCATTTAATTTGTAAATACCATTGATACAAATAGCCTTTGCTAGAAAATTGCCAGAAACTTTATCACTATTATTTTCAAATATGAAACAACCCTCATTATTAAATTGTAAAATAAAACCATCTTGACATAATTTAGAGACTGATAAGAGATTTGTGGACAAGTTTTCAACAAACATAACATTTTTTAAAATTCTCACCTGTTTGTTCAATAAAACATGCATGTCTCCAGTACATGTACTCATCATTTGTTGATTATTTGCCACAGAGATTACTTGAACACTAGTGTCTTTAATATTAGATAATAGTTTCTTATTATTACACATATGATTACTGGAACCACTATCGATGAATAGTTGTGTAGAAGTGTGAGCCAAAAATGCAGTTATGGGCTCTTTTTCTTCTTTCTTCTTCTTTTGTTGCTGTTTCTCTCTCTTAAGCTTGAAGCACCTTGGCTTGATATGGCCAGATTTACCACAATAAGCACAAACTATTTGTTTCCTTGCAGCAAATGCTGTAGTCGAAGTAGTGCTTTCTTGTTTTCTCTGAGCTTCTTGAAGCAGCCTTGTTCTTACTAGCTCACTTTGTAGATTCGAAGAAATACACAACGTTTCCAAGTTTGAAACTAAAGAGTCATAATCCTGCGGCAGACCACTCAATAGAATCTCAGCTATTTCTGCATCTTCTATGACTTTACCGATGTCAGACAACTGGTGTACTAAAGACATAACTTTCTCTATGTAGTCAGACATTCCACTGCAACTACTAAATTCTATATGATGCAGCTGACGAAGAAGAAGTACTCGTCTGTACAATCCACGGTCTTCAAAGACATCTGCAAGCTTTTTCCAAGCTTCACGAGCAGTCTTAGCTTCTCTTACATACTGGAATAATGCTGGCTTGATGCTGAGACAAAGGCGAGCCAGCGCACGCTGATCGCGCGCGGCATCCAAGCCCTCGTCGCTTGTCCTGTCAATCAAATCCCATAGCCCTTCTAGATTTAACACCATTTTAAGGGCAAACTTCCAGCTGTGGTAGTTACTCACTCCTTCCAGCTTCTCCATGGCGCCTGCGCCGCCCAACAGCATCTGCGTCGAAATAGGCGGGCCATCTGTCGCAGGCATGTTGGCCGCGTGCGGTTCGCACCAATCCTCGTCGCGACGGCTTTATGAGCGGTTGATGATTGCAGATTATCTCGCTGGGCTAAATAACCTGTTGTTGTAGGCCTCGTGGTCGTCAACAGTGGTCGCTCATACCACCACAACAGTAGGAAGAGGTGCAGATCGAAGAAAAAACGCCGGGATAAGCCGTAAAATGTATTCCTCAAGAATCCACCACAACTTAAATGTTATTACAATTAATACAGTCACTATTAACATTATATTTCGGTAAAATAGACAAAATTACGTCCTGCGCCGATAGACGGAAATTGAAGAGTGAGAGCGAACTGCGAATGAAAAAGCTAGTGTTGCCATTGTCAAGTGAAAATAAAGCTCTACACTCATGTCACAATTAAATTGTGTGTCCATACATACTCCAACATCGCGGACCACTTCAGGTGCTTCCAGGGACCACCAGTGGTCCGCGGACTTCCTATACTTCACTAATTTGACTTATTTTAAGTAACATCTTGAATTTTCTATGATATAAAACTATTTTGACTTTGAAATCCTGTCTCTTACAAAAATTTGAAACTTACCGACTATATAAGGTATTCTTGACACAATGCGCCGCGGTCACGACATGCCTCTCGTCAATAAGTGTGGCTGCACAGCGAATGTTCTCTCGGAAGCCGGCGTAACTGTAGTATTCGAGGTAGACCAACCAGGGGTTGTGGTGGAGAAGGTTCGTGCTTGCTTCTATACCGCATTCGTATTCTGGAGGTTAGGATTCCAAATGAGTAAGTGGAAGATAATGCTTAGTTACTGAATAGGCCGTGTTAGGAATACCTAATCCGTATGATGCGAAAAATTTAAGAAGAGGAAATGAAAGAGGTGTGACTACCTGACATCTGATAGGTAGTAAACTTTGGGCTCTGCCTAATCCAGAGGAACAAAAGCATGTGTCTTGTCTACTTAAAGGCTTTTAATGCTTTCTCTAGGTACTTATATGGAAATCAAAATGTAGAGAAGACTTTTTTCACAAAAACATCAAAAACAGTAACCCAGGGTTATTTAATAACCCTGCGCAGAGAAAGCGGAAGTTTCGGGGTAATAAGTACATTAGTTTTGTCAGGTACCCAACTAGATCTTATTTCGATTACAGGTACCAAGTTGGAGCATTGAGTTTGGGACCTAGTCTAACTTAAGGACTTAAACATTAAAAAAATACAGTTTCAAATGTTAATATTTTTAACACTTGGTTTTTAGGTACATTTTGTTTTGCTTTTTTATTACCGGTGTGTTATGGTAGTATATTTTTGATATAAGTATATGGGTAAACTGAAAATAAAAAAAATAACTTACCATTCTTATAAACATCTAAGACATCCAGAAAAGCGGATTCCACACACACAAACACACAAAACAATATCACAAAAAGCTGCATTGTCACTAACCACAGTATCACTTTCTTCTGAACACAAAAAAAATTCCTGACCTTTTTTAAGGATATAGGACTCGGGTCACAATAGGCAAGTGCCTAATATGAGACCCTAACTTGGAGCGCTCGAAGGCTAATAAAATAATGACCGAATTCCGAATTACACGGTAAATTTATAACAAAAATTCCCACACAAGGAAGTTATCCCGTATAAAATACGATCACACACAAACACACATACAAAGGTTCGGAGTTTCCTTAAATTTCTATTTAAGTACGAAAGAAGTGGGTTTCTATTGACAATTTTCTAGCTTTCGTTCTGGATTGTTTGGACAGAGAAATAAAAATACAAAGAGTCTTACCATTTTTTTTACCAGCCACGCCACACCTCTTTCGCCGTGTGGTGATTGGTTGAGAATAACACCACCCAATTTTTTTCCGTGGATGGTATAGACCCGCACCAGGATTTCAACCCGCCACCGTTACTAGTCTGGCTCATAGCAATTAGGCTATCACCATCTCACTAATATATTTTTTTTTTAGATAATAACCCTAGGTTTTATGTCGAATATGGCATCAAGTGGTTTTAGAACCACTGATGCTCTGCCTACCCCGATAGGGATTATAGGCGTGAGCGTATGTAATACCACATAAATGTCTCCTGTTTAGTTATTTAGTGTTTGTTTAAGCGGTGATAGCCCAGTTGTTGATGAGCCAGACTTGTAATCCGAAGGTCGAGGGTTCAAACCCTGGTGCAGGCCTGTACCACTAAATTCGTCTTTTCGGATTTATGTACGGATTTCTAATTATCACTTGCTTAACGGTGAAGGAAAACATCGTGATTCATTCGTGATTCATTCGTGGGTTTCAACCCGCCCGTCCAAGAAAATTCATTTTCGAAAGACGAGCGGTCCACCAACCCGCATTGGGCCAGCGTGGTGGACTATGGCCTAAATCCCCTTCGTGTTTCGAAGGGAGGCCCGTGCCCCTCGGTGGGGACGTATATAGGCTGGTAAGAATGTTTGTTTTTCAATGAAAAATATTGAAAAATTTTAACTGAGGTGAGAGAAAAAGTTAATACTGTGTGCAAGTTGCTAATTCAACTTACCACTATACTTACCTAATGCTTTACCTAATAGCGCTTGTAGCCTAGTGGCGCCCACTGATCTCAACCGATCAGTGAGGGGTCCCTCTCAAAAAAGTGGCACCGCCTGAATTTTTTTACACATTTTCAAAAAAGTGTGAGAATAACGTATTTGAAAATATAAAAAAAATGTATTCCCCCTCTTAAATATAAATATGTAAGAGGGAACAGGTTTTTTAAAGAATTGTGCCTTTGAGAGTACGCAGAAAAAATAGGTGGGCAGGTGAATGAGGTATCGTACAGGTTAACTGAGAAACGGGCACAGGTTAATGTGATTCTATACTAAGAATAGGCAATCAACTACAAATGCTATGATTATTCTATTTATGCCCTAGATTTAAAACTTAATACCTAATTTTACAATATTACTACGTAATTGTTCTTAGCAGTGGGATCTTGTAGGCTAGGTAAAAAAAATTGTTCTTATATACTACGATTTTTCCTCCACTGTCTTTTACATCCTCCCCCCGGCGAAGTCTTGACGTAGCCTTCTATGGGTTGACAGCGGGCTTGTCCTTCTGTAGCACTGCCAGCTTCGACGTAGGCCTCCTGAAGATCCCTCCTTGCGTGCGGACGTCAGCGCTGCGTGTGTGACCATCTGGACCCGGATAAACCTTCTCTATGACGCCTTTAGGCCATGTGTTCCTGGGTAGTGAGGGGTCGACGATTATGACCACAACTCCTTTTTTTATAGTTAATGAGTTTGCTTTTGACCACAATCTAGTCCAGAAGCAGAAATGTGATCGAGGATATAGCAAGCTCACCAGAATGCCTATTCACTCGAACTTTAAAGAGATGCGGGTCATATGTGCCTGGAAATACAGACGCAGGCAGAGAATACAAAGTTGAAGAGTAGCGCTCAGTACGGATCCGGGCATTCTCCACAAGGTAAGGGTGGTACCCAGCGGTGCGTCTGGCTGAACGTCCGGTAGAAGAAAGGGACAGGCGGAATGATCTCGTGTAGCTCATGAGCACACTCCCCGAAGTACATCATGTAAAAAACACACAGGCAAGCTACTTTGCGCCTATAAGTCAGGCTTTGGAGTTTACTGTTTACTAGCTTTTTGTCACCAATGAGCCTCCTGGCTCTGCGATCCACCGGTTCCAGGGTGGCTAGGTGATATTTGGCCGAACCATCACAAAGGTGGTTACAATACTCCATGCACGACCGGACCTGCGCCTTATAAAGGGTTAGGAGTTAGTCAGGCGAGAAGTATCGCTTGACCTTATTAAGGATGCCTAGCTTTTTGGTTGCAGTTTGAGCTTTTGATTCGATGGATGTGCCGAAGATAAGGTTGGCAAATAACTTCATGCCGAGGAGTTGAAGCTCATCAGTGACAGGTACAGATGTACTTCAGAAGTAGGAGTCAGATCAAAAGGACTCCGTTTAGCGGAAAACAGACACGCTTGTGTTTTGGTGGCGTTGAAACTAACCAGATTAATGTCTCCCCATAGGGAGACAAGACTTAAGATTGAGTTCACTCGCTCTAACATTACTTCCCTCTCAGATCGAATTTTATCCCCGCCGTCTCCTGCATTGGACAATATCTCTTCATGACTGTGCTGTCATCTGCGTACGCAACAACTCCAGGCATAAGCATGTCGTTGATGTGCAGCAGGAAACGAGTCGCAGAGAGTACGGACCCCTGAGGAACTCCAGCGTCAATAGCCATGAGGGTCAGAGGAGCAGCCATCTATGACTACTCGGATCGACCGTTCACTCAGGAAGTCAGCTATCCAGGAACAAAAGTTGGGAGGTATTCCGTATGCAGGAAGCTTGCCTAGAAGACTTGCGTGCCAAACCCTGTCAAATGCTTTCAAGATGTCGAGTAACACGGCGAGAACTTCGCCGTGCTATTCCAATGGCTTCACCATTGAGCAAGTCGTTATCCTCTAGGTATATTATGTCAACAACTTGCTGTTCAGTACTTTCTCCATAACTTTACATAGTATGGAGGTGATTGCGATGGGTTGGTAATGCAGGAGTCGGCACGACTACCCTTTTTGGGTACTGGTTGCACGTTGGCAAGCTTCCACGACTTGGGTACGGCTTTAGTACTAAGAGAGAGACGGTACAAGCGTGGCAGTACTGGAGACAATTCGGGACCACAATACCTCAAGACTTTAGTAGGTATACCATCCGGACCACTCGCTTTGTTCACGTCTAGACTCTGTAGTGCTCTGCGGACCTCTTTATTATGAATCATGACTTTCGGCATTAAGAAGTCACAGCGAGGTATTGACGGTGGCTGATGAGAGCCAGAGTCCAGAAGAGAATTGCTCGCAAAAAGACATGCAAAGAGGTCTGCTTTCTCTTTTGCGGAGTGTGCTAGCGATCCATCAGGTTTCTGCATCGGAGACGGCAGAAATTGGTTTCAATTCAACAGATTTTGATAGGGACCAGAACTGCTTTCTGCCTGGTGAGTAAGATGCTAATCTGTTCCTTATTCGGCTAATGTGGTCGAAACAAGCCTTGCGGATAACCCGTTTACATGACTTGGCAGTTGCGTTGAATGCCCTCTTCTTCGAACGAACCCTCCTAGCCCGGATTTCGCGATCGCAGGCTCAGCACTACAGAGTCTAGACGTGAATAGACTGCGGTCAGCCTACGGCGGGAGACCGTGCTTAAAATCCCGCTACCCTCCAAGATGAGTTGCCCAGGACGGTATTGCCCATCAGTCGAGACCGGTCTTAAACTGCGCAACTGACTTCTTCCTTATTTCCCCAATGGCACTGGCACTTCCGTGCACCAGTGGAACGCAGATGTGGCTAGCAAGTCTGCTTGGCGCTGGACTCCGGCGGAAGGGTCCTTCCTTAAGTGGCTGGTGAGGCTGCGATGCGTCTCCTTGAGACACCAATCAGTGTGGGCTGGTACTCTTTCAGCCAGCGCCTCCAGTATTTGTCAGCTAGTCCTTGGGCTGCTCCTATTCTTCCGTAAAGCCGTAGTAACCCATCTCTCATGATCGGGTCAAGTAAGTGAAGTAGACTGGCCCGTTCTTCAGCATTTCTATTTCCTGTGCAAAGTCGTCTCGTTGTACTTTTTTCATGCATTCATCGTCAACCTTCTTAAGATGGTCCACTTCCAAATCCTTCTTATTTCCTCTTCATTGATCTATGAAGAGGAACATTCTTGCCGTTGTCCTTATTAAGCGTTTGTAACTTGAGAAGCACTTGATATCAGGTAGGTATGTCGCTTCAGGCTCTACCAGGTGGAGGGCAACTTGCTCGATTTCTTCTCCATGGCTTGGTACATTCTAGGGCCACTCGCTCGTTGGCATCTTCAAAACTTCCGGACCGTTGAACCAGGGTCTTCTTCATTTTCAGGTACGTAGCCTGCTCGGGTTGCTAGGTCGGCTGCGTTGCTCTTCGTGGGTACCCATCTCCATTGATGGACGGAGGTGAGTTTAGTTATCTCTCCAAGTTGGTGCGCCACGTAGGGTGTATAGCGCCGGTTGTTGTTGCGGATCCAATGCAGCACTATCTGGGCATCAGTCCAATATATCACGCTGTCGGTATTCCATCTGTACTCCTTTATTACATGACTGTCCAATCTGGCTCCGATGAGTGCTACTTGCAACTCCATGTGGGGTATGGTTAGCGCCTTGAGTGGTGCGACCTTGGCTTTGGCTGCCACCAACACGACTTTGACCTCTCCCTCCTCTTGCTCGAGTCTCCAGTAGGCTGCTGCAGCGTAGGCGTCTTGTCTGGCGTCGCAGAAAACATGAACTGGTTCATCCTATTCCATCTTCTGGCGCCATAGATTCTGTAGCCCAATCTTTGCTGTTACGGTAGCAGCTGAATAGTCAAAGTGGGTCGTAAATACTCATGACTGCGTTGAGTGCTTCCCTTTTGGTCGGAGGGCATATGGTTTCTCTGACTTCTTTGTCGACTCTCTTGAGAGAAGTGTTGAACCGTAGCTTGTCGTTCTCGGGGTCCCATAATAACCCGAGTGTCTTCTGTTCCTGTCCGGCACCCATGATTGGCTTAAAAAAATCTATTCTTATGAAGTTTAAAATGAAATTGGTAACAATCTTATAAACCACTGCTGGCGGATAAAAGTGTAATAATAAAAATATATTCTGTATACGACTGTATCCGATTCATAGCTCATTCTCTGCACAAGTTTCGTTCTTGGTGTCAAAGCATAAAATGAAGCTATTGTTATGGCCTTTAAAATGACATACAACACAACCTTTACAACACTGGAGACGCACCCGCCCAGTCTCCTTTGTATACAAAATGAAATAAACTATTATTCTAAGGAAGAACGTTTTTATACTGAATAAAAAAGATTTTAGTGTATGTGATTTGATCAATAAGTTTAGGTATTTGGTTAACATACTCGACAGTACTAAATAACAATGAATATCAACAACTCTCATAGTAATCTGACTAGTTTCTCATTCACCTGTCTAGTTTCTCTTTCACCTGTCATAATAAGGCAGGTTAAATATGCGCAGAATAATGAGAATCAGCCGAAAAATAATAATTATTATTAAACGCTTTGTTGTACTGAGCTGGAGAAACCGTTATCTAAAAATAGGCTAATTGAAGAAGGAATACAACTTATTCACATTAAATAAACGATTCAATTTGAAAAGATATCGTGCACAGGATAAATAGAACATACCTGTTACAAAACCCAGATCCAGACAGATCGTCGCTGATAGCTTGAAAATTTGGCAACAACTGACACATGTTTCACCTTTGATGCGTAGCCAGTAACTGAGTGCGTTGTTACATGGAAGGGGGGTGGTTCAAATTGCAATAGTGTGAGTGGTACGCGTGTGTGTTTACGGCGACAGGTTGATGACAAATTAACGCCAGACAAAGTTTAACTTAAGTTAATTTAGTACTTACTTAAAAATATGAGCCATAATTTACAAAACAACAATGTTTAGTTCACTATCTTTCAATTAAAGTGGACAGAACAAAAGAAATCACTTTATTAATTCAGTCAAATTGATTTTAAATCGATGTAAGTCGCGTTAGGACACGGCAGGTTGATGGGAAACTGGTGTTACAAACTTTTACTGCTCAAGAAATATTCATTTTATTGCCATTAAAATAGCTGGCCTCTATGTAATAAGACTCGATACAACATTTTAATATAACATTTAGTTTAAAAAACTCAAAAATTCATACTTTTCTAATCAAAAACTGTACGGCAGGTTACGGTGCCACTTTTTTGAGAAGTACCCTGAGGTTAAGGACGTACACAGAGGTAGTGAACCTGAAGGGTGAATAATTTTCCACGTTAAAAACGTATGAGTCACCGACTTCAATCCCAACAACAGTTCGCACAAAGTAGATATCTAGTTTTTTGCGGACTACAATGCCTATTAGCAAATAACTACAAACAGAAATGTCATTCATTTATTTAGATGATGTTCTAGTTTGTAGTATATTTTGTTTTTGTTGATTTTTTTTAAAAGCGCTGAATCATTTTCGATAAAATTTATATGGGACCTCTTCAGGAGTATACTCTTTCGAACAAATAAAGAATTTTGAAAATCGGACAACAGTTGCCGGAGTAATCTCGTTACAAATATACAAAAAAAAGTCTAATTGAGAACAGTCGAATTGAGAACCTCCTCCTTTTTTGAAGTCGGTTGACAAAAGTGGTAATTTTATCTCGTTTCCGTCCTTCGGAGGCACGTAAACGTGCCCAGTAGCCCAGTGGCGCTCGCTGATCTCAACCGTGAGGCTAAGCAACATATGCAGAGGCAGGGAACCTGATGGGTAACCGAAGTGGCAATTTATCACGAGCGTTTCCGTGCATCGGAGGGCACGTTAAGCTGTCGGTCCCGGCTGTTGTCGATTGACTACAGTCGTTAAAACCAAGTCAGAAGCCATTGTGCGGTTTGAAAACTCTGACACCAGATTCAGCCAAGTTCGCCACACACTTGACTATACATATACACGATAAGAAGTCGAATGCTATTTTAAATGTCATATCTTCTATATATAATCTTCTTATATATAAAAATGAATCACTAAATCTGTTGGTAAGCGCAAAACTCGAGAACGGCTGGACCGATTTGGATGATTCTTTTTTTGTTGTGTTCCTTATTGTCAGGAGAAGGTTCTTATGAAAAAAAAACTTAAAAAGTGCCACGGGAACGAAGTCCCAGGCGGAAAGCTAGTTGTAAAATAAAAATATATATATATTGTCAGATGGTCAGATGACCTAAAGAAGATAGCGGGTAGTGGCTGGATGAAAACAGCGGAGGATCGTGCAAAGTGGCGCACCTTGGGGGAGGCCTATGTTCAGCAGTGGACTGCAATAGGCTGATATGTATGTATGTATGTATATATTGTCACTTTCCGTCTTGTTGACATAAATTAGAACACCATTACATTTAAATGATGTATTTTTGCCGTGTGGTGATTGGTTGAGAATAACACCACCCCATTTCTTTCCGTGGGTGTCGTAAGAGGCGACTAAGGAAACACAAGCGAGACCTGCCTCCTAGTTATCCATCCCAGGCAACGACACCTCAATTTGTTCTGAATCTGAGGTGTCGCCCTATGGTCTCATGCGGTGTGGTAGGCTCTGTAAAGGGCCGTCTGGTTCGCGACTACCCTCCTACCGAAGTCCGACGCCAAACAGCTTGCTGTGTTCCGTCAGTGCGTGGGAGTACCAGTGCCTTAATTGGCATTTTCTGGGTTAACTCGTTCCATCGTCGACCTCATCTATGACCTTGGTCAAGATTGAGGTCAAGAGTTAACGTATCTTATACCTAATAAATAAAAAAAAACTTTATTAAAGTTTCTGCAACTGAGTGACTGTTGACAACAAGCCACTCATGCATTTAATGACCGTATATAGGTATTTACTAAAACAATTCTGTACTACGTTGCGAGTCGCGACGTTGAAGGGAAAACATCGTGTAAAACCCTGAAAGGAGACACTCTGTCTAGTTTCCCTGTTGCTAACTGAATAGAAGGATGTAGGTACATGTGCAACAAAAACAATAAAAAACAAAAACAAAGTTACATTACTAAAATAAATTCTTATTTAAATTATAAGTACGTTTTTATATTTTTCTGACATACTTAACAACCTTATCTAAGATTTTCTCGAAGACGGAATAGCGATAAAATTGTAATTTTTTATAAGTAACAATTCATCAAAACTGCAAAGGTATATAAGGGACCATCCATAAATTACGTCACACGTTAAGGGGAGGGGAGAGGGTCGACAAAGTGTGACATTGTGTGACAAGGGGGTGGGAGGGGTCATAAGTTTCGTGACGTCACATTTCAAAATGTGTTATGAGTATCAAAACGTGATAACTATTAACGACAAACTTACCTCCTCAGTCCCTAGCACCCTTTTTACGTTTTTACTTTGGTTGAGACATTGAGAAATAACGACTTTATTATGTACTGATTTTATTAGAAAAAAATAAAAAACGGAAAATATGCAAAATATGTGACGTCACGCCAGGGAGGGGGGGTCTTACAAATGTGACAAGCTGTGACAAAGAGGGGGAGGGGGTCAAAAAATCATGAAATTCGTGTGACGTAACTTAAGGATGGCTCCTAAGGTAAATTATTATGTAAAGCTTTGTAGATTGAAAAAGCCTTCAAATTTATAAAGTGATTTAACAAAAAAAACAAGTCAAACTGTCTTTGTCATACGTTAGGTACTTCAATATCGGTCAGATAAGATAAGGTAAGATCCGTAAACAAATAAGCATCTTGGCCAAAACGGTTTCTGGAAGGGCCAAGATGCTGTTCTAACGAGTGAACATATTCAAAAGATGGGGATTAGGTAATTTATGTTTAAGGCTATTTTTCATCTATGAGTCTGATGACAAGGGTGGCATTCCATAAAGCCCTTAATAAGTAAAGTTTGATTAAAAAAACCGTTTTCGCCTTTGATCATAAGTGATAATAAACGCTAGTGTGGGCACACTAGGGTTTCCCTTTGTGTCGTGGGTCCCTTGGAACATACACAAAGAGAGATACGCACACCTATGACTCGAGAACAAACATCTGCTTTTTCCACAAATCTTTTCCCCGACTGGGAATCAAACTCAGGACCCGTCGATCAAGAGGCAGCGTCATTACCACTAGACCAAACTGGGCGTCGTATGTCTGTCATTAGGAGGTTACCAGGTTATATCCGGATAGGTAGTGAAGGCGATTTTGACGCGTCAATTTCAATTTTATTCATACATTGCTCATACACAAAGTAATAATTACTTTGTTTTTGTTCTGGGGAACAAAAGCGGACTTGTCCACTGTACCCGATTTTTGTTTTTTTGTTTTTTTGCACTCCTTAAGCTCATATCTAAAGATCCCCGGAGTATTTTGTATCAAAAGCGGTCCGATTTCTTTTAAAAGCGGACTAATTTCAGCCCATATGCATATACCTAATTCAGTTTTTTTGCTCTAGTGTAAAATGTAATTACCTAATTGGACAAGTCTGCTTTTGTTCCCCAGCTCCTCAATTTTAACTGAGGGTGTGAACCAAATACACCAAATGTAAAAAAAAAGACGACTGGTTTGGTTGAATGGTAGTGACGCTGCGTCTTGATGGACGGGTCTGGAATTCGATTCCCGGTAGGAGCAAATATTTGTGTAAAAAGCAGACCTTTGTTTTCTTCGGTCATTTTATTTCAATAGGTTAGCCTCAAAAAGTATTTGATTTGCCCTATTTCAAAATAAATCAAGCACAAAACCGGACAAAATTACGAGGAAAATGACGTTAAATGACGAAAGGAATCGTCATCAACTACGTAGCACCGACGATTCATTGATTATGCGAAAATACCACCTACCTCTCAGCACGCGCCAAGCACATGTTTGTGAATCATCCTTCATTATGCTTAGCGCCATTTCTCATTCATAGTACGCTTGAATTTAAAGTCGATAGAATGAAGTGACTGCCATCTGACCTCCTTGACCCTGGTTATAGGGGAGCCTGACCGGATTGGACCTTGCTCACTTGATTGTGCAGGTTTCATCACAATGATTTTCTTCAGTTAATGTAACTATACAAGCGGTTGGTAATGACTTGTACTCCGAAGGTTGTGGGTTCAAATCCTGGTGCGGGCCTGTATCACTAAATTCGTCTTTTCGGATTTATGTGTAAGGATTTCTATAATTAGGAAAAACAAAGGAAAAACATCGTGATGAAACCCGCCCGTCCAAGAAAATTCATTTTCGAAATACGAGCGGTCCACCAACCCGCATTGGACCAGCGTGGTGGACTAATGGCCTAAATCCCCTTCGTGTTTCGAAGGGAAGCCCGTGCCCCTCGGTGGGGACGTATATGGGCTGGAAAAAAAAACGTTTAACTGACCTATAAATCTATCCCCATGTAATTGAATAAATGCCACACACTCAAAGTGTCCAGAGTATTGTCCACAAGAGGTTTGGTCGCTGCGTTGGCACCTGACACGACGATTTCTGGGTTCAATTCCCGGTCGGGGAAAATATTTGTGCAAGAAACAGATGTTGAATGCTGTGTAAGTGTCCCAAGGAAAAGCCTTAGTGTGGGCCTTTGGGCGTGTAGAATATTCTGTATTCTAGAATATAAATTAATATTCTAATAATAGAATATAAAATTAAAAAATCTCATCCTAAAGTTTTACAATTGTCTTGAGTTCCTTATAGGATACACATAAAGACAGACACCCAACACGCATCAGACCCTAGATATCTGCTTTTTACATAAATATTTACCCGACTTTGAATCGAACCCAGGAACAGTCGAATCAGACGCCAACGACCAAACCTGTTGTGGACACTTTGATTGGATACTATGGACACTTTGAGTGTGTGGCATTTATCTATACTAATCTAGGTATATTAATATTATAAAGAGAAAAGATTTGATTGTTTGTTTGTATTGAATAAGTAGGCTCTGAAACTACTGGACCGATTTGAAAAATTCTTACACCAAGCTACATTATCCCCGATGGACATAGGCTACATTATTTTCTCGAATTCCCACGGGAACGAAGTCCCGGGCCGAATGCTAGTAATATTATAAAGAGGAAAGATTTGATCGTTTATTTGCATTGAATGATTTTCCCGGATTCCCACGGGAACAAAGTCCCGGGAAGAATGGTAGTATATAACATGGGAATAGATTTATCGGTTAGCACTGACGGTGAGGAAAAACATTGTGATGAATCCTGCACATTCCCTCCGGCCGCGGTTCGTAACCAGTTGCGAATCCGGAATTTTCATTCTTTGTTCGCAACCATATGCAGGTTACTGGCCAATCGATCAAACCGGTCTTCTTTAATAATACCTTGAGGTATGACGCATACCAAATGAGGTAAGATTATTTACCCAAGTTTTGTATTTGTTAATCTTAGACAACCTTGCATTCATAACCGGCATAAAAAGAAAGTGTATCCTGTCTTCGCTGTTGTCTATGTATTTGTTGTCTCTATTCCATTGTGAAAATTGTGCTAAACAAGTCTGCGTTTGTTAATAAAGAGTAACTCAAGAAAACTGAAGAATCTTTGTTTAAGAACCCTTGCTTGCCCACCTGATCTTCTTCTTATCGTGTAGGTATAGTCAACTATGTGGCGAACATGGCTAACCCTGGTGTCAGAGTTTTCAAACAGCACAATGGCCTCTGACTTGGTTTTAACGACTGTAATCAATCGACAACAGCCGGGACCGACAGCTTAACGTGCCCTCCGAAGTACGGAAACGCTCATGATAAATTGCCACTTTGGTCACCCATCAGGTTCCCTGCCTGTGTGTACGTTGCTTAACCCCACTGATCGGTTGAGATCAGCGAGAACCACTGGGCTACGAGCGCTTCGTACCTGATGAATAATAATAGGTATTGGTTTTACGTTTACACAATAACTGTCACATTGCTCGACGAATATACCTACCACAAAAATTCAATGACTGTTTCATTGTAGGTAGGTGTTATTTTTGATGAATACCATTTTGTTGATTTGACACGTCACTGGAATTATGGGGTAAATATTTTTATAACGAATGTATTCGCTCTTGACCACAATCTTTTTGAGCCGTGTGGTGATCGGTTGAGAATAACACCACCCCATTTCTTTCCGTGGTGTCGTAAGAGGCGACTAAAGAAACACAAATGAGACCTGCCTCCTAATAATCCACCCCAGGCAACGACACCTCAATTTGTTCTGAATCTGAGGTGTCGTCCTATGGTCTAATGCGGTGTAGTAGGCTCTGTAAAGGGCGTCTGGTTCGCGACCACCCTCCTATCGAAGTCCGACGCCAAACAGCTTGCTTGTTCCGTTGGTGCGTAGGAGTACCAGTGCGTTATGGGCATTTTTTGGGTTAACTCGCTTCATCGTCGATTTCATCTTGGTCAAGATTGAGGTCAAGACTTAACCCATCTTATAATGTTTTTTTCTTATTTTTCCGTTTGATACTATCCAGACGAGAGGAAGATAAGTTGCAAAAATAAAAGTCAAATGTCGACATAATATTCGTTTATTTTCACCAATTTATCAGATACAATACGCATTCTTCCTTATACTATAACATCGTGAAACAACATACATTGTGGAATTCAAGTAGGTATAGTAAACAGGGTCAGAAATCTATATAACAAGGTATATACGTCTGTTGTTGGCCACTGAATATGTTTCCAAAAGCGATTTTTGTATAAATTCGAAGATATTTTGAAATTTGGACGTTACAATGATATACGATCGAGATATGTTGAACTGCTACCCTACACAACTATTTTTTTAATATCATTATTTTTATTAAAATCACACTATAAGCTAAAATTAATAAACTATTCATCAGTACAGCTCGTTTTCCCAAATAATCAACTAAAATTAAACAAAAAAATTAAAAAAGAAACATGCTCAGTTTTAGAAAAATATAGGAACGAGCGCATCTATATTTAAAGTTATATATATTGACTATATTATATTATTATATTATAGCTTGCACTTAAAAAAATAATAAGTTAAAAAAGTTAGCCTCCAATTTTGCAACATTTATCTAACTACAAAAAACTACATTCACGCTTAAAAATTATATTTTATCTTTGAAAATCAAATCTTTCAAATCGAACTGATTTGTTTCAAAATGTCATATTAACTCACAATGAGTAAGTATTCAGTCCTACTTGGTTTTATAAATCAATAACGATTTGAAAGAAATGATTTTACAAGTAACTCCTAGCATAATTTTAAAAATGCTATATGTAAAATTAATAAAAAATATATATGTTATATTATAGATATTCGGACAGTATATTATATTATATGATACGAAAATTAAGTGAGCGCCAAAGATATAAAATTATAAATTAAAGACGCTATAATAGAAACAGTCCTTATTAACTAGACACAAAAGTACGATTTTTGACACTCACATATATATGCTTTATTAATATAGACGCAAGGTCCAAATCTTACATGTACTTTTAATATAATACTTTGAAGAGCTTTATATTCTTATATAAAGCGATAGTTAACTTCTATGCTTTTATCTTAAATAGAATAAACAACATGAACATGGGTTATTTTACATTTTCTACTCAAAGATTATTTTTGAAACATACAAGGTGTTTCTAATAACTGTATACGAAGAAGTTTAGCGTGTTTGACCGGCTTGTCAAATCAGCAACTCTTTACCGCTTGTCAAAACGCAGGCTTAGTATGAATTTAAGAAATATTGGACAGGACACGCATCAGGTTTTTCAGCTGAAAAAGTATAGACTGAAACACCCTGACTATTAATGCATATCGATATAGGAAATTACTAATTGATGTAAGAATATTTAGATCTTTAGTGTAACCTTGACAAGCATAACCTTGAACTTAGCACTACGGTACATCTCTTTCTTTGCCACTGTGTTTTTTACAAGCTATGACAATTTTAATCCTTTCAAAAACTGTTAGATATCTACAGCTAGAGTACGATGGTGATAGCGCACGTAATGCGCCGCGGTTTTGTATCAAAATGTCAACATTGACAACGCCAGAGGGCGAGCAAGTCTTTGCGCGGGGACCTCGCGCAATCAAAGTGAAGTTTCACCGTCAGCCGAGTAGCGCGCCGCGCGAATTTGTCGCCATCGTGTTTGAGCTGCTAATGTAAATAAACTTATGTATGTGTACGCACGCGTATACTCATATGTGTACGCACTTAGAAGTTTATACAGGTACTAGTACCTATGCAATAAACATTGTCAAAAGATATGCACGGATTACAATACATATTTTTTTTAAATATAAAAATAAAGACTTATATCTATGTAATATTTCTATATTTTCTGTCTCACGAAAGCAACCTAAAGACGTACATAGGTGACTTTTATACATAAGACCTAATAGTGTGTAAAATGTAACAAGATGCCTGTGTGTACTAATTGTCAAATGAAAGTTTTTATTTATTGAACTTTTATACATTCTGCCCACGTGAAAAAACACGACTCTTGACTTAATGACGTTTGCGTAAAGTACTGTATGCATAAAGCGTTATCACCCAGTTGCAAAAATGCCCATTAAAATTAATGCTACTTTATATTTCGTACTGTCACTTTCAGTCTTGTTGACGTAAACAAAGAAAGCACATTTAAAAAGCAACCTGAGTCTTCACAGGTATTTCGCTACATTTTACACACTAGATAATTATATACGTAGTTAGGTACAAAGAAAACCTTCATTTATACATAATATGTATATATAACACATAATATTCATCAAGAATATCTTACAAAATAACGTAATTACCGCCTTATACCCATGATATTAAAGTTCAAATTAGAACAGATTTCAATACATATGGATAATCTACTGCAGAATCAGTTACGTATAAAAACAATACGTACTGACACATAAAGATTACATTTTAAAGTATTATTCGAATAGTTGATATGCTTTTCTAGGGCCTAATAAAACTTAAAACTGTAAAAACAATAACAATTCGATATACATTGCAAAGTTAACAAATACTCTATTATTTCAACTCATAATGATCTCGCAATGTATACCGAATTGTCACTGTGTATGTTTTGAAGAGGTATAAAGTAAAATTAAGTTCTTACGCTGTTAAATTGAACTGATTGTGATGAAGCCTGATGATGATGATGATGATGATGATCTAGATAAGCAGCTAGAAGCCTGTAAAAGAAAATTGTATATTAATTATATTATTTTAAACTAGCTTTCCACCCGGGACTTCGTGCCCGGGGGAATTGGGAAAAATTATGAGCCTATATGTATTAACCAAGGGTACCAGCTACCTCCATACTAAATTTTATCAACATACCCGACTTTACATACATACATACGCTCACGCCTGTAATCTAACGGGGTAGGCAGAGCATCAGTGGATTATATATTACTAGTTACCCGACTTTGTTTTATATATTACTATTTTTTCTTTAAAATGTTTCCCTTTAACATGTACTGTCACATTTGGTATGACTCCCCCCACCCCCTTCCGCTGTGACGTAATATGTCATCCGATCGGATGACGGCTTGACGGCTTTATCATTGAAAACACTTATGTTTATTTATTTATTTATTGTTTATTGTTTGTGTAAAAATATTAAGACATAGGAGAGGAGTAAAATGTATATTACTAGCATTCCACTCGGGACTTCGTTCCCGAGGGAATTCTGAAAAATTATGTTGCTTATGTTACTCAGGGATAATGTAGCATCCTAATGGTGGAAACATTTTTGAAATCGGTCCAGTAGTTTTAAGTTTATTCGTTACATGCAGAAATACAAATCTTTCCTCTTTATAATATTAGTGTAGATTGAAGCATGAGGATATTTAATAAAATGTGATAATAAAAGACGTGTCTGAGTAAAGAATTAATGCATTTATATTTCATACTTATAATTCATACGTCATAGCTTATCGTATGATGCGCTTGCCTAATATGGCAGTCTTTTATACGTGTAACCTCAATACCGTTTATATGTAACTATATCCTCAGTATGACAGTAAATTTTAAAGAGATAGGAAAAAGCGTGGCAAATGGAAAAGTATTTACTATGGCTTAGCAGCTAAGCTGTCTATTACATCCTGTATAGGTATTTACTACGTACTATTTACGATTTACGACGTACGCGTACGCACTATATTCTAGTAGTGGGAAAACCTGTTACCGTTTTTAGTACTAGAACCTAATTCTGTGACGTGGTAAAGACTAAATGAATAATATTTTTCAAAGCCTGGGAACGAGGAAGCATAAATTAAGTATATGATGTAAATAAATAAATAAAGAAAAATGTTTATTGACGTCTTTATTCGTGCGTAGACAACTCTTAAAAGTTATTTAATCATACTATATTATACAACAAAGTCCCTCGTTTCCCCTGTCTATCTGACCGCGATAAAGTCATTTATTTACCTTTTGTATTTATCAGTCATCCTTGTCACACTGTCACCAACAAACACACATATTTACAAACACACACCACACATACACACACATTACATAACACATTAGGTAGTAGTTTACTCTTTTCCATCGGCTATGTACACACGCGCACCAAGGGCACAGCTGAAAACCAGCGTTGGGGCCTCGGCTTCAACACATGCTGAGCTGTGTCCTAATAGACATCGCACTACAGCACAATCCACTAGGTATTTATATTATACATTGTTTTGTCATCTTCTGTATGTATTCTTGTCCTGTGTTTTATATTTTGTTATTTTATTTTCTTTGTGTTGTAGTGTTTTGTGTCAAATAAATGTCTTAAATCTGAATCTGAAAAATTACTGAACGGATTGTCATACGGTTTTCACCAATGATGGACGTAGTGATTCAAGAGGAAGGTCTATGTGTATGATTCATTACCGAAATTCCTACGGCAATGAAGTCCCGCGCGGGAACCCAGTACTATAGAATAACTACAATGATGACGCCAATAGGTCCCCAACTCAGCATAGTTGTGGTTTCGGAAAATTAAATAAACAAAATACGCTTTATTTACGCGCGTATTTACTCCCTTAAATATCTTTAGTATGCATAGGAAGTAAGGCGCTGGCACATTCAAATTGCGCAAAATAAATTAAACACGGAAGCTAAATTTCAAAAAATAAAAATGAAGATACAAAAATGTAGCTCCGAAGTTGGTTCATTGTTATATTTGATCTAAATTGGTTTTGCCGTTAAGGCTTATAAGCGATAAATGGCGGGGGTAATACAACAAAGTTATATTACCTTCTGTATAACTCTAAAATTAAAGGATTTCAGAGA
Organism: Aproaerema taeniolella; assembly: GCA_949987775.1. NCBI lineage: Eukaryota > Metazoa > Arthropoda > Insecta > Lepidoptera > Gelechiidae > Aproaerema > Aproaerema taeniolella. The sequence continues at coordinate 3,254,520 of OX465268.1, read as the reverse complement.
AGCTTTAATTGATTTCGTCATTCATTAATAATTCGTGTATCTATACGAGGAAAATGGTAATAGTAAATTTATTATTATTTAACAAATATTTCTTCCTCCCAACGATTTGTCTTAATTACTCATTTGGGCAGAGTTTGATCTGTATCCAAACTTTGGTTGTCTGTTCTCATTAGTTCTATGGGTTGTACGATTGATAGAACTAGTCGGACTTTTTTGTCCAAATAGTTTTATTGGTTTCTGTTTTTTGAATAATGTTAACTATTGCCGTGTAGTGATCGGTTGAGAATAACACCACCCCATTTCTTTACGTGGGTATCTTCAGAGGCGACTAAGGAAACACAAAGAGGCCTGCCTCCTATTAATCCACCCCAGACAACGACTCCTCAATTTGTTCTGAATCTGAGTTGGCGTCCTATGGTCTCATGCGGTGTGGTAGGCTTTGTGAAGGGCCGTCTGGTTCGCGACCTCCCTCCTACCAAAGTCCGACGCCAAACAGCTTGCTGTGTTCCGTCGGTGCGTAGGAGTACCAGTGCCTTATAGGCATTTAAAAAAAAAACTAACTAGACCATTTCATCCAACTAGTTCTATTGTTAGATACGTGATTAATACGTGTGTATGTTCCATTGCTAGTATTCTCAGATTCCAAATGCTACTTTAACACATAAATTGAACTGTTCAAACTACAAACAAACAAAAATGTTAACTTTAAATGAAGTAACATATGAGCTTTTAAAACACAAATTATTATCTAGAAAAATTAGCTAACATTTTGCTGAGAAAATGTGGTACAGTTATTTGTCCTGTCACCAACTGCATTCGAGTTTTCTAGGTCAGGGGTACTACCACGTCGCAATAAATTAAAATAATCTTATTTCATTGTTATTTTTTTTTTATTTTTTTTTTTTTATTATGAGACTCTTGACCCCGATCTTGACCAAGGACATAGATTTATTTTATTAAAAGGATACATAGTAGAGCGTTATCCTTTTTACTCATATAGCTTTGTCTTTGTTTCTCTTAAAGTAAGGGTTAACCCACCTTAATAATTGGAAGCGATTTTTTTTTCTTATTTCAACCTGGGTGTCTTGAGAACCGTTGTTTTTTTTTATTTTTATTGAAGACATTATTAGCATCCGCAGAATTGATATCCATGCCCTTTGTTCAAATTCTTGATGGGCTCTGTGCAATATTTTTAAAATATTTTTTTTATGCAGGTTTAAGGTCTCATATTTAAATAAAAAATATATCAAATAATTTGATCATAAATAAAAAAAAATTAAAAAAAAAATTGGTTACGATTTGTTGCTCACTACAGCATTCTTTGGTTTAATTCCCTTGCCAAAGTAAAAAAAAAAACACTTGACAGTTGGTTGACACAAAACCTAACCGTTGTGTTTTTGAGTTGTTGGTTGTTGAGTGTTTCGTAGTTTTGATTATTTGGATATTTACTGACGACTTTGCTTTGCTTCCTGGACTTTCGAACTTTCGCAATACACTCGATTCTGACACTATGGATACTGCTCAGTTCTTTAGAGCTGATTCTACCAACTTGCCTGAAGTAACAACCAACCAAACTTGAAAATAAACACCCAAATACAAAATGAAATAGGTTATGTTTTTTTCTTTATTGTCATGACAGCTTGGCAAAGAAATACGATTGCATAATGCCGTACTTAGGATTAGCTTACCGTACTGAGAATATTTTAATTATTATATTTTTAGATTTTTTATTTTTTTTAAAGAATCGGGACCTTATTCCTTTATGTTAAATAAAAAAATAAACGAAATTAAAAATATTTTTAAAATGTCATTTTCTAACTAATTTAAAGTGAAAGAGAAAATAAGAATGTGCCAGCTGTTAACTCTTCCCAGGCATACTGTAGGTTTTGCTGTACTGTGGGCGAAAGGCTAACAACCTCTAATCACTTACGTCATGTGTCATCTTATAACCCTCTGAATTTATGTCAAACGTGGCATCAAGTAGTTTTAAAACCACTGATGCTCTGCCTACCCTGATAGGGATTTAAGGCGTGAGCTTATGTATGTATGTAATTATGTATGTTTCATATTCCCCACCCAGTTTCCCAGAACATAATTCCCGACCATTAGCCAAAAGATAACGGTTACCACCCAATTAAAAACCAAACCAAATTAAGGCAAAATTATATTAAAACAACTAACAATAAATAATTAATTATTTCGTATGAATTTCCCTGGTTATTCCTGCTCCAGTAAATTCCTGTTAGGATTCCCTAAATAACTCAGAAATGTTGGAAAGTTTATGAGTTAACGGTTTTTATTTTATTTTATTATGACATGGATTAACTATTGACCTCAATCTTGACCAAGGTCATAGATGAGGTCAACGATGGGGCGAGTTAACCCAGAGAATGCCTATTGAGGCACTGATACTCCCCACACAACTATGATATATTAGTCTTTCAACTACCTTTCTTCACCTTTTTTTTGAAATATTACCTTTTTTCTTTTTTAAATTGATAATTTAGGGAAATCTGTAATTGGCTTTCTTTTATCAGCCCATATACGTCCCCACCGAGGGGCACGGACCTTTATAGTCCACCACGCTGGCCCAATGCGGGTTGGTGGACCGCTCACCTTTTGAAAACGAACTTTCTTAAATGTGCGGGTTTCATAACGATGTTTTCATTCACCGCTGAACAAGTGATAATAAATGAGAAATCCTTACATAAATCCGAAAAAAACGAATTTAGTGGTACAGGTCCGCACCAGGGAAATTATACTGCGCACCGCTAAGGAATGGAATTCTCTGCCTGCGTCTGTATTTCCGGGTACATATAGTCTCTTTAAAGTTCGAGTGAATAGGCATCTTCTGGGTGAGCTTGCTACATCCTCGACCACATCTCCGCCCCTGGGCTAGATTGTGGTCAAGAGCGAACCCATTTTCCCAAACCAACCTTCTGGTTACAAGTCTGGCTCATTCCCAACTGGGCTATCGCCGAGTCTTTTTTTGTATTGTGCTGTTGTTTTTCTAAATAAACAATTAAATAACTTACATATCAAGTAGTTGTGTCCTTGTCTATCGTATCTTGGGCGCGGATCGGTCGTTGCAATGTTTGTTTCTTCGAAGCGTCGCTCCGCGTTTTATTTGTTCCATTAGAGATGAATGGCAAACTCGAGGGTCCGGCTGTAAAAAAAGAGATTAATATTGGGTAACTGTAAATTAGTTGCGAAAATGTTGGATGTGAATCAACCCAAACCACTAAACCAAACCAAACCACTTTTCCCAAGGAACATAGGTCGAAATATGAAGAAATGTGTTTGCCTCTCCATAACAATATTATTATAAGATGGGTTAGCTCTTGACCTCAATCTTGACGATAAAGGTCAAAGATGAGGTCAACAACATAACAACTTGAGTTATTAAGTACTAATTTTCCGCCCGGGACTTCGTTCCCGTGGGAATTTGGGAAAATCCTGTAGTCTATGTATTAATCCAGGGTGTCAGCTACATCCATACCAAATTTTATTTTAATTGGTCCAGCCGTTTGAGCGTGAAACAGTAACAAACATCCATATATATTATAATACATCCATGCAAACTTTCGCTATCATAATATAAGTAAGAATGAGAGGTCCAATTTTTTTTTGTGTTTTATATGGGTCCTTTTGGGAAAATGTGATTCTCCGCGTGGAACTGAAAATTTTTCCTCGAGGAGCCCATTTGAAATTATCGAAAAAGATTTTCGAGATCTCGTATTAATAGCGAGGCGAACATTTAATTTAATATTCTGACCTATATTCCTTGAGGAAAATAGTTTAGTTTTGCTAATTGACATTGTTAATTGTTAATTTGGGCAGGCATTGTGAATTTATGCTTCGTTTGCAACGAAATAGACGGGACAACACGCGCGTTTACATTACAATACAATATACTTTATTGCACAATTTGAAAAGAAATACAATGATGACACAATTACATTTTTAAAGCGCGAAATTTGAAAAGTATCGTTGAATCTGTCATAAAACTATCGCCGATGTCGGCAAACCCGAAGTATCGCCGATATATCGGTATCAGTATCGGATGCATCCCTAGTTAAAAGTGCAAAGTGCATCACAAGAGCAATCTGAGAATACAAATCCGCGGTGAAATCTAAGCAAACAGAGAGTTGTAAAGAGTTCTGTTCTAAACAGGATAGATAAAGTATGTGGGACAGCATCTACAGAGTCAGAAAACAGGTAAGAGGCAAGAAGATATGCTCCTTCGGAACACTCACGACCACAATGTAATCTCAGAGCAATAGATCTACCAGTCCATATGACTAGGCGTACGTATAGTGTGCGTACGTGTGTGTGCGTGTTATGTGGTACAGTTATCCTCTTGTAGTTTTGAAGTGCGTACGTGTGCGTGCGTATTATGTGGTACAGTTACACCCTTGTAGTTTCGTAGTGCGTACGTGTTATGTAGTACAGTTACCCTCTAGCAGTTTCTTTGCGTACCTGTGTATGTATGTTTTGTGGTACAATAGCCCCTTGTGGTATCTTTACATACCTGTGTTTATTGATGATGTCTCTCGCTGTCCGCGCGCGGCGAGTCGAGCTGCTACGTGTGTTCGTATGTCTGTGTGCGAACGTATGTGTGCGAACATATGTGTGCGAACGTATGTGTGCGTACGTGTGCGAGCTTGCATGTAACGTGATACAGTTCCCCTATATCTCTACACACCTGTGCGTGTTTGTTGATGATGTCCCGAGCGGTGCGCGCGCGCGGCGAGTCGAGCTGCTGCTGCTGCAGCTGCAGGGTGGCTGACAACTTGTCCAGGAAGGCTGGCTGTACCACGCATGGGGGCGACACTATGGGCACAAACGAATGGACCGATTTTGATGAGGTTTTTATTGTTCGAAAGCTGACATAACCTCTTAGCTGTAAGAATGGGACTTCGGATGAAAGTAAACGCTCTGACTGCTAAGTAACAACTGACTTTATTGGGTGTCTACATCGGTTATATTGGATATACGTAATACTAATATGCTACTACACTATCCATATAGCTATATTTTACTACTTTTATGAAGTTCTACTCGGCCTGTATCCATAACACTCTCACAGTGTCGAAAGAGGAATCGTAATAGTGTCTATAAAAAGGTGATGGTCTTTCACTATAACATAAACAACTGCACTTCATAAGTAGCATTTCTGTGTTCCTGGCAATTAAGGGTTAAATTTATTGATACTGTATTTCCTGTTAAGGTTGAATGTCTAGCATACCTATTGGGGGACTTTACATTAGTTATCAAAATGGAAGCACTCGTAGCCCAATGGTGCTCGCTGATATCAATCGGAGGCAGGGAGCCTAATGGGTGACCAAAGTGGCAATTTATCGCTAGCGTTTCTGTGTTTCGAAGGGTAAGTTAAACTGTTCCACAGCCTAATGTCATATGGCATTTTACTGTGGGGTAATGCTGCGGATATCAATAAGATCTTTGTTCTGCAGAAAAGGGCTGTTCGCGCGATTTATCAAATGAGACCTAGAATGTCTCTTAGACAAATGTTCAAAGAAATAGATATTTTGACTTTTGCATCCCAATATATATGTGATAATCTTTTATATGTGAAGAAAAATGAACATTTGTTTAAGAAAAATAGCGATAGGCACAATGTAAATACTAGGACCAAGCATAAACTGGATGTACTAGCTAGACAGTCGTCTCCACAAGGTCACGAACTCTTTTATGGGTAAATGTATACGGTTCTATAATAAGATTCCCATGTGTATTCAAAATTTACCTTTGGATAAATTTAAGACAGTGATTAAACAAAAACTTTGCAAAAAGGGCTATTACAAAATTTCTGATTATCTATCAGACTGGCAGCCATGGGAATGAACTGCTCAGCTCTAGAGTTATTTCAGATTTAGTTAAAATTTGTAAATAAGAAAATTTGTAATGCGATTTATAAGAGCAACCTCAGAGTTTCTTGCCTGTTCTTCTCTGAGGAAGACTGCACCTTTGCGAATAGGCGTAGAGTCAGTAGGGTCAAAAGAACGAATGCGTATGTATGTATTTAAATCGTTTAATATATGTTTGTATGTATTTCATTGTAAACTTGACTTGTTTTAAGTGACATCCTGAATGTCCTATAAAATAAAGATTTTTCTATTCTATTCTATTCTGTCGGTGCCGGCTGCTGTTGACTGCAATCAAAGGCCACTGTGCGGTTTGAGAACTCTGACACCAGGGCTAGCCAAGTTCGCCCACACTTGACTATACCTACACGATAAGAAGAAGACTTTTTCAACACATTTGCTCATAAAGTGGGTCTTATGTCATTATTTTAAGGTTCATAATGATATGTATTACCCAGCCCGTGAGTAATAAAAATAAAGCACTAGTACGTAATGGTTTTTTTTTCTAAATTTCAGTAAAGAGATCCGACCTTATTTTATATTTTAATTTAAGTGTAAATATTAAACTATTTGTAAATAAAATAGTTTAATATTTACTAAATCATTAAAATTTAACAGAAAATTATCATTTATTTATGCTTAAACGTGAAAATATATAGTTAAGCATATTTTTATTATTTGGCTGTATGGCATACTTGTCAATGTGAATCTCATTTTGCGAGCAAAAAAAAAATAATCGCGCCACTTTTCAGATGTTTTCATTTGGTTTTCACAAACGGCATTTGTATTTATCAGATTGTTATTATTGTCAGAAATACAACACAAAAAATGTCTTCTTCAAGTGCAGAACAGGAAACCTACGTGGGTACACCGCCAGAAATACTTTCCGAGGCGCAACATGCAAGTGATAGCTTGTTGCCGTCAATATCAAAGGAAAGTTTTTATTTCTTTCTTTCCTCGCAAATGTGTTGAAAAACGTCGTATGACACGCGTGCGCATTGGATATTACATTCTCGGCTCCATTGAGCCCTCGCCTTTGGCTCGCGCTCTAAACTCGCCTCAAATGTAATATCCAACTTAGCACACTTGTAGCATAATGTACTATTATCTGTCAATATTTAGTGTGATATTTACCTTTACTCTTGGACGGAGAGTCAGAGGTGGTGATAGTAGATATAACTCGACGCGTGGTGCGCGGAGATAGTTGTGGACCCAGCTTGGCGCTCAGACTAGCTATCAGACCAGATTCTATCGACAGAAAAAGGTTATGTAAGAAAATGAATAAAAAAATCAAAATATATAATTTTATATTTTGAGTTTTTTTTTTCATTTTCATGATTTTTTTATTCATAGATTCTGACTCACTGACTCATCAACGCCCAGCCTACACCCTTGGACCCAGAAAGCTGAAATTTGGCACGAAGGTTCCTTTTATAACGCAGGCAAGGATTAGCTAAGTTCGCCAAAGAATAAAGAAGGATTTTACGAATTTCCCACGAGAACAAAGTCTCGGGCATCCTCTAGTCTAAAACTAAAGTTGTTACTGAGCCAGACCTATGCTCGGAAGGTTGCGGGTTCAAATAAGAGTGTGGGCCTGTACTACTAAAGCCGTCTTTTTGGATTTATGTATATGGATCATCGTGATAAAATCCGCAAAAATAAATAATCTCGGCCCCCCTTTATCCCACTCGGGTAGGCAGGCCATGTTGTTGAAACCAGCTATTATTTGCTAAAGACATTACATTACAGAAGGAGACTCAAGTCCTGATCTATACTTAAGTATAGATTGTCTGTAACCCCGCAGTACTTACGTTCAGCATGGTGTCTGTCGGCGCTGTGTGACCGAGCCATGTTGTTGAAGACTCAAGTCCTGATCTATACTTAAGTATAGATTGTCTGTAACCCCGCAGTACTTACGTTCAGCATGGTGTCTGTCGGCGCTGTGTGACCGAGCCATGTTGTTGAAGACTCAAGTCCTGATCTATACTTGAGTATAGATTGTCTGTAACCCCGCAGTACTTACGTTCAGCATGGTGTCTGTCGGCGCTGTGTGACCGAGCCATGTTGTTGAAGACTCAAGTCCTGATCTATACTTGAGTATAGATTGTCTGTAACCCCGCAGTACTTACGTTCAGCATGGTGTCTGTCGGCGCTGTGTGACCGAGCCATGTTGTTGAAGACTCAAGTCCTGATCTATACTTGAGTATAGATTGTCTGTAACCCCCAGTACTTACGTTCAGCATGGTGTCTGTCGGCGCTGTGTGACCGAGCCATGTTGTTGAAGACTCAAGTCCTGATCTATACTTGAGTATAGATTGTCTGTAACCCCCAGTACTTACGTTCAGCATGGTGTCTGTCGGCGCTGTGTGACCGAGCCATGTTGTTGAAGACTCAAGTCCTGATCTATACTTGAGTATAGATTGTCTGTAACCCCCAGTACTTACGTTCAGCATGGTGTCTGTCGGCGCTGTGTGACCGAGCCATGTTGTTGAAGACTCAAGTCCTGATCTATACTTGAGTATAGATTGTCTGTAACCCCCAGTACTTACGTTCAGCATGGTGTCTGTCGGCGCTGTGTGACCGAGCCATGTTGTTGAAGACTCAAGTCCTGATCTATACTTGAGTATAGATTGTCTGTAACCCCCAGTACTTACGTTCAGCATGGTGTCTGTCGGCGCTGTGTGACCGAGCCATGTTGTTGAAGACTCAAGTCCTGATCTATACTTGAGTATAGATTGTCTGTAACCCCCAGTACTTACGTTCAGCATGGTGTCTGTCGGCGCTGTGTGACCGAGCCATGTTGTTGAAGACTCAAGTCCTGATCTATACTTGAGTATAGATTGTCTGTAACCCCCAGTACTTACGTTCAGCATGGTGTCTGTCGGCGCTGTGTGACCGAGCCATGTTGTTGAAGACTCAAGTCCTGATCTATACTTGAGTATAGATTGTCTGTAAACCGCAGTACTTACGTTCAGCATGGTGTCTGTCGGCGCTGTGTGACCGAGCCATGTTGTTGAAGACTCAAGTCCTGATCTATACTTGAGTATAGATTGTCTGTAACCCCCAGTACTTACGTTCAGCATGGTGTCTGTCGGCGCTGTGTGACCGAGCCATGTTGTTGAAGACTCAAGTCCTGATCTATACTTGAGTATAGATTGTCTGTAACCCCCAGTACTTACGTTCAGCATGGTGTCTGTCGGCGCTGTGTGACCGAGCCATGTTGTTGAAGACTCAAGTCCTGATCTATACTTGAGTATAGATTGTCTGTAACCCCGCAGTACTTACGTTCAGCATGGTGTCTGTCGGCGCTGTGTGACCGAGCCATGTTGTTGAAGACTCAAGTCCTGATCTATACTTGAGTATAGATTGTCTGTAAACCGCAGTACTTACGTTCAGCATGGTGTCTGTCGGCGCTGTGTGACCGAGCCATGTTGTTGAAGACTCAAGTCCTGATCTATACTTGAGTATAGATTGTCTGTAAACCGCAGTACTTACGTTCAGCATGGTGTCTGTCGGCGCTGTGTGCCCGCGCCGCGATGTTCTTGCGCAGCGCGAGCGGACTGAGCGTGTCGTGACGTATCGCCATGTTGTTGAAACCAGCTATTATTTGCGAAGGCTGGGCGTATATCGTGTTCGCTTGACCGTATTTCTTTTCTTGCTGGAGTTTGTAGCCTGGGAAAAAGGAAAAAATCATGTCATATGGCATTTTACTGTGGGGTAATGCTGCGGACATCAATAAGATCTTTGTTCTGCAGAAAAGGGCTGTTCGCGCGATTTATCAAATGAGACCTAGAATGTCTCTTAGACAAATATTCAAAGAAATAGATATTTTGACTTTTGCATCCCAATATATATGTGACAATCTTGAAGAAAAATGAACATTTGTTTAAGAAAAATAGCGATAGGCACAATGTAAATACTAAGAACTCTTTTATGGGTCAATGTATACGTTTCTATAATAAGATTCCCATGTGCATTCAAAATTTACCTTTAAACAAATTTAAGACAGTAATTAAACAAAAACTTTGCAAAAAGGGATATTAAAAAATTTCTGATTACCTAACTGACAAGCAGCCGTGGGAATGAACTGCTCATCTCTAGAGTTATTTCAAAATTAGTTAAAATTAGAAAATAAGAAAATTTGTTATGCGATTAAAAAAGCACCCTCAGAGTTTCTTGCCTGTTCTTCTCTGGGGAAGACTGCACCTTTGCGAATAGGCGTAGAGTCAGTAGGGTCAATAGAACGAATGCGTATGTATGTATTTAAATCCTTTAATGTTTGTTTGTATGTATTTCATGTAATCTTGACTTGTTTTAAGTGGCATCCTGAATGTCCTATAAAAAAAAATCTATTCTATTCCAATAAAATTTCTCACTAGAATCAACGAAACTTAAAAAAAATCCCTAAGGATTAAGTCCGTCTGTGCAATATTATAAATGCAAAAGTAACTCTGTCTGTCTGTTGTGCTTTCACGCTAAAACTACTGAACCAATTTTGATGAAAGGTACAGAGATAGATTAGACCTTGGGAGGACATTTTATCTCTGTATCTGAGCACGATAAAACCCGTAGTTCACGCGGGCGGAGCCGCGGGCAAAAATCTAATATTATAAATAAAATAAAATAAAAAATACAAATATAAATCAGCCAATCGCACATGTTGTATGAAAAGGCGACATAAGCGATCAGCTGACTTGGCTTTGCTTTTTCAAGACTTTCTGCCTACCCCATAAGTGATTATAGGCGTCAGTGTATGAATGTAAAGAAGCTTCAATTATTAACAATTAAAAAAACTGGTAATCTTCTGTTTCTTACCAGTGTGTCCATAGTGTTGTGTATCGTGGTGTGTGTCTCGTGGCCCGAAGCTGGTGAAGGAGTTGTTGTCGTAGCTCGGGGTAACGGGGTGGGTGCCTGGGGGGGAGTCTTTGGGGGGTTGACCTAGAGGGGAACATAATTTTATATTATATTTTATATATCTTATCATTGATATACATAATAATAATAATAAATAATAATCTTAATATATAAAAACAAAGTCGGGTTTATGCGAACACTTATAACTTGAGAACGGCCGGACCAAAAACTGTCCGAGCTTTCGAACAAACTGACGGACACGAGTTCACGATTGGTGGATGAGTGAGCAGGATAAAAGAACTGAACAAAAGAATGAAAGAGTTAGAAAACCTAGTAAAAAAGAATATCCAACCGGCGGCGTGATGGCCATTCACTTGCCGCGTACACTTTTTGAGCTCGATTGGATGTCTAGTTGTTTAATAAAAACAAGTTGGAAGTTTTATAAAATCTTTATTTTTATAAAACTTTTATAAAAAGTGTATAAAAAAATCTATAAAAAATCTTTTTATAAAAGTCTATATTTGACTAAATTAACATGCACATTTTGCACTTTTTATAAAAAGTGTTGATAGCCCAGTTGGTAATGAACCAGACTTGTAATCGAAAGGTTGCAGGTTCAAGCCCCTACAATCGTCTTTTCAGATTTATGTACGGATTTCTAATTAATTATCACTTGCTTAGTGATTGTGTGCGCATTGTGTGCGCGTGGTGGACTATGACCTAAATCCTCTTCGTGTTTCGAAGGGAGGCCTAGTAAAAACTTTTTTTTTAATAAAACCAACTTCAAAAAACCGAAAAATAAATTCAATATCATTTGATGTGCTATGTAGTACTTACCTACCTACTGAGCTGTTTGAAGTCGGTGCGAAGGTGGCCTATCAAACTTAATATTCTTGGCACCGACTTCAAACAGCTCAGTAGGTAGGTACTACATAACACATCAAATGATATTGTACTTATTTTTCGCTTTTTTGAAGTTGGTTCTATTTATTTTTTTTTCCATTTTTAGTGCAAATCATAACCTCTTCATTTTTTGAAGTCGGTTAATAAAAGGAGGTGTCAGCTTTGAAAAGATTAACCCGTCGCCTGCTTGTTTACGCCGCGTGCGATACAAATCTCGTACACCACGTGTTCAAAATGCAGGCGAAGGTTTAAGCAAATTTTTGATTTTTATTTTACATACACAGTTTAAACTAAGAACCCCCCTTTTTTTGAAGTCGGTTAAAATACTAAAACCTTCTCCTAAATATAACAAATACTTTTCTGAAAACCGCATCAAAATTGGTTCAGCCAAACGCGAGATAATCGCGGACAAACATACATACATACAAACATATACAGATCAAACTGAGAACCTCCTTTTTTTGAAGTCGGTTAAAAAAACCTGTTTTAGGTGAAAAATAAGAAAATAATTAGTAGTTTTGCGAATTAACAAAAGATGGCATTAAAAGTGACGTTCAGTTGACAATTAAATTATCTTAGTCGTCTTTGTCATCAGCCCATATAGTCCCCACTAAGGGGAACCAGTCTCCCTTTGAAACACAATTTACCACGCCGGGCACAATTACTTCTACAGACCTTAAAATCATTTTTTTATTTTCATATTGTCATTTTTCGTTGTCACGTGTAAGAATTTCCCTACTAAAATTAAAACATTTTGAGCTTAAGTCAGAAGGGTTTTGAAAATAAGATTTTTTGGGAAATCCACCAGAAAAATTCCCAGAGAAACGAAGTTGCGGACGAAAAGCTAATTAAGATAAATAATTAATAATATTAAAATAAAAAAATCTATATTTGACTAAATTAACATGCACATTTTGGTACAATTTATTAAATAGCGCTAAGAAACTCTGTGACAATTTGATGACAATTCATTTGACACTCAAGGTATAATAATTACTTTAAGCCTGCAGAATTAGAAAAAAGTATGCATAAAGTAAACGTATAATCATCATACTATAGTATTTCGAAACAAAGTCCCCGCCGCGCCGCGTCTGTCTGAACGCGATAAACTCAAAAACTACCGAACGGATTTTCTTACGATTTTCACCAATGGACGGAGAAAGATTTATGTGTAAATTCCGACGACAACGAAGTCCCGGACAGGAAGTTAGTAAATCTCTCTTCTTCTTCTTTTTATCGTGTAGGTATAGTCAAAGTGTGTGGCGAACTTGGCTAACCCTGGTGTCAGAGTTTTCAAACCGGGCCATAGTCAATCGACAACAGCAGACACCGACAGCATAATGTGTCCTCCGAAGCGAGGAAACGCTCGTGATAAATTGTCACTTTGGTTTGGTCACCCATCAGGTTAACTTCAAATAAATAAATCTCTGTATATATCAAACTCACCCGCGTTGGCCTCTCTGAAGAGGTCCGAGTTGGAGCTGTTGAGGCTGTTCTTCCGTACGTAGATACTATTCTCGACGTACGCCATGATTCGATGGCCTGTCTGTCCGTAGATCGGGTTAAGGTTACCTAAAATAGTGATAGGCACAATGTAAATACTAGGACCAAGCATACACTGAATGTACTAGACAGCCGTCTCCACAAGGTCACGAACTCTTTTATAGGTCAATGTATACTTTTCTTATAAATTTAAGACAGTAATTAAACAAAAACTTTGCAAAAACGGCTATTACAAAATGTCTGATTATCTACCAGACAAGCAGCCGTGGGAATGAACTGCTCAGCTCTATTCCAATTAAAATTAGAAAATAAGAAAATTTGTAATGCGATTAAAAAGAGCACCCTCAGAGTTTCTTGCCTATTATTCTCTGGTGAAGACTGCACCTTTGTGAATATTTAAATCCTTTAATGTATGTTTGTATGTATTTCATGTAATCTTGACTTGTTTTAAGTGGCCTCCTGAATGTCCTATAATATAAAGCTTTTTTCTATTCTATACAACAAAAATAAATAAATACTTTAAAAAAATATTTATCTACAATCACTGAAGTATGAAGAATAAGCACAGAAAACTTACAATAAAAATAATAACTATAGCATTGTAGGCACACATGATATTTTAATCACGTTTTGTATATTTTGCATATTTGCCACTTCCGTAGTGTTTGATTGGATGAGGTGACGTCAGTCGTCTCTCGCCCGTCACACAGGCCATTCAAAATGTAATTGTTAAACTGCGCAATATATATTTTTTTTTAAAGTGAAATCTTCTTTAGCGGCGTTGTGCACTTTTTGGATGGGTAAAAAAATTTAAACTCGCGTCAGGGTCACGTGACCCTGATCGAAAATTCGTAAGACGAAAGGTGAAGTGAAAACTTCTTAGACCGCAAGGAAGTAATATATACGTTCAAGTTTTCACTTCTGCCGGCACTCCCGGAGTGCAACCCGTTTTTTTGTTTTATTTTGAGATGGGTTAACTCTTGACCTCAATCTTGACCAAGGTCATAGATGAGGTACGTATTTCTAATTGTCACCTCCCCCAACGGTGAAGGAAAACATCGTGATGAAACCCGCCCGTCCAAGAAAAATCAATTTCGAGCGGTCCACCAACCCGCATTGTGCCAGCGTGGTGGACTGTGGACTGAATCCGCTTCGTGTTTCGAAGGGAGGCCCGTGCCCTGAGGTGGGGACGTATAAGGGCTGGTAAGAAAGTATCTTACCTGTACTATTCAAGCTAGTAGAAGACGAGAAGTTACTTTTCGCTTGTTGGAAGGTGCTCAGAGATGGCGTCGTGGGCGAAGCTTGGTTGGAGTTGGAAGTGTTTTGGTTCTGAAGTTGTTGCAGACTTCGGCGGACGATCCCGGGGGACGCAGGCATGTGTTTTAGCTCGGTCAGCTGTTTTACTGTCTCTGCTACTGAGGTTTGGTGCGCTATGGGGAAATATCGAATTAATTATTAATTATTAATTTATTTTATACTAGTTTTCCGCCAAATAATTATTTGTATCCAGTCAAACGGGACCCTATTACTAAGACTCCGCTGTCTGTCCGTCCGTCTGTCTGTCCGTCTGCAGGCTGTATCTCATGAACCGTGATAGTTTATTATTATTTAAATTGAGGCTTCTTCGCCTCATAAATAGCCCGGTATAAATCATTTTTTATTCAAATTTACTTTCATATTCTGTTATTATATTATGTTTATTAATATATTATAATACTTAATATATAGTATTCCATATCATTCATCTACCCTATTAAACGTTTTTTTTTATGTATCCGGCCAAACAATTATTAAGCAATACATTATACTTTATTGCACACCAACATAAAATAACAAGGGACAAAGTAAGTTATAGTAATAAAGTCAGGGTACAAAAGGCGGCCCCATTGCTAGGAAGTCATATATGTTCCATATCTTTTACACTGGGGCTCATAATTCCTTAGCCCAGCAATAAGATAGACTATTATATACTGACCATTAGTATCGTTGTCGGGTTGTAGTAGGAATGCGGGCGGCGGCGGCAGGTTGTCGGCGTCCGTGGGCGGGACGAGCGGGCTCTGTGGACCCTAGGGTTAAGACAACAACAAAACATTGGTCAAACATTGAGGAAAACAGTGGGTTAAAAATTATAACATGTTGCACTTTTCATTTTCAATTGACTTCAAAAAAGGACGTTTGTTACGCGATAACTCCGCCAACTGTTGGCCGATTTTCAAAATTCTGTTTTTGTTAGAAAAAATATACTCCTGAAGTGGTCCTATATAAATTTTATCAAAAATAATTCAGCGCTTTTAAAATAAATCAACACAAACAAAATAATACTTACTAACCAGAATATTATCTAAATAAATGAATGACATTTTCGTTTGTGGTGCCAATAAGCATTTTAGACTGCAAAAAAATGGTAAAACTGAGGAATCGTGCCATGTGGGGTGATCGGTTGAGAATAACACCACCCCATTTCTTTCCGTGGGTGTCGTAAAAGGCGACTAAGGAAACACAAATTAGACCTGCCTCCTATTAATCCACCCCAGGCAACCACACCTCAATTTGTTCTGAATCTGAGGTGTCGTCCTATGGTCTCATGCGGTGTGGTAGGCTCTGTAAAGGTCCGTCTGGTTCGTGACCACCCTCCTACCCAAGTCCGACGACAAACAGCTTGCTGTGTCCGTCGGTGCGTGGGAGTACCATTTTCGGGTTAACTCGCTACATCGTCGACCTCATCTATGACCTTGGTCAAGGTTGGGGTCAAGAGTTAACCCATCTCATAATAAAAAAAAACAAAACGGTGGGTAAAAAATTATAACATGTTGCACTTTTAAGTTTTTTCCATCCATACTGTCTGCGCCTGTTGATAATTAAATAGCGATTACGCGCGTCGGAGAAATAGCTGGTCTCGATTTTTTTTTGTTTTAATTATGAACTAGCATTCCGCTCGGGACTTCGTTCCCGTGGGAATTCGAGAAAATCATGTACCCTATGTCCATCACGGATAATGTAGGATTCTAATGGTGAAAAAGAACACATTGTTATCCTGAATTTTGAGTTTCACAAAAGAAATTACAGTTTCTGAGCTAAAGCGGGAACACATACACTCACGCTTATAATCCCTTTCATGGTAGGCAGAGCATCAGTGGTATTGGAACCACTTGACGACACATTTGAAATGTATTTGACATATATTTTTATTCTGAGAGATATTAGATGACAAATGATGTATCTGTCACTGTAAGATCATGAACTTTGTAAGTTTATAATCGCAAGATTATAAACTATCAAAAAATTGTGAACTGTACCAACAGTTCACAATTTAATTCATTATTTTCCGTTAGTTTATACTCTCAGTGCCAGAAACCGTTAAATTATACACTGACATGAAGCTTGCACGGAACGGAACGCAACTTGCACGGTGATTGGTTGAATGTAATGTGTCCCTCGCCGCCATCTTTAGCTGTCATCCGAACAAATAGAGTTGAGAAAGTATTACAGTGGGCACAGTGAAAAAAGTAAAAAGCTGGAATGGAAGAGTGAAAAATTCAAAGTGGGTTTAATAGATTTCTTTATAAAATACAATGTGAAAGTTTTGTAATAAGTTTTTATTTTGCGATTTTATTTTTAATTGATTTAATTTCCTAATCTTACTAAGAATTTTTTTTTGTTTTTGAGTTCTTTACTATAAAGATAAAAGTTTAAAAAATTTACAATATTGTGAGATTTATTTTCTTACATCACGTAAAATAGTTATTAATTATGATATCAAAACAAAATATTGAATGTGCCTTTTATTTTAGACTCCTATGTAAGTTTCTCAACTCTATGGACACAACGAGCGATCGACTAATCAAGGACGGTCCATTGACGGTCTTCAATTTCACAAGTGATTGAAATCGTCAGATTCATAATTTCACGGTTCCTGGCGGTAAGATTATAAACTAACGCTAAATAATAAGTTAAATTGTGAACTGTTGACTCAGTTCACAATTTTCCGATAGTTTATAATCTCGCGAGTAAGATTATAAACTTACGAAATTCATGATCTTACGGTGAAATATCTTTCGCCCATAATAAGTACAGCAAAACCCTCGCTAATTATAAATCTTATAATTCAGGAACTTTTTCAGTTGGATGTACAGACATTTTCAGCTTGGTTGGAATTTTTCCGTAGTTTTGCCAATTGTTTTTCTAAAGTTCCTGGATCAAAAGTCGGGTTTGTTCGAACACTTATAACTCGAGCACGGCTGGACCGATTTTCATGGTTTTTGATTTGTTGTATTTGTATCCGTCCCGAATAGCAGAATAACTATTAAAAACACATTGGAAAATTTACGAAAAAAAACCCACGGGCACGAAGTCCCGGGCGGACAGCTAGTATTAAAATAATACCTGAGCTCCCGGCGGTCGTTGCGGCCTCGATATGGAAGATGACCTCCGCACTGGAGGCGGCGGCTTGCCCAAAGAGCTGGACGACCCTCGGCGAGACCATACTGTTGCTGAAATAATAACATTTTATGTACTAACTCGTGGCCCGTGCCCCTCGGTGAGGACGTATATGGGCTGGTAAGAAGCTGTACTAACTCATTTACCACACACAAATACACACACTCACACACACACATACTAACACTACTAACATTTTAATCTATTTTCAACAAATTTATTTATTTTTCCTTATTGTGAAACACATAAATATGCAACACCAAGGGGTGGAGACCTGGTGAAATCCAGGCTAACAGCCTAGTTTAGGCACCAGTCTCCCACAATATTTTTAAGTTTTTTTTATTGTGACTCATTCTCTTCTATTAATATGTATTGTGGTGAGAAAATAGATAAATTTATTATTATTATTTTATTAACATATAGAGGGTGATTTTCAGCATGAAACTGGACAACTTGGGTCAAGGGACCAAAAGCGAATCAGTGTTCTAGAAACTACATACTTTGACAAAATCAAATGATTTTGTCAAAGTATTTTTAACCGTGTGGTGATCGGTTGAGAATAACACCACCCCATCTCTTTCCGTGGGTGTCGTAAGTGGCGACTAAGGAAACACAAATGAGACCTGCCTCCTAGTAATCCATCCCAGGCAACGACACTTCATTTTTTTCTGAATCTGAGGTGTCGTCCTATTGTCTCATGCGGTGTGGTAGGCTCTGTGAAGGGCCGTCTGGTTCGCGACCACCCTCCTACCGAAGTCCGCCGACAAACAGCTTACTGTGTTCCGTCGGTGCGTGGGAGTACCAGTGCCTTTATAAGCATTTTCTGGGTTAACTCGCTCCATCGTCGACCTCATCTTTGATCTTATGGTCAAGATTGAGGTCAAGAGTTAACACATCTTATAATAAATAAATAAAAATATATCAAACCATGATAAATGATCGCCCCTGGGCTAAATTGTGGTCAAGTGCAAACCCATTCGTTATAAAAAAAAGCAAAACACTATATGCATGCAAAACACAACTAAATAACAAGAATTTTAATTTATAATAGCTGGATATTTAAAGGAATACCAGTAATTAATTAATGTAAATGCTTTTAAGCATTTATTCTCAGTTTCAATTTAGAGTCCTAAAATACGTTGTATGTTTTAAACTAACCAATGTGCCTTAAAACCTACCTGTCATAGACAAGGGCCTTCGCTTTGGCACAGCGGGCTTCTTGCCAATAGTAGCAAAGGGCGGCGACTCACAAGCCTCATCGAGACTTCTCACCGCCTCCTCGAGACTCCCTAGCGAGATCGAGAAGTTCTCCCTAGCGGCGGCTACTGAAGCGTCACTATCGCGACGAAGCGTCACGATTTCGGATTCCACTGTTGCAAATTAGGGGCATGCAAGGCGTAAAAACAAAAAAACACAAAAAAAAATTGTTAAATTAAAAGAGTAATAATAGAACGGGGCCCAAGGAGAATGAGTTCATTTCCGTGGGACTTACCTCCGCCATACGAACTACTGGTATGTACTTATTCGGCATATGTTCCTGAACACAAAAAGTGCGGTAGTCACTTTCTAAGGGTATGGAGGGGGTAGCTATGACGTAACAAAGATGGCGGCTGGGCCTATTTTATTTACGCTATATTTAGATAACTACTGGGCAGATTTACTTTAATAGGGTCTCAAATGAAAGATAATTTAATATACATTATTTGTTTTAAAGATTTATTAGTGTGAACCTAGTAACAAAATAAATATTTTCAAAAAACGACATTTTGTAAAATTTAACTTTTTTTACTGTGTGAAAAGAACAGAAACCGTTAGGATTACGGTAATTTAGCTTATTATAAAAAAATAGCTACACTTATCAGCATTCTAATGAACCTATAAACGTTTAAATCGAGCTTTAAACAACGGAACTGCAGTCGTCTAAGTGAGCGTGGGTAGCGCCGAACTGACTACGGTACTTAGATTTTGGTACGAATAATCTTGAAAATAACGTGACAAAACGGGTAGAATCACAGTAAAATGAAAAATTATTATGAACAGGCATCATTTTTTTTAATAGGCATCATTTTTTTGTCAAAAAATTTTTCTTCATTTTTTTACGAACTATTTTAAAAAATTCTCGTAACAAAAATAACTCTTCGTATCATATCGAAATAAAACTCTTCATACTTGCACGTACTTGCGTTATATTTCAAAACAAAGGACTCAATGGTACTGGTCTGTACTGATGGACATGAGAGTGTAAGTAAACGTACGCACTCGAGGCAGAGGCAGGTCGCTGACGTACGAGAGTGTACAGCCGCCGTTATATTTTTTACATCGTCAACACTGAGATTCATCCCAAAGAATCCCTGCACCGTGCTGCGCCGTGAACTTTGGCACTTGTTGCTTCATTCATTTGAAATCATTTGGTCAGGCCATTGTCACTGTTAGTACTAATGGCTGCGAAATGGCGCTGCTATCGCCTTTTAAAACTAAAAAAATTGTTGATGTTTGATATGGGTTCCTTTAAAAAAAGTTCTTTAGCTTCATGAGAAAGAGAATTATTGTGACTATAATTTATAGCATTGTGTACCTATCTGTAAGAATTCTTTTGTAAATTTGTTATGTTCTGTTTTAGCAAATAAATGAGTAAATAAAATAAATAAAAATAAATATGAGGAGCCCTAAATTTTGCTAGTTTAAAAGCATTAATAAAGCTTTTTTTATTTTAATCTTTGGCCCATTTTAATAAATCATACATGAGTTGGAACAGACTCTTGAGTA
The DNA here is from genome assembly GCA_949987775.1 of Aproaerema taeniolella. Lineage (NCBI taxonomy): Eukaryota > Metazoa > Arthropoda > Insecta > Lepidoptera > Gelechiidae > Aproaerema > Aproaerema taeniolella. The sequence continues at coordinate 3,234,172 of OX465268.1, read as the reverse complement.
GCTGTTGCCTTTATGTTGTTGCTACGTAACATCTACTAGGTTGGTACCCTCTAATTTTAATTTTTTGTGTGTTCTTGGAGGATGATTGCACTTTAAACAGACATAGATAAAAATTCAAATGCAATCTAAATAAAAATGCAAAGCATCTCCTTTTCAGATAACTAGATTATGTAATATGACATGCTATGGTTAAAGTTACATTACACGAATCAAATGTTTTTGACCCTGATTGATTTTTAAGATACATAGTTTCATTAAATAATAAATATACGTACCAACCCTTCCAATTACCAAAGTCATTTCTGGGGTATCATCCTCATTCTCATTTTGCTCTCGAAAATAATTAAGAATAAACAAATAAATAAACGCTACACACTCAAAGGCCCACACTAAGGTTTTCCCTTGTGTCGTGGGTCCCTTGAAACACACATAAAGACAAATACAAACACCCATGAGCCGAGAACAAACAAATAAATCTTTGACATGCTGCTGGGTAGTAATAACTAACATTACTTAAATACTTAAAAGCAGTAGGTACAGTTTTAAAGTACAGTGGGTAATAAATATGCCTATTGGGTTTCTTCATGGGACAGACTGTCAGCCGACTCACCCTGCACTAGGAATAAATCTGTATTGCAGTGGTAAGACATCTAGTCAGTTCACGAGAGGCAAGGTTATGGTACTTATAGTTGAGTTGTTGTACAACTGAATAGGTACTTCTCTAAAGGCTTAACCAATTTCCAGAACTAGTAAATAAAAGTGAATAGATAGATTCTCAAATATAGACCCATATGTATTGCCACAATTCCGTCAATATTATGTAGCGCAGAACACTTCACTTTATATAAATGGCAATCAGCCATTTTGTGAAAAAATTGTGGATAAGAACTTTTTTGAGTGACACCCAGGTGACACCTTTAACACTCTCATGTTTTCAAAATGGTTCAATTATAATCAATGGAAAAGTAATAGAAAAAATAAAATTTTTCAATGACTATCAACGTCTGACCTTTTTGGCAGGAGCTGTCAGGCAACTTGAAAGACTACTATAATTATTGAATTTTTATCTTTTTTGGTGACCCCAGTGTCATTACACGGTTACACATTACTCTCTCTGCTCTTTGTAGCTGACCCTCGTCATGGAACGTTTTGAATTTGAAAATTAAAAATTAGGTATAGTGTGTCCAATTAAGAATAATACGTAACAGATTTTATGGACTTACCTACTTTACTCAGTGGTTCACCCAGAGCAATTCCGTTTTCAGTGAAGAGACATGTGTAAGAAAAGCGAATTCTCTTGCCTTCTTCATCGAATTGGGTTTTGTCAAAATGTTTTTGACAAACGCGTTGTTTCAAATTGCTCTTCAGAGAGTTCAAGGAGTATAGGATTCGTTGGCGCGAGAAAAGACATATCCACAAACTTCTAAGATAACTGTTTCTCGGGAAACAAAACAACCGTAGCGTTTCACCTGTTGCAGTGCAACCACCAACACAACACTTAAGCGTTTCCATGTTAAAGCAGGTTGCAAAAATAGCCTAAGATGAAAAAATCGTCGACGGAGGAGGATTTGTGACAAGGACTTCAACTTCAAACTCAACATGAAATACACGAGCACTCAACTCGAGCTCGCAAGGGTTCATAGAATTACTCTTGAACGATATAATTTTATATAAAAATCACTGTTCGCCGACCATCGGCTGAAAGAAAAAATCTTCAGCCGATACCTTGTTGTGCCGACAGCTCAATTCGCCGAAAGGACGTTCTAAATAAATTTTTTTTTGCCGATGGCACGATTTGCAGATAAGCTATTACGACTGAGTGAATTAGCTATTTATTGATAGAAAGAATTGCAGAAAGCACTGTTCATATTTTTATTTACTAATACTTACTAGGCCATTTGTTAGAACATAAGGTTTAGTTTTTTTAGAATAAAAAGTAGCTTATTTATTAATCTAGAGCAGCATATTCCATCAAAATCATTCCGTTAGTTTTAGGCGTAGAATAAATAAGGTGTAATTCACATTTGTTTGTTTAGATTTATTATAAAGTAGTCATAAAAAAACTAATATAATTTGCAAAACAAATGTATTTATTTTAGATATAAAATTGTTACCAAATGTTGTTGATAGTTTTGACACTCGAATATAATTTTTTTTCACCTACCTACAAAATAAATAACAAAATTATATGGAATCAAAGCTAAATGGTAATAATACGGGTTACACATGGCAAAAGATGCTTATGACAATCATAAAATAAAATGAAAATATATGCATTTTAGTCATTTCCGCGACGAAAACTGATAATAAGTACTGCATTTATTTAGCAATGCACTTCAGTAAATGCCTATGCGAACCATGAGAGCAATCATACATAATACCGTACTTGTGCTTGCTCAGTGACAAGACGCCATCATGACAGTTTGAGGTTATCTTGACATACAACATGACGTCACAAGATGGCGAATTTAAGGCGATAGCAGCGCCATTTCGCAGCTATTAGTACTAACAGTGTCATGGGCCTGACCAAATGATTTCAAATGAATGAAGCGATAAGTGCCAAAGTTCACGGCGCAGCACGGTGCAGGGATTCCTCGGAATGAATCTCAGTGTTGTCGATGTAAAAAATATAACGGCGGCTGTACACTCTCGCACGTCATCGACCTGCCTCTGCCTCGAGTACGTACGTTTACACTCTCATGTCCATCAGTATAGACCAGTATCATTGAGTCCTTTGTTTTGAAATATAATGCAAGTACGTGCAAGTATGAAGAGTTTTATTTCGATATGATACGAAGCGTTATTTTTGTTACGAGAATTTTTGAAAATAGTTCGTAAAAATAATGAAGATAATTTTTTGACAAAAAAAATGATGTCTGTTAAAAAAAATTATGTCTGTTCATAATACTTTTTCATTTTGCTGTGATTCTACTCGTTTTATCACGTTATTTTCAAGATTATTCGTACCAAAATCCAAGTACCGTAGTCAGTTCGGCGCTACCCACGCTCACTTAGACGGCTGCAGTTCCGTTGTTTACAGCTCGATTTAAACGTTTATAGGTTCATTAGAATGCTGATAAGTGAAGCTATTTTTTATAATAAGCTAAATCACCGTAACCATAATGGTTTATGTTCTTTTCACACAGTAAAAAAAGTTTAATTTTACAAAATGTCGTTTTTTGAAAATATTTATTTTGTTACTAGCTTTACACTAATGCATCTTCGAAATAAAACAATGTATATTAAATTATCTTTCATTCGAGACCCTATTTAAGTAAATCTACCGAGTAGTTCTCTAAATATAGCGTAAATAAAACAGGACCGGCCGCCATCTTTGATACGTTATAGCTACCCCCTCCATACCCTTAGAAAGTGACTACCGCACTTTTTGTGTTCAGGAAAACATGCCAAATAAGTAGATACCAGTAGTTCGTATGGCGGAGGTGAGTCCCACGAAAATCGTTATTTGAAGACTTTTTTACGAATGGGTCCCGCTCTATAAGATTTTATTACAAACCGTTTATTTTTTAAATTAATTAGAATGTAATTAGTTATTACAACTAATGGTAGTATATTTTTTTCTCTTATTACTCTGTTATTAGAACAATATAACATAAATCTCTATTAAGCAATAGTGCGATCATTTCCATTCTTAATCTTTCAGTCTTTTGATAAGATCTTTAGACATACGTATATTAGAGATTTATGAAAAACATAGTATTAATTATACAGTGTATAAGGGACAGCTCAGCAAAACTGAAACTTTGAGTCAACACCATCATTCTGGATGATTTTTCAGTGGGGGTTTTCGTCAAAAATTTACAATGATAATTCGTGTTTCGAAGGGAGGCCCGTGCCCCGGTGGGGACGTATATAGGCTGGTGAAAAAAAGATAAATAACCAAGCAATTTAAATTACATTTTGATAGAACCAAAGATTGAATGCGTAATGACAAAAGTACTGATTAATGAAAACGCTTAAACGTTTGGAGCAGATCTTAGTTACGAAAAAATCGTACAAGTATCAATCAGTGAGTTTACGAAAAATAAATCTTCCTCGTAGTCCCACCGGTGGGACAAAATTAGTGGGTCCATTAGAAAACAGCGGATATTTTTACTATTAAAGTATTTGCTTAGCTGTCCGTCTCACCCTGTATAAACAAATTAAAAAACACTAAAAGTTATGGACAAAAAATGTGAGTCTACAAAGTTTCTACTTTCAAATTCCAATTTAAGCATCGCAAAAAACATGCGTACGCACAACATCAAAATCTTTAAAAAAAAGAAGAAAAAAACATAAAATGACGGGAACATTTTCCATTCAGATTACAAAAATCAAGGTCATTTAAGGTGTTAGTGTGAACAACTTCTTATACAATTGAACAAATTATTTTAAATGAAAAATTACAAACAATACAAGAAATAAAAAATATATGTGGGAGTGAATGAAAAACATAGAATGTCAGTTCTCAACTTTTACCAAGCCTAATGTGGAAACAAATTAATGGGACGCGAGTGTTTTGCTGTATAAGTAGGCGAAATAATAACCATCATGGCTCTAGAACCATGATGCTCTGTCTACCCCGATACGGATTATAGGCGTGAGTGTATAAATAGATGTATAGAAATAGTCAGTATTTCAGAGAAAAAAAATCTATTATCATCAATATTTCATAAAACATGACTCAAAGCTGGATGGGTGGAAAAATACAAATTATTTTGGGAAAGAAAAATATTCGGCGCGAATATTTTAAGTGTTTTTAAAAATACACACATCGACACGGTCTAGGGATATTGCACGATTTTTCATACAAAAGAGGTCTGATTGAGAAGCTATAAAAGCATATCTCACATCTCACAGACAAACCGCTTAAACGGTTTTGTGGGAGTGTGTTTTTAATATCATTGTATATGCAATTGATTAATAAAATAAAATAAATAAATAAATACTCGAGATAAATGGAGGGCGGTGGGACAATAGTGGCAATAAAAAACCTGTGTTCACACTAACATCCAGTATATACTATTTCTTTTGCAAAACGAATCTACAAAAAACTAAAATCTCATAAGGACATACCATCAGGGTGTTGCAACTGTTGGATGTGTGTGTGGTCTTCGGCTGCGAAGGCCCCCTGGCTCCCATAGCCTGATGATGATTCCAATGATGACTCGCTTGCACTGCTTTCTGAGCAGACCTGGGGAAAAGATAAATAATAATATAAAATAAGACTATACAGGTTGAAAAAGAACCTCCTAGCTTTATTGAAAATCCTGAACCAGTATTACTTACTGAACACTTTATTAATTTATTTATTTTTGGGGGGGGGGGGTGTTTTTTTTTTTCCTAAACGTAGACTCCACTCGGGTGCACCCCTGATCGCTACCTGCACCCCTCGCGTGCCTGGTGTAGGAGTAATGTTTACGTTTAGGCAAAATATTAACTATTCCCAATGACAAAATATTTAAAAAAATATATTTTTTCATAAATGTGTTCTTTGAGTGATACTGGTTCAGGATTTTAAATATAGCTAGGAGGTTCTTTTTCAACTTGTATAATTAAGAAAATAAATAAAACTGCCCCTTTGCGAATAGGCGTAGAGTTGGTAGGGTCCAAAGAACGAATATTTGTTTAAGTCCTTTAAACTTTAATGTATGTATTTAATGTAATGTTGACTTATTTAAAGTAACATCCAGAATGTTCCATTATTAATATATTATTATTATTAAATATATAAAATCGGAGGTCCTGATTCACTGACTCATCAACGCCCAGCCCAAACCCTTAGACTTAGAAAGCCGAAATTTGATAAAAAGGTGTCTTTTATGACGTAAGCAAGCACTAAGAAAGGATTTTTCACAATTCAACTCCAAGGGGGTGAAAAGGACAGGCACAGAATATATAATAGTACGGACAGGTGTTTCGCGATTTTTCGAAAATGATCCCCAAGGATGACTAAAAGTTCTTTGCGCGAGCGAAGCCGTGGGAAAAAGCTAGTTAATTCTATATGTTCTATGTTGAGCTACTATTTGCCAAATTGTTTACTGAATAAATTTATTACTACTTTATTACTACATGTTAACTTAAAATTAAAACAAAATCTTGTCTTACATCTCTAGCAATCCTATAAGAAAACCAGTAAGAATTTCGGGTCTCTTCAAGAATAGAAGTAAGTTGACTTTTAGTGTTCTTTCTCCAAAATTTCACCATTGGTAAATAAACAGTCACAGCTTTGGTCACACCTAGGTATTTTCACCAGACCGATTTGGGAATTTCCTGAGAAGCTAAGGTATATTTTGTAGTGTTAAACCAGAAGCGAAAATTGAGATTGTGATTTAGCCCACTATACTCAACTACTTTTCCTAAGGAATATAAGTCGAGGTACGATAACTCTAAATTTACTTAATTTTAGTTTTATTTTTTGTGGTAGGGCCTTACCACAAAAAATAAACCTAAAACTTAGAACCATCTCGATTACGTCACCTTTCAAACAAAAAAACCGCATCAAAATCGGATCATTCTTTAGGAGCTACGATGCCACAGACAGACACACAGATACACAGACATAATGCAAACGTCAAATTTATCACACCTCTCTTTTTTTGTCGGGGGTTATAACAATTAAAAATACACAGTTTCAGATGGAATTAGCCAGATAAACTTCAGTACGTGATAAAGACATAAGCTTATGGGATGGGATGAAGATGAAAAACTTTAATACGTGACGAAACACAAACTACACATGAAAGTAATGGGTTAACTCTTGACCTCAATCTTGACCATAATGTCAAAGATGAGGTCGACGCTGGAGCGAGTTAACCCAGAAAATGCCTATAAAGGCACTGGTACTCCCACGCACCGACGGAACACAGCAAGCTGTTTGGCGTAGGACTTCGGTAGGCGGGTGGTCGCGAACCAGACGGCCCTTTACAGAGCCTACCACACCGCATGAGACCATAGGACGACACCTCAGATTCAGAAAAAAATGAAGTGTCGTTGCCTGGGATGGATTACTAGGAGGCAGGTCTCATTTGTGTTTCCTTAGTCGCTTCTTACGACACCCACGGAAAGAGATGGGGTGGTGTTATTCTCAACCGATCACCACACGCTTAAAAACCTACGTTCTCCTAAGAAACTTGTCCAGTTAAGAGAACTAACTCACAAACAAAATTTTCGCTAGATCAAAAACACCCTCTGACCAAAAAATGTGATTTTTACTGTAACTTCAAGAATGGATTCAACTGGTCACAACACAGAATCAAACTAAGAACATTTCGAAGATCCGTCTTACAACTTACAATCAATGTAAATGAAATAAAAATATTTGGTCTCGTCAACTGCATAACACCATTCAATCAACGCGCATTGTACCGTAAATAAATAGTTATATTATACTTATTGTTTAAAGAAAACAAAACATGATTTGTTTATGTAATGATTTGGGCAGCTATTGTGTTTTAGATTTTTTTAATCATTAGTTTTCAAAACAAAGAACTGAGGTAACTAAATTTTGGTGATAGACATAGGTTTGCCTATTCTCAAGGCCGAAGAATTTCTTTGTTCTCTTTACTAGTCTCTCACTAGGTTGACATCTTCTTATCGTGTAGGTATAGTCAAGTGTGTGGCGAACTTGGCTAACCCTGGCATCAGAGTTTTCAAACCGCACAATGGCCTCTGACTTGGTTTTAACGACTGTAGTCAATCGACAACAGCCGGGACCGACAGCTTAACGTGCCCTCCGAAGCACGGAAACGCTCGTGATAAATTGCCACTTTGGTCACCCATCAGGTTCCCTGCCTCTGTGTATGTTGCTTAACCTCATTGATCGGTTGAGCTCAACGAGAGCCACTGGGCTACGAACGCTTCAGGTTGACTGTAAGAAATCCTTTCGTGGGACAAGTCCGCCCTTGTACACTTCTTCCTCTTACTGTAAACTTATCTACACTAATATTATCATCATCATCATATCAGCCTATTGCAGTCCACTGCTGAACATAGGCCTCCCCCAAGGTGCGCCACTTTGCACGATCCTCCGTTGTTTTCATCCAGCCACTACCCGCTATCTTCTTTAGGTCATCTGACCATCTGGCTGGGGGGCGTCCTACACTACGTTTGCCAAGACGTGGTCTCCATTCGAGAACCTGTCTACTCCAATGCTCGTCGGTTCTGCGACAGACATGGCCAGCCCACTGCCACTTCAGCTTGCTACACTTTTGGATAATATCCATCACTCTGGTTTTCTGTCGGATGACCTCGTTTCGGATTCTATCCCTTAGCGAGATCCCGAGCATGGAGCGCTCCATTGCTCGCTGAGCGACGTGCAATCGGTGGGCCAACCTCACTGTCATGTTCCACGTTTCGGCTCCGTAGGTCATGACTGGTAGGACGCATTGATTAAAGACCTTGGTCTTTAGACACTGCGGGAGTGGCGACGAAAAGATATGACGCAGCTTCCCAAATGCTGCCCAGCCAAGCTGCACTCTTCTGGTGATTTCCCGCTCGAAGTTGTCTCTACCTAACTGCAACGCTTGCCCGAGGTATATGTATTCCTGAACAACATTGAGCGTAACACCGTCAACAGAGATCGGCCTGGACACGACATTATCATTGAACATGACCTTGGTCTTGTCCAAGTTCATCCCAAGGCCGACACGTCTCGAGGCAGCGTTAAGGCTGTGCAGCATTTCTTGCAGGACTTGTGGTGTTTCTGCCAATATTATTATGTCGTCAGCGAAGCGGAGGTGCGATAGAAATTTGCCGTTAACATTGATGCCCAGTCCATTCCAATCTAGCGTCTTAAAGACGTCCTCTAGAGCATTGTTAAACAGTTTCGGGGATATGACATCCCCCTGTCTAACACCTCTGAGCAATTGGATTGGTCTTGTACGGTGGTTTTGTACTTGGACTGTCATCGTTGCCATATTATATAGGCTTCTCAGCACCTCCACGTATCGCCAATCGACTTGGCAACGCTGCAAGGACTCCAGAACTGCCCAGGTCTCGACTGAGTCGAAGGCTTTCTCGTAGTCCACAAAAGCTAGACACAGTGGCTGGTTATACTCTTCGCACTTCTGCATAACCTGCCTTACTGTGTGGATATGGTCTACGGTACTAAAGCCTTTGCGAAACCCTGCTTGTTCCGGTGGCTGGAAGGCGTCAAATCTAGCGGCCAGACGATTGGTGACGACTCTCGAAAACAGCTTATAGGCATGGCTCAGGAGCGTAATCGGTCTATAGTTTTTCAAGAGAGTTTTGTCCCCTTTCTTGAAAAACAACGCTACCACGCCCCTGCTCCACGCTTCCGGGGTAGTCCCACTGGTTATTACGGAGTTGAAAAGCCTTTTGAGCTCCTTGACTACCGGTCTTCCTCCTGCCTTCAGGAGTTTTGAGGTTACTCCGTCTTCGCCGGGAGCCTTCCCATTGCTAAGCTGTCGGAGAGCCGCCTCAATTTCGTCTTCGTCTATATCTGGGAGATCGTCGGTGAAGTGGCGTGTAAGCATGGCACGTGGATCGTTGGCGTCGGGTGGAGGCTTCGGGTTTCGCGAAGCATATAATTTGCCGTAGAAGTCCTCGATTTCAGCGAGGATCTCCGGAGCTGATGTGACGATTTTGCCGTCCGAGGTCTTTAGCTTTATTAATATTATAAAGAGGAAAGATTTGTACCTATTTTTGTATGTTTGTAATAAATAGGCTCAAAAATTACTAGACCGATTTCAAAAATTCTTTCACCATTAGGATACTACATTATCCCTGAGTAACATAGGCTACATAATTTCCATGAATTCCCACGGGAACGAAGTCCCGAGCGGGATGCTAGTTTGTAATATAATTGTACCTACAATAAAGAATAAATAAATTCATGCATACATACTGAGTGAAAAAGAACCTCCTAGCTATATTCAAAATCCTGAACCAGTATCACTCAAAGACCACATTTATGAAAAAAATTTTTTTGAAAAAAAAAGCCTTAGGCCGAACGCGACTCAGACTCTGATCTATAATTAAGTAGCAGTCGTTTTTGTCATTTTGATAGTGAGAGAGGCAATCAACTCTTAAAAGTATAAATCAAGACTTAAGTCTCCTTCTGTAATACAGACCTTAGAGTGGGAAAAGTGTACAACAGAGGTGATAAGAGAACAGACGCTGATCTGAATTTGTAGGGAACACAAGGGAGTGCGCACTTGAAATAACCCCAAGCAAATAGCGCGCGTACCTTCCAAGATTCGGTCCAGACCGTGTGACCGCAAAGTCCATAGAACTATGAGGTCTTCTTCTTATCGTGTAGGTAATGTAGGTATAGTCAAGTGTGTGGCGAACTTGGCTAGCCCTGGTGTCAGAGTTTTCAAACCGCAGCCCTGGTGTCAGAGTTCTGACAACAGCCAGAACCGAAAGCTTAACGTGCCCTCCGAAGCACGGAAACGCTCGTGATAAATTGCCACTTTGGTCACCCATCAGGTTCCCTGCCTCTGTGTGTTGCTTAACCTCAATGATCGGTTGAGATCAGCGAGAACCACTGGGCTACGAGCGCTTCTTTTTAAGGGGTGGTAGAGGGATAGTCTAGTCATTTAAGTGTTCAAAACAGACATAAAGCATAAACAAATAAAAATAAATATTTTAGTTACGCAATATTGTTGTAACCGTGATGCTGTTGGTCATTTCCCTTGAGACCGATGCAATTTCAGAAACACTACCTGTATTGACAGTCAAAAACACATCGAGCTTAACACTATCTCTTATCGTAACCGAATAAGGTTGAATTTGTCTCACTTCATCTCGTGAGAACGGTGATTGGCGATCAGAAAGCAAGCGGCTTGAATTGAAGGGATTTGTTAAACAAGTATCAAATTCCCATCTTTGTGTTTTCACTTCGCGAACAATGCCCGGAGAATTTATAGTGCAAGGGTACTTGTTTAGTTGGATTTACAATCTTGATACTTGGACATTGAACTAAAAACTCTTTTTCATTTCTCATACTCGGAAAGTAGTGTTATTTTGATCTGATTATTGGGTGGAAAATGCTGCTTCCCTCCATAGGGAGGGAAAAACTCATACAAATTACTTCCCACCTAAGGGCCGGAATGAACTTTAAAAATGTCAGCTATGAAGAGTTTTATGTAAAAAAAAAAACGAATTAAAAAAATGCTGCGGCCATGTGAGTTTCTAAACAGCCAGTGTGAACTTAGCGCAAACTTCTTAGAGCGGACAACAATTACGCGGTGAGTTCCATATTTAAAATGTAACTTTTAATTTCATGAATTATCCTAATTTGACAATTAATTTTAAATAGGTACTACTTATATTATTATATATTATCAACAAACTGTTAAGATAAACAACTAAATTAGTTGAAAAGTAGAGTGTTTAACACGGGTAAAAGAATCAATTTCTACTCATCGGGAATTGATTCTTTCCACCCTCGGTTAGCAATCTACTATTCTCTGCTGGTGTGCACTGCTCAAAATTATAGTAAAGAATTCTTACTAATATTTTAAAGGTGAAATTTTACATGTCTGGATGTATGAATGTTTGTTACCTTTTATACGCTCAAACGGCAGGACCAATTTTGATAAAGCTAGCTGACACCACCCTGGATTAACACATAGGCTACCTAATTTTCTCAAATTCAACGGGAACGAAGTTCCGGGCGAATCCTGTTACACACGATTCATCATACAGCTGCGGTATTTTTGAAAGGTCATTTTTAAGAAAACTTTATTAACTTTAGCATTAGCAAAGACTAATTTGACTTCTAAACGATTCCTAAGTGTTACACATCAATTTGAAACGGGTTTACTCAACTTACCGTTTAAAATGGTAGAAGTATGCTGAACTAATAGTTTGGATGTTATGAAATAATTCTTTTCAGATTTACTTTTGTCAAATAGAGAAGAAAATTAAAATTTTTATGCAAGAAAGCGAGAAAAAAAGTGCATTTTAAAATGCGTGGTTGCAGCAATTATATCGGGGCTTTAAATTAGTTGGCAAAAAAACCAGCAAAAACTGAAAAATTACCATTCAATGGAAATGGAATCAAAAATGGGCGGTACGCCGACACCCCAAGGTAAGACATAAACGCCCATGACTCTAGTACATATGCTTTTCAACCGACTTCAAAAAAGGAGGAGGTTCTCAATTCGACTGTTTTTTTTTTGTATATTTGTTACGCGATTACTCCGGCAACTGTTGTCCGATTTTCAAAATTCTTTATTTGTTCGAAAGAGTATACTCCTGAAGAGGTCCCATATAAATTTTATCGAAAATGATTCAGCGCTTTTAAAAAAAATCAACAAAAACAAAATATACTACATACTAGAACATCATCTAAATAAATGAATGACATTTCTGTTTGTAGTTATTTGCTAATAGGCATTGTAGTCTGCAAAAAACTAGATATCTACTTTGTGCGAACTGTTGTTGGGATTGAAGTCGGTGACTCATACGTTTTTAACGTGGAAAATTATTATTTCTTAATATTGAATACCATACATATATTTAGTAAGATAACAAACATAATATAATAATTTATTTAGATGATGTTCTAGTTTGTAGTATATTTTGTTTTTGTTGATTTTTTTTAAAAGCGCTGAATCATTTTCGATAAAATTTATATGGGACCTCTTCAGGAGTATACTCTTTCGAACAAATAAAGAATTTTGAAAATCGGACAACAGTTGCCGGAGTAATCGCGTAACAAATATATAAAAAAAAAAAAAAAAACATACAGTCGAATTGAGAACCTCCTCCTTTTTTGAAGTCGGTTGATAACAGAATTCGAAATGAAATTTGAATTTGGTAGATAAATAAATTTTTTTTATAGACAATCAATCATTTTTGTATATCTCTTCTTACAAAACGAGATTTTATTTATATTTATATGTGCTCAATGTACTCAACTGTGACGTCATCGTTTTGTATTTCCCTCTATGTCTAATTGAGAGTTTTGAACGTTCATATCTTTCTTATTTTTAAAGATATAAAACAAATATTTATATCAGGCTATTTATGAGGTAAAGAAACTTCAATTCAATTCTTTATTGCTTCAATTCTTCAATTTAAATAATAATAAAAAATAGTCATCTACCCCATTATTTGACCGGGAACCGAAGCCAAAACCCGTCGATAAAGAGGCAGCGTCAATACACCTCGACCAAACAAGAGCAGAACAAGAAACTTCATAAGTATCAAAACTCATAATTCCAATCGATACGACAGTATCTCAATGAAGCGATATAACGCGCAAAATTCAGTGCGCGCTTACTGTTCGTCAAGTGTAATACGCTTCAGCGACATTCACATTTGAAAATATTTATTTTAGTTGTTATAATAAGGAAATGGATTTCAAAGGCATAAGTTTAATTTTCTTCAATGTCATGTGAGTTTTATTTAATGTTTAATTTAATTAGAGAAATAAAACAGTGATTTACGGAAAATTAAAACAAGTTTGTAAACTCATTACCTTGAAACTTTTCCGTGTTTTCATAAAGAAATCGCACAATTTTAATGAAAAGATAATTTTTTTTATAAAGATAAGTAAATGATGGGTGTTTTTTATTTTATTTTATTTGAGTGGTAGTGGTCCTGCCTCATGATCGACGGGTCCTGGGTTCGATTCCCAGTCGGGGAAAATATCTGTTTTCGGGTCATGGGTGTTCATGTCTTTCTTTGTGTATGTTCCAAAGGACGCACGGTACAAGAGAAAAGCTTAGTGTGGGTCTTTGCGTGTTTATCGTTTATTTTTTTAATCAAAATATCATTTCTTTTCATGCTTAACCCATATGAACAGTTTTTTTATTATTATTATTATTTACTTATCAGAAAATATAATATTATGATAAAAACTGTTCCACGAAAACCATGTCGGTTTATCCGGGTAACAGGCGAGTCGTTCAATATAACTAACTACCTTTACAATATTACAATGTGTGTAATACTTTTTCATTCTTTTTTTAAAATAAATAAACCTGATGTTATATTTGAAAGAAAATATTCTGTTATTTGTAGTTTTAAATGCGCTAAAATAATTATTGTATATATGAGTCAATCTTTTCTTATCGTGTAGCTATAATCAAGCATGTGGTGAACTTGACTAACCCTGGTGCCAGAGTTTTCAAACTGCCAAATGGCCTATGACTGTAGACAATCAATAACAGCCGGAACTGCCAACTTAACGTGCCCTCCAAAGCACGGAAACGCTCGTGATAAATTGTCACTTTAGTCACGCATAAGATTCCCTGCCCTGTGTACTTTGCTTGATCTCACTGATCAGTTTAGATCAGTGAGCGCCACTGGGCTTTAATACAATAGGTACTAGATATAATTCTACTTATTAAAAAAAAATCTTGAAAAACCCACACATAAAATCTAGTATTGAAATCAGTTCATAGAAGTAGGAAAAACAATGTCGTAAAACACATTCATCGGCTGGAACCGACGTTTCACATTATTGTTACGATAATCGACCTTACCGCATGGCGATAAAATTCAAATTCAAGCACGTAGTTTATGCCCTAGAGTAGCGTTAGCATTACCTACAGATTTTGCGTAACTTGTTGTGTAATGTAAGATTTTTATGTGTAAGGTTTCACAATACTAAAGAGATTCTAGGCTGGATTGAAATACTTATATTTATTAGGTCTTAGGCCAGTGTTCACCAAAAATTTTACCAACGATTAGTAACTAACCAGAGATTTGACAATGTCATTTTCATAATTTTTTTTTTGACATTTTGTCTGATTAACTTCTAACCGCGGTTTAACCGTTGGTTATATTTTTGGTGAACACGGGCCTTAGTAGTAACAGAATTGTTGTAAACATTGCTGTAAGCTCCTCAAATAAATAAATAAAAACAAGAAAAAAAATACAGAAATACTCGTAGCTCGTAGCCCAGTGGTGCTCTGATTAGAGAGGTTACGCAACATGAACAGTGGCAGGGAACCTGATGGGTGACCAAAGTTTCCGTGCTTCGGTGGGCACGTTAATCCGTCGGTCCCAGCTGTTCTCGATTGACTACAGTCGTTAAACCAGAAGCCATTTGAAAACTCTGACACCAGAGTTGGTCAAGCTCGCCACATTTGACTATACCTACACGATAAGAAGAAAAAGACAGAAATAATAATATGAGAAATACTGATATTCCAACTATCTGCCTCAAATAACGTCGATCTGTGATTTCGTTTTTTTAAGCACAGACAAACAAAATAAAATAAATACAAAAATGACACTAAAAAGGGTGTGACACAAATTACATAGCTACATTATTTATAAACTCATGTAATATCTTAATCTTATTTAGCCTAACGTGTTCCACTTCTGGGCAAAGGCCTCCATTTCTTCTACAGATCTTCTGCGACTTTTAATAACACGAAAAATAATTTAAGTTCACATTTATTACATTTATAAAAACAGGACAAAATTTACTATTTGCTTTAGGATATATTTATGAATAGTCTTCCTACGTAATAAGTGTTTACTGTTTACTTATATTTCCGTTAAATACACAAGCAAAATTACGCAGACCGCATCCATTGTTTTGACTGTACCATGTTACGGTAAATAAACAACATCTATGACTAACAAATGGTTAACAATGTTTGACGCATATGTTCTCAGAAATTGTTACTTTTCTATTATTACATACCTGCTAGTAACGAGTTAGTTGAAGGTCTCAGCATACCTAAAGTTTTTGTTGCAAATTGCGGCCACCTATAAAACTTCTATAATCTATCACAAACATAGCATGCTCAGACGCAACCCTCCTAAAGTATCAAGTTTCTGAGATTAGGCCGTCAAAAGTTTGAAAATTCCAAAATTTGAAAGTTTAACGACCCTTATCTCGGAAACATGACATTTTAGGAGAATTTTCAGCTCTTTAATTTGTATTGATGCGAACTATCGATTTAGGGAGGTTCTTTAAATGGCTAAGATATTTTTTTTAAACAAAATGTTCAAGGTTATTAGGTACGCCAAGATTTTCAAACCTCTTTGCAGATTACTTACTGATATACATATATATAATGTAATAATGAGAAACGCTACACACGCAAAGGCCCACACTAAGGTTTTACTCTGTGCCATGGGTCTCCTTGGAATATACATGACAGACAAGGATACCCAGGACTCGCCGATCAAGAGGCAGTGTCACTACTACTCCTAAATCTAAATATAAAATAAGTTTCCTAAAGCGCCTTATACACTATCCATCATGCCGGTCCATCCGACAGTGACAAAGCCATATTAAGAGACGAGACAGACTGTCAATCTCTCGTTTCCTAGTATAGCTCTATCTTTCCCTGATGGTCCAACAAGATGGACAATGATTAAGGGGCTTAAACCAAACATCTGCATCGCATAAATTATGCAGTCAGTAAGTAAAATTCGTCATTTTACAAACAATGTAATATCACACAAAACTTATAGGACTTGTATTTTTTTCCAGTCTTGCATTAAATATCGAAAGCAGTAGGCAATGGTAAGTGGAAACAATCAAGAGAACCTCGTCCACTTTCCGTTTTCGTTATCTTTCCTACTTAGACAACTTTCTGTTTTCATCATCTTTCCTACTTAGACCATTTTCCGTTTTCGTCAACTTTCCTACTTAGACCACTTTCCGTTTTCATCAACTTTCCTAAGTAGGAAAACCACCTTCCACCTTCCGTTTTTATCAACATTCTTACTTCTTTAGTCCACTTTTCTTACTTCATCAATTGGAAATAATCTTTCAACTTTATCTAAGACAGCATCATGGTACCTCGGTACTTGTATTTTAATTAATATTTTAAGGCGACTACAGCACCCGATAAAGGCAGCACACATAGGGATAGTGCCATCTCCGTCTCTCAACAGGCCTGGGCCGGCAGTGCGAACAGTGTCGATACACCAAGTTTACGGACTATGAAAGCGTGCGTGCGTAAAAACATGTTCGAAAGTTAGAAAAATGAAAATTATGGAAAGGTAACAGCTTAAATCGAAAAATGCGTTAACTACTTATCGAGAGTGTTCAATCACGAACATTTTGATAGCAAATTCAAGTTCCTGTGTGCATTTTACTATCGTTTTTACTGCTTAAAAGATACACAATATTGGGTATTTAGAGGTGACTTTGTGAGCTTTTTTTATCGAACCAAAAGTGCTGAATCATGTTTTCAGCAAACTACTTATCTAGTTTATGTTCTGAATATTACCGTAGTAGTTTTTTTCTTCGATTTAATGCAGTGCGTCATGCTTATCTACGCATCATAAAATCGTAATTTAGGTGCTGTAGTCGCCTTAAATCAATACACAGTTCAAAATAGTATCTATTTTAATGCTATTATATGTATTTTTAAGCATATTTGAATACTATCCTACCATATCACACTCGTTTAATAACACCTAACCATTTATGTATGACGGTTGTTTAAAACAACTATTGTTGAATTTATATTAATGTTATGAATTATCAAATGAGTTCCGAAAACGCGGTCCACTTTTAGGTCCGTTTTACAGAACGCGTTTCAGACTATACTTAAGGCGGATCAGGCTATACTTAAGGCGACTACAGCGCCTAAATTACGATTTTATGATGCGTAGATAAGCATGACGCACTGCATTAAATCGCAGAAAAAATATTCAGGACATAAACTAGATAAGATGTTTGCTGAAAACATGATTCAGCACTTTTGGTTCGATAGAAAAAGCTCACAAAGTCACCTCTAAATACCAATATTGTGTATCTTTTAAGCTGTAAAAATGATAGTAAAATGCACACAGGAACTTGAATTTGCCGTCAAAATGTTCGTGATTGAACACTCTCGATAAGTAGTTAACGCATTTTTCGATTTAAGCTGTTACCTTTTCATAAATCTCATTTTTCTAACTTTCGGACATGTTTTTACGCACGCACGCTTTCATAGTCCGTAAACTTCGTGTATCGACACTGTTCGCACTCCCGGCCCAGGCCTGTTGAGGGACGGAGATGACACTATTCCTATGTGTGCTGCCTTTATCGGGTGCTGTAGTCGCCTTAAGTTGCAATCGTCTTTGTCATTTTGATAGTGAGAGAAAGAGACAATCAATACTAAAATATATATCAAGATTTGATTCTCCTAATGTAATACGGGACTTAGTTTGCAAGACCGATTTTTTTAAAAATTCAATTTAGACACATTTTAGGTTATAATTATAAAGTATATCTATATATCCTTTTCTACCATTAAAGTTACTTATATCAACATTCCAGCCCCCAAGAAAAAGTTCAAAAGGGAACAGAAAGAGGGAGCGAGATAGCAGATCAGACAATGCCAATAACGATAGCGAAAATAAAATCCAGACTTAAAGAGAGTGGCGTGTTCGACTCAGATAATCCTGATTTGACGGATCGGGAGAGAAAGGAACTGAGCAAGTTGTTTGAAGCTGTGGAGATCATGGTGAGGGAGTTTAGCAGAAATCACGAAATATAACAAGGGGGGAGGGGGGATGTAGACAGATATCACGTGTATTAGTTTTTCGTCAAACGCGCGATTTCTAAACCGGAAAGCGGCGTGTAGTGTGACTTGATGAAACTGCTAAAATGATTTGAAAATGCTAAAAAAACATCACGTTATTAATGGACGGCCCCCAATTTAGTATTTAGTATTTAATTATGTGTTCAAATCGCCAAAGTTTAAAGTGTTATATCATCCAATATAATAAAATTCCAGATGACATCAAGAGCTCGGCAGCCAGTTAGTGTTCAATCAATATTTGCTTCGTTAAGGATGGTGGAAAGAGCAGTCAAAAAACAGCTAAAGGAAGGACAGATCTCAGAGTCTTTGGCGTTTAAATTCAACTGGGATAAGATGTGAGTAATATCTTAATACAATATACTTTATTGTACACGTAGAAACATACAGATAGACGGCCTTATTGCTTAACAGCAATTTTTTACAGTCAATCTTGTGGTATAGGAGCGAAACGTGAAAACAACGTCAAAAGAGTGTCGAAATGATCTCGCCATGCCTCTGCGCGACGCCCTCACGCAATCAAACTGAAATTTCACCGGCATCTGAGTAGCGTGACTCGCGATTTTGTCGCGGTCCGTGCTAGCTATGCATAATTAACTACATTATACTAATTATTATTGTAAATAAATAAAACTGTCAAAAATAAATTTGAACATGCCAATAATAATAAGAGAATTTCAATAAGTTACCTAAAATTAAGGATATGAATCAGCTCATTAAACTAAACAACTTTTTCCAAGGAAAATAGATGGAAATGTAAAAAAAATGTTGCCTTTCCATACAACTTCAGCGATCAAATAACTTTTTGAGAATTCCATATACAGGGCTTTAGGTAAATCTCTTTTAATCTCTCGAGTGATTAATCAGTCCATGAAACTGAACAACTTTCCCCCAATAATAGGTCAAAATACGAAAAAAAAAAATTTGAGTTCCCATACAAACTTCATTAGCATATAGCGCATTTTGTATGAGATCAAAATTTTTTTTTCGTGTTTTGACCTATGTTCCTTGGGAAGTTGTTCAGTTTCATGGACTGATTTAGCACCCGAGAGGTTGTAGATTGTTTGGGGAAAGAATGGAATCACCTCATAAAGTGTCGCTAGCTAATTTTAAGTCCCCATACACCTTTAGACACCCCATATAGGTAAATTAACTTAGAAATTAACAAAGTAAAAAAATAAATATTTATGCTTTTCTTGCAGAAATAAGGTGTAGGTATGTTTATAGTATAATTTAACTCAAACCGATATATATATAAATCATTTTAAATAAATAAAACATACTAATTTTAAACCATCATACGTTGACACAAATTGCTATCGAGCACCTAACCAGTAGAGATTCTTTGAACGTATATACAGGGTGTTAAGTAATTCGATTTTATACTCTCAGGTGGTGAATCAGCCCATGAAACTGAACAACTTTCCCTAAGAACAATTGCCGAAATACGAAAAAAAATTTTTGACTTCCCATACAAAATGATTTATCAGCTGATGCAATTTGTATGGGAAGTTAAAAAATTTTTTTCGTATTTCGGCATTTGTTCCTAGGGAAAGTTGTTCAGTTTCATGGGCTGATTCACCACCCGAGAGGATAAGATCGAATTACTAACTACCCTGTATATTTTTTTTATCAGCCTATATACCCAGGGGCAATGGGCTCCCTTTGAAACACGAAGGGGATTTAGACCATAGTCCACCACGCTAGCCCAATGCGGGTTGGTAGACCGCGCGCCTTTCACAAATTAGTTAGACATTAATTAATTCTCACTAGTTGAGGTGCTCTGTGCAAATCGCACATTGAAAAGAAGTTGTCGCTCATTTTTGTTTTAAAGAAATCAGTTTTCCTTAATTGCTTACTTTGTATTCTAAATTTAAAAAAAATTGTGACCGAGAAAATATACTAAGGTTTAAATTATACTTAGTTTATCATTCGGTTGCTACCTAAGCTAGCATTTTGCCGTTTCTTGCGAGGAAATTGGTCTAAGAATTATAAGTAATTAGGTAGTTCTTTAGGAAACGTATACTCAGTTAGTTAGTTAATCCACGATTAAGAAGTTAATCAGACGAAACGTCAAAAAAAGGATTAAAATGACATTGTCAAATCTCGGGTTAGCTGCTTGCTAATCGTCTGTTAAATAACTAACAGAGTGTGGTGAAATTGAGTCTCAGTTTGATTAGTAGAATAATTATCTAAAGACTTGTTACCCAATTTAAGTATTTTTAAAAAGCTCACCCGCGTGAGGGATATTCATAAATAAATAACAATAATAATAATTAATGCCCGTGCCGAACATTTTTTTCCCCTTATATTAACTTGATTTGATTACAATTTACCCCATATACAAGTACAAGCAGTGACTAACTAAATTCGTGAAACTAAATAAGCTGCTTTTCGTTTCGAGGTGGCGGGTCCAATACGATGGCGCGTTGTCCCTGAGTCTTTCTGATCAAAATATCAAGAACCATCCCAAGAAACACGGGAACAGCACCGGAGGAAAGCAAAAACGAAAAACTAAGCTTTATTTAGACTTCACGAATTATCTCTACACTGTAGTTAGAATGATCAGATGATTCTTTAATCAATTGATTTTTTTAAACATTTTTGCAGTGGTGATAAGTAAAATTTGTTGCCACGACAAGTAAAATTTGTTACGGTGACAAGAAAAATTTGTGACCATGACAAGAAACATTCGTTACGATGATAAGAAATGTTTGTTATGATGACAAGAAAAATGCAAAACCTTATACGTATGTTTGACGTATGTTTGTTATTTGTTCAATACAGTTTAAATTCAAAGAAATGAACCTCAATTTTCTCGGGTCAATTTTCTCGGGTAAAATGATTTACCTAAACTGGAATTTATTAAAATGATCAAAACCAATCAATTTAGTAAAATGGAATAGATCTTGAAACAATTGATTTCAATATTGTTTACCTATTTGTTATGTTTAGAAGAAATGTCGGTACCATTTTGTCGATACCATTTTTACAAAAGACCTATATATAAATGCAAATATGTTACATCTTCAATATTAATCCATATTATATTTTTCAAAACAAATCGGTCACATAACAAAGTAGTGTGTTATAATATAATAGAGTCTTCATACTGAATGACCAAAGAATGTACTATTTAATTGATAAATAACTTAGTCCAATGCAATACAATGTAATGCAATAAAGAATTTATTATTTTTAAACTAATTTTGAAAGTATTTTCACAAAAACAAAAATGAGCGAGAATTTTATTATTTGAAACAATAACACGGGTTTTAATTACATTTTTCATTCGAGTCGTGTATGGTTGGATTTAAATGTTGTGATTTAAAAAAAATATGATTTCTGCTTTGTATGGTTGGATAATTACGTTGGGATTGAAATGTATGGGGTTGACATTAAGTAAGCAAGCTTGTTGATTAGTTGCCTACTTACAATCTACTTAATGTGTGCCTGAAATGAAATATGAATTGAATTGCAGGAAAGAAGTCAGTCTAATGTGGAAATGTTTAAACAAAGCAAGCTATAAAAATTGGGTATGTGGGTTTTAGAGTAAAATTAGGTACTGCATGGCATGAAGGGATCCGCAAATTTTCAAAAGTATCGATACCTACTCGATACCACGTATCGAATTAAAAGTATCGATACCGATACAAGTATCGAACTGAAAGTATCGATACTACTTAGTATCGAGTAATCTTTCGAGAAATCACAAAAACAACCTTAAATCTTGATTACAATGTTTTTTAACGCTTAGGTTTCGTAAGCTGTTGAAAAATCCGTTATTTCACCTATTTATTCATTTTTAAATAAAATAATTTGGATCTTCCTCTTTCTTTGAAGCAAAATCATCTTAGCGACAGAGAACACTATACATAGAAGTAGAAGTAGTATGACTCATTCGTTGGTGAGGAAGTATCGAGTAATTAAGAAAGTATCGATACCTAGTAAAATGCTATATCAAAAGTATCGAGTACAAAAATACTAGGTATCGTATCGAAAGTATCAATACTACTTGGGTATCGATACTTTTTGTGGATCTGTAGATACAAGTAGTCAATGAGGGGTTTTCATTTTGACAGTTCTTAAGAAAAAACAAGTTTCATAATGTTGACAACATATGGCACTGCACTGGAGTCTTATGTCAATGTCAAGTCAAGTTTAGTTCACACAACGAACACGTAATTTCACTTTTAAAAATCTGTTTTGTTTTTTGAGAAAACAAAACAATGTTGCAAGAACGAGGGCAATTTCCTATTTCATGGGCAATTTTTTTTTTGAGAAACTGCGAATATATTGAAATGTGTGAAATATGGTGTGATGATCTCTACCGGTTATTGCAAGGGGATAGTATCCTTCAGTGAACAGGATGCAATGCGAGTTTTTCCGATTGACAATTTTATGCTGGAAAGGACAATTTTTGCGAAAGCTCGGATCTAGTCTGGCAAGACTGGAATCTACTCTTGTCAGCCTGTGACAGTGACTGACTCTTTGCAGTCTGCGTTGCATTCGCTTGGTTTGTTGTGTGAGTTTTGTATTTCTGCATTTTGGTGATTTTTCAACGACTTCCTGCTTTTCTCTACTGGCAACATTATCTATATTTTTTTAATTGGTTTTGACATAATACTCGACATGCGCGCCATCTATTGGCGTCATAAGTAATAACTTTTTTTTTAAATGTCTTCTTGAAAAGCCCTCACCGAAAAACTTAACAAAGACTTTAACCATTTAAACAAATTATGTAATGATGTCGATTGGTAGTATATTGCTGCATTTAATCATATTTTTAAGCGCCGAAAAAAAAGAGGTGTTAAAGTGTTTTGTGTGTCTACCTGTGGCATCGTAGCTCCTAAACGAATGGACCCATTTCGATGCGGTTTTAATTATTTGAAAGCTGACGTGATTATAGTTGTAACGAACAGTTGAAAAGTTAAAAAAACCCAAATTTCCACTTCAAACTCGAATATCTCTTAAACGGCTGAACCGATTGTAATAAAACTTAGCTAAGAACCTAGAAAACCTGCTTTTAAAAGAAACCGCAACCAAATCGGTTCATCCGTTTAAGTGGTATGGTGTCACAGATAGACACATATAGCGACTAAACCCCTCTTTTTGCGTTGGAAGTTAAAAACTTATTTTAAATATTTGGTGGAGTTTGAGATACTGTACTGATAAAAAATAAATATGCTAAAAGTAAAAGTCATGTAAGCTACATTTTTACACGATCAGTATATTCGAGTTTGAAAAATAATAGAAATACTATTTCTTATACAAATTTTTGCTACTAAATACATTTAAAGTACTATAGATTTTGTTAAGGTACATTCACATCAAGCTGAACCAATTCCGTCAAATTAATACCCAGAATAAACACAGTTACACTCAAAATTATTGCTGCAATGTTTGTTATTTTGAGAAATTCTGACCGATTGTTTGTAACTTACGGCTTTGAGAGTGGGCGATTAGTAGGTAAATCGAGTAAGTAAGTCCGATGAATTATTTACAATTTTAATAGTTCATTTTATCACACACAGTTCAATGGTCTATTATAGTAACAGTAAGATATATTTGTTGCGCCGAATAAATAAAATAAAATAAAAATAAACTACATAACTGACCGGTAAAAGGCAAATACAATATTTCGAATTAAATAGTGTTCATTCAAAAGGAATTAATATAATTTTCCACGTTAAAAAACGTATGAGTCACTGACTTCAATCCCAACAACAGTTCGCACAAAGTAGATAACTAGTATTTTTTGCAGACTACAATGCCTATTAGCAGATAACCACAAACAAAAATGACACTCATTTATTTAGATGATGTTCTGGTTTGTAGTATTTTTTGTTTTTGTGAATTTTTATAAAAGCGCAGAATCATTTTTGGTAAAGGGGTTCGAACATTTTTGTATGAAGCCTGGCTTGCCTAAAGTTGCAAGTACATACAAGTACATAAAAAGTCGCGTTTTTAATGTACACGTATGAAACATATGCCAATCGACAGAGAAAATAATTACAAACAACAAATACTGATTGACAAAATGTCGTAAGTGATATACTTTCTGAGTAATATCAGTTTGAAAATGTAAAATATAATTAAAAGAAAATCATCTATTAAACTGATTTAAAAGTCCATTATCATCATTTTAAAGCATCCCGCGCCACGACTAGCATTAAATTGGATTCTCGTAATACTAAATGCAAAAAAGGATTCTCGTATAATAGGATAAAATGCAAAAAATATGTAAAATATGTTTTTAGTAAAATCAATATGAAACAAAATCCTTACAAGCCTGAATCATCCATCAGTACTTAAAAAATACCATAGAATTAATGCGGTGCGAAGAGATGCGGGTCGAGATAAGTGTCACGAGCCGCATCTCTTCCCGTCCCCCTCTTCACCACTGTCTGTGAACCACAGGGCTGTTTATCGCGCCAGGAGGGTAGCATGAGAGAAGCTTTAGATGTTGTCACGTTTTTTAAGCTTCTGTACGCGTGCTGTCACGTTCCTTTTAATAAAGAATCAATAAGACAACATGCGTAGAGAAGCTTTGTCACCGCGGTTATGTTAGACGGGTAGGTCAAGTCAGTCAGTTTGTCTTGCACCGTGCACAAGCGTTCTCGTTGCTGTAGAAGAAGTTTAAGTTATCTTTTGTGAAGTTTTTGTTGTTGATATTTTTGTTATTTCTTGACTATTAACATTAGCTGTTTTATCTATTATTATTGACATTTACGCGATGTCAAGAAACTTAGGCCCGCCAGGGTCACAGTGTTTCTTCTGCGGAATTAATACTGCTCGCCCTATCGTACGCCGTCCGCGATCACAAATATGATGTTATGAGCTTTGTGAGGGAAAACCATCACCCTTATGTCTAAGAGTATGACAACCATATATTCCGCGGTAAACCTCATAAAACCTGATGTCGAAGTTTGACCCGCTAAAGACCTTCGCAGTGGCTCATGTACCGACTACTATCGCAGATTCCCGGCGCCTTCCGTAGCATGGAATCATTTTTCTTTCGGACAATCAGGTAATTCCCTTGCGGCCTGATATCCCCACCGGTTACCTCCACCAGTGAGGCCACAAGAATTATTTAGTCTTGATATCCTGCAGTGGATCAGAGTGGACAAGAGGACTTATCAGTACTTATTTCTCCACTCATTATGTTGAAGTACTAGCCACTTCTTAGTTCTTATGCTGTCATTGATATGAAGTCAAAATCAAAAGTCAGTGACCTAACCAAACTGAGGAAAGTCTTAAAATCATAAAGTGATGTTTGTTCGGATCCCGGAACCTACTCGATGGCCGCACGCGGCGTCGCGGCGTGGGAAATGGCGTACGAGTGGCGCGAGAAGCGGCGTATCAGCGGCGCGGGAAGCGGTCTACGAGAGGCTGTTCCAGTCGAGCAATGTCTCTGTATTTAAGTTAACGTAGTGACTTTCAACCTTATTTTTAACACTAGACTGTAAGCTCGTCCAACCGTAGAAGGTTTAGGGCAAGATTGTAGTCAAGAGCACACCAATGAGTATGAGTTGCTTTTTTTATTGATAAAGATCACGATGACAGTAAGTGACAAAATGACTGGTAAAGAACAACCCTGTGGTTGGTCCTTTCCTTTCACCCCGCACCCTTCGCGCCGCGTTGACGTGGTATTTTTCTTGATGGATGACCCAGGCTTGTAATGAATGAGTAGATTTTGGATTTTGATTGATGTGGATTTCACGAAAAACATATTTCACATTTTTTTTGCATATAATCCCATTCTTTTAGTATTACAGGAATCCAATTTAATGCTAGTCGTGACGCGGGATACCTTAAAATGATGATAATGGACTTTTAAATCAGTTTACACGATGATTTTCTTTTAATTATATTTAACATTTTCAAACTGAAATTACTCAGAAAGTATATCACTTACGACATTTTGTCAATCAGTATTTGTTGTTTGTAATTATTTTATCTGTCGATTGGCATATGTTTCATACATGTACATAAAAAACGTGACTTTTTATGTACTTGTATGTACTTGCAACTTTAGGCATGCCACAGAGGTTCGATGCTCTTTATATGTGATCACTTTTGGAGTATACTCTTTCGAACAAAACAAAATTTAGGAAAATCGGTCCATAATTGGCGGAGAAATCGGTGAACATACATAAAAAAAAAAATTTAAAAAATACATACAGTCGAACATAGAACCTCCTCCTTTTTTGAAGTCGGTTAAAACTGTAGCTTACACCACTTTTGCTCTCAGCCTCGTTGTAAGAATCATTGAAACTTAACTTTTTATCATAGTTGTTTTGAGTGTTTAGATAGCGTGTTTTATGTGTATTTCGAGTTTACTGTGATTTAATTATAGACATATAAATAAACACTCTTTTTTTACGCGAATTTCATATATGTGGTATTAACTTGTAAATTATTACAGTGTTATAGGTATAAGGTAGTAATTTAATATAGCTATTTCATGTGAAGAAGGGTACCCTTAATAAAGACGGAATAACTACCATTTTAACCCGCGTGAGAGATATTCACAAAAAATGTGAGGGAAAGAAAAATCTTTGGCTTGAATACGACATGAACCCTCGACCCTAGGATTATATCTGGCGCTTTAACCAACTGAGCTATCGTGCTTTCAAGTCAAGCGGCGAAATTCTCATTCCCTTTCTAATCACATTTAATTTTGTCGTGCGAGTAGGTTAGCGCCATCTGTATCTCGTATGGAGAACTACAGACTCATACCACTTATTCGCGCCGAACATTTTCTTTTCTCCTAAAATTCTTATGAATTAAAACCTTATTTTTTTATATTTATATTTTTAAAACGCTAACTCGTGTATATATTCACAAATAATTTTAGGGAACGAAGAATGTTCGGCGCGAATGGGATTTGAGCCAACGACCCCGGGATCCCACGGCCGCTTGACTTGAAGGCACGATAACTCAGTTGGTTAGAGCACCAGTAGATCTAATCCTGGAGTCGTTAATGTCAAATCCGCACCAAACATTTTTCTTCTAAAATTAAAAAATATATATATTTCGAAAAACTATTCGATAATTAATATCAAAATATTTCTTTTCACAGTACAAGTCGTCATAAGCGATCGAGGAAGACGTACCGGTACAACCCATTAACACAAATGAGAGAATTTTATACTTCATAAGATTAATACCCAAATAAGTAATTGTAAGTACAGGGGACTTATTTTTAAAATAGCTGATATGATGATAGTTTCTACTAACATCGTAGATAATAGTAGAGCCGACGTCAAGTTCAACATGTATAATCTGATGTGCTGACGTGTGTACTATATGCAAAATAAATAGCATTAAGAATGGACTGATATTTTTTTTCTTGCAAAATATTTTTTTTTTGTGTTCCAAAAGCCTGTATTAGATTAAATTACTAATAGAAATAAAGTTTTTAAAATAAATCAGTGATTTCTATATTTTTATGCCTCTTCATACAACTTGTGCG
Source organism: Aproaerema taeniolella (assembly GCA_949987775.1). Lineage (NCBI taxonomy): Eukaryota > Metazoa > Arthropoda > Insecta > Lepidoptera > Gelechiidae > Aproaerema > Aproaerema taeniolella. The sequence goes on along the minus strand of OX465268.1, from coordinate 3,206,218 downwards.
ATCAGATTACGTTCATTAAATTTAATGCTACTTTAAATATAATCTTGTCACTGTCGTCTTGTTAACGTAAACAAGGACAACATAACATTTAAATAACGTCCATTATGACGGTTTTGCAACTGAAAGTATGTATGAGAAACCGAAATTCTTTTTTTTTTTTTTCGGATAACCAAGGGATTTTACACAATTACATTTTACAAAACTTAACATTAGATCATTTTAAGTGTACAACCTGTGAAGGTGCCACATCGTACACCATTATAATCTAGAAAAATATTGCTAATTATACAAAACTTACAGTTGCTAACTAAACATAAAAAATAAAAATTTTGGGAAGTTCATGTCTGTTTTTTGGGAAGAATTACCCCATAAAGTTTCTAAAAATTTTTTTTGTCGATATACGTTTATAAATAACTAGAATTGTCTGCTCGAATTTCATAATTTACGGTTGAATAAAATATGATGTCATATTCAATCGCTGTTTTCCATAAAAAAAAATATATTTGAAAAACTGTTATTTAATAAGTAAGTACATAAATTTTTTGTGGATCTGTAATACAATATAACAAAATTATGGGAAGGTTGGGACACATTAAGCTAAAGATTGCCAGATTTTATTTACTGAAAGTGAAACTAAAAAAGTTACAGGGAAAATAAGCATTGAAACGCATATTCGCTCTTATAACTGCGAATAAAACAGCAATTTCATAGTTGGGGACCCTATAAATTAATATACACCAGCCATTTTCAAAGTGTGCTCCACGGAACCCTAGGGGCTTCGTGAATAAACTAAAAGAATGTAGGTACCTACTGAAATTCAAAACGCGTGCATTGAAGAAAAACGTTACTTTTCTTTCTATCTAAATCTAATATGGAACGGCAAGTGGGCGCTTTCAGCTAGTAGCTTGACCAACAGTTCAATTCAAGCAGTTATTAATTTGTTAACGGCTTTGTCAGATATTAAATTTTCCATAAAATTTTTTGGGGTCCGTCGCCAAAAAAGTTTGAGAACCGTTGATGTATACACCATAAATAAATATATTGTGGAAGAGAGAGCAATCTTCTTATATATAAAACTGGAGGTCCTGATTTACTGACTCATCAACGCCCAGCCCAAATCCTTAGACCTAGAAAGCTGAGATTTGGCAAAAAGGTGTCTTTTATGATGTTGGCAAGCACTTAAGAGTTTTTCGAAATTCCACCCCTAGGTGGTGAAATGGGAGTTCAAAGTTTGTATGGTGAAAACAATTTTTTTGGACATTTTGACCCGAAACTTCGTCAGGATATACCTTGAAGCAAACAAACGGACAGGTGTTTCGCGAGTCAAAATTTTGGGAATGAAACGGGTGACTAAAAAGTTTTTTGCGCGAGCGAAGCTGCGGGAAAAAGCTAGTAAATAAATATATTAAGAAAGAGAGAACAATACAAGTTATATTCACCTTCTCCTGATGCGGGTGGTCGTTGTGGTGTTGCTGTGCTCTGGAGGCGGCCAGGGTGGCCAGCTCCGACATGTTCACGTACACAGCCTGCGGCAACTCTGTGGGGGGGGGGGGGGGTTCAATTAAAGACTAGGTAAATAAATAAATAAGGATTTTAATTTCCCTCATCGATCTGTCATAATTAATGTATGGTAAACATAGACAGAGAAAAGGTATATCTTCTTTTTCGGTCGCACAGATAAGGACAAAATTATATCAATTGCATAACCCGTACTAATATTTTCTGTCCCTTTCGGTGGCACGCTCGGCCACAGTCTATACCTTTTCTCTGTCTATGATGGTAAACTGCCCAGGCTCCCAACCCTCGAACTAAACATAGTTAGACTATTGAACATATGAACATAAACTTTCCTTGAATCACTCTATTCGTTGGTTAAGCCATATGAAAACCCGTTCGGTAGTTTTTGAGTTTATCACGTTCAGGCAGATAGTTTTATAACATAGTATGATATGATATATCTAAACTAGTGATGGTTCTGGGCTGGTGCCTTACCTTTAGTGAGGTGTGGCGGTAACGAAGATGGTTTGATGGTCTTGACCTCCTGCTGTCCGGTGTTGGCGTTAGTGGACTTGGCCGGAACTACGGGACGCTCCAGAGATGAACAGCGCTGAAGAATTTATAATTTTATTTACAACTTATACAAAAATCACATTTTTTTGGACAGTATTTCTAATTAAAAATAAAACTAATGGGACAGATGTTTTTTTTTGTTTAAATTGAAGCTTCTTTACGTTATAAATAGCCATACTAGGTGTAAATATTTTGTTAATATCTTTAAAAATAAGAAAGATAGGAACGTTTGAATCTCTCAATTAGAAAGAGAGGGAAATACTAAACTATGACGTCACAGTTGAGTACCGTCCTATAAATTCAATAGAATATTTCGTTTTGTAAGAAAGAGATAGAAAAAAATAACAATTTTCAAATAAGTACATATGACTTCGACTTATGTTATTACATTATCTTAGTAAATATATGATATTCAATATTAGTTATCGACCTAATTGGAAGTTCTACACATAACCTGTCTGATGTAGAACTTCTGTTGGAGTATTCTTAGACGCAAAGTAGCTTGCCTGTGTGTTTTTTACAAGATATACTTCGGGGAGTGTGCTCATGAGCTGCATGAGCTCATTCCGCCTGCCTCTTTAAGATTCCTCGGATCCGTACTGAGCGCTTCTCTTCATCTTCTATACTGAGCACCGCTAAGGAATGGAATTCTCTGCCTGCGTCTGTATTTCCGGGCTCATATAACCCGAGTCTCTTTAAAGTTCGAGTGAATAGGCATCTTCTGGGTGAGTTTGCTACATCCTCGACCACATCTCCTTTTCTGGGCTAGATTGTGGTCAAGAGCAAGCCCATCCCTACTAATATTATAAATGCGAAAGTAACTCTGTCTGTCTGTCTGTCTGTCTGTTACCTTTTCACGCCTAAACCGCTGAACCGATTTTGATGAATTTTGGTACAGAGATAGATTAGAGCCTGGGAAAGGACATAGGCTACATTTTATCCCACAGTTGGGCACGATATAACCTGTAGTCCACGCGGGCGGAGCCGCGGGCGGAAAGCTAGTTATCTATAAAAAAAGGAGGCTTAGTAGTAAGTAAGTAGTAAGTAAGTGCGCTATAAACTGATTTATAGCGCGTACAAACTGATTTATTAAGTTTGTACGGGTTCGTATTTTAACCTATGTTCCTCGGGGAAGTTGTTCAGTTTCATGGACTGATTTACCACCCGAGAGGTTGCAAGAGATATACCTAATAGCCCTGTATATGTGTGCTTACAGTAGGCAGCGGCGGTCTCGTATAGTTGGGCGAGTGCAGCGCGGGCGGGGCGGGCGCGGGGGCGGGGGCGGGGGGCGCGGACAGCTGCGTGTCGGAGAACGTGCTCACCGACAGAGCGGCGCGCTCGCGGCCGCGCTCGTACGCTGGGGAACAGTCACGTTCATCATCATTCATCATCATCATAAGATTTCATATGCTAATATAGGCAGATAAAATCTACCTATGTTGGCATATGAAGACTTCTAGATTAATTAATTTTAACTTAGATAGTCAGTACTGACATAGATGTAAGTTTCCGTTGTTACTGACCATTTATGAGCTTAAGCCTGAAATAATAAAATTTTTTTTGAAGTGAAAACTTCTTTAGCGGCGCTGTGGACTTTAAAGTATGGGTAAAAAATGAAAAACTCGCGTCAGGACACGTGACGGTCACGGAGAGGTGTTTAATAAATATAGGAAATTAAAACTGCAAAAGTCAAGATGTCACGGAGAGGTGTTTGATAAATATAGGAAATTAAAACTGCAAAAGTCAAGATGTCACGGAGGGGTGTTTGATAAATATAGGAGATTAAAACTGCAAAAGTCAAGATGTCACGGAGGGGTGTTTGATAAATATAGGAAATTAAAACTGCAAGTCAAGATGTCACGGAGAGGTTTTTGATAAATATAGGAAATTAAAACTGCAAAAGTCAAGATGTCACGGAGGGGTGTTTGATAAATATAAGAAATTAAAACTGCAAAAGTCAAAATGTCATCCAGGGTCAGCATAGAATAAAATAAATTAAATATTAATGCACAACGTTAATGTTCAAGTTTTTACATCTGCCGGCACTCCCGGAGTGCAACCCGTTGTTTTTTTTTATCATTCATCATAGGTCTCTGCATCTTGACAGATGATTTAAGCAGCGACTGAGTGTGATCGGCGACGCCGCTTTCTGAAACGACACATCCGCCCGCACTTCTGGCACGCGTACTGAAGGTCCGTTGCAGAATATAATCCCTCAATGTTACGCTTTTTAGCTCATTTTTCGGCTAATTTGAGAAACCAGGCAGTGTCATGAATTTTGCAACACTCTGAGATATTTACAATGACTACTGTAACGTTAATAACTCTAAAAAAATATATATCGGCTCCGACATTCGATTACTTATAACTTTTGAATCCGTATTACAGAATGTGACTCAGACTCTGATGTATTCTTGAGTAGCAGTCGTCTTTGTCATTTTAATACTAATAGAAAGAGACAATCAATACTTAAGTATAGATAAGTAATGAAACCATGGGACACCTGAGATTCAGAACAAATTGAGGTTTTTTTGCCTAGGATGGATAAATAGAAAGCAGGTCTCATTTGTGTTTCTTTAGTCGCCTTTTACGACACCCACGGAAAGAGATAACACCCCATCACCGCGTTATTCTCAATCAATCACTACACATATCAAAATATAATAATATAGTCAAGTGTGTGGCGAACTTGGCTAACCCTGGTGTCAGAGTTTTCAAACCGCACAATGGCCTCTGACTTGGTTTTTACGACTGTAGTCAATCGACAACAGCCTGGCACTTTGCCCTCCGAAGCACGGAAACGCTCGTGATAAATTGCCACTTTGGTCACTCCTCAGGTTCCCCCTACCGCTTAACCTTACTGATCGGTTATATCACAAAACCAAATGAATGTTGTCCAAAATGCCCATACAAAGGGACCCTATTGTACACATACCTGCTGAAATAGTATGGGGTCTGCCCCCCATTATGGCCGAGGCCGCTCGTTCGAACTGAGCTGTGTCTTTCAAATCTGGCCATGTTGCTGAAGCTGAAAATAAAAAATGTTTTACAATTTTCAGGGATTTTATCTGTACTGAAATCAGAGGATTTAAGATATATTTTAAAACATGCGAAGAAAACCTAAGATTTAAAAGTTGTTCAGTTTCAAAGGGAGATGCATTTAGCTCAGATTAAAGCAAAAAGTTAGGAGTCCACTATAAAAACAAAGCAAGCATTTAAAATCTTCACCTGCGTTAGTACAATTGTCGCGGTCGTCGTCGCCGTCGACTTTGGCTGGCGTGATGCACTCGCTACTCACGCTGTGATTGTCTGAACCCTGAAATGTCATCGTCGACATACTTTAACAATTTGTTATCAGATATAAAACAGTCAAAAATAAAAGAAAAAACCTTTATTTAAGAAAAAAACGAGACAACGAACGCGCTTCTAAAAGAAAGATGTAAAGTTAGTTACTAGTAAAGCTAGTTAGTTACTACTTCGGGGAGTGTGCTCAGGAGCTGCACTCACTCATTCCGCCTGCCCCATTCTTCTATCGGACGTCCAGACGCACCGCGGGGTACCATCCCTATCTTGTTGATATCCCACGGGTTCGCACTGAGCGCTTTTCATCATCTTTCGTATTGCGCACTGCTAGGGAATGGAATTCCCTGCCTGCGTCTGTATTTCCGAGTTCATATAACCCGAATCTCTTTAAAGTTCGAGTGAATAGGCTCCTTCTGGGTGAGCTTGCTACATCCTCGACCGCATCTTTGCCCTTGGGCTAGATTGTGGTCAAGAGCGAACCCTTCATTAATAAAAAAAAACAAATTGTACAGACATCAGGTTAGCCATTTACACTAAGATAGCCGGCGCCATTACGAGCGAGATAATGGCAACATCAACATATAAAACCTCGTCCGTTAGTCAGCAGGGTGCACTGCTAGCAGGTAAGGATGTCGATTTTGTAGCACTAAGATGTTATAATATAAACCCACACCGCGATTATAGTGTTAGTGTGACATTCTATTCAATTTGATCCGCTCCTACATATTGACGATTTGATGATCTTGAGTACAAATAAAATTAGAAAAATTATAAACAAAATAAATAGACAAAATAAAAATAAACCGAAAATAAAACAAAAAATAAAACAAAAAAATTACATGATCAGCGTAGAGCGAGCGCCTCAGCAACGCGTCTTGGGACCGGAAACCGGAATCCGCACTACACACGCTTGACAGACGTGCGGGCTAATTTAAAAAATAAAAAACAAAAAATAAAAACGAAAAGCGTATCAGTAGCAAACAAAAAAGTAAGCATGACTTAAACAGAATTTAAAAAAAAAGGGCTTAATAGATCTAAAATTAAAAATGTTGTATAACCTCCGACATTCATCGCTTATAAGTCTTAAACGGCTGAACCAATTTTGATCAAATATAACTAAGAACTCGATTATGTCAGGTTTCAAACAAAAAGAAGCCGCATCAAAATCGGTCCATTCGTTTAGGAGATACGATGCCACAGACAGACATACGGATACACAGGTCAAACTTACAACATCTTTCTTTTATGTCGGGAATAAAAACTATTGAACACAGATAAATGAAATGAGGAACTATCTCATTCATAGTCACATTCTGGAAATGGTAAAATGCTGATTATAGAAAATGTGATAACAACTTGTATCGCTACAAAATCATTATCATATCATCCATGTATACAGTATTTCACGGATGACATTTGCAATATACATCTCCACAAGCAATGGGAGAACTCTTGTCACACCAATGACTCCAAACCCTTCTATCGCGAAGATTTGTACAGTACAATGCCTGTAAAATGCTTTGCGCGTGGTTAAGTACAGTTCTACTACGATTTGAACAAAACCATCGGTTTGGTCATCAGTAGTGGCACCGCTAATAGTGACGCTGCCTTTTAATTGCCGGTTCCTGGGATTTATCTAAGTATGTGTTTGTGTTAAGAATAAATGTTTGTTCACAAATCTGGGTTTCTGTGTCTGCCTTTGTTTGTACCAGACCCGTTGAGTTGGTCGCGTTTTTAAATTTAAAAAATCTTACGTCACCAATCGTCATCGGTATGAAAAGAAAAAGTAAACCATAGGTCTAAAGAAACCGTACCTATAATTGGCTTAAAACAAAAGCATATCGAAAAATTTGTTTGTTCGTTAGAATATGTATTTGGTGTCGACTAAATACATGGTATTTAATTCATTATTTCAACTAAGTAAACCGTACCTGTGAAGAGCTGTGGTCGTTGGAAGGGGCAGGGATGGTACCCGAGGATGATGCGTTTGATATCGGAGTCGAACAGCTCACTGTGGACCCTGACACTGGAACACAATGCAGCATTATCACTACGTTGTATAAAACAAAGTCGCTTCCCGCTGTCTGTCTGTCTGTCCCTAAGTATCTTTAAAACTACGCAACGGATTTTTTTATATATATAGAGTAATTCAAGAGGAAGTTTATATGTATAACAAATGCATAATATAGTAGAGAAACTGATAATTTTAGAGTTTTCTATTGTGATGTAAATAAACACATTTTTTTACGCTTACATTGCAAACGCTGGGTGAACCCTACGAGATAGATCAAAATAATGTACTACAGTATTGTACACCTTAATAAGGTCTACAAAAAGTCCGTGATGGTATGTCTATCTCTTAGGGATAACCCACAATAACCATTTTTTATCTTTTAGCGATTTTAAGCAATACAGCATTAATACTTATCCAATTAAGTACCTACTTTAAATAAATTATGCATTTAATATAGATCAATATTGCCCTTTTACAGCATATAACTTAAATCAATATTTTCGAAGATATGACAGATTTAAAATGCAGGGACACAGCGGTAGACCGATTTTGATGAATTTTGGTATTAAGATTAGACCTTGGGAAAGGATATAGGTTACATTTTATCTCCTGTAGTCCAAGCGGGCGAAGCCGCGGGCGGAAAATACTCGGCATACAGGCCCAACTACATCTTCACTTCTGGGACCAAGAGGAGAAAGTTTATACCCGATACAAGTACATAAGTCCGGATCGTCAATCTATTCACACTTCAATTCAATAGCACATTAATTAAGTAGAACTTCTCCGTAAGGGAATTTTCATTGCCTCCAACTCTCCCTATATTTCTTTACGTAAGGATAAACAAATACACTTCCACATTTACAAAGTGGTTGAGGATTGTTTAATATGCCCTGAAAATAGAAAATCAAATTAATTATGCTTAAAGTATACCTTATCGTATAATTAATTTGATTATACTTATCGTTCACACAACAGAAATAAAAGTACAGAGGCCAGCGCATCAGGCTACTCCATTTTCATTGCAAAACCGTTCTTATTACAACAGCACAGAGTGCACGCGTGTGGTAACCTGAGTTGCGACCGTCCGTACATCACATACAAAAAATAGATACTTCTCGTGAACTGAGGAGACAAATAGAAAACTATTTGATATATGACATACCATGCTGGTCAGACAGTTGACTGTTGATGCTAGACAGTGACGTCAGACTAGACTTGCGACTGCCGAGCCGACTGGCCGGCGGAGACGCTGTTTCTTCACCCCATATACTGTATGATGACTTTATGTCGCATATTGTCTGGAAGAAAAAAAGTTAGTTTAACCACCATATAAATATTGACATTCAATTTGATTTACTTTTGTACTAGCTTTCCACCAGGGACTTCGTTCCCGTGGAAATTTGGAAAAATTATGTAGCCTATGTGTTAATCCAGGGTGTCTGTTATCTAAATACCAAATTTTATCAAAATTGGTCAAGCCATTTGAACGTGAAAGAGTAACAAATATCCAAACATCCACACATACAAACTTTAATATTAGTAAGGATTGAAATGTTTAATTAAGAATTTCATTATTGTTACTACCTATTAACACTCCAACACAATTGAATTTTGCTTAGGAATAAATGATTATGGTTATGTTGCTACCAGCTCCTCCGATATCCAGTGAGGTGGCTCAGTGGGACTGGTGGGATTTTGCAAGCAACCGGGACGAATGGGGAAAAGAGAGAGAGGCCTTTGCCTAGCAGTAAGACGGAGTAGGCTAGACAAAAATCTTTTTGCTTATAAGCGTGACTAATGTAATGCTATGTTACCGTCCAATTAAATTAAATTTCAGCCTATTTGAGCCCGCCTTGCTAGGTTTCTTTCCGAAAATGACACTAAAAAGGAGCGCCACAGCGCAGAATTATTGACTCACTCGCAAGCATTATTGTAACCTCCCCTTTGAAGCAATAACTCAACGCTGTACCTATTAAAAAACTACCTAAAAATGGTTTGCTTTAAGTAAGAAATCGGATTGGGCTGGTAACAACTAACGAGCATAGCTGGAAGTTCAAGTTATGAATCTATTTAGGGAGAAAGTGAATTGAATGAAAATTTTTTGATCAATTCATTCTATCACGTCATTCATGTCCTCTAGGTCTGTGTTCCAATAATGTCAATTTGTCTGTCTAGTTTATTTTCCTGCGTGCGGCATAATATCCCATACTCGTTGCCTTGTCTTTGTGAAATAGAGAGTATTAATTTTTGTGCAATACAATAGACACTATTGTGTCTATATCATGTTTTAATGGAGTGTGGCCGGAGTGAAGTAACGAGGGTGCAGCTTGGCTTACGTTGCCCCAATATTGGCATCCTAAACAGCATCTTGGCCTTCCCAGAGTCTGCTAAGGCCAAGATGCTTATTAGTTTGTATAAAAAATATGTGAAGGACAGGGATTAGGTTTTGTTTTAGTTATGTATGGTATTCTTGTCTTTTTTTTTGGTTTTCTATTTGTGAGTGCCATGATGAGGGTGGTATGTCTCAAAACCCTCTATAAAAAAAGATTTAAAAATAAATAGACACTACTGCTAACTGACACCCGAATATCTATAGTTACCTGTAAACTAGCCGCAGGTAGAGTCCTGGGTTCGGTGGTATGTCGAATCAGTTGTTCGGACCCCTCTTGTAGGTGGCCTAACTCCGCTAGCATTGCCACTTCACACTCCTGGAAGAAAACAAAGTGAATAAAGAAATGTAGGCACTTTTCAAACAAATATTTATTGACTAATATTCTATTACTGTCAGAGCGAATGGTTGGGCTGTTTAAACAACCATAGTGGCCATTTATCACAAACATTTCTATGGTCAAAATCAAATCAAAATCAAAAATAGCTTAATTTCATAGAAAATATAAAATGTTGCTTGAACACGTCAAAATAGTGAATTACATTAGCATTTTTGACTTTTCACCTTTTCGCAAAGGTGCAGTCCTCCTCAGGAGAAGAATATGCACGAAACTCTGAGGGTCGCTCTAAAAAGAGCAGAAATAATTATAAATAAGGAAATCTTATATAATTTCCTTTTTTCTAATTTTAATTAACTTAATATCTGAATAACTCTGGAGCTGAGCAATTTATTCCCATGGCTGCTTATCTGATAGATAATCAAAAATTCTGTAATAGCCCCTTTTGCAAAGTTTTTGTTTAATTACTGTCTATTTGTCCGAAGGTAGGATACACATGGTTATAGTATTATGTAAATGTATACCTACATTGCCCCATAAATGTGTTCGTGACCTTGTGAAGACGACTGTCTAGTACATCCAGTTTATGCTTAGTCCTAGTATCTACATTGTGTATATCACTATTTTCCTTAAACAAGTGTTCATTCTTAATCTTACCACCACAGGGTTGAGTAAAGACACGAAGTGGCAGAAGCGGCTCCGTTCTTCGATGAGAGCTGCCTTCACGGCTTTCTCCTCCATCTCTTCCAGTTGCTGCTTGCGCTCTTGTATATCCTGGAATAAAGATAATAATTTTCCACGTCAAAAACGTAAAAGTCACCGACTTCAATCCCAAAAAGACAATTTTTTCGAGAGTTTCCCTCAATTTCTTCAGGATTCCACCATCAGATCCTGGTTTCCTTACCATGGGACCACCCTTGGGATACTCCCTTTCCAATAAAAAAAGAATAATCAAAATCGGTTCATAAACGACGAAGTTATCCGCGGACATACATAAAAAAAAATATACGGTTGAATTGAGAAACCTCCTCCTTTTTTGAAGTCGGTTAAAAAGAGAATATTAAACTTTCTTGTACAACCTGGTAGATACAGGCGATCTTAAGCGAATAATATAGCAAACTAGCTTTTCGCCCGCGGCTCTGCCCACGTGCACTACAGGTTATACCGTGCCCAGCTGTGGGATAAAATGTAGCCTATATCCTTTCCCAAGGTATCATCTACCTCTGAACCAAATTTCATCTACATCGATTTAGTAGTTTAGGTTTGAAAGCGTAACAGGTAGACAAAGTTACTTTCGCATTTATAATATTAGTTGGCATTAGTTTTTCAACGTAGTCACCTTTTTTAAATTGTTAATTTAAGGAAATATCTAAATTAGCAATTTAGGTTTGCATCATGTGGTTCCAGAACAGTGTTTCCCAAACTTTTAAGGGTCAGAGACCACTTAACACTGTTCTTTTCAGGCCAAGAACCACCACCAAGGTTCTCAAGCTAGGGCGTGTCCAGCGTTAGTTGTATGGGAGAGGTAACAAGGTGCAAAGGCAGGATCTTTGCAAAAAACCTTTGCTGGAGCGAAGCGAGCGCGAAAATGTATTTGTGATTTATTTTATAATTATAATAATAGGTTATTAAATGAAGTTATGAGTACATATAGTTGGGATAGGTTACCAGCCCTCCACCCATAACAGAGAACAACCTACTTAGTCTCCTATAGCAAGTCTGGGAAGAGCGAGTAGGTGACACATAACATGTTTCTCCTCAAGATGAATTTAGAAGAGTCTCTGTTAAGAAGTCATATATCTAAATAAATAAAAAACTTAATATCTCAATCTCACCTGCATATTAACATCAGCGCGTCGCTTAGCATCAGGCGGGGCGCGCCGGGCCTTGCGCGCGTGTCTTTGCGCGTCATGTACGCGACGTCTTAGCTCCGTGCGTGCGCGCTTACACTCGCGCGCGTGCTCGCGACTTAAAGCACCAGACGTACACGATCCGCGGCGCCATTCTTCAGCGCGCTCCGAGAGTGGGGTGATAAGAGTGTCCATTAGAGTACTGAAATACATAAAGTTAAATCATCTTTAGTTGCAAAAGCATTTCCGGGCTCATATAACCCGAGACATGCTGGAGACAGTCATGAAGGAGAGCTTTTGTCTGAAAGGCGTGGTGTTCCGCCAGCACCGAGCAGATTCCCGGTTGTATACAACCCCGGAACAACACCCGGGAAACAGTGTTAATTAAGTTTTGATTTTGTTTAATTATATTTTATAGGTAAGTATGTTAGTCTGTAAGGTATTTATCTATGCCTAATTGCCTGAAAATAAATGTATTATTATTATTATTTATTATTAAAGTTCGAGTGATTAGGCATCTTCTGGGTGAGCTTGCTACATCATGGACCACATCTTCGCCCTTTAGGCTAGATTGTGGTCAACAGCAAACCCATTTGTTATAAAAAATATAAAAAACTTGAGATACAGGTTTTATAAGTAGTACCGGCAATGTTCGTTTGCTCAAATAACCGCAGCGGGCTCAGAACATGGTGCGTGCGCAACATATAATAACGATCGAAAGCGTACCATAAAGCGTACATATAGCAAAATGTTGGAAAAGTCTTGGCAATGAGGAATGCTCCGTAATTTCGGAACGATTTCATTTTTTATTTTTAAAGTCTGTCATGGCTTTCATGGACGTAATTAGACGCCCGAAGCTAAGCTAAAATCGAGATTTTATTAAAAAATGCGCGCTGTGAAGCAAAAAATTTTTTACACCATTCAATAACACTAAAATTAAAAATTATGTATAACCACCGATATTTATTACTTATAACTTTTACATAATAATCAAATAGATAAACCATCTTGAACATGTCAGCTTTAAAAAAAAACCGCTTTGAAATCGGTCGATTCGTTTAGGAACCACGATGCCACAGACAGACACATACATACACACACACGTCAAACTTATAACACCCCTCAAAATAAGACTTCTGCCACAGCGCAGCGTACCACGTTAGTACTAATGTAAAGACGCTGCTACCGACGATGTATGGGAGAAGTGGCTTGGAGAAGCCAGGTTTTAAAAGAGCCACTTGCATTATTTCGGTAGTGTAGGAACGGATTTGGTTGGTAATTTTATTTTTAAGTGGCAACGCCTGATTTCCCGTGTGCCCGTCACCCACAAACAAAATCATCAAGCAAATCCATTCCTAAACTATCGAAATAATGCGAACTGCTCTTTTAAAACCTGGCCCCTTAAGGCAGCTACAGCACCTAAATTACGATTTCATGATGCGTAGATAAGCATGACGCACTGCATTAAATCGAAGAAAAAATATACTACGGTAATATTCAGGACATAAATTAGATAAGTAGTTTGCTGAAAAAATTATTCAGCACCTTTGGTTCGATAGAAAAAGCTCACAAAGTCACCTCTAAATACCCAATATTGTGTATCTTTTAAGCTGTAAAAACGATAGTAAAATGCACACAGGCACTTGAATTTGTTTTCAAAATGTACGTGATTGAACACTCTCGATAAGTAGTTAACGCATTTTTCGATTTAAGCTGTTACCTTTCCATAAATCTCATATTTCTAACTTTCGAACATGTTTTTACGCACGCACGCTTTCATAGTCCGTAAACTTCGTGTATCGACACTGTTCGCACTGCCGGCCCAGGCCTGTTGAGAGACGGAGATGGCACTATTCCTATGTGTGCTGCCTTAATCGGGTGCTGTAGTCGCCTTAATGCCATCCTTGACCGCAAAAGTTATGACCATCCTTGACCGCATCGCTCGACGATTGTGGTCAATCCAGAGCAAACCTATTATTAATAAATAAAAAAATCCCCTCACCTGATGAATGTCTTCATTCTAGTCTCAATAGCTCTGTGACGAAGACACACTCTGGTAAGCGCTGTGCCGATCTCCTTTGTAGCCCCTGTAACAATTAAAAAGATAGTGTTAATTCCTGTGATTATGCGAGTCTCTAGAGGAAACGAGGGGAGGCCTTTGCAATGGGACAGTACGGGAAATACAATGAAATGAAGTACAGATAACTCGCGCACATTTGGCAATGGTATTCTGGTTTAACAAAATTACATATTTTATAATAAATAAATAAATAAACGCTACACACTCAAAGGCCCACACTAAGGTTTTCCCTTGTGTCGTGGGTCCCTTGGAACATACATAAAGACAAACACAAACACCCATGACCCGAGAACAAACATCTGCTTTTTACACAAATCGAACCCACTGGGATCAAACCCAGGACCCGCCGATCAAGAGGCAGCGTCACTACCACTCGTGGTCTAAAGCCCATTATTAAAAAACTACGCCAAAACTAGAAATCCCTGAATTTAACGGCCAATATATTCAGTGGATAAATTTCAAGGATATTTATTTAGAGACTATACACAACAACCCTCTACTTACAAAACCGCAGAAAATGCAATACTTGAAATATAAATTGAAAGGAGAGGCAGAGACATTAGTACAGCACCTAAACATTAGCGCGGACAACTATGAGTCATGCTGGGACATTGTTAGTCATAGATACGACAATGGTATTCTATCTTGAGCCTTGGGCATGGGAAGACCGAGCTCAGTGGCGTGCCATAGGAGAGGCCTATGTCCAACAGTAGACTGTCACAGGCTAATGATGATTCGGGTTTCATTGAATACAATTACAGTTAGGGAAAAAAATATTAGCGTTCATGAACTCTAAGGTAAAAGTTTTTGATTAAACAGGAATGAAATCCGGATCGCTTACTACGTCATTCCCCATTTAAAATCGATAAAATCTGGTCAAAACAAGCATGAGAAAAAATCAAATAGCAATTATAAAACAAAGCTTAGCGATGAAAGTTTTGGCAGGCGTTATGATATTTAATTTATAGATCAAATCATATTTCTTTACTTGCAAACAATGATAAGATAGAGGATCCTACAATTTGACTGATGGAGATGGATGACTTATTTTAATATATGATGACTTATTTAGTGTATGATTTGACGTGTAACAAAATCGTTAGTTGATAAACTTACAGCCAGGCAACGTAAGTTGATCAATTAGCTAAAATTTATTACGTTAAATAATACATTTCAACTGCCTTGTATGATTTGCCGACAGTAGATAAACTACCTCGAAAATTGATCGATTTACGGTTCTTATTGGTTTCCGGCGACATATACAATCACACCTTTAAACACACACTCACACACATGAACTCACAAAAACGCACACCCACACACATATATACTCTTTTATTACTTTTTTATATTAAGTTGTTGTTAAGATTGAAAAAGTTTTACTGAGAAATCTTATATAGAATATTTACCCTAATGTAATGCTGTAAGATTTCCTAAATTAATAAAATAAAATAAATAAAAAAATGCAAGCTCGACACACATTTGACCTTTATATAAAAATTATTACTCAATATTTCAGTATGACATACGAGTATTAATCAACTCAGAAGGAAAAAAAAACTTGCATTTGGTAATTATGGCAGTTGGTGACTCACTCAAAAATATTAACATTTAAAAATCATTAATAAGCAAATAATCAATTAATTTAAACCGACTGGTCTTCCCATAACAGGTAGCTGGGTATGTATATGTTGGAATGAAGCAATATGGACATCATCTGCTTTTTAAATTGGTTCCGTGCAATATTTGATGTACATCAAATCTTAGCCCAAAATCAACTTTCAGCAAAAAACCGTGTGCAAGACACACGTTGGCTACGCTAAAGAGATGAGCAGACAATAAATGTAGGGTTTGGGAAGGTTTAAACAAAGCTGGAGAAGTTTTGCATTTGAGAGACACGCAACGTTAATATGACCGTAAGAAATAAACACCACGGTAAACGTAAAGTCATATTTTTTTTATAATCAGGTTAACTTGATCATAAAAAAAGATTCCCAGAACGGATTTTGATAATATTTCGCCAGAATCATATGAAAGATATGTACTTTTATTTCCTACAATTCTCATCAGTGGAAGCTTTGGACCAAGACCAAGTTCCAAGTTCCATACATTTTTGTTCCATAGTTCCATATAAGTTCTATACATTCTATAGTAGGGTGGAGACCTTAAACCGGACGCAAAAGCAATGAGAAATTCATGACCTACTGATAAAACCAAGGTAGAAGGAAAAGGATTATATGCCCAAGGCTCAATATAGAAGAGTCTGGAGTGCTATGGAAGAGATCTACGCTCAGCAATAAGTGGCTGGCTATAAGTTGAAGAAGAAAAAGAGAGACATGTCAATATCTCCCATCCAAAATATGTTTACTTTCTTCAACTTTTTGGCCTATTAGATCCTACTGCAAATTGGTCTAATGAATATCTACACAAAAAAAATCAGAGATAGGATTAGGTTACTGGATCGCTATATGGTAATTTTAGAATAATCTTTTGTAAACTTTTATGTATGTTTGTTACACTAATGTAGCTGTTTCTTTCTTTCAAGTTTCGCTTACTCGCCTTAAGGAACCCTAAAGATGTCCGGCGTGTTACTATAAATACAAATACCTGTTATAAAAGCACCCCCCGGACCCTGACTCCAGTCAGATGGACCAAGATATTTACGAGATACACAAGAACATGTGTCTGTGAAACGTTCGTTAAACTTAAGACCGACAAAGAAAACACAAGAAAATATGGATGTGTTCAAAGTGTTGTGTATTTTTGTGTCCGTGACTGTGGTTTATGGATGGAACTGTAAGTTTAATCTGAGAAAGCAGGAGTGCAACTTTTTTTTCCTATCGGTTCGCTCTTGCCATCAAGATGTGGTTGAGGATGGATGTAGCAAGCTCACCAAAAGAAAGGCTTCTCTAACTGCATAGAGGTTTCCGTTATATGAGCTCGGAAATAAAGACACAAGCAGAGAATTCAATTCCTTAGCAATGCGGAATACAATAAGTGATTCAACAAAGGTTACAACCGTACTGTCCCATCTTTTCCTTAACGCAATTTAGAGCCCTTTCGACCCCTCTGTAACTTCGTTGTAGATGAAGCTAGAAGCTGTATTTTTTCAGTGACTAAAGCCCTTCGCACACGGGGGCAAATTGAGTTTAATGTGATACACATATTCTATACGGTCCGTATATGGTGCGACAAGATTATTGTACGGAGGCAGCTCACACACAAGCTCAATCTCAGGGTTAGCCAAGTTCGCCACATACTTGATTATACCTACACGATAAGAAGAAGAAGCTCACAAGCGACGCGCATCGAACCTGAATCTGCGAATCGAACCTGTTTATAATAGGTCTTTACCTATGAAATTGCCGATTTTTTCTCAAGCTTTATTTTATTCATAATTTATTTGATTGAATAGCTAGCTATTACTAAAATTGTTTTTTATTTTAAACCTTGGCCATATAACGGAGATATTGAGTCAAATTAATACATATTTACTTTAGATTTATTTGCTGAAAAAGAAGCTCAAATATAGCTCGTTTCATCCGTTGCCCGTTTCATTGCTTAGTTTTGCTGTAACGTTGTTACAGTTACAACTTTCAATAAAGTATATGATGAAAATTAACTTAATGTTGTCCAAACCTTCCCACAAAATTTTGCTAAATGTGGATTTCGCATTCCCGAGAAAAATCAAAAACGTTAATATGGAAAATTCAGTTTTCAAAAAATATTGTATGAAAAACGGCAATTTCATAGGTAAAGACCTATTATTATACACAAGCGACGTGGCGCGGCGATGTAAGGCAACGTAAAATTAATCTTACAAGCTACGGAGCAAAGGTTTTTCCATTGCTTTGATCGTCACTCCGCCGCGCCAAGTTGCTTGTGTATAAAAAGCGAAAGAATTTTTAAGGCCTTTGCCCCTGTTTCTCAATAAGGGTACGCTCAGTCTTATTTATTTATTTATAGGAACACCAACAGTACATATATTCAATCATAAGCAATATCCACAATCTAGGTTACACATCTGATATATGCACCAACTAGCTTTCCGCCCGCGGCTCCGCCCGCGTGGACTACAGGTTATATCGTGCCCAACTGTGGGATAAAATGTAGCCTATGTCCTTTCCCAGGCTCTAATCTATCTCTGTACCAAAATTCATCAAAATCGGTTCAGCGGTTTAGGCGTGAAAAGGTAACAGACAGACAGACAGACAGACAGAGTTACTTTCGCATTTATAATATTAGTAGGGATTACAGATGTACACAATATTTGCAAACCTTATACTTAAATTATTAAGATGTTACATGCAAAGACAAGAAACTAAAATCTAAAAATATAAAATAAGAAGAAGAGAACACTTGGCAAATTAAATTAAAACGAAGAAAAACAATTCAAATAAAATAATACAATGATAATTATAACAAATAATGTCAATGATAACTATAAAATTAATAAAAAATTCAATAAGGTTGTTGTAAAGTTGTAAACAATATCAAATAAATTTAATTCAATTCAATTCAATGTCATGCAAAAATGCAATAATTTAAATAATTTGAAATCTCAATTAATAATTATAATTAATGTGTTATGTCGCATATGAGTCTGAGAAAACACCCAAATCCATGATTAGTCCATTTAGCTCATTATACGTTCTAGCTAGACATACGCGCAATAGGAGCATTAACACCAAGATATTTTGTTCGAGTAAACGGGTACGAAAAGATTCTTGTAATAGTCAGTCTTGGATACCGGGAGGGAACGCTCAAGCCTATACGCTCCAACAGTAAAGGACAATCTAACAAGTTGTAACAAGTTCAGTCAAGTATTCATGATCCAAGCAGTTTAACATATTACAGTAAAGCGATTGTCTTCTATCTGCATAACCCAGGGTAACTTGGCCGGATTGAATCCGCTCCTGTCTTCATTGAAGATAGTATCAAATCTGCCACACTTCTTAAAATTTCCAAAAAGCCAAAACCCAATTGCACCCCCTTTGCTTTTTCACCGGTTACAGTGTGTGACGTTAAGAGATCACTCCTTTCCATCACATCGAAGGCTGTGGGAGAGGACGGGATTCAGCTGCAGATGATCCTTCTGCTTGTGGATGAGCTTGCTCCTATAATCAGCTAACATCCTTAATTACTCTCTCACAACAAGCTCATTCCCAAGTAGTTGGAGAAAGGCACGTGTTCTCCCTCTGCCAAAAGTTTCTAATCCGACTTCCTTTTCCCAATTTCGTCCCATTTCCATTTTACCTATCCTCTCAAAAGTCCTGGAGAGTCTTGTCCAAAGACAGCTCTCTAATTACCTTACCCGCCAAAATCTCCTCAATCCTTTCCAGTCGGGGTTTCGACCGGGTCACAGCACTGTCACGGCATTGCTTAAAGTCAGCGATGATATTCGTTTGGCTATTGACAAAAAAAAATTGACAATATTAACATTACTTGACTTTAGTAGCGCGTTCAACTCGGTCGACTTTGACATCCTCTTAAACATCCTCTCATCTCTTAACGTTTCTTCACCTGTAATCTCATGGTTCGACTCTTATCTTCGGGGCCGCTCGCAGTGCGTCCACTGTGACGTGACGATGTCAAATCGAAATGGTGTGACCTAACTGCCGGCGTTCCCCAAGGCGGTGTTCTCTCTCCCTTATTATTTTCATTATTCATAAATGAAATCACTCTTTTCATCACTTCTCGATACCATCTCTATGCAGATGATTTGCAGATCTATCGTCATTTCCACATTGATGACCTTACGAATGCTATATCGGAGCTTAAGAGGATCGACTACCGCGCCCATGTCCATACAAAAAGGGAAAACGTTTTGCTACCCCTAAATCTTCTCCGATTTTGATAATTTTTCACTATGTTGTTGTCCCTATCAAAAACTATGCCTCTATGTTTTCCTTTTTTGAAAATTTTGTTTAGATAAAAAGTTATAAGGATCTGTAATCTTGCTTTATTGGGTTTGAAAAACATTCATTTTAAATTCATTGTATTTCAGAAATAAAGTAAATTTTCGGAAAAAACAAAAAATAGAGGCATAGATTATATTCTGCTGAAAAGATTGATACCAAAAAGTAGTATATTTAGTACAGTTTAGGGGTTGGGAAACGTTTTCCCCCCAAACGCGATTTTCGACAAAAAAATACCTAGAAACACAGCCGAGCTGCAACTGTCTCTATCGCACGTTTGCGAGCGGGGCCGAGCGCGGTCGCGACAGAGAATGATTCTCCAAATACCTATTTTCCTACGCTCGCGGCGCTATAGAATAGTCTTAATGCGGACTTGGGGAGAATTAGCAGTTGGGCTAAATCGCATGGGCTTCTTGTGAATCCGGCTAAGTCACAAGCCTTACTAATTGGTAGTCATCATATGTACAATAGAGCTGTCAATAATACTTTGCCACCAGTGGTGTTCGATGGCACTCCAATAGCCTATGCGAAAACTGCGAAAAACCTGGGTGTTATCTTTGATTGTTTTCTCTCCTGGTCCAGTCTTATAAATGAGGTAAGTAAAAAAGTCCACTACTCGTTTCAGTCTCTCAAGCGTCTTCAGCAGTTTTTGCCCTTTGAAGCTAAGGTTACCTTGGCCCAATCCTTACTCCTTCCTCTCCTCGACTACGCGGATGTCTGCTACTTGGACGCCACGGAGGAATTACTGAATAAATTGGAGCGGCTTCAGAATCTGTGTATTCGTTTTATTTTTGGGCTGCGCAAATACGACCACGTTTCATCTTATAGGTCTCAATTAAAATGGTTGCCAATCAGGCGAAGACGTGATTTGCACGTCCTCTCTACCCTCTATTCAATTTTGAATAGTCCAGTTTCCCCAAAGTACCTCCGTGAGCAGTTCGAGTACCAGATCCCACGTGGCGCGCCCTGCCGGACCAGTAGATCCCTCCTCCTTCATTTCCCACCCCACTCCTCATCCTGTTATGGCGGTTCCTTCACGGTGCACTCTGTGCGTTTGTGGAATTCACTTCCTCATGACATTCGAGCGAGTCGTTCATTACCCCTATACAATTGGCTAGCCCAAATTGAAAAAATCAACTAAAAATTTTTTGTGAATTAGGGGCTTTTTAGGTGCTATTTAGGTGCGCAAATCAAAAATTAGGTGCACATATATTTTTTTTGAAATTCAAAAAATAAATAAGGTCTGCTAGGTTTTTATAAATTGGCAGTCCCTATTCAATTAAAGATGATGTTGTTTCTTTTCTTTTACATTAGATTTAAGTGCTTATTAAGTGCAAGATATTTCCGTCAACAAAAATTTAAAATTCAACTTTTAACCTTCAAAAATTCCTTGAATGACTTTTGTTTCGATGAGCTTTTTAAAAGTAGTGGATCTTGATAAGACTGCTCCATGTCCCAAGGTGAAATCTCGTTCAAAATTGATTTAATTTTTACTTTCCCAAATGTCCCTAAACTTAAGGTTTGGTCTGCTAAGTTTTGATATCTCGGCGAGCACTTTCTTATCTAATCTTCTTAGCAGAAATTGTCTTAAACAGGATTTAAGTGCTCATTAAGTGCAAGCGATTTCTAATAATGAATCTATATTTAACTTCAAACTTTCAAAAATTTCTTCAAGATTTTTGTTCTAAACAGCATTTTATGAATAGTGAATCTTGATAAGACTGCTCTATGTTCCGAGGTCAAATCTTATTCAAAATTGATTTAATTTCTATTTACTTCCTAAACTTAAGGTTTGCAAAAATATTTTTTTTAATTCAACTAGTAACCAGCTCGAATAGTCAACAATCTTCTAAATTTCTTAGCCCTGATGTTTGAAAATCTGCATTAAGGAGGTTCGATACCATTTATCTGTCTAGGAGATCTTGATTCTTTTCTATTGTATTTTCGCAGGATCGCAACTCCACATACCAAAATTTCATTAATAAACTATTCAATAACTTTACCTGCTTTTAGAAATTAAAAAAATCTACTTGTATTACAATCATATTTAATCGCAAAAAAAATTTTTAACTTCCCGCTAAGAAAATCAAAGATTTTCAAAAATTAGGAAGTTATTGCCCCGTTTGGTTTTACCCCGTTTTTCAAAAATTGAGTTTCCATCAGATGTCAACGTTCTGAGGTGCTAGGAAGCTTCCCTGAATGTTTCTGTGATGATGTCTGTGTATGTGTATGTGTGTGTGTGTGTGTTTTTTTTTTATGTAGAGGGTTTGGAACGACATTTACGTCTTCGACAGGCTAGTTGTTGGTGCCTGGATATGTCGGACTCGATACACACTGGGCCGACTGTTCTCGACTTTGATAGGCTAGTTTTTAGTGCCTTTTTATGTCGGACTTGCTGCACACTAGGGTGTTTGTTAGTGTTTGTGTGTATAATACCGACTAAAACCAATTCCCCTGTCTCTGGCCTCTAATCCCCATGGAAACCGCCGTTAGGCATTACTTCATGGGGGGAGGATCTAGCTACTGCTCTTCCTTCTGGTAGCTAAGGTGTTATTTTTCCTTTCTTCTAATTGCTGTTATTTGCTCTTCTCCTTTCAATGGAACGCAAGACTTCTGTGGCAAACGTGTTGATGGCGTTCCAGGCATCCTTTGATGACAGCATTGCTTCTACTATTGTCTCTGGTTGAATTCTCTTGGTCAGGACTGACTCCAATACGTTGCGCTGAGGGCTAAAGCGGGGGCACATAAAGAAAACATGCTCCGCATCTTCAGTAACTCCTAGGCAGGATAGGCACTCCGGGGAATCATCATGTTTAAAGCGGTGGAGATACACCCGAAAGCAGCCGTGTCCTGATAGCATCTGTGTTAGGTAATAGTTAATCTTTCCGTGACTCCGGTTCAGCCAAACGTCAATCTGTGGTATAAGACGGTGCGTCTATCTACCCTTTACGGCTGCATCCCACTGATGCTGCCAGCGACTTACGCTGTTCTTCCGTTCTTCTGTTCTAAGCTGCTCGGCACTCAGTGTGGTTGACCTCTTTCGTTGGTAAAGGTTCCGTCTTTCCTCAGCTAGAATCCTAAGAGGCAGCGTTCCAGAAATGACACACACTGCTTCCTCAGATATTGTGCGGAAGGCGCTGGCTATTCTTAGAGCACTCAGAAGATACGTCTTGCTATTTTAGCTAAACGCAGTATAGTGATATGTCTTAGCGATACGCCGTATAGCCAATTTAGCTATACTGAGTTTATTCACTGTCGATTTTCAGTTGTCGATGACGATCAACCGTATAGCTGATTTGGCTATACAGATCCTCACGTTGACAAAACAGTTGCTTATATTAATAAAACTGCGTATGCTTAGAAGAGCTGTTCATCGTATGTTTGAAACAAATGAACGTTTTGTTATAGTGAGAAACCGAATCGTTATTCTCACAATACGTTGTTTAAGAATACTTTAGATAGTCATTTTGACAAAAAATTTCTCTCCGTGCAGTCGTGCCAGACTAGCTCTCACTACTGACGCTTTGGCAGTCACGTGGTCCACTTGTTGTTTAAAGTTGAGTCGAGCATCAAGCATCACTCCCAGATATCGGATAAATGGTTGTGATGTTATTTCTTGCTCACCGACTTTCAGCTTGATCGTTTCTACCGTCTTTCTGCTGGTGATAAGCACTGCCTCAGTTTTATGTTTGGCTGATTGCAAGTTCACTGTATTCATCCATAGGTTAACCCGCCTGAATGTGATATCGAAGGCCAGATTTTTTTAAAACGGGGTAAAACCAGTAACTTACCAATTTTCGAAAATCTTTGACTTTCTCCAAACTCCAACAGTGAAAGTATGGAGCAAGTTTGAACTTATGTAGATGACAAAATCTTATTCTAGGGCATTGGCAACTCATCGCAGTGGTTCGCGACTTTGATTCATACTGAGATGGTCGTGGGTTCAACCCCACGAGAAGTCAACATTTTTTTATAGTTGTGATTCTTATAAATTAATTTCCAGATCTTTGGATGCCCACAAAATGATATTTCTTTAAAATTAAAATTTTACTTCCACCCGATAAAAATCTTGAACCAAGACTACGAATGTTTACGAGACAAGAAAATTTACTTGATCGGAAATCGATTTTTAAAAAAAAAATCTTGTCTCACTTGTTATTGCGACCTTTATCGTCGTGTTACACATCTGTTAAGCAGATGCAGAAACAAATAAGCCTCTGCTTTGCTTCTACTACATGTATCATTATTCACGAGATCCATATTTTTTAAATAAATAGTAATAGTCCAGTATCCTGTAATAAACTTAAAGATAAGATTTAGCTGATTGCTACCGAGATGCGAAAGGTTGGGGGTATAAAAATCTTCGATACAAGAAGTTTTATGTAACTAACTGATCCCTAAACGAAAATATTCGTAAATTGAGAACAATGGAATCAGAATTGAAAGTAATTCATTTTACCATAAATCCATATATTTTCAATCCTGTTTCCATTGTTCTCAATAAATATTTTTAATCGGGGATAGTAAAAAGATGAAAGCAGGATTCTCTATGTCGATAATCGCTTGCACTTAATGAGCACTTAAATCCTGTTTAAGACAATTTCTGCTAAGAAGATTAGATAAGAAAGTGCTCGCCGAGATATCAAAACTTAGCAGACCAAACCTTAAGTTTAGGGACATTTGGGAAAGTAAAAATTAAATCAATTTTGAACGAGATTTCACCTTGGGACATGGAGCAGTCTTATCAAGATCCACTACTTTTAAAAAGCTCATCGAAACAAAAGTCATTCAAGGAATTTTTGAAGGTTAAAAGTTGAATTTTAAATTTTTGTTGACGGAAATATCTTGCACTTAATAAGCACTTAAATCTAATGTAAAAGAAAAGAAACAATATCATCTTTAATTGAATAGGGACTGCCAATTTATAAAAACCTAGCAGACCTTATTTATTTTTTGAATTTCAAAAAAAATATAAGTGCACCTAATTTTTGATTTGCGCACCTAAATAGCACCTAAAAAGCCCCTAATTCACAAAAAATTTTTAGTTGATTTTTTCAATTTGGGCTAGCCAATTTTATAGGGGTTCGTTCATTGGATGAGAGAGCTGAAAGAGCATTATTTATCTTTCCAAGTATTATCCATATATTATATGTATTTATATATCATATTTTGTATATATTATATAGGTATTTATTATCTATGTAGCAAATTGCATGTGTTTATAAATATTTTTTTATTTTATTTAACACCCTAATAAACTAATAAATTTCATTTTTCACATTTTCTCTTGGTACACCCTTGCCCACTTCAACTGCCTCTCCCTCTCACATAGGTTAGCTGGAAGAAAACTCATTTCTTAAGTTAAGCTCGCCGTTGTATATGTCCTTTCTCTTCTGTAACCTGTATATATATATATTTGTGTACAATAAAGAATAAAGAATCATAGTTTTAATCTTACGAATGTGCAGGTTTACTCACGATGTTTTCCCTTGCCTTGTGAGCTTTGATTAGCTGGAAAAGTAATTGGTACACGGTTGGATTTAGGATTGGATTCGATACCTTTGGCTTATGAATCTGAGCCGCTATAATACCTACACACCGACAATCGTCAGTCTATAAATAAAGATGATTAAATTGATAATCTTTCTTGCTTAACAACTTTTTCAAACATTTCTGCCTTTTTTTTCTAGTGCCAGATGGAGAGCAATTCAAGGACACGACTAGTCCAAAAACAAATTCAAAAGAAACCATAAAAATGCAATCAGACAAGGTATGTTTATTTTAGATATTATAATAATAATGACCTTTGAATTATAAGAATAGAATGAGAATAGCTCTTTCAAGACATATTATTGTAAGAGTCATGAAAGAGACCCACCGAGTATGTACCTAACCAATAGAGATGCAATCTAGGGCGATCACAATACCTCTGTGATTTTGCACAGACATATGTATGGCAACTGTGCTTTAAACAAGCACTTATTCGTTTTAAACGCCACCTTTTTAAACCCTGGTGGCTTTGCAGGGGCTGACTAGAGGCTGATGAAACAGTCAGTCACGTTATCCTGGAATGCGAGGGAGTAGCGGACCAACGGGCACAAATCCTTCCAGGAATTAGGTCGCTTCGTGAAGCCTGTGAATTTCCCAGGTGGATTCTGAGCTTCTGGTCGGAGCTGAGGTGGCTGGAATAGCCACCGACCCACACGAATAAGGGGCCATCTTAGAGCCTAAATGCAGAAACGGGAGCCCTTATCAACTATCAACAACTTTGTATGGCAAGTGGTGGAACTAGTCATGCCATTAGTTCCATCACTTTCTTGCAAGGAAGATAGGACACGTGTTCCCCCTCTTACTATAGATACTCTAAGATATTATGGCCCCAAAAACCCCACTTCAGCCATGTTTTAATTTAACCGGCAGTGCTTATTCGTTACCAGATATACTACCAAGGCCCGACCAGCCAGAAAGACCCGAACAAAGACTTTGGCACCATAACAATCTTAAGGCGGCAACCTCCTCAAGTGAACGACATTCACGATGAAGAAGACAAGTGTACTTTGACCCCTGAACCTCCGGAGCCAGATTCTCAATGCTGTGGAGTGGAAGCATCGAGTAACTTGTTGATTGTTGGTAAGTGGGTTTATTATTATTATTGACTTCCATGCTGGACTGGAAGCAAAAGAATAACTTAGAATGTGCCAGCTGACAATTTCCCAAGCATACTGTAGAAGCCAGTAAGTGGAAGTTTTTTGGGTTTTGCAGTGTCATGGGCGAAAGGCTCACAACTTACCACTACTACACTTATGTTCCAGCTAGTAACCCAAATGTGGCAAATGTGACATCAATTAGTTCTCGAACTACATGGCGTTCGGCCTACCCCGATAGATTATTAAAAAAAAAACTTATATCGAAAAACTGAGAAACGGCCGTGTTCGAGAAAACGGATTTAACGAATCCGATGAGCAAGAGCATATACGACAAGAATTCTGAATGTAGATGAAGCGAAAGAATGCACACAACACAAAGTCAGGCAACTGCAATAGGAATATGATTATTACTCCTCATTATTTTTTACTAGAATACTCAATTCAAAATAGCTTTATTTCAATGAATATTGAACGTTGCTTAAAATAAGTTAGTTACATTTATTAAAATTTGTCTGTTCGCAAAGATGCAGTCTTACCCCGTGAAGTCTTTGTTATTTCCATGTAGGGAAAGAACAAAAACAAACTTGATGAATATTCATAATAAATTTTGTAATATGCTTTTTGCGTAATACCTGTTTTACAACCGCTTTGAATTTGATTTTTCCTATTACAAAAGCCAAAGAAACCTGCAGGTTTTTACTCCTTTCAAAGCTCCTTTGCCACACTATATTTTCGAATGCGTATTTTCCTCAATAAACTAGACTTATTACTATCTCCAAGACTGGATGGACGAGTTCTAAAGGCGCTGTGGGATTTAATAAAGTCTCTACGTTGTGTTGGTCTTGCCGCTTGATTGCTTTCGAGTATTGCTGAATACCGAGACTCGGTAAATTCAAGAGACGTATTTTTACAAACCCTGCCCGATCATGTGCAAATATGAGAACGAACGCCATGTTTTTATCCAGAATACATTGTTTATGAGTTTTAGGCGTTAGTTTATACACAAGCGAAGTGGCGCAGCAAAGCGGCGATCAAAGCAACGTAATATCAATCTTAATGGCTACGGAGCAAAGATTTTTTTCCCAAAAATAGAAGCACGAAGAGACAAACATCGCCTGAAGACGGAGCGACGGACGAAAAAATCTTTGCTCGGTAGCTTTTAAATAAGATTCATTTAACGTAGCTTTGATCACCGCGTCTCCTCGCCACGTCTCTTGTGTACGAGTATAAACAGCGCCTACACTAATATTATAAAGAGGAAAGATTTGCTTGTTTGCTTTCTCAGAAACTACTGGACCGATTTGAAAAATTCTTCCACCGTTAGAAACCTACATTATCCCTGATGAACATAGGCTACATAATTTCCCGAATACCCACGGGAACGAATTCCCGGGCGGAAAGCTAGTCATTAATAAAATTACCCTCGTCTTCTCATTTGTAGGGGGCAATGCAACCCAGCTGGAGAAGTACCCATGGCTGACTGTCATTCAGTACTACAATAAGACACAGAACCGCTACAGCAATCCCTGTGGAGGTTTCCTGATCAGCGGCCGATTTATTCTGTCCGCGGCGCATTGCTTCGTTGGCGACGATGTGGAAGCACTTGGGACTCCGTTAGTATAGTTTTGTGTTCAGTTATTAGTTTTTGACATTGGAAATGTCTTTTCGTTCGCTCCAGTATATGCTCCGATTTCACAAAAAAGTGCGATCTCCTTATATCTCGGATATATTCAAAAAAAGGCTCAAAAGACGCGTATTTACGAGAGCTGACTGTCATTCAGTACTACAATAAGACACAGAACCGCTACAGCAATCCCCGTGGAGGTTTATTTCAATTGAAATCGGTCGGACCTCATCACCATCACGTACATAATTTACAAATTGTTTTTTAAATTTAATTTCAGGGTAAACGTGATCCTAGGCGACTATAACATAACAAACGAAGGTCCAGATTGCGTGCTATCCTCTTCAGGGGAAGCAGCGTGCACAGACGGAGCCATAACAGTTCCTATAGAGAAATTTATCGTGCACCCCAAGTATTTCTTTAACAATGTCTCCAGTTACAACGACATTGCTATAGTGAAGTTAAAGCAAACAGTTGCTTATACTAGTAAGTATGTTTGGGATACTGGCAGAATATTAGTGCTCAAGTACAGGTATCAGTACGTCAGGTTACCCATTTGCAATACGAAAGTCACTAGCGAGAAAAGGGCGACAACGTTAAGCAACGTACACAGAGGCAGGGAACCTGATGGGTTATCAAAGTGGCAATTTATCACGAGCGTTTTCGTGGTCCGAAGGGCATGTTAAGCTGTAAAACCAAGTCAGAGGCCATTGTGCGGTTTGAAAACTCTGACACCAGGGTTAGCCAAGTTCGCCACACACTTGACTGTACCTACACGATAAGAAGAAGACCTAAAGAAATTAGCTGACAATGTATTTATTTTATATAGTGGCGCTGACTTTTTCCAGAATTCATCCGACCGATATGCCTACCTACTTTTGATATTTCTGAAGATCCACCTGCAAATCTGCGCCTATACTCAGCTGGTTGGGGGGCTATAAAGCAGAGGCTTGTCTTCGAGCTTGGTATCAAGAAATTCGCCGGGGAATATGACCACGTGAAGCGGCATGTTGACTTGCCATTGAGAGATCTTGAGGTTAGTGTGTCTTGAGGTGGTAATTATATAATTACGGTAGTTTGATATCAGACTGTAAAATTCCAATTTTGTATTTTATTTTATTATAAAATGGGTTAACTCTTGACCTCAATCTTGACCAAGGTCATAGATGAGGTTGACGATGGAGCGAGTTAACCCAGAAAATGCCTATTAAAGCACTGGTATTCCTACGCGCCGATGACGGAACGCAGCAAGCTGTTTGGCATCAGACTTTGGTAGGAAGGTCGCGAACCAGACGGCCCTTCACAGAGAGACCATAAGACAATAAATTACTTCCATGCTGGACTGGAAGTGAAGGCAAAAACTTAGAATGTGCCAGCTACCTACTCTTTCCAGATATACAGTAAAAATCTGTAAGTGGGATGCGAGGGTTATGCGGTATAATGGGCGAAAGGCTGACCACCTCTCACCATTATACAACTTATTTCATCTGATAACCCTCACAATTTGTTTCAAACGTGGCGTCGTTGTCCTGAGCTAAATCGTGGTCAAGGTTGTTTTTCTCCAGATTTTTATCTTAACTCTTGTTCATAAGATTATATTTGTATTTCTATTTATTACAGCTCTGCCGCCAAAAGCTAGGCAACTTCGTCAACAAACGTCACTTGTGCGCTGGAGGAGAGAGAGGGAAAGACTCCTGCAAAGGAGATTCCGGCACTCCTCTCATGTATGAAAGAGAAGGAATATTCGAAGCTGTAGGCCTTGTCAGTACTGGAGCGGGGAAGCATGGCTGTGGTACTGAAGACTACCCAGCGTTGTATACTAATGTGTATCAATATTTGGATTGGATTCGAGAGAGTATTAAATCGAATGTTTTTGGTGCTTGATAATGTGTTTTTTTTTTATCAGACTTGTCGAAATCCCGCGGTTTCGTACAGCAGTCCAATTCTATTAAAAAACTGCAACTGTTATCTATGACGTGACATTGATCTCTTTTAACCTCCGATAAAAAAGAGGGGTGTTATAAGTTTGACGTGTGTATCGGTGTGTCTGTGTATTTGTGATCATATCCTGGGCTAGATTGTGGTCATGAATGAACCCAATTTAACCCCATACAAAAAAGAAAAACTTGGGAGTGAAAGAAAAACTTAGAATGTGTCAGCTACCAACTCTTTCCAGGTATACAGTAAAAGTCTATAAGAGGGATTCGAGGGTTTTGCTGTATAATGGGCGAAAAGCTGACCAGCTCTCACCATTATACAACTTGTTCCATCTGATAACCCTTATAATGTGTGTCAGACGTGGCATCGAGTGGTTCTAGAACCATTGATGCTCTGCCTACCCCGTTAGGGATTATAGGCGTGAGCGTATGTATGTACATGTACAAAAAAAGGAGGGCCCTTGAGAGGTGTTATAAGTTTGACTCGTGTATCTGTCTGGGGTATCATAGCTTCTAATCTAAACGAATGGACCGACTTAGATGCAGTTTTTGTTTGAAAACTGACGTCATCGAGATAGTTCTTAGCTATATTTGTTCAAAATTAGTTCGGTCGTTTAGAAGTTACAAGCAATCGGATGTCGGGGGTGATACAAAATTTATTTTTTTGAAAGCTCGGACTAACGTGATTTACCCATCATTTTTACATTAAGGCGACTACAGCACCTAAATTATGATTTAATGATGCGTAGATAAGCATGATGCACTGCATTAAATCGAAGAAAAAAATACTACGGTAATATTCTGGACATAAACTAGATAAGTAGTTTGCTGAAAACATGATTCAGCACTTTTGGTTCGATAGAAAAAGCTCACAAAGTCACCTCTAAATACCAATATTGTGTATCTTTTAAGCTGTAAAAACGATAGTAAAATGCACACAGGAACTTGAATTTGCTATCAAAATGTTCGTGATTGAACACTCTCGATAAGTAGTTAACGCATTTTTCGATTTAAGCTGTTACCTTTCCATAAATCTCATTTTTCTAACTTTCGAACATGTTTTTACGCACGGCACGATTTCATAGTCCGTAAACTTCGTGTATCGACACTGTTCGCACTGCCGGCCCAGGCCTGTTGAGAGACGGAGATGGCACTATTCCTATGTGTGCTGCCTTTATCGGGTGCTGTAGTCGCCTTAAATCAGGTTATTTTTTACCATCCCAATTTTTTTTTTTGGACGGGCGGGTTTCGTCACGATGTTTTCCTTTACCGTTGAGCAAGTGGTAATTAGAAATCCGTACATAAATCCGAAAAGACGAATTTAGTGGTACAGGCCTGCACCCGCGACCTTCGAATTACAAGTCTGGCTCATTACCCACTGGGAAATCAGGTTATACCGAAGTTTAAAAAAAAATATTGCTCCATTGGACACACGTTGCATTGGAGTGCAGGAGCAGCTTTTTTATATTGCGCAATGATAAGAAAAGTAATTCTCTGTATGCGTCTGCATCCTTGAGCTCAAATAACCTAACCTATACTTAAGAGTATGATCTATACTTAAGAATTGAAAGTCTCTTTTTCTCACTATCAAAATGACACAGACGAATAATCTAACCTTGTTCTCGTTAACGTCTATGGCAAGTATGACAGAAGGAAACTCAAATCTTGATCTATACTTAAGAATTAAAAGTCTCTTTTTTCACTATCAAAATGACAAAGACGACTGCTACTCAAGTATAGATCAGCGTCCGAGTCGCATTCTGGCCGAAGTGAAAAAGAATTTTCTGGGTAAGCTTGCTACATACTCGACCATATCTTGGGCTGGATTGTGGTCTGTGGAATTTTTAATTCCCGACAAAAAAGAGGGGTGTTATAAATTTGACGTGTATTTCGGTGTATCTGTTTGTTGGCATCATAGCAGCTAAAAAAATTTGAACGGACCGATTTCGATGCGGCTTTTTTTTGTTTGAAAACTTTTTTTTTTTTAATTAAGAGATGGGTTAACTCTTGACCCCAATCTTGACCAAGGTCATAGATGAGGTCGACGATGGAGCGAGTTAACCCAGAAAATGCCTATTAACGCACTGGTACTCCTAATACGCACCGACGGAACACAGCAAGCTGTTTGGCGTCCGACTTCGGTAGCAGGGTGGTCGCGAACCAGACGGCCCTTCGCCGAGCCTACCACACCGCATGAGACCATAAGACGCCACCTCAGATTCAAAACAAACTGAGGTGTCGTTGCCTAAGATGGGTTACTAGGAGGCAGGTCTCATTTGTGTTTCCTTAGTCGCCTCTTACGACACCCACGGAAAGAGATGGGGTGGTGTTATTCTCAACCGATCATCACACGACACAAACTGATGTAATCAAGATGGTTCTTAGCTTTATTTTATCCAAATTGGTTCAGCCGTTTAATAGTAAAAGCAAATGAATGTCGGAGAATTATCCCCATGGCCATGGGTAACTAAAAGAGTTCTTTGCGCGAGCAAAGCTGCGGGAAAAAGCTAGTAATTAATCAATCAAATTGAAAAAAATTCACAGATTTCTTGCCATACATGATTTCAGAGCACAATGGAAATGAATTTCATATTTTAATTTTAAACTAATTTTTTCATCTTACGCGTTTAGAATTCAGCCCCGCGCGAACTAAGAATTCACGCAAAGTTGACCACCTTTATGTAAGTGTTGTGGAAAAACTAGTCGACCGATTTTAATTTTTTTTGGCTTAAAATGTTCGCAATCTATGTCCCCAGGGGTTATTTTTTCGAAATTTCGATATCTCTTTTAGTTTGCGAGATATTGGACTCGAAAGGAAAAAAAAAACAAAAATCTGCTGCTAGCTGGTCGTTTTCCGGTGTTCCCTTACTGACTTTCACGACACCCACGGGAAAAAATGGGGTGGTGTCATGCGTGACGACCTTACAGAAACTAACAATATAAGTAATACTAGACAAGTTGCCTCATGTTTTAATTACCCACTATTTAAGTTTTCTAATCTGAGATGACGTCACAACGAAAAAAACTGTATTTGTTATTATAAACAACGAATGAGGCATAGGAAATACCAACAATGTATAATTTTATAATAGATTTAGGAAAACCGACCTTAAGTCTTTGACATAATGATGTCAACGACTACTATCGTAAACTATCATCTTTATCAATCATAACATTAATTATCTCCCGCGCGTTTTATCCCAAGTAAGTACCTAGTTATATGTACACACATACGCTCGCGCCTGTAAGGGGTCATCCACATATGACGTCACAGTCAAATGTGACAGTACATGTTAAAGGGATACCAAAAAAGCGTGACATGGGCGGGGGGAGGGGTTCAAAAAGTCGAAATTTTGTGTGACGTAATATGTGGACGGCACACCTAACATCAGTAGTATAGAAAACCACTAAATGCCACGTTTGACACAAATGGTGAGGGTTGTTAGATGGAACATGTTGTGTAATGGTGAGAGGTGGTCAGCCTTTCGCTCATGATACAGCAAAACCCTCGCGTCCCATTTACGGATTTTTACAATATGCCTGGGAAGAGTAGGCAGCTGGCACATTCTAAGTTTTTCTTTCACTCCCAGTCCAGTGAAGAAGGACCTAGTTATGTAAATTGCGAAAAAAGAAAAAAATTGTTAGAATTGTTATAGTTATAAGCAACTACAAGAATTTTTCAACACATTTGCTCATAAAGTTGGTCTTATATCATTGTTTTAAGGTTCATAATGATATGTATTACCCAGCCCGTGAGTAATAAAAATAAAGCACAAGTACGTAATGGTTTTTTTTCTAAATTTCAGCAAAGAGATCAAGATCTTATTTTATATTTAAAATTAAGTGTAAATATTTAAACTATTTGTAAATAAAAACATTATTCCACTAAATCATTTAAATTTAACAGAAAATTATCATTTATTTATGCTAAAACGTGAAAATATATAGATAAGCATTTTTTTATTATTTGGCTGTATGGCATACTTGTCAATGTGAATCTCATTTTGCGAGCGAAAAAAGAAAAAAGTGATATCTTGTTGCCGTCAATATCAAAGGAAAGTTTTTATTTCTTTCTTTCCTCGCAAATGTGTTGAAAAACGTCGTGTGACACGCGTGCGCATTGGAT
The DNA here is from genome assembly GCA_949987775.1 of Aproaerema taeniolella. Classification (NCBI taxonomy): domain Eukaryota; kingdom Metazoa; phylum Arthropoda; class Insecta; order Lepidoptera; family Gelechiidae; genus Aproaerema; species Aproaerema taeniolella. Next base: position 3,171,923 of record OX465268.1, on the reverse strand, counting down.
ATTACATTCTCGGCTCCATTGACCATCTAAACTCGCCTCTAATGTAATATCCAACTTAGCACACTTGTAACATAATGTACTATTTCAACACATTTGCTCAGAAAGTGGGTCTTATGTCATTGTTTTAAGGTTCATAATTATATGTATTACCCAGCCCGTGAGTAATAAAAATAAAGCACAAGTACGTAATCGTTTTTTTCCTTAATTTCAGCAAAGAGATCAGATCTTACTTTTATATTTAAAATTAAGTGTAAATTAATCGGCTCGGGCTCTAAACTCGCCTCTAATGTAATATCCAACTTAGCACACTTGTAGCATAATGTACTATAATGCCACGTTTGACACAAATGGGTGAGGATTATTAGATGAAACATTTTGTGTGATGGTGAGAGGTGGTCATGCAGCCTTTCGCCCACTATACAGCAAAACCCTCACGTCCCACTTACTGATTTTTACAGTATACCTGGGAAGAGTAGGCAGCTGGCACATCCAGTGTGGAAGGACCTAGTTATGTAAATTGCGAAAAAAGTTGTTAGAATTGTTATAGTTATAAGCAACTAGTACAAGAATTTTTATAGTTTTCCACAGCGTCTTCATAAAACAAATGGCAACACCAATCCCACTTTTAATAAAGCTTTAGGCCAAAAGACTCGTTTCCAGTCTATGAACTACTTAATAAAATAAAATACACAATAAACATTCTGAGAAGCGCCAAACTAGTCATACCGGTCTTTGCACTTGATTTTAAATTAGCAAACCTGTCATCTGGACACCACAGAATGTGCGAGTACAGATGTTCTACTGCGGCCAATCACGACAGGCGCGATTGGTCTGTCTGAGCGACTTCGGTAAATATGCAGACATCTAATGTTCAAAAATAAAAATGACTACAGTCATTAGTTCCACGCTTTTCTCACTTTCATTGAAGGATAACTTATTTATTAAGTTATTGAGTCAATGCAATAATATAAAATATATTTCTAACAGCCCACGCGTTTGGTCTAAATAGTGCCACAAAGGTACAAACATACATACATACATAGGCTGATAAAAACATTACCCTCCTTTGCGTCGCGCAGTCGGGTAAAAATAATAAAATATTTCTTTATTTAGTACAAGTGATAATTAGAAATCCGTACATAAATCCGAAAAGATGAATTTAGTGGTACAGGCCCGCACCAGGATTTGAACCCACGAACTTCGGGTTACAAGTCTGGCTCATTACCAACTGGGCTATCACCGCTTAGTATATTTAGTAAGTATTAATAATTGCACCCGTGCGAAGCCGGGCGGGTCGCTAGTTTAGTATAATGTGCTCTTATGTTTATTTATTTTTTGTGTTTTGACCTATTTTCTTTGGGGAAGTTGTTCAATTTCATGGACTGATTAACCACCCGAGAGGTTGAAAGAGAGATACCTTAAGCCCTGTATATAGGTACAACAACAAATTACCTTAATAAACCGACAAAACAAAAATAGTACTTTCAACCGCGTAGTAAAAAGCGATCCATCCGACCCTATCTATTCTACGTCCGTACATGTTCTGTGGTCAACGGTCAGTGGTCATCTGCATAAAGTTAAATATTTTCGCCATACGTATTCCAACCGTCAGAGAAGACGGACGTGTGTCTTTAGTGCACTTCAGTGTTAAATGCTAAATGCTGTGATATATAATAGTTAAAAATGAAAATAATACCGCTAGTGATTGCTACCTACCTATGCTACGTGCAAGGACGTAAGTTTCTATCCTGTCAGGAAGTTTTTTTTTATAGTGTATAATGATAACCTTGAGACGAGGCGATGCTGTGTTTTCTAGTTTAGTTTTTGTTTTGGCCGTAAAGTATTTTTTTTGCAGTAAATATGGTATAAATATGGTGAGTCGGGGTTAATACCGTGTGTGTTCCTTTTTGAACAAAAAATACTATTGATACGACTTTTCTTGTGGTATGTTAATACAACCTTTTTAAAATAATTGTCGATAGTAACATTGAAAATGTTGTGTCACCCGAGACCATTCGATGTCTTATATTATAACTTTTATACGGCTAAACCAAACAAAAAATACCGAATTGAAATCGATCTATTTGTTTAGGAGCTACGTTGCCACAGACTCATCAAACTTACTCGTATAACTCCCTCTTTTTTGTAGGGGGTTAAAAATTATAAAAATATAAGCATTTCATGAATTCTGAGGAGAAAGCAATACTCAATACTCAATCATTTATTGCTTTCCATGGTTTTTACATAGATGACAAAAATAAGATTTCTGAGAGCTGGGCACGCAATTTTATTTGAAAGAGGACTCATTTCAAACATTTGTCGCTAAAACGAATTAAAAATATTGTCTTAGAAAAGGGTTATAATTATTAATTATATTATGTCATGCGGTTAATATTCATATGGATACTAAATGTTATAAATAAAAAGAAAGCAGTATTAGTAGGCAATAATTAAATGTTTACTTTCATAAGGAAATTCGTGTCCTAAAACTTCGCTAATTGAAACACACCCCACGTAAAGATGACTTCTAAGAACTATGTTTACGTAGCTAAATAATTATGTGACTTGTTTATAAGTGACTAATTTAAGGAAAAGTATACCCATGAATATAATATTACTATTCTAGAGTATACAGGGCTTTAGGTAAATCTCTTTCAACCTCACGGTCGGTTAATCAGTCCATGAAACTGAACAACTTTCCCCAAGGAACACAGGTCAAAATAAGAAAAAAAAAAATTTGAGTTCCCATACAAACTTCATCAGAATTTAGCGCATGTTGTATGAGAGATCAATTTATTTTTTTCGATTTTGACCTATGTTCCTTGGGGAAGTTCTGTTTCATGGACTGATTAACCGACCGAGAGGTTGAGAGAGATTTGCCTAAAGCCCTGTACAGGGCTTCACATATACAGGCCCTGTATACAACTTCACAGTATTGTAGACATATATGTCTACAATACTATGAAGTTGCCAAATTACATACCTAACAATGATAGAAAAAAAACTTGTTTTTTCCTTTTTCTAAATCGAAATCAAACCAGTTTGCTGTAAAAAATCAACTATAGCCTTTTAAAAATCGTCAAGAAACCCAGAAATGCTTCCGCCCTGGACTGGGAATGTCCTTTCCCAGGCTCTAATCTATCGCTGTACCAAATTTCATCAAAATCAGTTAGGCGTGAAAGACGGACAGACAGAGTTACTTCCGCATTTATAATATTAGTAAGGAGTAAGGATGTAACATATTCGACGTTATATTCAATTCGATAAATTAGATTAAACCCAAAAACATAAACTTATTAGTATTCTTAAAGATGAGGTAGAGTGGCAGTAATGCTGCCTCTTGACTGTAGGGTCCTGGGTTTGATTCCCGGTCCGTGCAGATATTTGTGTTAAAAGCAGTCTTTGTGTATGTTCCGAAGGACCGACGACACAAGGGAAAACCTTAACGTGGGATTTTGAGTGTGTAGCGTTTATTAAAAGATTTTAAAGAAAATAGAAGAAACATTTGGACAAAAAAAAACAGAGAATTTCATCAACAAGAATTTTCTGTATCAAGTAATTTACTTCGTTTAATTAATGCAAGTTAGTTTGGTGTTATTTTTAACCCCCGACGCAAAAAGAGAGGGGTGTTATAAGTTTAACGTGTCTGTCTGTGGTATCGTAGCTCCCAAACGGATGAACCGATTTTCGTATAGTTTCTTTTGTGTCATAGGTAATTTTATCCTGAGTGTTCTTAGTCATGTTTCATTAAAAACTGTTCAGCCGTTTAAAAGTTATAAGCAATCGAATGTCGGGGGTGATTCAAAATTTTTAATTTTAGTGTTAATAATATTTTATTTTATTCTGAATAAAGGTTTAACTGAAAATTAACGTAATTTATGGTCAATTTTATTATACCGATTAAGTTAATACTTGTTAATGGACAAAATATTTACTTACTTAATCACTTTGTTGTGGAACCAATCACAACGTTCTATTAATTAATTAAGTAGAACGTGTTAAGTATTTATTAAATATCTCACATCGTTAGGAAAATATATGGGAGATATTTGAGTAGCTCTGAACCTCTTGTGATTCATAAAGCAAAATGTTTATATCTTTACTTTATATCAGACCAGCTAGCTTTCCGCCCGGGACTTCGTTCCCGTGAGAATTCGGAAAAGTAGCTTATTTATGACAATTGCTGAAAAGAGAGCTTTCTGTAGGTGAATTATTGTTTTTACTCATTAACCTTTAAGGCGACTACAGCACCCGATAAAGGCAGCACATATAGGAATAGTGCCATCTCCGTCTCTCAACAGGCCTGGGCCGGCAGTGCGAACAGAGTCGATACACGAAGTTTACGGACTATGAAAGCGTGCGTGCGTAAAAACATGTTCGAAAGTTAGAAAAATGAGATTTATGGAAAGGTAACAGCTTAAATCGAAAAATGCGTTAACTACTAAATCGAGAGTGTTCAATCACGAACATTTTGATAGCAAATTCAAGTTCCTGTGTGCATTTTACTATCGTTTTTACAGCTTAAAAGATACACAATATTGGTATTTAGAGGTGACTTTGTGAGCTTTTTCTATCGAATCAAAAGTGCTGAATCATGTTTTCAGCAAACTACTTATCTAGTTTATGTCCTGAATATTACCGTAGTATTTTTTTCTTCGATTTAATGCAGTGCGACATGCTTATCTACGCATCATAAAATCGTAATTTAGGTGCTGTAGTCGCCTTAAGTATGGACGTGGAGTCTCACAGACTACCTACTCGATGTTTTCGTTTTCTGAGTTTCACCTACTTCCCCCCACTCCCCGCGATTTAGCGGCTCAGTAGCTTAATGTTTATTTTGATTATTATAATATAAGCGAATACAATTATAAGGTACCCAGATATTTTCTGTGAACGACATTAATTTTATGTAAAGATTATGTTTCGCAAGCCAGATTCTGGTAAAACGTGAGAAACCTGCACCAAACCCATAATTTGTCACCCTATGTACCACATTTTAAGTGAAATAAATATATAATATTCTATTCTTATAATCGGTGCAATAGTTTTTGAGTTTATTCGCAACAAACATTCAAAAATACAAATCTTTCCTCTTTATAAGTTTTGGAAATTAGGAGTGCTCCTTGGCGGCCAGGACTTTTTTAAAATTTCCTATGACGCTGTCATGAGCGTAACAAGACGCCCGTAGCCTCGTCAAAATTACTATAAAGAAATAGTTAGGAAGTAGAGATTTTAGCCAACAAGTACGAGCTTGCTACATCCTCGACCGCTCGAAATAAAGTTTAAAAAGGTAGTGTTACTTAAAAAGAGGAACTTAACCTAACCTTATATAAATCTAAAATTAGCTTGCAGGCTCCTCCACTCCAAATACACAATGCGGCAGTTCATAATGAACCGACTCCTGCGGTATCGTGATCACGACAGAGATCACGACAAAGCATATCATAGTAAGAGATTTAGTCATTCCAGCACAAGTGTGCAGCACTAGCACAAATAAGGATGTGAATATACCCACTAAATTGAAAAATAAAACGGTGGATAGGAACACTGTGAAAGCACTGGATTTATACACGAAAACAAATGTATTTTTTACAGAAATAGATTTATGTATGGCAGCACAAGCAGGGTATAAAAATTGCCAATACACGGCAAAAAAAAATGGTGGATAGCGCACTGTCAAAGCACTGAATTTAGAACAGCAGACTCTTGTACTAGGCGAAGGTTGTATCGCAATCAAACACCAACAAGTCCATATTTTAAACACTAAAGCTTCAGACAATGAACAGAGTATGTATACAGGGCTTTAGGTATCTCTCTTTCAACATCTCGGGTGGTTAATCAGTCCATGAAACTGAACAACTTTCCCCAAATAATAGGCCAAAAAACGAAAAAAATATTTTGAGTTCCCATACACACTATATCAGCATATACCTAGCGCATTTTTTATAGGAGATCAAAAATTTTTTTCTTATATGTTCCTTGGTGAAGTTGCTCAGTTTCATGGACTGATTAACCACCCGAGAGGTTGAAAGAGAGATACCTAAAGCCCTGTATAGGGATTATGAACATACATTAGCGCTCCTAGATCGTAGTATCACGTATTTGGTAGATCGTGAAAATACAATAAATATATAATATACACAAAGCCGAGACAGACAAACACTATAGCATAAAGAGACTAGACAGAAATAAAATAAAAAGACAAATTCAAATATCTTTATCTACTTTGGTACAAAATCAATTATAAAACCAGTTTGTAGGTATGAATTCCCAAATGGCATGTTACAAAAATTTTAAAAGGAAAATTCTGACTAAAAATATTACATAACATTGGTACCTTACGAGGTAAAGTAAGGTTATCATATGTTTAAATGGTGGTATGAATACTTTTTAGAATCATGACTAAGTTTAAGAAAAGATTAAAGATTAATTGATTTTAACAATGATCAACATTTAGATAGTAAGGATATACCTATGAATATTAAGAATAGTGATAAAGGCAGTGATAGCCCAGTCCCAGTTGGGAATGAGCCGGACTTGTAACCGAAAGGTTGCGAGTTCAAATCCTGGTGCCGGCCTGTACCACTAAATTCGTCTTTTCGGATTTATGTACGGATTTTTCATTAATTATCACTTGGTCAACGGTTAAAAGTAAAACATCGTGATGAAACCCGCACGCCTAAGAAAATTCGGAGGTCCGTACCCCTCGGTGGGAACACGTTGATAAAAGTAAGAATAATGAAAACAAAAAAAAACATCACATTACGCTAAACACAAATAAATTAGGTTCTGGGCAGGCGAATTCTTCGAATGATGATATGCAGAATTATTAGGAAAATAAAATAGGTACAAAATACTACGGTATTCAATTACTAATTGAAACATATGTCATGGAATTTGCGTAGGTTTTTCGATTAGATACGTATATAAAAGCAACATAAGTCATCAGGATGTTCCAAATCGGTTTTTGATCAACGGACGATGCTCTGTCGGATTACAACCCTTCAAGGTTTTCCTTACTTGGTATTGGCGACTTTGACTTTATATTTTTAATTTTATTAAAAACTTAGACAAAATCATGTATCAAAAAATTTTAAAAAAAAATTGAGTTCCCATACAAACTTCATCAGCATATAGCGCATTTTGTATGGGAGATCAATTTTTTTTTTTCGTATTTTGACCTATTTACCTTGGGGAAGTTGTTTCAGTTTCATGGACTGATTAACCACCCGAGAGGTTGAAAGAGAGATACCTAAAGCCCTGTATGAAATACAATAAAAATAATCTATTCCAAATTGCTCCTCTAACAGAAAATGGAATGCTAATTTGAATGATGTCATCTCTTAGCGCTGTGTCTTCAATTCAATTCTTTAAATAATGACGTCCACAATGTCTCGATTTTGCCAATGTCTGAGTAGGTATTTTAATCAAAATTAAAATAGAGAGTGGCGAAGTCGCCGTATCAAATACAGAAACCCTTTACGGGTTGCAGTAGGTCAGAGCCTCATTCTTGGATCAGCAGGGTGCACCGCCAGAAGGTTAGGATGACATAGAAAGTACATGAGAAACATTGTAAGTGACTCGATTTCCTTGGGATTTCATCATCAGATTCTGACTTAGTGACAATGAGACCAAAAAAGAATGGTCCACAAATGGCGGAGAAATCGGTGAACATACATAAAAAAGATACACACAGTAGAACATAGGAAGGAGGTCGTTTTGAAATCGGTTAATTATTATTCTTATAGGTGACAATGATGGTATTGTGTTCCCTTCGAACACCATTGAGGATACCAGAGGAGGCAGATTTGTGGGTAAATATGACCAAAAAATTTAGCATATCTGAAATTTCTTGGTCTCAATATGACACATTCTTTAACCACAACTTTACAGCACAACGCACCAATGCTTGTGAAATTTGCACCAGATGCACCAAGCAGGCACTGCATGATATAAGTATATATATATATATATATATATGTATACAGGGCTTTAGGTAAATCTCTTTCAACCTCTCGGGTGGTTAATCAGTCCATGAAACTGAACAACTTCCCCAAGGAAAATAGGTCAAAATACGAAAAATTTTTTCCATACAAAATGCGCTATAATGCTGATGAAGTTTGTATGGGAACTCAAATTTTTTTTTTCGTGTTTTGACCTATGTTCCTTGGGAAAGTTGTTCAGTTTCATGGACTGATTAACCACCCGAGAGGTTGAAAGAGATTTACCTAAAGCCCTGTCTAGGATGACTTCAAATTAGCGAAATGTTAGGTGTTGATTCTCTCTATGAATCTAAACAACTTTTCCAACGAGATCAATACGAAATTCTCAAAAAAAAACACAGATTTCATGCCTCACACGACTATCGAGCACATTGGAAATGAATCTACGAAAAAATGTTTTGGACTTTCTCGAATAATTCCTTTTGCATCTTACAACTCTCGTGAATACGTGTCTTTTAAAATTTTTTTGAATATCATATCATCACAACTCTCCGAGATATAAGGAGATCGCACTTTTTCGTGAAATCGGGGGACGAACGAAAAGACATTTACAATGTCAAAAATGTCGACTTCTCTTATAAGGCTGATTACTCAAGTTGTATGGAGAGGCGAAATTATTATTTCATATTTCGACGTATGTTCCTTGGGGATAGTTGTTTAGTTTAATGAGCTGATTCACAGCCTTAATTTTCGCTAACTAATGTAAAATCGATTTAATTAATTATATAACATCTGAATCGCCGACAGTTGAACCTATCGTATTTGCAGACGACACTAATGCCATTGTCTCAGCTGGTACAATAGAGGACTTAAATTTTAAAATAAATAGGACTCTTGAGGCCTTTTCAATATGGTTCTGTAGTAACAACTTGATGGTTAACTCTAGCAAAACTAATGTAATGCTGTTTCGGTCCACAGCAGGTAGACGAGATTTATTGGAGCCTAAGCTCAATAACCAAGTACTAGCCACGGTCGAAGCTGTAAAATTCTTGGGCGTAACAATTGACTCTATGTTAAACTGGAAACACGAACTAGAGAGCGTAGTAAATAAAATCAGCTCAGCATGTTACGTACTCAGAAATCTGAGAGAGGAGCTCACTATCTCACAGTTGAAAAGTATTTATCATGCCCTTGTCGAGTCTCGGTTGCGCTACAGTATCAAACTTTGGGGATATAGCTATCTTTATAATATCTCTAAAGCATTCATTGTGCAAAAAAGAGCTATTAGAATTATATTAAGATTGAAGCAGGAAACATCTTGTAGAGGCTATTTTTCTCAACTGGGAGTTCTCACCGCTCCTTGTCTCTATCTATTGGTTCTCATCTGTGGCGTTGTCAAACATCCGCTGAAGGTTGAAACCGAAGAAGAAAGACAATTAAGAATGACTACTAGAAGAAAAGATATCCCCGTTAAAGGTGACTCAGTGCAGGCTAACTTGCAAATATATACACATAGTGCTCGCTACCAAGCAGTCCGATTATATAACCGACTCCCTGTGGAATTGAAGTCCATCAATACATTTTCAACCTTTAAAAATAAACTTAAAAAACTACTTATAGAAAAAGCATACTACTCAGTTGACGAATTTATTAATGACAGAAACACATGCAAGCTTTAAGGGATATATTTTAATGTTAAATGTGTATCATCAATGAGTATTTAATGGCAATTCTGTTTTACTTTGTGTGTCTTTAAATACCTATGTAATAGTTATAGCAATTTTCAAACACAATGTATATTGTTAATGAATAAATGAATACCTAATCACCCAATATGTAGTTTTTTAATTAGTGTGGGCTTGAGCACGAAACTTATTGATTTATTAGCTAATTTTGATGTTTTGCAAATTGATTTAAATTGTTTGGTTTTATTTCTTTCTTTTAAGACAAGGATCTTGGTTTATCTCCTAATATTTATTGCACATATATTTTAAGAACCAAGAAAGGTCATCTCGACAAGTTTTATAATAAAAAAGAAACACCATTAATGACAGCGAAGCAAGTTATTCTAGTCTAGAATATTCGGTAATAAAAAACTTATCCAGACTCAAATTTTCAATCTCGAAGAAACAAATCACTTTGAAGGGTATTAAATTAAAAACATTCAAGATAATGATGAGATTAAGAGCCGTACTACTGAGGGAAACTCAAGTCTTGATCTATTCTTAAGTATTGATTGTCTCTTTCTCTTACTATCAAAATTACAAAGACGACTCCTACTTAAGGCGACTACAGCACCTAAATTACGATTTTATGATGCGTAGATAAGCATGACGCACTGCATTAAATCGAAGAAAAAAAATACTATGGTAATTTTCAGGACATAAACTAGATAAGTAGTTTGCTGAAAACATGATTCAGCACTTTTGGTTCGATAGAAAAAGCTCACAAAGTCACCTCTAAATACCAATATTGTGTATCTTTTAAGCTGTAAAAACGATAGTAAAATGCACACAGGAACTTGAATTTGCTATCAAAATGTTCGTGATTGAACACTCTCGATAAGTAGTTAACGCATTATTCGATTTAAGCTGTCACCTTTCCATAAATCTCATTTTTCTAACTTTCGAACATGTTTTTACGCACGCATGCTTTCATAGTCCGTAAACTTCGTATATCGACACTGTTCGCACTGCCGGCCCAGGCCTGTTGAGAGACGGAGATGGCACTATTCCTATGTGTGCTGCCTTTATCGGGTGCTGTAGTCGCCTTAAGTATAGATTAGAGTCTGAGTCGCGTGCTGTAATCTCTTGCGTATAAGAACTAAACTTGAATTTTAAAATCGAAGAGCAAGAGAGAACTGCTTTTGGATATACTCACTCACCATTTTATTAATCTCAATGTAAAATTTTCAACATTATAAAGTTGACAAACATAATCCATAAACAATGGTAGTACAGAGAAGTCTCTGGCTTTTATCAAAAAAACTTTTACATTGCGAACCGCTAAGGAATGGAATTCTCTGCCTGCGTCTGTATTTCCGGGCTCATATCCGAATCTCTTTAAAGTTAGAGTGAATAGGCATCTTCTGGGTGAGATTGTTACATCCTCGACCACATTTCAACCCCTGGGCAAAAAAGTTTAAAAAACAAAAAAAATAGACTGGAAGTGAACCCTTCTACGCTGGATTGGAAGTGAAAGAAAAACTTAGAATTAACCAGCTGCCAACTCTTTCCAGGGATACTGTAAAAGTCAGTAATAGGGACGCGAGGGGTTTGCCGTATTGTGAGCGAAAAGCTGACTACTTCTCACCACTATACATCATATTCCATCTAATTACCCTTAGAATTTATGTCAAACGTGGCATAAAGTGGCTCTGACCACTGATAGGATAATGTATGTAAAACAAAAAATAATAGGTTGTTCTTCTTTAACGTTTCCATTAAAATCTTTCCAGAACAATCCTGCAACCCTGTAGGAGGGGGTCGAGGCACCTGTATATCTCTTTATGACTGCAATCCACTCCTGCAAGTCGTGAACAAGCCACAGAAAACTGGTGATGATGTGAAGCTATTGCGGCAGTCGCAGTGCGGCTTCCAGGGTCAAACTCCTAAGGTATGCTTTATAGCACTTTTTTTTTTTTTTTAATAAACGCTTCACACTCAAAAGCCCACACTAAGGTTTTCCCTTGTGTCGTGGGTCCATGACCTAAGAACAAACATCTGCTTCTTACACAAATATTTCCCCCGTTGATTCTTAGCAATTTTTGATCAAACTTGGTTCAGTTAAAGTTATAAGCAATCGAATTTCACATTTTTAGGGTTCCGTAGTAATCTACGAACCCTTATAGTTTCGCCATGTCCGTCTGTCCGTCTGTCCGCGGGTTTCCTAAGAAACCCTTGGTACTACAGAGCTGAAACTTGGCATGATTATACATATGAGTCACGCCGACAGAACTGTAGAGTAAAATCTTAGAAAAAAAAATTTTTTCGGGTGTCTCCCATAGACGTGAAAGGGCGATGAATTTTTTTTTTCTCGCCAATATTTTTGAGTTGGGTGTCATAGGATAGCATATTAAAATATAGAAGGGGTTTACTAAGAACGTTTTTCGATTCAGCACTCCGTTTGCGAAATATAAATTTTTAAAGTGAAAATTTTTGTCAAACACAAGTGTCCCCCCCCTCTACCAGCTAAACGGTTGTTTCTAAAAATGTGGAAAAATTCACGTTGGTAGAATATATAACGAAATTAAAAGGAAAACTATCACACATAACTTGGTCCTTCAAGTTTGCGAGTAATAGTCGACCAAGTGCCAAACACTGTTGGGATTAATAAGAATACATTTACTAATATAAGATCCTTGGTACTACAGAGCTGAACTTTGGCATGGTCATAGATATTGATTGCGCCGACAGATCTAAAATATAAAATTTTGGAAAAAACATTTTTTCGGGTGTTTCCCATACACGTGAAAGGGCGATGGATTTTTTTTTTCTCGCCGATACCATCGAATTGAATGTCATAGGATAGATTTTTAAAATATAGAAGGGGTTTACTAAGAACGTTTTTCGATTCAGCACTCCGTTTGAGAAAAAAATATTTTTAAAGTGAAATGTTTTGTTAAAAACAAGTTTCCGGGGGGGACACTACCAGCTAAACGGTTGTTTCTGAAAATGTGAAAAAATTCACGGTTATAGAATATACAACGAAATTAAAAGAAAAACTATCACACATAAGTTGGCCCTTCAAGTTTGCGAGTAATAGTCGACCAAACGTTTTTGGGATTAATAAGAATATGTTTACAAGGTTCCACGCTAAAAGTGAGGGGAGGTCGAAAGCCAAACTGTAACATATTGACATTTTAGGTTTAATAGTTAAATAGTTTTTTGGGGGTGTTAATTACGAAAATGACATCAAAATTATTTTAACAACAGGTTGATATTATTTCTAACAGTAATATTGCCGTAAAAAAAACAAAAAAAAATTCGCGCTCGCTTCGCTCGCGAATTTTATACTTACATTTGGTTGTATGCAAAAAAAAAAAAAAATTCGCGCTTGCTTCGCTCGCGCATTAAACACTTCCATTCTGTTATATTTAGGCCAAACTTTTTAATAGGTACATTTGTTTATAATACTAAGTATAGTATTTGGGGATTTTAACATCAACTATGACAATATGCTTGTAGAATTAAGAAGCCAGCTGCATATTTGAACCATGCTGCTACGGAACCCTACAATGCGCGTGGCCCGACACGCTCTTGGCCGGTTTTTTAAATAGAGCTACAACACGAGTCAACTGCGACATCCTTGAAATCTCGATTGGCCAATATTTTTATACGGAGTTTTTTAAATGTTCTGGACTTAATACGAACTAAATCCGTTTGAATTCGAACTAGGCATTTGTTATATATCTTCAATAAATCAATATTCTTTTCAATTTCATGTACCATCTGTCGTGGTCAGATCGTAAACTGGCCAGATCGTGATCAGCCTGGGCATTTCATGAAACGTCGCCGTATCGTGATTTGCCAACAATTTACTCACTAGCTCACGATGTGCCTAATTGAAAGTCAGGCGAATCGACAAGCATAAGCTATTTGTCGATATTCCCAGGTAAACAATTGGCCAAATAAAACGGCATATCGTATTTTTTTTGGCTCCACTAGTGGCGCTATTTAGGCTCGGCTGTTCGCTTTGTTTGTTGTGAGATTTATTGTTTTGATCATCTGGGTTTTTATACAATATAGGAAAAACAGAGTCATCCTTAATTGCAACAAAACTTGTTTAATTAGTCATACATTTACAAACTTGTTGTAATACACGATATACAGGAAAATATCGAGGCGAGACTGCAATTGGCTTTTCCTACATGAGTTCAAGGATAAAACTCAGAAAGACGCATCGAAATTCAAGAGTTCTTTAAATATTTTATGAAATGACGAAAGGTTGTCTTGAGGACAAAATAAATATACTTACTTAGTTTTAGGTTTTCAAATTCTTGTATATAAACTTGTTGACTGAGGAGATTAGGTACCTACCACTTTAGGGAGTCAACAGCTGCATTAAATTCAAATTTTTAACTTACTTAAAAAATAAAAAATAAAGACCTTTTCAACCGAAGAGGGGTTTAAATTTCCGTATTAGAAGTTTATTTTTTGTTTATACACAACTTTTTTTTTAATCTGTCTTTATTTATTGAGGGTTACATGGAATGTCACCCTCATCATGCCACTCATATAATGTAACAAAGCCTAAACAAAAACAAATCTCTACCTTCTAAATATTATTATACTCGTAAAAGAAGATCCAATCCGATCAGGTTCCCCTGTAAGCAGGGTCACGGAGGTCAGATGGCAGTCGCTTCACTGTAATAACTTGACCCGCCAAACCCTGGATCATGGTCAAGCGTACCCCGAATGAAAAACAGGACCAAGCGCTAGGAAGAAGAAGAAGACTCGTATAAACAGATAAAGTTTAAAACCTTGTAAAACCATGATTCAATATGTGTAAGTTCATTGAAATAATTTTCCACGTTAAAAACTTATGAGTCAACGACTTTAATCCTAACAATAGTTCGCACAAAAAGAAGATAGTATTTTTTGCAGACTCAATGCCTATTAGAAGATAACCACAAACGAAAATGTCACTCATTTATTTAGATGGTGTTCCGGTTTGTAGTATTTTTGTGTTTTTGTTGATATTTTTAAAAGCGCTAAATCATTTTTGATAAAATTTATATGGGACCACCTCTGTAGTATACTCTTTCGAACAAAAAAAGAATTTTGAAAATCGGTCCATAATTGGCGGAGAAATCGGCGAACATATCTTTAGGTAAATCTATTTCAACCTCTCGGGTGGTTAATCAGTCCATGAATGATGAAACTGAACAACTTTCCCCCAACAATAGGTCAAAATACGCAAAAAAAAAATTGAGTTCCTATACAAACTTCATCAGCATATAGCGCATTTTGTACGGGAGAACAAATTTTTTTTTTCATATTTTGACCTGTTTCTTGGGAAAAGTTGTTCAGTTTCATGGACTGATTTAGCACCCGAGAGGTTGAAAGAGATTTACTTAAAGCCCTGTATAAAAAAATACATACAGTCGAACATAGACCCTCCTCCTTTTTTGAAGTCGGTAAAGAATGAAAAGGAATGTGAAGAATACAAATCATGACATCGTGGACGCCATGTTTCAAAGAATTGAATGAACTATTATTCCAGGTTTGCTGTCCAGATAGCAGTCCGCCCGTTCAGAACGCAGGGTCCGACTCCTGTTACACTCCAGATTGGAAGGAAGGGAAATGTGTCGGCCTGTATTCATGTCCCCACATCGCCAACATGCTGAAACCTCCCCTGCCTAAAGAAACTATCAATTATGTGCAGAATTCCAAGTGAGTTGCTACATTTTTACAAGAATTTTATTAACTTGCAATGCCGGCCGGTTTGTGGCGCTAGTCTAACATACAAACAAATTTAAACGCGTAGCTTATTCCGGCACTGCCTAGGTCTCAGATATTGATTTAAACTATGACAGAAAAACAGGAATCAATAGGTCAAAATTTATCACCAAAGGAGACAATTGGTCACAGTGAAAGTTAGCGAAGATCTATCGCTAGGCTAGGTGGTGTTTTTTTTGGTCAGTGAATTGCCCAAAAAAACACCGCCTAGCGAAATCGGCACTGCCTGATTTTACCCAGGATTACTATTTAATTGGTCAAATTCAAACGCCAAGTAGATTTGCTCGACCTACCGTTAAAAAGTTATTAATCATTTTCTTTGGGCAGTGCCGAAATAAGCTTATAGCCCCGGAAAATTCCTAACAGCTCATTGACGGGAGGGTGACCAATTGTCTCTTTTGGTGACAAATTTTGACCAATCGATTACTGATTTTCTGTCTAGTTGAACTGACTATCTGAAACCTGGGCAGTGCCGTAATGAGCTACCTACGCAATTTAAACTCAAATTAGTTACGAGACAAAAAAATAATAGAAGGCTGACCACTGAATCATAACAAGGAAAAACATCACTTGTATAGGCAGATGCAGCTTGGATTTTTTAAATGTTCTTCATTGAATATCAACGCATTATTAGTATTTGCTTTAGACGTGTAATAGTTTCTTTTTTTATAAGCCCATGTATGGACGGCCGCAACTCAGGTTACCACAGGCGTGCACTCTGTGCAGTTGTGATAAGAGCGGTTTTGCAAAGAAAATGGAATAACTTGATGCGCTGGCCTCTGTACTTCCCCACCGAGGGGCACGAACCTCCCTTCGAAACACGAAGGGGATTTTAGCCATAGTCTACCACGCTGGCCCAATGCGGGTTAGTGGAACGCGCGCCTTTCGAAAACCAATTATCTCAGACGTGCGGGTTTCATCACGATGTTTTGCTTCACCACTGAGCAAGAAAAAAAAAAGTGTCTTAATAATTTACCCTTTTTATTTTTTGGCAGCAGCACGTCAGGTTACCCATTTGCATTACGAAAGCCGGCGCTATTACGAGCGAGATAAGGGCGCCGTCGAGGTCAACCTACATGTGTATGCTATACATGTTGTATAGCCTGATGTGAATGCGTGTGTAATAATTTTATCACTTTCAAACTTCCCAATTTTTAAAATTTCCAGATGTAAAGGCCCAGAACAGTACAGCGTTTGCTGCGGGCCTCCTCCAGACGCAAACCCACAACCAGCTCCTTCTGGTTCCTGCACATCTTCTGTCGCTCCACCAGACCCTAAGTCGGGATGCTGTGGTGTCGAGAGCTTCGTCGGTGACAGGATCGTTGGTACGTTACTTAGATTTTTTTTAATGGGCAAGTTCATCAGCAGATAGAGGCATACTTTATACTTGATTAGCATTCCGCCCGCGACTTCGGGAAAATTATGTAGCTTAAGTTACTCAAGGATAATGTAGTATTCATGGTTAAAGATTTTTTTAAATCGGTCCAGTAGTTTCAGAACCTAATAAATGCAAATAAACAATCAATCAAATCTTTCTTCTTCATAATATTAGTGTAGATAAAACTGAACGTAAGAGTCAAAAAACCTCAATCCCAACAATGACTATCAGCAGATAACCACAAAACGTCACCTAAATATAATGTGTATATGTTTTTTATAGGGCTGAAATAATTTCTATGAAATTAATATGGGACCTCTTACGACAAAAAAATTGTCTTGAAAAGTTTCCGACAATGGCGGAGTTTCCACGTTACAAACATACAATCTAACTGAGAACCTCCGCCTTATTTATAGTCTATTAAAAATAATCCTCACTTTATAGGTCGACTGACGAGCGTGCCGAGTATGAGAATTTTGGAATACTTTTCTTGCACAGTTTTCCTTGTTCGAGTAGTTCCCGATGGGTTCAACGAAAAAAGATTTTCATCGAAAACCCTTTCATTTGTCCAGGTGGAACCGCGACTTCCCTAGACCAGTACCCTTGGCTGGTCCTCATCGAATACTTCAAGGATAGCAAGATAAAGCTGCTCTGTGGCGGCGCTCTTATCAGTGGAAGATACGTACTCACTGCTGGACATTGTGTTGTCGGTGATGTGTTGAATGCTGGCACACCGTAAGTCGATTTCGTAGCTATATCCCTAATAAACCCTACTAATATTATAAATGCGAAATTAACTCTGTCTGTCTGAAATTTGGTACAGAGATAGATTAGACATTGGGAAAGGACATATGCAACATTTTATCCCACAACTGTGCACGATATAATCTGTAGTAAACACGGGCGGAAAGCCAGTTTTTTATGTTTCCAAGAACTGTTCCAAGAAATCATTGACTTTTTCTAAGCAAGATGTTTTGAAGGATAGAATGACCTCAATTAATGAATTTCGCCGCTTGACTTGAAGGCACGATAGCTTAATTTGTTAGAATACCAGGGGATCTGATTCTGGGATCGTGGGCTATCTTTTTTTTTACCAGCCCATATACATACCTACACAAGCAAACCATTGCTTAGCTTAACTGAGTTGGCCTCAAGCGAACGAGAATTCTAGAAATAAAGATTTTGTTTTTACAATTACAAATCTTCTTACCAGCCCATATACGTCCCCCACCGAGAGGCACAGGCCTCCCTTCGAAACACGAAAGTGATTCAGGCCGTAGTCCACCACGCTGGCTCAATGCGGGTTGATGGATCGCTCGTCTATCGAAAACGAATTTTCTTAGACGTGCGGGTTTTATCACGATGTTTTCCTTCACCGCTGAACAAGTGATAACAATCAATGAATAATGTTTTATATTGAATTTTATTTCCCCAGACGCAACGTTCGCCTGGGCGAATACGATATGTCAAACGACGTGAAGACAGCCGACTGTATCGCAGTCTCTGGCGGTGGAGAGGACTGCACAGAAGGAGTAACAGTCATCCCCATTGAGAAGACCATACCTCATCCAGACTACAATCCCAGTCATAGCTTGAGAAGGCATGATATTGCGTTGCTAAGGCTGAGGACTATGGCTCCTTATTCAGGTGAGAACACATTACAATCTTCTTTTTCAACCACCCAAAGGTCAGTATAGGTCTTTCCAGTTCTTCCCTGCTGCTCTGGGCTGAAGATCTTGCCAGGATAGTAGATAAGAACACATAACAATAAACTTTGTTTAACAATAGCTTAGTCGTATTGGTGATGTACTAAGTAAAGGTCGTATAAGGAGTACCCGAATCCGAAGAGCATGTATGAAGCGAATTATGAATGTAGAGGAAGCGGAAGTAGTGTGTTTGGATCGTAGCAAGTGGCAATCTGTGGTCTCTGCCTACCCCAATGAGACAACCAGTGAATACCCCAAGGTGACCGTAGTTGGGGTAGACCACGGAAGTGGTGGCAGGAAGACCTCACTGGGTATCCGAGGAACTGGTGGGAGTTCGCAAGCAACCGGGACGAATGGGGAAAAGAGGGAGAGGGCTTTGGCTAGCAATGGGACGGAGTAGGCTAGACAAAAAAAACAAGACTTAAAAAGGCGATGATATGGGGAAATAAATTTTCGCTAGCACCTGAAGCTCTTAAACTTTTATCGTTTTGTCATGTTTTCCTATTATGAGCGCAGGACAAACTGATGGGACTGAAGAGTTTCTTCTTACATTTTTGTGAGTTTTCTAACAAGGCTATCATAATCACTTAAGGTGATCTAAAGTCTCAAACTAATTTTAGATTTTTTTTTGAAGGCGGGGATTAAATAGGTGAAAGGTGGACTTCTTAGAACTTTCCGCAATTTGTTTTGAGAAACTGGGAATAGCTAAATCGAAGGTTAGGTGAATGTTTGGAAAGCAATGAGCGATCTGGAAGGAATTGAATCAAATTCAACGGGTGAAGGCAATAGAAGACAAACCGTAAGAAATGGGGGTCTTCTTTGACAGAGTGGCCGATATAACTGCAGTCGCATTATTACAATTGTGTCGTTCGAACAAAGGAGCATTCATTATCTCGCCCCCGGTGCCCTATCTTTTCATACTTTACAATAGGTGACCTAAATAAATGAGGGCAATGAAAAGACCTTAGACTTAGCTTGGCCTGATTTAAATCCAATAATTTTGCCGGCAGACGTAAGTGTAACGCATAAAGAAAGGGCACTGGACAAAAGAATACACTAAAAGATTAAAATAAAATATACACTGCACACTCAAAGGCCCACACTAACGTTTCCCGTATGTCGTGGGTCCCTTGGAACATATACAAAGACAGACACGAACATCCATGACCCGAGAATAAACATTTTTTTATTTATTTATTTTTTATTATAAGATGGGTTAACTCTTGACCTCAATCTTGACCATAAGGTCAAAGATGAGGTCGACGATCAGAAAATGCCAGAAAACCAGAAAAACAAAAAAGGCACTGGTACTCCTACGCACCGACGGAACACAGCAAGCTGTTTGGCGTCGGACTTCGGTAGGAGGGTGGTCGCGAACCAGACGGCCCTTTACAGAGCCTACCACACCGCATGAGACCATAGGACGACACCTCAGATCCCGAAAAAAATGAAGTGTCGTTGCCTGGGATGGATTACTAGGAGGCAGGTCTCATTTGTGTTTCCTTAGTCGCCTCTTACGACACCCACGGAAAGAGATGGGGTGGTGTTATTCTCAACCGATCACCACACGGTCAAAACACAAATATTTCCCCCAACTTGGAATCGAACCAAAGACCCGTCGATCAAGAGGCAGCGCCACTACCACTCGAAAACCGGTCAACATAGATAGCAAGATAACCAAGAGCAGAATTTGAACACAATCTTAATCCTCCTCGATTTTCCTTTCAGATTTCATTCGCCCGATTTGCTTGCCTCCGGTAGACTTGACGCTGAACCCTCCAGTAAACTTCACCATGTTCGTAGCAGGTTGGGGAGCTGTGAACAGCACGCATGGAAAGAGTAACATCAAACAGCATGTTGATGTACCTTTCAGGTCTAAGGATGTAAGTATTTTTCTTGATGTGAGTGAAGCGCTCGGTGCCCAGTGGCACTCGCTGATTTGAACTGATCAATAAAATAAAGCATCGTACACATATGTAGAGAACCTGATTCAGCATTTTATCACGAACGTTTCCATGCTTCGGAGGGCAAGTTAGGCCGTCGCGGCTGTTGTCGATTGAATACAGTCGTTAAACCAAGTCAGATGCCATTTGGCGGTACCAGGGTAAGTCAAATTCGCCACATTCTTGATTGTACCTGCACGATAACCAACCCCACCAACCAACTTCTTTCTTTTTTCTAGCGTTTTGTACCGTTTCGGAGTACGCTTGACTATGATCCTTGGGTTGGGATAAACAGACACCAAATAACCTAGACCTGATATATAATTGCACAAATGTTCTTGTTTAGCTTGACGACGGATCAGATCTTTGATAGTGAAACCGAAAAATAGCTGTTGTTAGGCAGTAAGGGATATTATTATTGAGCCGAGACTGGTTCAGATTGAATGTGTAAAACTGGAGATAGGGTGTTATGTGGTGTAAACTGAAGATACGGTGTTATGTGGGGCACCTTGCGGGATAGGTATACAAGCTGTGATTACTTATTGCGGGCCTCTGGATTTTTCGTTTTTTAGATGAGTTTGGCCCAAAAACAAGCCAACGAATCTGCCCTTTGCATTGCAAGCAACTGACAAAATCTATCAAAATTAACCGAGACAGCTCAAGTCGAAGTATCCTCTTAAACTTTAATTAAAACTTAACTTTTCTTCTAGCAATGCCAACCAGCTTACAGCGTCCCCCGCCGCAACGTAGCCCTATGGAACGGTCAGCTGTGTGCCGGGGGGGAGGAGGGCAAGGACTCCTGCAAGGGGGATTCCGGTGGTCCCCTCATGTATGAAAATGGAAGGACATTTGAACTCATCGGTCTCGTCAGCTTCGGACCAACGCCGTGTGGAATGGAAGACATTCCTGGAGTTTACACGAAGGTGTTCGAGTATATTCCGTGGATTAGAAGTAATATTAGACCTTAGTTTTTGTAAAACTAAAGTTTATAGGTAAGATGTATGCAATGCAACCAAGTACACACTGAATGCAGATTTTTTTTTCTATTTTTTGGATAATTTAGTTTTCAGATTACGCCTTGGTCCGAACTTTGGTATGATTCTACCAAGAACAGCTTTGTGTCAATGATAAAAAGACAAAATTAGTCATTAAAAAAATTAAAGAAATATTTTTTACTTAAATCAAAAGTTACTTAACCATTGTTACACACTTATTACAAAGATGGTTAATTACTTGCCAAACCTGTAAACGAATGTTTAACTAGTCGATTATGTTTAAAATAAAAACGCCTGCATTTTCAATAAAGCAGTAATCCTATTTCCGTCAATAAACAATTGCTTTTCAAAAATAAGCAGGCACTGATAAAACTTACGATGATAAGAACCCAAATAAAAGAAGTCAATTTTATACGAGATTATTACAATAATTTGAAAAAGTACTTAAGTGTTTTTTTTTTTAAATATAAGCCAACCCTTTTTTTTAATGTATCCTATCTCTTGAATATCGAAAATTTTTTTTGGCCGATCGGTGTCAACTATTTTGTTGCTGGCTCTTTTTATATTTTAAGTACTGTCCTGGTAAGCAACAAATTCAAAGCACTCATTGTTGGACAAAAAAACAGTTTCAAGATAGCAAAAATAGGAAAAATTAAAAAAAAAACAGCCGGTCGGTGCCGACAATTTTGTTGCTGGCTCTTTATGTAATTTTAAATACTCTCTTGGTAAGCAACAAATTCAAATCACTCAATGTGGGACAAAAAACCAGTTTCAAGATAGCAGAAATATAAAAAAAAAATCGGCCGATCGGTTCCAACTATTTTGTTGCTGGCTCTTTATGCGTATTTGACTTCTCTCCTATTGAGCAAAAAATTCAGACCACTTATTATTAGAAATAAAAATCAGTTTCAAGATAGCAGAAATAGGCAAAATTAAGAAAAAAATTCAAAAATCGGCGGACCAATTTCGACAATTTTGTTGCTGTCTCTTTATGTATTTTTGAGTACTCTCCTGGTAAGCAACAAATTCAAAGCACTCATTGTTGGACAGAAAACCAGTTTCAAGATAGCATAAATATAAAAAATGCAAAAAAATATAAAAAATGTTTTCTCATATCGCACTTATAGCAACAAATTGGTAACTAAATCTTCTGTAATGGTCAAAGAAAAAGTGTATAATTTATAGAGTTACCTTGCAAATCTTATATCAAGGTAGCATTATTCGCGATTTCTCGTGATCGGCTTGAGCAAAAAAATCGTCATTTTGGCAACTAATTAGCAACTATTTAGCTACAAATTCAGGTATGTTTTTTTTTTTTCAATTCTGCTGAATTCGACTTGCTAGCCTGATGGGGCGGCGCTCATTTATGAAGCTAGTATAAGATAAAAACAAATTTTCAACTTTAGTTGATAACTGCACTCAAAGTTAAATTAATTATTGTTACGGAAAAAGAGAAAAAGGAATGTGCCTAAAAAAGGGCTATGTTATCTCATTCGCCAAAACATCTTTATAAAGATATAAACCAAACAGCAAATGCACAGTTAACTCGTAGCTATAGACAAAGCGCTTAACCGCTCAGCGCTTAATCCGCTTAAAACCCTGATCTCAAAAGTTGGTGAATGAGCTTACCTCTGGCATTGGTCGCAGCATCTGCAATCTTCTGAAACGCATCCAGAAATGCAGCTATCGCGACGAGCGCTGATCTGAAACAGAAAATAAAATAATATAAATTCACTCTTATACTCAGTAGGTAATAAGATCTCACAGGCTCTTCAAAAAAAATTGTATCTGCAGCTCGAGTACGATGGTGATGTCGAAATGTCAACATTGACAACGCCAGAGAGCGAGCAAGCCTTTGCGCGGGGACCTCGCGATATAAAAGTGAAGTTTCAGCGTCAGCCGAGTGGCGCGCCGCGCGAGTTTGTCGCCATCGTGCTCGAGCTGGAGATTGATGATTTTGACATCTATTAACAGCCTATATACGTCCCCAACGAGGGGCACGAACTTGTGCTGCCATGTGTACAAATAGCGTTATGATGCTAGCATTGTATTATCAATTGAATTGAAAGATTGCTTCGTGACACAGCGGGCGCGCGAACTTGCAGCAATCCAGCCAATTGACGATATGCAGTCATGTTATTTTTACCCCTCACAAAAGATAAAGGTATTGTAACTTTGACGTATGTATCTGTGTGTCTGTCTGTGGCATCGTAGCTCCTAAACGAATGGACCGGATGTTTTGTTTGAAAGCTGTCGTAATCGAGATGGTTCTTAGCTACATTTAATAAAAATTGGTTCAGCCATTTAAGAGTTACAAGCGATAAACGTCGAGGGTAATACAATTTTATAATTTCAGGGTCATTTTATGGCTTATATTTTCGTTTAAACGTAAATACTTCCACGCTGGACTGGGAGTGAAGAAAAACTTAGAATGTACCAGCTACCTACTCTTCTCAGGTATACAGTAAAAGTCTGTATGTGGGATACGAGGGTTTTGCTGTATAATGGGCGAAAGGCTGACCACCTCTCACCATCATTCAACTTGTTCCAACTGACAACCTTAACAATTTGTGTCAAACGTGGCATCTAGTGGTTTATGAACTACAGTGATGCTCTGCCTACCCCGTTAGGGATTATAGGCGTGAGCGTATGTATGTATTTTCGTTTTGATTTTGTCTTTAATTTTGATTTTTGTACATGCAGTTCAACCCCTATTCTGCCAGTCGTGCAAAAAACTTTCACATTTTAAATTCTATTAAATTTTCTTTGTAACGCAGGTGTTTTGCCTGCATAAACTTGGCTTGCATAACAACAAATCTAACATAGACATCATTTTGTCGTATCGTTGCCGTTCGAAGGAAAACATCGTGATGAAACCCGCCCGTCCAAGAAAATTCATTTTCGAAAGAGAGCGGTCCACCAACCCGCATTGGGCCAGCGTGGTGGACTATGGCCCGTGCCCCTCGGTGGGGACGTATAGCGTTTTTGTAATAGCAGTAAATACAGTTTTTATCTACTTATCTATCTACTAGCTGATGCCCGCAACTTCGTTTGCGTGTTAATTTTTTCTTTTGAACAGATTACACTTTATTGACGGTCCATTGATTTAGTTTAAGATTTAGATTTTTACATACAAAAGTTTTTTCCCGCTAACTCCTGTTCCCGTGGGAATTTTGCAATATCCTGTTGCAACTAAGCTTTAAGTTTACTAAGGTACCTGCATGCCAAATTTCAAGCGTCTAACATAAGCGGTTTAGATTTTTCATACAAAAGGATTTTCCCGCTAATATCCGTTCCCGTGGGAATTTCGGGAATTTCTATCTTAGTGCACCTCTACGGTACCTAAGCTACGTCCCTTCCAAATTTCAAGTGCCTACGTTTAGCCGTTTAGGCTGTGCGTTGATATGTCAGTCAGTTAGTTTCTCCTTTTATATATTTAGATATACCTAGGCTGGTATCCGTTCAGGTGGCAACATTGAGAATTATGCAAATTTCATACATCTAATGACAGCTGCTTTGACTGGTGGCGCCACTGCCGACTGAATTTTCAGTTGCTAGGTAGTTTGCCACTTTACGTTCGGGTGGCGGTGGCGCTGCTGGTCGGGGTGGTTGTCAGCAAGTATATGAAACTTAAATAGTTCTCAATTTCGCCACCTGAACAGATAAAATGGCCTCAATTCTATCGACACACAACTGAAGTTAAGGAATCGGGGCCCTGTTCGGTACCAACTTTATGCGATAGAATTAGACAGTGGAACAAGATAAATTCTACAAAATTATCTCTGATTTTTTTAAACGTATGGTTTCGCTCATACTCTTGACCAAAATCTAGTTTAAGGGCGAAGATGAAGCCCATGAAGATCTACCTCAATGCGTCTATGTTGGTTCTGCTGTCACTGTCATCTACAGCACAAGACACAGACGTACTTATAGACCAAGATCCCAAGGCCGCCAGACCTTACTTATTTTCTCATTAACCAAAAGTATGGGAAAGAGTAGTGCTAATACTGCTAATATGTACTATTAACATATGAAGACCAGCTAGCTTAGGCCGACAGACAATTTTCAGCAACCAGGTTTTGAAGGTACTTCCAAAAATTACTCACTTGTCTTAAAGTCTGGGTGCTATAAAAAGCATTATTATAGTTCTCTGAACATCATATACAAAAATCACGGCTCAGATTGTAGGTATAATCTCATAATTTACTTGCGAACTGTAAAGCGTCTGGCAGAAATTACAGCTGACGGAGAGTGTCTGGCGTTGTTGATCGTTAATTTTTATATTTAATGAATTATATTCTATAAGATATCAGCAGCCAGACTTCAAGACAAGTGAGTAATTTTTGTAAGTACCTTCAGAACCTGGTAGCTGAAAATTGGCCGTCGGCCCAGGTTAGCTGGTATTCATATGTTAATAGTACATACTAGCACTACTTTTTCCCACACTTTTGGTTACTGAGAAAATAAGTAAGGTCTGGCGGCCCTGGGATCTCAGTCTATTAACTGACATCCGATACTTCGTTTCGGTCGTAGGTTAACAGAGTAGGCATCCTGAAATCTATGAAAGTTTGAGCTTAAACTACATATTATAGTAAAATTAGACTTACTTTAATGCGGAGTGGAGTTTGGTGGCTTTCGATATAAACTCCTCCCACATCGGCGCATGATTCTGTAACAGAAGAAATACATAACATTAATAACAATTAGCGTTTCTGTAAATTTCGTGATATTAAAAAAATATATATTTTAAAAATATCAAAAAGAACGCCCGGGATTTCGTTTATGTGGGAATTCCGGAAAATCCATCCTTATTATCTAAATCTTAAAGGAAAGTCTCAACATTCAAATGTTTTTTTTATGATTGCCGTAAGCCGTACCTAACCCCTACTTAAGCATTTGTGGTGCGGTTCCCGACGTTCATGCTGGAGACAGTCATGAAGGAGAGCTTTTGTCCGGAGGGCGTGGTGTTCAGCTGTTTCCGAGGGAGATTCCCGGCTGCAGACACCCCCGGAAATAATGTTACTTAGTTTTATTTTGTTTAATTATAATTCATATATATATATTAGTCTGTAAGGTATTTATCTATGGGCCTTAGATGCCTGATAATAAATGACTTTATTATTATTAATTCTGTAATTAAAGTGATAAAAGACCGGGGATGACCTATTTTTAATTTTCATTTAAAACCTGATAGTTCACTAACTCGAAGATGTTTTGCATATTTTTCTTATCGATACAATTCTCTGAATCAAAAAGAGTTTAGCTATCTCAACACTCGCCGGTGACAATATCAGTTTCCTCTGCCAACAAAACTTTTAACAAACGTTTTTACTTCAAGTTGAACGTCGAAGTATCAAAAAAGTTCAGCACTTCATGCCAGACACCGAGCAGTCTGATAATAACGACCTTTTTTTGAGAAAACGTAGAAAAACTTAACAGAAAGGTCGCAAGAAGTTTTATAGCAGTTTTAACATTGTATTGTTTGTTAGCAATTTGAAACAAAGGTAACAATGTTTTCTTCGGGCTCTATTCCACTAACCGATGGCGGTTGAATGACAACGGTGATTATTTTATTCGTTCACGCCGTGTGGTGATCGGTTGAGAATAACACCACCCCATCTTTTTCCGTGGGTGTCGTAAGAGGCGACTAAAGAAACACAAATGAGACCTGCCTCCTAGTAATCCATCTTAGGCAACGACTTATGGTCTCATGCGGTGTGGTAGGCTCTGTAAAGGTCCGTCTTGTACGCGACCACCCTCCTACCGAAGTCCGACGCCAAACAGCTTGCTGTGTTCCGTCGGCGCGTACCAATGCCTTAATTGGCATTTTCTGGGTTAATTCGCTCCATCGTCGACCTCATCTATGACCTTGGTCAAGATTGGGGTCAAGAGTTAACCCATCTCATAATAAAAAATTAAAAAAAAATTTCAGATGGAAAAATTTAGAACTACCGAAACACTTGATGACAACCGCCCCGATCAGCAGCACCGCCGCCAAGTTGCTAACTACCTCGCAACTTAACATTGGGTTAGCGATGGCAGCGCCCCCAGTCAAGGTACCTGTCATTAATGTTCAAGGTTTAAATTGTTCTTTTAACACAAACAGAATGATTGTCCGATAAAGGAAACTGCACACGAAAGAAAAACAAACAGTTGTGGAAGAGGACCCACATCACTGCAGCTCCAATCCTAATACCTGCATATATTGCACACCAAGTATAGTATCTATCCTGCCTACGTTGGCTCGATGTTAGTATTCTTGTCGACTCACTTCTCCTATCCACTCCACATCCTGCTGCAACAGCCCCATACAGTCACAGACCTTATCTTTTGGTGCCCCGCTGACCACTGGCCACTGCGGTATCTAGATCACCTGTAGGAGCTGATACATATGCCAAATCACTCGACCCATTACGTTCATGAAACGTAGCATGAGTGGAGGGGTTTGTGCATTCGTGTCACAATGTGCAGACCGGAATAGATGCTGTTGTTGAGCCTCAGCGGCAGAACTGCTGGGCCAGCGTGGCCATTTTGACGGTTGACTGTTGAGGTTTAAATTGCTCTTTTTGCTTGAAAGAACTGGGTGATTCTTCCTTATGTCAAATCAAAATAGCTATATTTTATTGAACATAGTTCGCCCGGGACTTGGGTACCGTGGGAAGTTGGGAAAATTATGTAGCCTTTGTCATCCGCTGATAAGTCAGCTTTCTATTGGTGAGTGGCTTGCTTTGAGGCACTGAAAGAAGAGTCTCTTCGCTAAGTCTGACCAATTGCTTACATTTATGAATGTGTTTAGTAAAAATTACAACCTTCGGGGTTGTCAATAAGAGCGATTTACAATAGCTCAATAGCCACTTTTAAATAGGTCAGACGCACTGACAAAGAACACAATGCCAAATCACTGAAAATATAAATCCTTAAAATTTCACTTCCACGTCAAACGTGCTTCACATCTCGAAAATCTTTAGAAAGTGAAACAGTCAAATATAAATCATGAGCTCAAACAATAGTGAGAACTGATTATAGACGGTTAAAGCGATGACAAAATGACGGATAACAGTGATTTGTAACACATTGTCGCAGGAAGAATGGATTGCACAGATGATCAAGATTGTAGGTCTGTTTGAATGATGGGAGGTCTTAAAAATAATTTGCTCTGACGGCTGGTAGGAACAAATTTGCTCTGACGGCTGGTAGGAAAAAGGAACAAGTAGGCAAAAATACCAAAATAAAACATTGTGTGGGGTATAACAAAACAATAAAACAAAGCGACCAAAAGTCGCTAATAAATGTCAGTAGAAATGTCACTCTTACAGAAGTGAAAACTCTTACAGTCTAATACAAAAGATATTACATATATATGCAAAGGCGGACTTATCCCTGAAGGGATCTCTTCCAGTCTACCTTAGAGATGGCAAGAGAGAACCAGATGTGGTACGGGTTACAACGCAATAATGTTTGCATTACCTACCTACCAATTGACTCATAATACAATAAAATAAACCAATAATTGGCCTCTTGAGTGAAAAGTGGTTACACATTTAGACGTCTTCAAGGTTTCATAAGCATGTGACCGAAAAGAATCATGGTCAAAGACTAAAACAAAACTTTTTAAAAAACTTAAAACTTTTTTTTTAAATCAAATTAAGAGGGTTTTATAAAATGCTACTCTATCGTAAGAAAAATCTTATGACTAAATTAAAAAAAAATTAAGCTACTTTTTAATACGACCGTAAAAAAATGGTTTCTTAACAATGCCTTTAAGCTTGTAAAAAGAGCCTTTGTACAGCAATTTGCACTAATGGCTGCCAAAAAAATGCGTATTCATTCATTAAATTATTGAAACACATTCCAGTTCAAGCGAGTAAAGGCGAAAACACAATGGTATGGTCGGAAACCGTTAAAATGAGCGACTAAACAGGTTTACTCTACAATCCTACTGAATTTCGTAAGTTTCGAGTAATAATGATTTTTTTACAAATAAATTGTATTCAGTAATAAAAGGAATTTCTTTGATTATCTACTTACAGATTCGAGCAAGAAAAAAATGATAATTTTTATTTAAAAAATATTGCGCGGTCAAAATGGCTTTTGTATGCGAAAAACAGTTTCATAAAGATAAGTTTGCTAAAGGAATTGAAGTATAGAAGGAATAGAATATGAATATTAGAGAATAGGATACGAATAGACTTTACATATATTGAATACCTACTTTAGCGACAAAAAGGGAGGCACATTGCACAGAAAACGGCAGCGATTTGGATTTATTTTTTATTATGAGATAGGTTAACTCAATTTCATTTTTTTGAATAATGACGTCTACAATGTCGTAGTTTTGCCAGTGTATTAAAATTAAAATATACATACGCTTGTACATTGTGCTTGTTAATTAAAATATACATACGCTTGTACATTTGCTTTAATTTGTCACCATAATTTGTTACCGTGTTTGCCCGCAATAGGGATATTTCATTTCATTTCATATAATGGCGAAGTCGCCAATTTTTTTATTTTTTTATTATAAGATGGGTTAACTCTTGACCTCAATCTTGACCATAAAGGTCACGATGGAGCGAGTTAACCCAGAAAATGCCTGTAAAGGTACTGGTACTCCCACGCACCGACGGAACACAGCAAGCTGTTTGGCGTCGGACTTCGGTAGGAGGGTGGTCGCGAACCAGACGGCCCTTTACAGAGCCTACCACACCGCATGAGACCATAGGACGACACCTCAGATTCAGAAAAAAAATGAAGTGTCGTTGCCTTGGATGGATTACTAGGAGGCAGGTCAATATGTCAGAGCTTCGTTCAGCAGGGTGCACCACTAACACCTGCAACCATTTCATTACCTCAAAAGATTCCAAAGTATATTCGACCATGAAAACTCTTCAATAAAAAAGGATTTGGACAAGGCCTTTACGATGAACACCAAAAAGGGATCTAATGAAATCTCAAGAGCCAGTAGCCCTATGAATCCAAGGGATAAAGGTGGACATAAAGAGGGCTTAGGAGGTAAATCTCTCAAATTGGACAGGGCTCGAAATCAGATGTTCTTAACAGGTCTACAAATCTTATTTAAATAACTCTACTTACACCTTAAGAAAGGTGTAACAGAAGTACCTACATAAGAAAAAAGGGAAAAATTATTTTGACTTCAAACAAAAATCTAATAAGATTTTTAGGGTTTCGTTCCCAAAGAAAAAAATCGGCCAAGAGCGTGTCGGGCCACGCGCATTGTAGGGTTCCGTAGCAGCATGGTTCAAATATGCAGCTGGTTTCTTAATTCTACGAGCATATTGTCATAGTCGATGTTAAAATCCCCAAATACTATAGTATCAAAAAGAAATGTATTAAAAAGTTTGTAGTTTCAGAAATAATTGTAGTTTTAATCTACATATAACAGAATGGAAGTATTTAATGCGCGAGCGAAGCGAGCGCGAATTTTTTTTTTTTAATTAGTTTTTTTTTTTTGGTTTTAGTTTTTTTTTAGTTTTTTGCGATAATATTATTGTTAGGGATAATATAATAATATCGAGCTGCTGCTAAAGCACGTCGCGTGGTGATCTTGTATAAATTTGATATCATTTTTGTAATTAGCACCCCCAAAAACCTATTAAACGACACCTGAAATGTCAATATGTTACAGCTTGGCTTTCGGCTCGCCTCACTTTTAGCGTGGAACCTTGTATGGCAGCCATTTTGGATTGGTGTACACTTCGTCGTAAATGCTACCCTCGTGAATTATTCCACATTTTTTTCATTATAAAAATTAATGTTACTCAAACGAATTGCTGAATCGAAAAACGTTCACAGTAAACCCCTTCTATCTTTTAAAAAGCTATCCTATGATAATATTTTGTAGATCTGTCAGGGCAATCAATATGTATGACCATGCCAAATTTTAGCTCTGTAGTACCAAGGATCTAATATTAGTGAATCCCAACAACGTTTAGCACTTGGTCGACTATTACTCACAAGCTTGAAGGGCCAACTTATGTGTGATAGTTTTCCTTTTAATTTTGTTGTATATTCTATCACCGTGAGTTTTTCCACATTTTAAAAACAATCGTTTTGCTTGTAGTGGGGGACACTTGTTTTTAATAAAAAAAATCACTTTAAAAATTAATTTTTCGCAAAGAGAATGCTAAATCGCAAGACGTTCTTAGTAAACCTCTTCTATCTTTTAAAAAGCTATCCTATGGCATCTCATTCGATGATATCGGCGAGAAAAAAAAAAACATTGCCCTTTCACGTGTATGGGAAACATCCGAAAAATTGTTTTTTCCAAAATGTTATTTTTTCAATCTGTTGGCGCAATCAATATGTATGACCATGCCAAATTTTACCTCTTTAGTACCAAGGATCTAATATTAGTAAATATATTCTTATTAATCCCAACTAAGTTTGGCACTTGGTCGACTATTACTCGCAAACTTGAAGAGCCATCTTATGTGTGATAGTTTTCCTTATAATTTCATTGTATACGCTACCACCATGAATTTTTTCACATTTTTAGAATCAACCGTTTAGCTGGTAGAGGGGGGGGCCACTTGTGTTTGACAAAAATTTTCACTTTAAAAATTTATATTAGGCAAACAAAGTGCTGAATCGAAAAACGTTCTTAGTAAACCCCTTCTGTCTTTTAAAAAGCTGTCCTATGACACCCCGTTTAATGATATTGGCTAGAAAAAAAAAATTCATCGCCCTTTCACGTCTATGGGAGACACTCGAAAAATTGATTTTTCCCAAAATTTTATTTTTTCAATCTGTTGGCGCAATCAATATGTATAACCATGCCAAATTTCAGCTCTGTAGTACCAAGGATCTAATATTAGTAAACATATTCTTATTAATCCCAAATAAGTTTGGCGCTTGGTCGACTATTACTCGCAAACTTGAAGAGCCACCTTATGTGTGATAGTTTCCCTTATAATTATATAATTTTTTTTTTCTAAGATTTCACTCTACAGTTCTGACGGCGTAGTTAATATTTATGACCATGCCAAATTTCAGCTCTGTAGTACCAAGGGTTTCTTAGGAAACCCGCGGACAGACGGACAGACGGACAGACGGACATGGCGAAACTATAAGGGTTCGTAGATTACTACGGAACCCTAAAAAACGGGACCCTATTACTAAGGCTCCGCTGTCCGTCCGTCTGTCACCCGGCTGTATCTCATGAACCGTGATAGTTAGACAGTTGAAATTTTCGCAGATGCAGTATTTCTTTGTGCCATATAACAACAAATACTAAAACCAGAATAAAATAAATATTTAAGGGGGCTCCCATACAAAAAATGTGATTTTTTTGCTCGTTTGTATAGAAAGTCTGTTCGAGGCTGTATCTCATGAACCGTGATAGTTAGACAGTTGAAATTTTCACAGATGATGCATTTCGGTTTTTGCTATAACAACAAATACTAAAAAGTAGAATAAATTAAATATTGAAGGGGGCTCCCATACAACAAACGTGATTGTTTGCCGCTTTTATAGAGGTAATAGCTTTTATAGAGTCCGACTCGCACTTGGCCGGTTTTATAGGTAATGGTACGGAACGGAACCCTACGTGCACGAGTCTGACTCGCACTTGCCCGTTTTATTACACTAGTTACACTTATTTATTTAATATTTTATATGACCGGTTTCGATTAGATCATCATCTTCAGGCGTGTCTTAGTTAATATAAAAATCATGTTTTTCATTGGTAATAATATGGACTTCCATGAAGAAGAAACAACACAAAGTATAAACTGCAAAAGTCTTATCTTAATATATAAAAGGAGAAACTGACTGACTGACATATCAACGCACAGGCTAAACGGCTAAACGTAGGCACTTGAAATTTGGAAGGGACGTAGCTTAGGTACCGTAGAGGTGCACTAAGAAAGGAATTCCCAGAATTCCCACGGGAACGGGAATTAGCGGGAAAATCCTTTTGGATGAAAAATCTAAACCGCTTAAGTTAGACACTTGAAATTTGGCATGCAGGTACCTTAGTAAACTTAAAGCTTAGTTGCAACAGGATATTGAAAAATTCCCACGGGAACGGGAGTTAGCGGGAAAAAACTTTTGTATGGACTCTGTACAAAAAAAAATTAACACGCAAACAAAGTTGCGGGCATCAGCTAGTAGTACATAGAGATAAAGCTACATAAAATAATACCTACAATAGGAGTTAATATAATAATAAATAAATAAACGCTACACACTCAAAGGCCCACATTAAGGTTTTCCCTTGTGTCATGGGTCCCTCGGAACATACATAAAGACAAACACAAACACCCATGACCCGAGAACAAACATCTGCTTTTCACACAAATGTTTGCCCCGACTGGGGATCAAACCCAGGACCCGCCGATCAAGAGGCAGCGTCACTACCACTCGACCAAACCGGCCGTCACGATGAAACGGAGATTAAAAATCTATTCCCACAAAAACCATAACTGCAAACCACGTATCTTAATTTATATTTTAATAAATAAACAGAATGTTCGCCTAATAAACACATAGCTCGCAGATTTTGCAATTACTGGGGTTTGGGTCGAAGAGAGTAAACATTTACTTTAGTAGCCTTTGAAGTTCTAATGCCAGATTTTATTATGCAATCTATGTTTATACAGAATGTAAACAATGTGGTTCTGTTAGAGAATTATAGATCAGAAGGTGCTATAAAAGCATGTTTGATAGAGCTTCTAAAGCTAGCTACTTTCTCGCTTAAGATTTTCGGAGTGCTAAAAACACTTGGCATGTTTTTGTAATATGTCATTTCGTGATACTAAGTTTTTAGCCAAAAATATTAGGTACCACTGCAAGTCTTTTCAAGTCACTGATCCAGGAATTGCCGGATCGGATAAAGTCATCAATGAAAATGCCACTGCAAAATGATCTCGGTACGATTCATTTGCTGGCTTAACGACCTGAAGTAGAAGTATGCCATTTTTTCCCGTTTTGTGTCAGGTTTGCCTAATCTGACTCTTCTAACCAATCGCTACCTACAAAACAGGGCCCCGATTCTGTAACTTACTCGTAAGTTGTGTGTCGATGGAATGGAGGCCATTTTATAAGTTCAGGTGGCGAAATTGAGAAAAATTTTTAATTTTCATATACTTGTTGATAACCACCCCGACCACCAGCGCCACCGCCAACCGAACGAACAAACTACCTAGCAACTGAAAATTCAGTTGACGGTGGCGCCACCAGTCCAAGCCGCCGTGGATAGTTCTCAATTTCGCCACCTGAACGGATAAAATGGCGAC
This sequence comes from Aproaerema taeniolella, assembly GCA_949987775.1. Taxonomy (NCBI): domain Eukaryota; kingdom Metazoa; phylum Arthropoda; class Insecta; order Lepidoptera; family Gelechiidae; genus Aproaerema; species Aproaerema taeniolella. The sequence goes on along the minus strand of OX465268.1, from coordinate 3,137,242 downwards.
CATTCCATAGACACACAACTGAAATTACAGAATCTGGGCCGTGAAATAAACGAGTACACAAACAATATTCGCAGTTTAATAATTAAACACAAACCTATAATTACCTACTGAAACAAAATCCTTCGCATCATCGTGCATCGAAACGATATTAATTTGCGAACGATTGACAGGCTCAATTGCGACCAATTTGATGAGTGCTGCAACTGACAGGCTGTAATGACAGACAAGTTTAAATTGCTAGTTTTGTTCCAACTGAATCGTATAATGTAGGACAATCTATACTAATATTATAAAGATGAAAGATTTGTATTTTTGTATGTAACGAATAAACTTAAAAACTACTGGACCGATTTGAAAAATTCTTTCACCATTAGGATGCTACATTATCCCTGAGTTACATAGGCTACATAATTTTCCCGAATTCCCACGGGAACGAAGTCCCGAGCGGGATGCTAGTATTGAATATAGGGTAACTATTAAGAGAACGCACTAGAACGCACAACATAACACGCTATCCCTACTAATATTATAACTGCGAAAGTAACTCTGTCTGTCTGTTACGTTTTCACGCCTAAACTACTGAACCGATTTCGATAATATTTGGTACAGAGATAAATTAGGCATTGGGAAAGGACATAATCTACATTTTATCTCACAGACACGACATAACCTGTATGTAGTCCACGTGGGCGGAAATGCAAGCGCAAAGCTATTCATCTATTTTCCATAGTTTCATCAAGAATTTAATTTAGTAGAAATTATTCCATTCTCTGTAAAATGGTGTCCACGGTAAAAAAAATCGTAGAAGCCAAGATAAACCGGACAAAACCCTTGAAAAAGCAACTATAAACTGTTATGCGACTGAATTTAAACAATTCGCTGTGCATCTGACCAAAATTTAGTGCAGACCGACTCTCATTTCAGTGGATTTAACGCTTAAGCCTTTATAGAGGGGCTTGACCCGGGGTTTGAAGGGTCATTCAACTTCGTAGACTTAGTGCAGAGAATATAGGATTAGGATTGAAAGACTGCTGGTAAGGCAGCTTAACCGAATTATAAGTCACTGACAGATAATCTTATCGATTGAGGAGATCCAGACGTGATTGGTGATAGTTATGATGTATTAATAATAATAATAATAATAATTTTCTTTATTTGCATAAAACATGGTAGGTATAAAAGATCTTAAAAATAACTTAAAGTACTGTGACATGTTTTGCCAACCTTTAAAATTAGCATGCAAAAACATAAGTTTAATTTACAGTCGTCTGACTACTATTATAAATAGAAAAAAAAAGTAAGTCAGTATTAAAAAAAATTGATTAAAGATTTGTAAATTAGTAATAAAATAACTGTATAATATAAATGTCAAAAATATTGAATTTGGTAAAACCATGTCAGAATTAAGATAAAATTAGAATGTAATAAAATAACTGGATAAATTAAATGTCAAAAATAGTGAATTTGTTAAAAACATGTCAGAAATTAAGATAGATAATGTCAATACATGCACCCATAGAATTGAATAAACGATTAAAGATTAAAATAAAATGTCAACACATGTCAATGTTACAATTTAGGTAAGTACATCATATGAGACGAGAGTCAAAAAATTCATTTAGGGTGTAAAAACATTCAACACACAACAACTCTAACAGTTCTCTTTTGAATTGTCTCAGTGGCATTTGTTTTATACGAGTATAAAACAAATGCCACTTTTTATTGGATGTGAACAAACACCTTCACAAACTCAAGACTAGTTATTAGTATCAGGATGGGCAGGGCACCATATCTTGAACCACTTAACGACAAAGTTAACAAAAACAACAAATATTCTAACGGTCTTAGTAATAACGACGAAAAACAAAGGGAAACTGTATTTGAGTATATTATACGCAGTGTATTTAATTTACTATTATATAAGGGTTTAAGTAAATTAAAAATGAGTACTAGTGCCTGTCAGCCGTAAAATCAATCGTAATAGCTAGGGAGCAAAGGTTTTTTTCGTCAATTGCTCCATCGACAGATGAGTACGTAGAAATTGTGAAATATCAATTTATCTTAATATCGGAGTCACATAACGAAAGCCACCGACACAGCGCTGGCGACCTTCATTAACTTTATTAAAAACTAGCATCCCGCTCAGGACTTCGTTCCCGAGGGAATTGGGGAAAATTATGTAGCCTATGTTCAGGGATAATGTAGCATCCTAATGGTGAAAGAATTTTCGAAATCGGTTCAGTAGTTTCGGAGCCTATTCGTTACATACAAAAATATAAATCTTCACAATTCAATTTCTTTTTAGAAATAAGCGGAACCTTTTTGTGTGTACTGTCTTATGTCTGTAATTTATGTCCTGTGTGTACAATAAACGTTATTTATTTATTTATTTACAAATCTTTCGTCTTTATAATATTAGTATAGTATAGTATAGATAAACATACGTTGTTAACTAGCTAAACTAGGCCTTGTCTGTGTCTTAGACACTAGTGCCTTCCTCGTGATTTAATGTTATAGTACCTAAGCCTTGATCTAATGTGAAGCAATAAGTTACTAATAATAGTATCAAAATTACTGTAAATATTATTTGTATTTATTTTCCTATGTTTACAATAAAATAAATTGTGTTGTATTGTACCTATGTTTTTTCTACATTAATAAAATGATAAACTAGCTTAAGTTAATATTGTTACTAACAATAAGGTTTGCGTATGCTATTATGATTCCCAACCAGTGCCGTAATAAGGCTATTTGTGCACTGTGCGAGCTTGTATAACTGCGCCCTTGTTTTTTTTTGGATATTATAGGTACCCTAGAGCAATGCCTACTTTATTTCATTCAGGGTGATAAAATAAAGCACAAGGAACTTGGTGTTGGTGGACTAATTATCTAATAAATTGGAAGAAAAATCTATTTTTTTAAAGAACTGATGTGGGCAACTGGGCAAACAAGCAGACGAGCCATCTGATGTTAAGTGGACCCTTACCCACTGTGTCTCACTCACTAAAACTCAAACGCAAGTTTACTAGTGCAAATTCATTGCCAGCCCTTGATGCTTATGATTTAATTTTTGGATTTATAAAATGAGCGCGATGTGATATGACGTTTTTGATGATACTGGCATGTGGGTGCGTATGTTGTGGAATCGAGCACTAGGGGCGCAGCGGGAACTTATCAGGAGCAAACCGAAAGAAATATAGTCCTGCCTGGTCTAGCCATTCTTGCCCCCAGAGTCACCTGCCCTGCAGGGCAATCGCGCTAAAAAAAGTGGATTGAATCGCAATGGGCTATGTACGACATTTTAAAAATATTTTTAATTTCGTTTAATTTTTTATTTAACATAAAGGAATAAGGTCCCGTTTCCTAAAAAAAATATATAAAAAATCTATCTTTTGAAATAAAAATATAATAATTAAAAGTTTCTCAGTAGGGTAAACTAATCATCAATACGGCATTATACAATCGTGTCTTTGCCAAGCTGTGATGTCAATAAAAAAAAAAACATAACCTATTTCATTTTGTATTTGGTTGTTTATTATTGAGTTTTATTTTTGCTTTTGGTTAATTTTTTCTGAAGTCTTTTACTGCTACCGCATACCGGATTACGATTTAACTTTGCACGGACTTGTAGGTGCTAGATTTTGACTGATTTTCTCACGACTACACCTTATTCATACCGGACTCCGAGAACTGCTTCAACGATAGTGATTAATACTCTTCGGATTTGTGGAATAACACTAATAACGACAGCGCAGCAGGCTTTGCTACTCAACATGGCATCTGACGAGTTACAGCGGTGGAGAGAACCAAAAAATGTTTTATACCTCTTTGTTCAAACACTGACATTAACTCACCAGATTTGACGTTTGTTAACATTCCAAAGGAATTGAAAGAAAGTTGGTGTAAAATGCTGTGAGGATCATTTAAACGTAAGTACATTGAAACGTATCTCTAGTTAGTCTGTGATTGAAACTTAAATGTTGAACTTAAACTCAAAAACGCAACGGTATAGGTTATATGTCAACCAACTGTCAATCGTTTTTTTTTTTTACTTTGGCAAAGGAGTTAATCTGTAGAATGCTGTAATAAGCAACAAATCGTAACCAAAATTTTAAAAATTAATTATTTTTATATCTATGATAAAAATTATTCGATATATTTTTTATTTGAATATGGGACCTTAAGCCTGCTTAAAATAAAAAAATCAAATTATTTTAAAAATCTTGCACATAGCCCATTGAAACGCAGCTGTGGGGCTACCACCTAAGCGAAGCTGATGCTGATTGAACGAATGGAATGATGTACATTGCTGTGTTTGGTTCATATCGTAAATCAAGGTCTCCTTATAAAGAAGCAATCGACTACGTTCCATTCGTTTACCCAGCATCAGATTCGCTTAGGGGGTAGCTCCCCGGCTACGTTTCAATTGCGATTCAATCCACTTTTTTAGCGCGATTGCCCTGCTGTGCCTAGGCACCGGTGGCACCGCCCTATTTACGGCACTGTTCCCAACGCACAGACTTTAAGAAGGATATTGGGTTATTGCGGCTTTGGTGTTTAGCCTCCTCTTTAGCTAAAGTGAGTTCTCTATATTTCTACAAAATTGAGTTAAACCAGTGAACATAAACAGTGTGTTCATTCACCTGCGGCGGTAGATAAAAATATTACCGGGGAAGGAACTCGTCTCTCAGCGCCACCCGGTAGGGTTGCCAACATGGATTGATAGCAGGATATTTTTCAAATTTCTGACATGTTTTTATTGTATTTCTAATTGTTTATTATGTTTTTTTAAGTTAATATTTGCATACCTTGCCGGTTGAATGCACAGATCACCTATTTAGTTTAAAATCATTAAGACAATGAATTTATTTATTTATTTCCCTCACCCGCAAACAGAACGCTATGTCTGTCTCGCTTGCGACCCGCACACATCAATGAACTCTCGCAGCCACCTCGCAGCGGTCGCAACGTTATTTTCGAAAAATTGCAGAAACCTGGATTAAGCAGTGCATCTGTGATAAATCATTGTGAAATACTATACATAGGTGACTGTGTTTAATAAAAGGTACAGCTTTCGGGGTTCCCAATAAGAGCGATTTACAATAGCTCATCACAGTAATTGTGAACCTTAACGACTATCACGAAAGTTGTACTTTTTACTAAACACAGTCACATATTTCCATAACATGAGGCGTGTTATTGTGGATAGCAGACATTGGGGGCCCCCAGGAAGAAGCTAGTGCATCATCAGCTTGTCGCCGGAGTATTTGACGGACCACGAGGTAATCCTGTGTCCTCCTCTCTGTCTTTTAGCTCGGACGTTGAACAAACCTGGCACTGACAGAATACCAGCGCTGCAGTCTGGTACTGCAGCAATATGCTGAGTCAGCGCCAATATGATTGGCATGATACAGATAACACAGTGTAAGATAGGTTATGAAATTATGTTTCTGTAACGTTTTCTGTTTACTTAATTGTTTCCTTGCTGATTCATGTTTACTTGTATGTTTTTTGTTTGTCTATTACTGTGTTGTGCTGTTTTATGTCAATTGAATAAAGTGCTAATCTATCTATCTAAAAACAAAATTCCAGCGCCCTAACAATTACATTTCGCGGAAGAAGATAAATTAGATTTGCTGACATAAGACTGCGGAGCGTTTCTTTTAAGGTTCTGTTACTGTGTCAAGTTCGCTCATACTCATGATACACAACATGGAAGGACTTTAGTTATTGTTATAAGGGGACCTCGACTTTTCAAGTTCGAAATAATCCTTGAATAAATAAATAATAATATTTAAGTTGTTGTTAACACTTTTGTTGGCTTTAGTACCTTTTTTTTGTGATCAGTTGATCACTTACTTTCGTTGATATTTACAGCAAATCAAAACTTTCGCAATTTTTTTGATATAAAATTTCAATGAATGGCCAAGGTAAGATTATACTCATTTTTAATGAGAGTCTATTTTTTCCCCCCTAAGGGGGATTCTCTCAGGGGGGAAAAACGAACTAACCCGATTATATATAGTAACTCTAAACTGAAAAAACATATATAACCCCAACATTCATCGCTTATAACCCTTAAATGGCTGAACCAATTTTGATCAAATATAGCTTGGGAACATCTTGATTACGTCAGTTTTCCAACAAAAAAACCGCATCGAAATCCATCCATTCGTTCAGAAGCTACGATGCTACAGACCGACACACAGATATAGCACCCCTCTTTTTTTGTAGAGGGTTTTAGATGAGTACTTATTAAAAAAAAACTAAGTAAGTACCACCCCTACCTGTACCACCGGAACGAGTATAATGTAAACTGTTACAAAATGGATTACGATACGCGCGTGTTGACAGACCGATGCAAGATTAGCTATATATAATGCAACTACTAACTTACTTCAAGCTTTCCTTAAGTTATCATAAGATACGGGTTAGACTATTGAAGACAACTTACTTAACAGCAAAACTCTAAAATAAAAATAATCATCGCTTATAATTTTAATATAACTTATAACTTTTAAACAGCCTGGCTACGTTATTTTCCCGAATTCCCACGGGACTTCGATCCCGTGGGAATTCGGGAAAATAACGTAGCCAGGGGTGACCAACTTGATTACACCCAAGATCTCCTGTTTACTAAATAAACCCTGTGCGATCTACCAATTACATACTTCTTGAAATCTTAAATAAAACAGCATAGTTCAGTACACAATCATGTAGTAATTTTTATTACCTATATTAAGAGAAAAAACATAAATCTGATTTTTTTTGCCTTGCCACGATCGACTGGACTAACAGTCGCGATCGACATGTTGGCCACCCCTTGTAGCCTATGTTACTCAGGGATAATGTAGCATCCTAATGGTGAAAGACTTTTTAAAATCGGTCCAGTTGTTTTGAAACTTATTCGTTACATACAAAAATACAAATGTTTCCTCTTTATAATAATAGTATAGATATAGATAGCTAAGAACCATATTGATTACGTCAGCTTTCAAACAAAAAAAATCGCTTCAAAATCGCGTATAGATGACATATCTGACTCCTTAGTATGCTGTAACATTATTAGTAAAATTTCAAGCTTTTAGATAGATAGATAATACGTTTATTCAATGACCAGCAACTTTGACAACTTCACAAGAACAAGAAAAAATTTTCACATGTCTCATTCCATTTAGAAAATAAAATGAAACGATTCAAAGTTTCCGTGAAACAGTACAACTTTGTGATAATCAAAATTGGATTAGGGGCCACCCGGTGGGCTCGTGACTGGGAAGCATTAGTTTTCATATAGGACAGTGCGTTTTGGTAATTATGCGATTAGTAAATTGGGGTCGGTTTTTGAGGTACATAATATTTTGACATAAATGTCGCTTGATGTGCAGGTTTACTTATGGAGTTTTACTGAGCATTGCATTGGAACATGTACTCAACGTAAATTGCAAACTTTACGTGACTTAAGTCTCATTGATCTATTGTCTCTTTCTCTCACTATCAAAATGACAAAGTCGACTGCTGCAGAATCTGAGTCGCGTTCTTTAATACGGACTTGACTCTAGGCTGAATACATACCTATTAGAAACATAAGCTCACGACTTTGTCCCATTGAGGTAGGCAGAGACCACAGATTGCCACTGGAACGATCCAGACACACACCTCTTACGCTTCTTCCATATTACAATCTAGTATAATCTAGTATTCTGGTCTGACAGCACCTACAAAAATATGTTTAAATCAGATTATTAATGATTTTGATGGAGCGTCGCGTCAGTGGAGTAATAATATTATACTTCGTTCCCGTGGGAATTAAATCCTTCCTTGTTCCTTGCTTACGTTATCAAAATAACCTTTGAGCCTTTCAGCATTTTATGTTCAAGGATTTGGGCTGCGTCGGTGGGTTAGGACCTCAAATGTTATATATTTAGAGATAGAGAGAGATTAGTGGTGACATCAATCCTACAAGCCAATCCTTCAACCGAAAGACTAATTTTAGTCATTTTATGTGACAGGCGTTTGCACCAAAAAACTGGCGACCCACGCTCTAGGACGTACCTTGCTCAAAGGATTTCGTTGGCCATACAGCGCGGCAATGTGGCCAGTATCATGGGAATCTTTGAGCGGGGTGAACTTCGGGGGGGGCTTTTTTGACTAAGGTTTACTTTTGTATATTTTCGGGGCTAACGAAGCATGTTACAATATATTACAAAATTTCTGATTACCTAACTGACAAGCAGCCATGGGAATGAACTGCTCAGCTCTAGAGTTATTTCAAAATAAGTTAAAATTAGAAAATAAGAAATTTTGTAATGCGATTAAAAAGAGCACCCTCAGAGTTTCTTGCCTGTTCTTCTCTGGGGAAGACTGCACCTTTGCGAATAGGCGTAGAGTCAGTAGGGTCAATAGAACCAATGCGTATGTATGTATTTAAATCCTTTAATGTTTGTTTGTATGTATTTCATGTAATCTTACTTGTTTTAAGTGGCATCCTGAATAAAATAAAGATTTTTTCTATTCTTCTATTCTATTCTGTTGCTGATTAATTTTGTATTTGTTTTTAGTTAATATGATGAAGCCTGTTTCGGATACGTTTTTGTTTTTTTTTTCCATTAAATTTTATGTGTTTTTTTCTATTAAAGTTACTCTTCATAACTCAAAAAGCTCGCTATTTTTTATTATTGAAAGTAGAAAAATAACCTATTAAATAAGTCCAAGTTCACTTCTAAAGAACAGAGCCATTATTTACAACAACCACTTATAGCAGACCGTAATAAAAAGTGCATCGACACAAATTTTACTATCTGGGTTCTTCGTACTGCATCTCTTTAAGGCGAGATTCCTTTGCGGACACGCATCAAATGAGTACGTGAGCGCATACTTTAACATGCAAAGAATTTTCGCCCAAAAGCGTTTCTTAATTTCTTTAAAATCTCGAATGTATAACCGAAACTCCAGGCTAGACGAAAGCAACTTTACTCCTCATCAATACGAGTTATTTTAGAGCTACAATGACAAGTTTATCGTGCTATAGCCTGTATAATCGCCTTACCCTTGCGTCAGCAATTGATATGTCAACAGGCAGATTGTACAAATGGGATATGGGGTCAAGTGTACGCGTAATGCGTATGTTAGTCGTGAAGAGGCCATTAAGATTTGAATTGACTTTTTTGTGTGGTACTTTGATGTGGGAGAAAGAGATAGCTTGGTGTTTGGTCGCTTTTACTTGTGACTATGCTCTTATGGAATCGTCAGAGCGTACACTAAGCCATAACCCCCATATATAAGTTACTCTATGGCCATAACGTCTCAATGACGGTGGAACGTAAGTGTATATAGAAGCTTCCAGTTACAAAAACTAAACATTTGAAACGATTTTAGTCCTAGCCCAGTGGCTCTCGCTGATCTCAACCGATCAGTGAGGTTAAGCAACATACACAGAGGCAGGGAACCTGATGGGTGACCAAAGTGGCAATTTATCACGAGCGTTTCCGTGCTTCGGAGGGCACGTTAAGCTGTCGGTCCCGGCTTTTGTCGCTTGACTACAGTCGTTAAAACCAAGTCAGAGGCCATTGTGCGGTTTGAAAACTCTGACACCAGGGTTAGCCAAGTTCGCTACACACTTACACGATAAGAAGAAGAAGAAGTCCTAGGTCATACCGATGCTGCAAATGTGGAGCGTTTTTAACCAACCTGCAACAAAAAAGATTTTGGTTTAGAAAATAAATTAAAGTAAGTATATTTTCTGTATGTTTGGAAAATAAATAAGACATAAAAATCCTAAATCAAACTGTACATTTTCTAGACATTCAGACCCATGATCTTGTCAATCTTTTATTCTACAACACTTTTACTTTTTTTGGGCAAAAACTTCTCAGTCGAAGATAGAAGATAAGATTTATGAAGCTTACAAGCTGTAAGTGCTTTTACAAAGCTCATGTCCCGACAACGTGTGGTCGTGTGGTGCTTTTTACGCAAAAAATATTATCTGCACTAATATTATAAAGAGGAAAGACTTGTATTCTTTTATGTAACGGATAAACTTAAAAACTACTGGACCGATTTCAAAAATTCTTTCACCATTAGGATGCTACATTATCCCTGAGTATCATAAGATCATAACCGAAGAAGCCAATTTAAGATGGAAGCATAACAAACAGTGCCGCCAGGCAAAAATCCCAAATAAGTGGACTGATCACCCGCCTGTGCCTGTATCAGATAGATAGATAGATCCCTGAGTAACATAGGCTACATAATATTCCAGAATTCCCACGGGAACGAAGTCCCAGCTTGAGCAGAATGCTAGTTACATATAAACACAAAACTGTATTTTCAAGAAATAAGTACAAATTGGACAAAAAACACAGCTTCCGTTATTCTATTTCAGAATCAACATACCTAATTAGTTCTGTCAGACCGAATTTCGGAGATATAATCAACGTTGCCGCCGAAAATAGACCAGAAACGACCAAAACGGAGCCGACAGATGTAAAAAAAAGTTGCTTTAGTGTTCCAAACACAACCGAGGTAGGGAGAGGACTAAGTATGACTAAGGGTGCGTTCGAGGAATTAGAAATGACTTATTCTTTTAGCATTATTGTTCTTGTTGTGATTATTCTTATTCTAACTAAAATTTGTATGTATGAATGTTTGTTCCTCTTTTACGCTTAAACGGCTGGACCAACTTTAATAAAATCTGGTATGGAGGTAGCTGACACTCTGGATTAACACATAGGTTACATAATTTTCACAAATTCCCACGGGAACCAAGTCCTGGGTGGTAAGCTAGTACCAAATAAACCTTTTGAATCTTGAATGTAAATAGATCTTTATCTATCTATCCTTAAATTTAACCCAGTTATGTGCCTTGACATATTTCTACTTACCAATATATTTCTATACAACATACAGAGGAAGATCCCTCAGTAACGAAGTCTCGAGCCGGATTGGATTACCGTGGGGTGGTTCGATTGCATTTGCCTTGGCTTTATTATGTATGTAAAACATCTTATGACGGAGATTCCTAGTATAATTTTTTAGCTAAAGTTGTCATTTTGAAATAAAAGAGTTATGCTTTTTTTTATGTAACCACTTTGTAATCCCCACGAAATACTCGGCTTTTATTATGTTTAAATAATTTTAAAGAGTTTGAAGGGTTGGGGTCAAGCGTGTACGCTGGCCCCCGTGTCACTGCGACCTTGACAGATCTATTGTAATAGTACCTTTCTGTGTTATCACAGTACATCCTAGAGTCCTATGCCGACCGCGAATCTGGCTATGTGCTTAGCGAGCACATCCTTAATATCTCGGTAGAACAAGTAGTGGCCTCCAAGGTACCGATTCCTGCTGCAGTGCAGTGCGCTGCAGTCACAGGTTACATGAAGAGACGTTTCGTCAGCTTCATGACAGAATCTACATAAATTGGTCTCGGTAAGGCCCATATTGTGTAGATATTACTCTAAGGTTTTGGTTAAAGTGGTTAAATTATTCTTGCCAATGAAAATAATTCAGGATTTTAGTTATTCTATCACGCACGTTAAAAACTACAGAACTAATTTAGATGGAAGCTCACGTTGATATGAGCTTCAGTAATTTTTATTCCAGGTAATCACTTACACGATCGAAGACATAAACATAAAAACTCAGTAAAAAGACGGTACTTCCTTCATGTTTCGAAGAGAGGCCCATGCCCCTCGGTGGGGACGTATATGGGGTGGTAAAAAAAGAGGACAAGCACAGACTGTAAGCAATAGCAGCTTGAAATTTGTAAGCCTTTACCCTAAATCTAGGGTAAGTTTAATTGGCTGCTAACTCGATAATACCTACAGACTAATAAAACCCTTACTGTTCACGAAAATCGGTTCGTTAGGCAAAACAGATTAAAAGAATGTTAAATTAAAAGCTTCGGATTTTCCGGCTAGAGTAACAGGAAAATTGGGAAGTCTGTTTTTGACCTGCTGACAGGCAGAAATGAAATTGGATTATTCGGGAAGTAAGAAGTAGAATGTTTATAATAACTATAGTCCTAGAGTAAGTTCTAAGGCGCATTTCTTTTGGCTTCTTCTTCTCATCGCGTAGGTATAGTCAAGAGTGTGGCGAACTTGGTCAACCCTAGTGTAAGAGTTTTCAAACCGCACAATGGTCTCTGACTTGGTTTTAACGATTGTAGTCAATCGACAACAGCCGGGACCGAGAACTTAACGTGCCCTCCGAAGCACAAAAACGCTGGTGATAAATTTCCACTTCAATCACCCATCAGGTTCCCTACCTGTGTTCTTTGCTTAACCTCAGAACCAAAAGATTTTTTGAAAATTATATGGCCTCGTTTTAAGATCTTTGGGCCAGTCTTAACTCCAAAATTAAAATGTTTGTATCACCCCCGACATTCGATAGTTTATAACTTTTATACCGCTGAACCGATTTTGATCTAAATATAGCTAAGAATCATCTCGATTACATCAGCTTTCAAACCAAAAAACTCACATCGAAACGGTCTATTCGTTTAGGAGCTAAGATGCCATAGACGTACACCCAGATAACCAGATATACACGTCAAACTTATAACACCCCTCTTTTTTATACGGGGATTAAAAAGCATGAGCGAAGCATTTGTTGAAGTGAAAACTTCTTTAGTGGCGATGTGCACTTTGAAGTATGGGTAAAAAATTTTAAAGTCGCGTCAGGACACGTGACTTAGATCGAAAATTCGTAAGACGGAGGGAGAGTGAAAACTTCTTTGTTGTGCACTTTTTGGGATTGGTAATAAATGTACTCGCGTCAGGACACGTGACTTGATCGAAAATTCGTAAGACGGAGGGGAGAGTAGACTGCAAGGAAGTGTAATATATGTATGTTCAAGTTTTCACTTCTGCCGGCACTCCCGGAGTGCAACACGTTGTTTTTTGTGTGTGTGTGTGCATGTATCTACAAGTCGACAAAGATTTACATGGCATTTTAATCACAACATTCGTAATTTGGATCAACAGTAGCATAAACAACCTATTTCTGGATTCAGTCTAATGTAGGTACCCGTAGAGTTCGAAACTGTTACGGAATAACAAACAGTCTACACCGTGGTTCTCAAACTTTACAGATGGTTACAGGGTGATAGAAATCCAGACTTGTTTTTGTGCTATAGATGTCATCAGTTGTGTTTTTGGATACGAAACTTCGTCAAGATACCTTGAAGCCAATAAACGGACACGTGTTTCGCGTTTTTTCGAAAACCATCCCTCAGGGGAAGGAATGAAAAGAATGGGTGACTAAAAAGTTCTTTGAGCGAGCGAAGCCGCGGGATAAATTAGTTTATTTAATATTTTTAAGCGACCAGTTTCGATAACATGATCTTCAGGCGTGTCTAAGTTTAAAATATTAGGGGGTACTTAAAAAACTAAAAAACTTTTAACGGATTGTCAAATTATACCGGGTGAAAACAAATCTCCTAGCTATATTCAAAATCCTGAACCAGTATCACTCAAAGAACGCATTTATAAAAATAAATAAAAAATGCTTCAATGGGAATAGTTAATTTTTTTGTCAAAATACGAAAAAAAAATTGGATCTCCAAAATGCGCTATACGCTGATCAAGTTTGTATGGGAACTCAAATTTTTTTTTTTCGTATTTTGACCTATGTTCCTTGGGGAAGTTGTTCAGTTTCATGGACTGATTAACCACCCGAGAGGTTGAAAGAGATTTACCTAAAGCCCTGTAGAACCGAAGAAAGTAAGTTAAAATTAGATTTTAAATGAGATGTCATATCTTTCATTGGTAATAATATCGAGTTCCATCAAGAAGCAACAACACAAAGTATAAACTACAACAGCTGCTAAGTCAAAAAAATAGGGGTCAAGAACGTCACAGATTGGGAACCACTGGAACTGGCAAAAACAAACGTACAGAATTGAAAACGGAAAGAAATGAAAAGAGGAAACAAAGAGTTTACGTTGACGCACGACTGGATACCAGTGGTGTTTGACGGCACTTTATTCGATGATACGATACGACTAATGGAGTTGATCGATTTTCCATAGTTCGAAATTAAACAGTACTCATGAAAGAAAGAAAAATAAATTTATTCTTTTTTTTAATTATAAGATGGGTTGACTCTTGACCTCAATCTTGACCATAACGTCAAAGATGAGGTCGACGATGGAGCGAGTTAATCCAAAAAATGTCTACAAAAGCCACTGGTACTCCCACGCACCGACGGAACACAGCAAGCTGTTTGGCGTCGGACTTCGGTAGGAGGGTGGTCGCGAACCAGACGTCACTTTACAGAGCCTACCACACCGCATGAGACCATAGGACGACACCTCAGATTCAGAAAAAATGAAGTGTCGTTGCCTGGGATGGATTATTAGGAGGCAGGTCTCATTTGTGTTTCCTTAGTCGCCTCTTACGACACCCACGGAAAGAGATGGGGTGGTGTTATTCTCAACCGATCACACGGTCATAAACCACCAAGGAGCATTCCTCATTTCCAAGACTTTTCTAATATAAAGATAAGGTTGACCTTGAAATCATACTTAATTCGTTTGTAACTGTTTTACATTTTTAATGCAACCAAGGTCATAAAACCATATTTTTTAAAGTTCGAGCGAATACATTTTTGGTGAGCTTGCTACATCTTCTACCAGATCCTTGCCGCAGCTTAGGGGTCCAAAAATTACGTCACGCAAAATTTCGAGTATTTGAACCCCTATGTCACGCTTTTTTGGTATCCCTTTAACATGTATGATCACGTTTGGTAGGACCCCCCCTCCCCCATATGCTGTGCCGTAATATATGGATGATCCCTCAACAGCAGAAACACAAGACAAACTGTATGCTGTTCCTATATTTCTGCTTATAAAATAAGCGAAGCAATGCCTTCAAAGTGCCTTTAAAAGCACTTAGTGCGCCGAGCTCTTTACAAACCTTGTTACGAAGGGATAATTACGAACGGCACCCGATACGACGATAGGGAGCTAATTTCAGTTTACAGCACTTTATACGTGTAGACTGTTTTAACAAGGGAAAGACTAGAGATATCTGTACTAGGTATCACAATATAGCATACCTGACCTACTAACCATTTATTAATAAAAATTTAGTATGTAGCAATATTTAATTCTTCCATGCTGGACTGGGAGTGAAAGAAAAACTTAGAATGTGCCAGCTGCCTACTCTTCCCAGGTATACAGTAAAAGTCTGTAAGGGGGATGCGAGAGTTTTGTTGTACTCTCGCATCCCCCTTACAGACTTTTACTGTATTTCTCACAATTCTTTTTTTAGCGGCGTTGAGCACTTTTAGTATGGGGAAAAAATGTTAAACTCGCGATGAACTCGCGTCAGATGTCACGTGACCGTGATCGCCAGATGTGATCGAAAATGCGTAGGATAGGGTTGCCACCTTTTTTGAAGTGAAAACTTCTTTAGCAGCGTTGTGCACTTTGAAGTATGGGTGGAAACCCGGACGGATGGTAGCCCTATGGTAAAACTATCTCTGTGACAGATGTCAACGATTATTCGCACATAGTGTATACTATTTTGAAAGTAGACAGTATGGTCGAGTGGAAAAGTTACCAGAATGTAAGCAGCAGGTTGAGGGTACGAATCCTGAGAGAATAACGGACTCTTTTTACCCGACTACGGCGAAGCAAAAAGGAGGGTTATTACCCGACTACGGCGAAGCAAAAAGGAGGGTTATGTGGTTGACCGGTATGTATGTATGTATGTATGTATGTTTGTATTTACGTATGTATGTATGTTCATCTGTTCCATCATAACTTCTAAACTATTCGTCTCAAATTGACAAATGAGGTATCGTTGGACGCGTTTTGATTGTCCGCTGGTTATAGGCTATAAGACGTCATATTAAATTGATTAGGGCGCCCTCTAGAAGACATAAAGTCATGAACTAAAAAAAATTGTTTTTGATGGTGCTTTGTTGGGTATCAAATGAAAGGGCTTCATTAGTGCATTTCAAATATATATGTATTGTAAGCTGTTTCTTGCGGATTTGCTTGGATGCACCGGATATAAAGTTCACCATCGCACACCGTAGTCTTTATTAAATTACTCGGCTGTATTGTGATCGAATCAAGCAGGAGTAGTTGCGAACATTATAAATTATCACACTACAATAGGTGTAATGAAAAAAATAGTGTTTTTTTTTTAAAAAAAAGGCCGGAGAGCCCCCTAAATTAACATCCACCAAACAAAGATTAGTGATGCGAGGCCGCAGGCCGAGCTCCGCGTAGGGCGAAGCCCGAAGCGTACCCTCAATCTAATACGTCCACCAAACAAAGATATATGATGCGAGGCCGAAGGCCGAGCTCCGCGTAGGGCGAAGCCCGGAGCGTCCTCCCAATCTAAGACATCTACCAGACAAAGATAAGTGATGCGAGGCCGCAGGCCGAGCTCCACGTAGGGCAAAGCCCGGAGCGTCCCCCTAATCTAAGACTTCCACCAAACAAAGAATAGTGATGCGAGGCCGCAGGCCAAGCCCCGCTTAGGGCGCAGCCCGGTGCGTCCCCCCAATCTAAGACGTTCACCAAACAAAGGTATGTGATGCGAGGCCGAAGGCCGAGCTCCGCGTAGGGCGAAGCCCGGAGCGTCCCCCCAATCTAAGACATCTACCAGACAAAGATAAGTGATGTGAGGCCGCAGGCCGAGCTCCGCGTAGGGCGAAGCCCGGAGCGTCCCCCCAATCTAAGACGTCCACCAAACAAAGATATGTGATGCGAGGCCGAAGGCCGAGATCCGCGTACTGCGAAGCCCGGAGCGTCCCCCCAATCTAAGACATCTACCAGACAAAGATAAGTGACGCGAGGCCGCAGGCTGAGCTCCGCATATGACGAGGCCCAGAGCGTCCCCCTAATCTAAGAAGTACGTACGTAAACTACGATGTAAGGGGGACATCCTAGGCTCTGGAACGGTTTATGTTATAATACAAATTACAGTCTTCATAAAGCTCCTATACTATTGCGGGATTAGGATTTAACTTCGTATTCCCTTTATTTACAAAAAAATTTGCCGCTCGCTTCGCTCGCGCAACGACACTCATTGTTTTCTACCGGATCCCATAAAACACAGCATCAAGTAGTGAGCCAACCTATTTATAAGTTTATATTTGAAGATACGAAAACGACAGTCATGGTCGCGGCTGGGTTCGTACCTCTCCAAAGCGTATTTCTTCCAACGCGCATGATTCTGCCAACTCGTAAAACTGGGGCGGATCGTTAGCTTCAAAAATACACATAATAACCCCAAAATAATATAATATGCCACCTTTTAACAGGTAGTAAAGCGATCGTATTAAGACAAAGTGGCATACGACCACGGCTCTTCTCCGAACGTCACTATGAATATGTATTTAATACGTTAAATTATATAACGTGTATAGTGTTTATTAAATAGACGTAGAGTATTTAAAAGTTTTCATAACTATTTCAGATACGAGCATTTTCTTGTTTCATACTTTATAGAGCGCGATTCTTCAGTAGTCGGGTTTTAGTTTTTAAACTTAATTTTTAAAACAGGTAGTAAAGCGATCGTATTAAGACAAAGTGGCATACGACCACGGCTCTCCTCCGAACGTCACTATGAATATGTATTTAATACCTTAAATTATATAACGTGTATAGTGTTTATTAAATAGACGTAGAGTATTTAAAAGTTTTCATAAATATTTCAGATACGAGCATTTTCTTGTTTCATACTTTATAGAGCGCGATTCTTCAGTAGTCGGGTTTTAGTTTTTAAACTTAATTTTTAAAACAGGTAGTAAAGCGATCGTATTAAGACAAAGTGGCATACGACCACGGCTCTCCTCCGAACGTCACTATGAATATGTATTTAATACGTTAAATTATATAACGTGTATAGTGTTTATTAAATAGACGTAGAGTATTTAAAAGTTTTCATAAATATTTCAGATACGAGCATTTTCTTGTTTCATACTTTATAGAGCGCGATTCTTCAGTAGTCTGGTTTTAGTTTTTAAACTTATTTTTTATTGTGTATTTTATTTCCATATTAAAACACAACGTTAATGTTCAAGTTTTCACTTCTGCCAGCACTCCCGGAGTGCAACCCGTTGTTTTTTTTTGTTTTTTTTATGAATAATGGGGTTTGCTCTTGACCTCAATCTAGCACAAGGGCGAAGATGCGGTCGAGGATGAAGCAAGCTCACCCAGAAAATGCCTATTCACTCGAACTTTAAAGAGGTGGGTTATATGAGCTCGGAAATACAGACGCAAGCAGGGAGTTCCATTCCTTGGCAGTGCGCAATATGAAAAATGATGAAAAGCGCTCACTGCGGATACGAGGGATCTCGACGAGATAAGGGTGGTAACCCGCAGTGCGTCTGGATGTCCGATGGAAGAAAGGGGCAGGCGGTATGAGCTCATGCAGTTCCTGTGCACACTCTCCGAAGTACATCTTGTAAAAAACACATAGGCAAGCTACTTTGCGTCTATGAGCTAGGCTTTGTAGTTTGTTTTTAACCAGCTTTTTATCATCGATGAGTCTTCTGGCTCTGCGGTCCACCGAGTCCAGAGCGGCTAGTTGGTATTTGGCTGAACCATCCCAAAGGTGGCTGCAACACTCCATGCATGACCTTACCTGTGCCTTATATAGGGACAAGAGTTGATCGGACGTGAAGTACCGCTTAACCCTGTTAAGGAAGCCCAGCTTTTTGGCCGCCGTTTGGGCTTTGGACTCGATGGCGGTGCCGAAGTTGAGGTTAGCAGACAACTTCGTGTCAAATGTGGCATCTAGTGGTTCTAGAACCACTGATCCTCTGTCTACCCCGTTAGGGATTATAGGCGTAAGCATACGTATGTATGTATGTTGCACTACTTAATTAATCTGATAATTAAAAAAAAAATATTGTTATACATTTTTATATTTGGCCTAAAGTTTTTCTAATACTTATACTAATATTATGAAGAGGAAAGATTTGATTGTTTGTTTGTTTGCATTGAATAGCCTCCGACACTAAGTACTGGACCGATTTGAAAAATTCTTTCACCATTAGAAAGCTACATTATCCCCGATGGACATAGGCTACATATTTTTCCCGAATTCCCAACAACTACACGACAACACGAGTGAAACACGAAGTCCCGGGGTTAGTATGAAATAAAATATCTTTGCGGAATGGTCGATTTCGAAAATTGTCTATATCTGTATTGTAAACAAATTTTTTTTATCAGCCCTCATACGTTCCCACCGGGGTACAGGCCTTTCTTTGAAACACAAAGGGGATTTAGGTCATAGTTCACCAACGCTGCCGCTGCACGCTGGCCCAATGTGGGTTGGTGGACGCGCGCCTTTCGAAAACGAATTTTCTTAGACGTACCGGTTTCATCGCGATGTTTTCATTCACCGCTGAGCGAGTGATAACAAATGAAAAATCGATATCCATAAATCCGAAAAGACGAATTTATTGGTACCACCTGTAAATACATTTACGCACCCCTTCATTCGTATCCTGTCCTCAATATTTTTTCTGTGCCATTTCCTCCAGCGTTTTCCTACTGTAAATGAATTTCGAGTGCCAGTTGGGGTGGTTAGGGGTTAAATACGTTGGAATGATGAGGAAGGGGAGAGTTATTTACTTTTTCTAGGCAATTGAAATAACTTCTTACTACTTTTTGGAGCGCATTTGGGGACCATGATTCATTTGAACTGTTCTTTAATCTCAACCGATCAGTGAGGTTAAGCAACATACACAGAGGCAGGGAACCTGATGGGTGACCATAGTGGAAATTTATCACGAGCGTTTCCGTGCTTCAGAGGGCACGTTAAGCTGTCGACCCTGGCTATTGTCAATTGACTACAGTTGTTAAAACCAAGTCAGAGGCCATTGTGGGGTTTGAATTAAAACTCTGACATCAGAGTTAGTCAAGTTTGCCACACACTTGACTATACCTACACGATAAGAAGAAGATTTTTGGGTTTTTGATATTTATTCAATTCGCTTTTCGGAACTTAGTACGTACGCTGTAAATGTGAGGGTAGCAAGTGCAATTCCCAAGTCATTGGTACCCCTATTACTTTCAGAGCTATATTTTATATTATTGAGAGAAAAATTGAAGCTATGAGAGATCTGAATCCTTCAATAAAATACCGGTCACTAAACGGTAGAGCCCTAGGACACAAAGAAGCCCCAAAAAACAACTTAAAAGTCTCAGGGAACGACTTAGTTTTTACTTCGTTTACATTGATGACCTGTTATCATCCACATTTAACCTAACTACTATAGCGATTTCGATAAAAAATGTATGGGACCAATCTGGAAGTAGATGCTTCCGAACTATAAAAAAAATTGATTTCGGTCAACAAATGACAGAGTTTTGAGGTAATAAACAAAAAAAATATTAAAAAAAACATTTAAACGAATTGAGACCTCCTCCTTTTTTTAAGTCGGTTAAAAAAGGGCCAAAGCAAACGAACTGGTT
Source organism: Aproaerema taeniolella (assembly GCA_949987775.1). Lineage (NCBI taxonomy): Eukaryota > Metazoa > Arthropoda > Insecta > Lepidoptera > Gelechiidae > Aproaerema > Aproaerema taeniolella. The sequence continues at coordinate 3,116,799 of OX465268.1, read as the reverse complement.
TTGATAATAGCAAAAGGCGTTCTAAGCGGATGATTTCGTGGAGGTAGAACCTCCACAGTACCTACACACTACTTGCAGAAAGCAACTTATTTATCAAAGAAAGAAAAAGTCTTAATCTGCGAAATCCTGCATCACTGATTATGGTCATATTTTTTTGCCTATACGTAGAAAAAGACAAAAAAAAACCAGTTTATAACTTGACAATACAAAATCGTTTCGGCTCGGTAATATCACATTGTTCATTTCTCTATTCTTTTTTACCTAACAAAAACCTATTTGAAAAACCATTGAGTGAGAAAATCGTCAGATCGAGAAATGAAATAAACGAACGAATAGACTCGACAAAGAATGAATCTTACGAAACACGAGGAACTATAATCATAACTGTAACTGAAAATTAGAGTTGTGAAAGAGGAGATGAAATGGATTAGTATAAAATATCCGAAAGTTAAGAGCCGCACTTATGACTATGCCCAAAATTGTCGTACCTACATTGCTTCAGCAAAGTGAGAGATTTGGAACAATGAACGACATTTTGACGTCTAATAGTGGAAGGATAATTGAGCGGTTTAGCTTTAACAAACACGTTGAAACATAACTGGAGTACCGAGTATAGTGGGTTTAAATATCAGCTTTTTGTTGAAAATACAGCAAAATCATTTAGTCCTACTCAATAACTCTTAACCCTGGTAAGATTTGACACATCTGGATCCGTTTAAAACGTATATCAGTAACATTATCCGAAACTATATCCCAAATCCATATCTAGCGCCAGTTAATTTCGCAGTTAAAAATAACCCAACACGCGTGGCTGCTACGTTTATAGGGTTAATTTCGAGCTGGGTCGCTCTCACGCTTGACGGATGACAGAAGAGTTTTCCACTTGTTGTAAAAATAGTCTGACACGGGTTGATTGGTAGGGATTGCCAGGTTTTTCGTTGATATTTTTTCGGTGTTAAAATCTGTGTTTTATTACGGTTTTTTTTACGAACGCATGTATTGTACGAGTACCTAATATCGCAGAAATATCTTTTCTACACTAATGTTAAAAAGAGGAAATATTTTGATTGTTTGTTTAAAAAGGCTCCGAAACTACGTTTTGAAAAATTCTTTCACCATAAGAATACTACATTATCCCTGAGTAACATCTACATCTGGCTACATAATTTTCGAGAATTTCCACGGAAATTAAATCCCGGGCGGAATGCTAGTAATAAATAAATTATTCTTTATCCGAAATAATTTATCCACTAACTAATTAAAAAGCCCATACTGAGACTCAGGTTCCCTTATCTTGTGAATTTTTTGTAACACTTACAAAGTAAGGCACAAATACAGACTCTATTACTAAACATTATGTTATTTACACAAATGTTTGTCCTATCCGAACCCAAAACCGACGATTAAAAGATATTTAGTGAACTAGGAAAAAGATCTTATGTGTCTGTGTTTAGTAAACGGTACAACTTCCGTCTTGGTCGATAAGAGCAATTTACAAGGCTTATCACAATGTTTTTTCACTTTAACGACTATCCCTTATTCTACCTTTCCATTTTCAGAGTCACTTATAATCATGAAATGAATTGCTTTCCATGGTCTTTAAGGTTTAAATACAGGGATATGGTTATGGCGCAGCAACGTAGGAGGAGGACGTTTATTCTAACAAATCATTATATATAATAAAACTAAGTTAATAAAATGTGCGTGCCGATAAAACTTAAAAAGGAGTCCCAGCACGATAAAGGGACTTATATAGTGTGATAGCCCTTTATCCCCCCTCGAACAAGAAAGTTTCCGTTTTAACCTAAAGGGCGTGTTTTTAAAGATATAAGGGCTTTTCCAAACCTTCAACTTGGAAATTAAGTGTAGTGGCGCCATTTGTTGTCGAGTATTTAAATTTCATTCAGAACAACGATTATTTGGGTTGCATTTCGAAAGGCGCTACGAGCAATTACAACATGTGTAGAAATGTCGCGAAATTTAAAATTATTTGTTACTATAAGACTATAAGACACACTGGATTAACATAAAGGCTACATAATTTTCCCCAAATTCCCACGGGAACGAAGTCCCGGGCGGAATGCTAGTAAAAAATAAAATAAAAATAAAAATTTCTGTCAAAATAAACAAATTTCAATTGGATTATGTTGCCATTGACATTAGTCTGTTACACATTCAGTCTGAATGTATAATCATGATCCAATTCGGTCAGGTTTCCCTATTAGTAGGGTCAGAAGGCAGTCGCTTAACTTATCTGCCAAATCCTGGATAGAATAGAATAGAATAATGTTTTATTTTAAGAAGCCTGCACCACACAATTATAGAAAACACAAACCACAATAACAAATTAATAAACGCACATATAAAAAAAAAAAATAAGATTAATAGAACAAAAGTACATACTTACAAAAATCAAAACCAATTACCTACTACTAAAAAGAAATTGTGCCTAAAAATATACCTACTACTAAAAAGTAAGAATTGTTACCTACTACTAAAAAGAATTGTGTGGATCAGGTCAACTGTATCCCGAATAAAAATCTAAAGTAAATCTGATCTTTATAGCTAACACCTACTGACTTTCTTTCAAACCCTTTTCAATCCCAATGACTTCCAAAGTAATTAGGCCCTTAAATTGAAATTTCCCGTAAGCGAACACTTTCACTAGTCCTTATCTCAACGTCATAAAGGTTATATTAAGAAAGCATTTAACCTTCAAATACGTAGGCAGACATAGTGTTGTGGCGACGTGATCGAAATATCGATGGATGATTTCGCATTTTGTACAAGTGACATAGATTTCGTGAGCAGAATTTTGTTTGCAATTTAAACATCTGTATTTGTTTAGTTCAGTAACACGTTTTCTGTTATTTTGGAAAGCTTGAGAAGGATGTGGTGTGGACGTACTTTCGTTGACTTTTAGAACGTTCGTTCATTGGAATACGAAAGTAAGTAATCTATACGTGAGCGATTTGGATCACTTATTTGGTTTTTCAACCATCAACACAAGCCACTACTAAATAATAGATGAATCATTCGACGAAAGTATAATAACAATAGATCTCAGTAATCGTTGTGTACCAAGGTAATAACTTGTGTTTTTTTTATATTAAGAGTGGCTATGCTCTTGACCACAATCTAGCTCAAAGCAAAGATAGGGTAGAGTTGTGTTTTGCAAATAAAACATTTCGAGTTTAAATAATTTAATTGGAATAAAATAAAGAGGAAACTTTGAGATAACTCAAAATCATCGATATTCTTGTGATTCCACTATTCTTTCTACAGACATCGCGGTTCGCGTAGGTGCTATTGTGAAATTTCGGTTGAGCACTCTGATCCGATAGTACCATATTCAGAAATTGCACTAATCAGTCTTGTCATTTCAATTGATCTATGCTCTTCAAAATATAATCCATTGTAGAGTACTCATGGACAACGAGGAGAAAGACAAGAAGGCTTCCTCTGGGTGGGCTTGGTTCATCCTCGGCCAAATCTCGTCTCTGAACTAAAATGTACTCAAGAGCGAACCCGTTATAAAAACAATAAAAACAATTTGGATGATTGGCAACTACAACGATCAAGATATTGACGGTAGGTATAAAGAAGAAAAAGAGAGAAATCGATAATAATATTTATCGGCATGTTTTGTAGTAAAACATGAAGAAATTAATAAAAAGATCCATATCCTGCGGGTTCTGCGAAGTGGAAGGACAAAATAAAGAAGCCAGACAACGCCGTCATGTGGAAATAAATGATAAATTAATAGTTACACGAGCTCATTACGCCTGCCCCTTTCTTCTACCGAACGTTCAGACGCAGAATGGAGTACCACCCTTGCCTTGACGAAATTCCTCGGATCCGTACTTAGCGTTTCTCTTCATCTTTTATATTGAGCACCGCATTTGAAGTGAAAACTTCTTTAGCGGCGTTGTGCACTTTTTGGATGGGTAAAAAATGTTAAACTCGCTTCAGGGTCACGTGACCCTGATCGAAAATTCGTAAGACAGAGGGTGAAGTGAAAACTTCTTAGACCGCAAGGAAGTACTTAATATATGTTCAAGTTTTCAAGGAGTGCAACCCGTTTTTTTTTCTTTTAAAGACGGTACACGTGTAGTAATAGAACATCACTAATCGTCCTACAGTCAACGCGTAGGTGTTGTTGTGAAATTTCGTTTTCGGTCGTGCCACAGATTGGTCCGATAGATCCATATTTAGAAACAGCACTCATTTGTCTTACTGGCGCTTTCTTGAGATCTGTAATCTACGGTTTGGACTGAATTCTATTTCGGCAGGAAAGGCCTGGAGTGACTCAATATCCAAGATGAAGGGCCAAGATCACTTCTACTTTGAACCTTATCGCAGATTGCAAGCATTAAGCATAGCAAGCATTAAGAGGGAACAGACTGTACTAGAAAGGGTAACAAACAACAGAACGAAAACATAAAGGTCAATCAATGAAATATATATTTTTTATCAGCCATAATAAACAAAATACCACAGACATTTTGTTTATTAATCCAAAGGGTTATCCAAAGGCTTGTCTTTATATCTAAACCCAAAGGTAATCTCCTATTAGGATTATCAGGACACTGTATCAAGAGGATCCGTAACTTAAATTATTCTTTTGCATATCCAGAATCCATTCAACATAGCAAACCCTTAGAAAATTAAGTCTGTTAATCAAAAAGTTCCATTTATCCAAATAGCCATTGTATTCAAATATTCTTTCTGAGCTCTGACAAGCTTTTGTATTTTTGCATATTGCGTACGGCCTTCGGTTAAGTGAATACTAATGTATGTAGCTGTTGTTTTGGCTGTACGTTTAATGCTTTTTCCATGAGCTTGTTTTATTTGTTTTTAAGAACATAATAATATTATGTAGTAGTTTTCTACTCTTTATTTGCGAGAATCATCTTTGTGGGTCGTACTATTGCCAGAAACTTAGATTTTTGCGGACTATCTAACTCGATTTGAGATCAAGCTTGTTGAAAGATAATCGGTAATTTTGCTAATAGGTATAGGTTCCCTTAATACTGTAAGTAAGGAATAAGGAAACATTTCACAAAACTCCCACGGCAATGCAGTCCTGGGCATCCTCTAGTCATATTCACAGTATATCATCTGGATTAGAAGATTTTTGCTTATTATTCGGGTTGCATTCGAAATCACTAATTATGAAATACTCAATACGTCATAAACCAAGACGCAACTCTTACAAGACGCCATTAAAGTGCCATGCATTGTCTCTGCTAGTTAATTTTTCCGTAACTTAAAAAGTAATTAATAGACAATAAAAGTGTCGGCAACAAAGCCTGGTATTCTATTGGAAGATACTTCATATTAGTTTTCTCATTAACAACGATAATCATCTTTGGGTTCATTGTATTCATTTCTGACTTCTTAGTCTTTACCACAGAAGAATAAATATCGAAGTACAAAGACATCTTTGAAGATGTGTTATTATCTTGCTTGGTTCTCAAAAATCGTCAGCCACACCTGCTTTACATCCTGTTCTGACGTTCCATATCCTAGTTAGTTTCTCATCAGATCAGAATTGTCAATCGACAGGATTAGATTAAATTTATTTATCTCATTCATATAGCTACAAATGTCAAGTTTACAATAAAATATGTTAGTCATTTCAGCACATAATATGATTGTCAAAAATATAAATTCGTAAAAAAAAGTGAAAGAAGAGGTATAATCGGTATATGTATAGAGAAGAAGAGGTATATAGAGGCTTAGTAATTATACTTGTGCTTTCGTTCTAATGCTTTACTGTGCACCCCACAGTAAAGCATTAGAACGAAACCCCGCAACAAAATGGAAATTGCTACGCCCCATTTTTCACGTCAAGACCGATTCAATTCTCATTAGAGTTCATAACATCTCTTCTTGATATTCTGTGGTCTTCATAAAGCAATCTGCGCGTGTATTTGGTTTCGCTGTTGTTTGAGCTCGGTAGGAAAATGAATTGATAATTAATTAGTTCTGGGAAGGTAAGTACAACGACTTATGTCTGCTCTCTCTGGACATCTTTGATTAAATTGAAATCAATTAACGAATTTTAATATAAAAATACCTCGTTCATGTCATGTTTCAATGAGCATGTATGACGCGAATTATGAATAAAAAGAAAGCAAATATCAGTTGCGGCAAAAAACATTTGTGTAAAAATTATAAGCTGTACTAGTTTTTGCATCTGCGTGTACTTCTATGTCTTTGTGTGCTGACCTAAGGGAAACCTTAGAATTGATCTTTGTAGGTAAGCTTTGATCTCTTTTTCTGCATTCGTAGTACGCTCGAACCATGATCCAGAGATCGTCATATCAAATACATAATTAGTAAATTATACTTGCGCTAATTGCAAAAGAAAGAAAGGATTCGAAATTGCACCATGACAGATGGGCCACCCTAGACGGTTAGACACTCAATGGGTTCCCCAAGACGGGCAACGTCGTCGAGGCAGACCCAAAAAACATGGCAGGATGACTTAGCTGCTTACAAAAAGGACTGGATGGAGTTTGCATAAGATACGAAGAAATGAAGGGCTGCGGGGGACTCATAGTTTTGTCAAAGTCAAAATAGCTTTATTTCATAGAACATTAAGGACGTTATTTAAAAAAAGTTAAAGTACATTAAAGGATTTACATACATATTCTTTCTTTTGACTCTACGCCTATTCGCAAAACAGTGGGACAATATTGTCTCAATAAAAAATATTGCGCTAATGCGGTCCAACGTCCGCTATCTTGCTAACAGGGGAAATTGACCGGATTAGTAGGGTTAAATATTCATTTAACATTCTATAAAATTCTTAAAAATAATAGTACTTTTGAACTGCGATCAATCAAACGGTTAGGATTGGCTTACATCAACCACTTGACTCGGGAGTTTCAAAACTTTTTCCTTCAATCTTTCGTGCTGTTTTCAATCACAGATAAAGACACTTGAAAAAGCCATTCATCACATCCAGGTCAGCCCTCCTGGGACCTTGGGTTAGATTAGCCCTGGCGTCGATCCAAAACTATGGATCGATGAAGACTTGAATTTGTCAACGAAACTTTGTTAAATTTAGACGGAGTGTTGTAATAAGTGTCTGGAGACTTTAGAAAACCGTTTTGGTGGTAAAAAAGTTTGATAAATATTGATGAGGTGTGTTTTTTGTTGTTCTATAGTTTCGGTGAAAAAGTGACTTAATATTTCTCACTCCATTACTCGGCGGGAATTAAGGTAATACGGTGGCGGTGAATAGTTTTATCCCGAAAAGTCTCCTCCATACATATTCGGAGGTTTGACGCTGTGAAAAAGTCAGTGATGCACGAAATCTTTGGACAACATATTCAGCAATGCCTGAATAGTTCGCCGATTGAGAAAGATCAAACAACCCTGAAGCCTTGGTCGATTGTGACGGGTCTCGCCGGGGTTTATCCTGCCACTTCCCTTTCCAGAATATTTTCACACATGACATGAACGACAAGGCCAAACATTTTGTCGAATATTGCGCATTACTTCTTAACCATAAAGCCGGTTTGATCGACTAGCAGTAGCGCTGCTTCATGATTGACGGAGCCTAGTTTCGATTCCCGGTCGGAGCAAATATTTGAGCAAAAATCAGATGTTTGTTCCCGGTTCATGGGAGTTAGTGTCTGTCTTTGTCACCGTTCCAAGGGACACAAGGGAGAACCTAGTGTGGGCTTTTGAGTGAATAGCGTTAATAACAAAAGACCCTTCTCCAAACAGACTCAACAAATCTACAATCCAAGATACACGACAGAAGGTTGAAAAAAGCGATCTAAAATAAAACACTAACAATACTGTGGACAAAGGACGTACAGCATTAAATAACAACGTGGAAATGAATATTCAATGAAAGTACAACCGGGTGGCGTAAAAGGTGTTTTAGAGACTTTAGAGCATGCTGCACAGGAACGACACGACTAAGGGAAGATGTGACATTGGAAAAGAAAGGAGGTACTAGTCTAAGGCTCATTAATATGCAAAGAGTTAATAATAGTAGTTGAATCGCTCGTCAAAAAAGCGGTGTAGACATTTGTCACTGTCGCATTCGAGATGGCTGGTCTCTGCAGTAGAGGCTAAGAGGCTTTTATTGAGGACAAGGCAAGATTAGATATCGGCCTAAATAATTCAGGATAAAAGCGCATTGGCTAGGGATTATGAAGAATACCTACTGACCAAATTTAAATGTAACAAGCTGATGAGGACAATACAATATGCTTCATTTTGCACACAGAGACATACAGTACAATTAACAGAACATAAAACACAGCGTAGAACGAGGCGGCCTAATTGCTAGGTAGCAATTACTTTCAGGCAACATTAGGGTAAGACATCAGTAAGAAGTAGGACATCCTTGCAGTAGGATTTTTGTAAGCCGTCGCCAAACTATGGAAACTGCGAATGAGATAATCGGAACAAATCTTGCTCTTGACATTAAACAAAATATATGAATTTGATTTTGGTCCGTTTTAAAGCGCGTAGACGAATTTAAAAAGCATATCGTGCAGTATAAAACGCCTCACAATCCCAACATGTGCTCGGTAATTCGGTATGCAGTTACAGGTATGACGTACTCTGTTGATACAGTTGTTCACTTTAAAGCACATGACATTGTAGACGTAGAGCAGAGCATGCTTTATCAATATGAATAGAGACACAATGTCACTTGTATGGAGGCGTGGTAAGGAAAATTCTTAGATGTTAAAAACTTATGGAGCAACCTATTTCAATCCCAACAATGCCTATTGGCAGATATCCACAAACCCAAACGTCATCTAAATATAATGTGTAAGTATTTTTGCTTTTGTTGATTTAAAAAAAAGCCGAATCAATTTCGTTAAAATTTATATGGGAGCACCCTTTCGGACAAAAATATTATTTAATAATATTGCGTTGCCACGCACAAAGTGTCATTAATTTTATGCCAAATATTTACGTACTCATATGCCAACAATTTTTTTTTATAACAAGAACTGTTTTAATATTCAAGTATCGATCGACAGTCAAGTAAGTCGCACACGTCTCTAAATAATTAATAACATAGAAGCACCGATTATTATAAAGACAGAACTCTTAATGCTTTGACAATTCGTCAGCTGCTTCTTTTCTCAGGTTCAGAAAGTTAGAATCAGTGAAAGGACTTGACATTTTTATTTTATTCTCAGTCAAAGACAGATAAATTGTAGTCTCCATATTTGTCAATGACATCAAGTGTCAGGAGAGAGAGCATATTTGGTTATCCAAATATGCTCTCCTGATGAGAAAAAATAAAAAGAGGAGACCCACACCCACATAGATCCGGGTGGTTAACATCATCTGCAGAAAGAAATGAATAGCATATTCTTCATCGACAAGAGCGCTGCTCTCAATAGAGATAAATATTGTCCCGTGTGATGATCGATTGAGAATAACAGCACCCCATTTCTTTCCATGGGTGTCGTAAGAGGCGACTACAGAAACACAAATGAGACATGCCTCCTATTAATCCACCCCAGGCAGCGACACCTTAATTTGTTCTGAATCTGAGGTGGCGTCCTATGGTCTCATGCGGTGTGGAGGTTCTGTAAAGAGCCGTCTAATTTGAGACCACCCTCCTACCGAAGTCCGACGCCAAACAGCTTGCTGTGTTCCGTCGGTGCGTGGGAGTACCAGTGCCTTAGTAGGCATTTTCTGGGTTAGCTCACTTGGTCAAGATTGAGGTCAAGAGTTATAATAATTAAAAAAGATAACAAACAGAACAGAACTTATTAGAACTGAGCCTAACCATATCTTTGCCTTTCTTTAATGTATAGTAAATGAGTGTAAAAAATAATCATTTCACAATATCTCTTGCGAGCAAATGGTGCGTGAAAAGTAACTCGGTGAAACTGATTGTAAATTGTTACTGTTAAGGATGCCCTTCCTGTGTGTGAAATACTTATACCTTGTTAACTGTTTCACAGGATTTGTTAATCGGATTTACAAGCTGATACTCATCAGAGAACTACTATCAAATTTGTGATCTAAAGTGATAATAAGGAATTACTAATTGTTTAACGAAGTATTACTAGTCAACATAAAAGGAAACAGGAAAGTAGTAAACATTGAGAACGTGAAAAACTTACCATAATATTAAAAGCAACTAGATGAGACCGTGTTAACTATGTCTGCACTAATATTATAAAGAGGACAGAAATTGTATTTTTGTATGTTACGAATAAAACTACTGGACCGATTTCAAACATTCTTTCACCATTAGCATGCTAAATTATCCCTGAGTAACATAGGCTACATAATTTTCCCGAATTCCCAAGGGAATTCGGGCTTCAAACAGATCAGTAAGTACGAAGCACATTAACTGGTCTTTATTTTTCGCTTTTTGAACTCGGTTCAATTTTTGAAGTGAAAACTTCTTTAGCGGCGTTGTACACTTTTTAGATGGACAAATTTTTTAAACTCGCGTCAGGGTCACGTGACCCTGATCGAAAATTCGTAAGACGGAGGGTGAAGTGAAAACTTCTTAGACCGCAAAGAAGTATATGTTCAAGTTTTCACTTCTACCGGCACTCCCGGAGTGCAACCCGTTTTTTTTCAATCTTTTGTGTGAAATAAGAAAGTACGTGAGAAACAGTGTCAGTCCCTATTGAATTCGAGGGTTTCCTTCAAATCGTAGAAATTCGTGAATATACATAAAAAAAGACACATATAGTGGCACACAAAATCTCCTCCTTTTTTGTTTGTTAAATATTTAGATTATTTAGTAAATAGTGACTTGAGACTAATTCTTTTTCGATTTGATTCAATAAAACCTTCACTAACAAGCGAAGAAAATTGCAAAGGGAAACGCCATTGCATTGCAAAGCGCCTCATCATCAAGTTATTTACAGACGTTCTGAAAAGGAATAGAGTTTTCTGAAGATATAACCGAGAAGCATGCGGTTACAGGAAATTGCCACTTACTGTGCACCTTTGGACGATTTTATTGCATCACAGATAACGTACCTGAAATAAGAAAAACCGGCCAAGAGCGTGTCGGGCCACGCGCATTGTAGGGTTCCGTAGCAGCATGGTTCAAATATGCAGCTGGCTTCTTAATTCTACAAGCATATTATCATAGTTTATGTTAAAATCCCCAAATACTATACTTAGTATCATAAACAAATGTATTAAAAAGTTTGGCCTAAATATAACAGAATGGAAGTGTTTAATGCGCGAGCGAAGCGAGCGCAAATTTTTTTTTTTTTTTTTTGCGACAATTTTATTGTAAGGAATAATATAATAATATCAAGCTAAGCAGGTGTATATTTTTAATGTCGTTTTCGTAATTAGCACCCACAAAAACCTATTAAACGACACCTGAAGTGGCAATATGTTACAGCTTGGCTTTCGGCTCGCCTCACTTTTAGCGTGGAACCTTGTATGTCAACCATTTTGGATTAGGGTACACTTCGTCGTAAATGCTACCCTCGTGAATTATTCCACATTTTTTTTCATTATAAAAATTAATGTTTCCTAAACGGATTGCTGAATCGAAAAACGTTTGTAGTAAACCCCTTCTATCTTTTAAAAAGCTATCCTATGATAACGCACTCGATGATATCGGCTAGAAAAAAAACCATCGCCCATTCACGTTAATGGGAAACACACGAAAACTTTTTTTTTCTACCATTTTATTTTTTAGATTTGTCACCACAATCAATAGGTATGTATGACCATGCCAAATTTCAGCTCTGTGCTACCAAGGGTTTCTTAGGAAACCTGCGGACAGACAGACATGGCGAAACTATAAGGGTTCGTAGATTACTACGGAACCCTAAAAACAAATGTATTATTAAAGAGTTTGTAATTTGGGAAATAATTTTTGTTTTGGTCTAAATGCAACCGAATGTAAGTATAAAATTCGCGAGCGAAGCGAGCGCGAATTTTTTTGTTGTTTTTTTTTTGTTTTTTTTTTTACGGCAATATTACTGTTAGAAACAATATCAACCTGCTGTTAAAATAATTTTGATGTCATTTTCGTAATTAACACCCCCAAAAAACTATTTAACGACACCTAAAATGTCAATATGTTACAGTTTGGCTTTCGACCTCCCCTCACTTTTAGCGTGGAACCTTGTAAACATATTCTTATTAATCCCAAAAACGTTTGGTCGACTATTACTCGCAAACTTGAAGGGCCAACTTATGTGTGTAGTTTTTCTTTTAATTTCGTTGTATATTCTATAACCGTGAATTTTTTTACATTTTTAGAAACAACTGTTTAGCTGGTAGTGTCCCCCCCGGAAACTTGTTTTTAACAAAAAAATTCACTTTAAAAATATTTGTTTCTCAAACGGAGTGCTGAATCGAAAAACGTTCTTAGTAAACCCCTTCTATATTTTAAAAATCTATCTTATGACATTCAATTCGATGGTATCGGCGAGAAAAAAAAATCCATCGCCCTTTCACGTGTATGGGAAACACCCGAAAAAATGTTTTTTCCAAAATTTTATATTTTAGATCTGTCGGCGCAATCAATATCTATGACCATGTCAAGTTTCAGCTCTGTAGTACCAAAGATCTTATATTAGTAAATATATTCTTATTAATCCCAACAGTGTTTGGCACTTGGTCGACTATTACTCGCAAACTTGAAGGACCAAGTTATGTGTGATAGTTTTCCTTTTAATTTCGTTATATAATCTACCAACGTGAATTTTTTCACATTTTTTGAAACAACCGTTTAGCAGGTAGAGGGGGGGGACACTTGTGTTTGACAAACATTTTCACTTTAAAAATTTATATTTCGCAAACGGAGTGCTGAGTCGGAAAACGTTCGTAGTAAACCCCTTCTATCTTTTAATATGCTATCCTATGACACCCCACTCAAAAATATTGGCGAGAAAAAAAAATTCATCGCCCTTTCACGTCTATGGGAGACACCCGAAAAAAATTTTTTTTCTAAGATTTTACTCTACAGTTCTGTCGGCGTGATTCATATGTATAATCATGCCAAGTTTCAGCTCTGTAGTACCAAGGGTTTCTTAGGAAACCCGCGGACAGACGGACAGACGGACAGACGGACAGACGGACATGGCGAAACTATAAGGGTTCGTAGATTACTACGGAACCCTAAAAAGTAAGTATTAGAGTGGTTTATTTAACACTAACATTCCGCTCAGGACTTTGTTCCCGTGGGAATTCGGAAAAGTTTTGTAGCCTATGTTACTCAGGGATAATGTAGCATCATAATGGTGAAAGAATGTTTGGAATTGGTGCAGTATTTTCAAGTTACATACAAAAATACAAATCTTTCCTCTTTATAATATTAGTATAGAAGTATAGATATAGATTCGTTTACCTATAGATTGTATATATATATGAGAGTGACTTTAAATAAGTTAGCGAACTTTTACCCGTCGTCGCGTGCTTGTTATATAGAATAGAATATAATAGAAAAACTTTATTCAACTAACAAGACAACAATACAGATAAAAATAAATCAAACTTAAAATAATACAAAGTGTTAGTCAAAAAGGCGCTGATTCAGCATGTTGCTGCCATGCTTGCACACAGCAGCGCTGATATTCTGCCAGAACCCTGATTACAAAGTAATGAGCGACTGCATCTGTGCGGTATCTAATTTTGTGTGTGGAAAGTTTGTGAAGAGTTGTGTATGTGTATGTGTGCGTATTGTGTATGCATGCGTTTATGTTACATCGTTTATAATACATAAAATATCATGTATCTGTATCTAATAATTAAATAAAAATAAATAAATAACATGTAGCAGCGAAAACTAGCCAGAAAATAATGTAATTTGTCTGGCATCAGGTCACTCTAAGTTTCGAATAAACATGTGTGGATTTATCGATCTGTTCATTTAACATATTTTTTTTATATATTCGTTTGAATGAGTGATTACGCCGCGTGCGATACAAATCTCGTATAGCATGTGTTCAAAATGCATGCGAAAGTTTAAAGGGTGTTCTCCCCATGAAAATGAACAACTCTTCCCAAAGAAGCTAGGTATATAAAATTCTCAAAAAAAATATCGACTTCCTATGCAAAGGCAAATGAGCTTTTTTTTTTTTTTTTGGAATGACTTCGCTGTTGGCCGCTGATGGCCTTGACAGCTTCACCGAGCAAGTGGTGAGCGCAGATGGCTCTCAACCCAAAATTTTAAGTAACAGGCCTAAGGGTGCCCCCTGTGGGGCTCGAACCTCGGCTTAGGGCGTTACTGCGAGGGAACCGTCAGACATACGTTTGTGGAGAGAAGCGGCCGGGTACGTACCGGTACCGCGAATCGGGGCGGGGCAAATGAGCTGATCGCACAAGTTCTATAGAGAGATCAATTATTTTTGAAGTGATAACTTCTCTAGCGGCGTTGTGCACTGCACTTTGAAGTATGGGTAAAAAAATGTTAAACTCGTGTCAGGACACGTGACCTGATCGAAAGTTCGTTAGACGGAGGGAGAGTGAAAACTTCTTTGTTGTGCACTTTTTGGGATGGGTAAAAGATGTAAAAACCGCGCCAGGACTCAGGACACGTGACCTGATCTAAAATTCGTAAGACGGAGGGTGAGTAGACCCGCAAGGAAATAATATATGTTCAAGTTTTCACTTCTGCCGGCACTGTACCTACAAGTCGATTTACATGGCATTTTAATACAACATTCGTAATTCGGATCAACAGTAGCATAAACATCCTACTTCTGGATTCAGTCAAATGTAGGTGAAATTGAGCGATAGGGTGAGAAATAGCGAGATTCGAGAGCAATGTGGTATGAAGGAAGATATAGTGACGAGGATGGAGAAAGGAATGTTGCGGTGGTTTGGACATGTAGAAAGAATGAATGAAAGAGGATTGACGAAAGAAATATACAGTGCGAACGTAGTTAGAAGGGTCGGAAGAGGGCGCCCTAGGCGATCGTACTTAGACCAAATTGGTGATGTATACTGACTGAGAAAAGGCCGTGTTAGGAGTACCCGAATCCGAAGAGCATGTATAAAACAAATTATGAATGTAGAGGAAGCGAAAGAGGTTTGTTTGGATAGTAACAGGTGGCAATCTGTGGTCTCTGCCTACCCCAATGGGACAAAGGCGTGAGCTTATGTATGTATGTATATATGCCAAATGTAGGAAAGTTGTTCAGTTTCGCGGGCTGATTAACATCAATTTTCGCTAACTGATTGATAGTCATAGTCACCCAATATGACGGAACACGAAAAACAGTTGTCGCCCCACTAAGCATAGCTTGTATGGCAGCAGCAGGATTATTATTAAGAACAGTCAACGTCACATCAAGTTTACAGAAAACTGTCAAATTTCCCCAATAGATAGTTAACTAATGCTTGGAGATAAAATTGAAAATCGATTGAAGAAAGACAGTTTTGAATAGCAGGATGTGCTGTTGTCCCTGTACAATATTTCCGCGCGCTTGGAATACAGGTTATATTATGCCCAACTGTGGGTTGTAACGTAGCCTATAATGTATGTCGTTTATCAAGGTTTAATCTATCTCTAAACCAAATTTCATAATAATCAGTTCAGTAGTTTCGGCGTGAAGCGTAACAAACAGTCAGAGTTAATTTCGCATCTATAATATTATAAATAAACAAATAAATAAATGCTACACACTCAAAGGCCCTCACTAAGGTTTTCCCTTGTGTCGTGGGTCCCTTGGAACACACATAAAGACAAACACAAACACCCATGACCCGAGAACAAACATCTGCTTTTTACACAAATGTTTGCCCCGACTGGGGATCGAACCCAGGACCCGCCGATCAAGAGGCAGCGTCACTACCACTCGACCAAACCGGCCGTCAAATTATTAGAAAGGAAGAGATTATTTATTCCAAATAGGAACGTGCCACTCTGGTCTATGCGAGTCTATGGTCTACGGTCTCTGGTCTATGTGTATTCATAAAATATACAAGAACTAAAATCGATAATCTATTTTTCTAGGTCGCAGATGTCTCACGAAAGAATACACAAAAATTAAAAAAAAAAAACTTTGAATATTTAACCAGACAAGGGTATCATAACATTTGTAACACAAAATGGATTGTCTGAATAAATAATTTTTCAATATCAATTTTCAAATACGAAACCAGGCGATTCACTGTCCATCTTAAGACAAAACCAATTTATTTAAGGAACTAGGTTCATCAAGCGACCTTTAAAGGTCACGAAGCGCCCCACCAAAGTCTATATTTAAACAAGCAAAAGCAAGAAAACTGCATAACAAAGTCAGTTAATTAAGTACAGGTAGCATCCTATAACGGTATGCGGGAGTATGCTAATATATACCGTTCGCCTACGTGATATAGGTCACATCTTTCCATACTAATTAGAGGCAATATCCTACAGGTCCCGATTCTGTAACTTCAGTTGTGTGTCGATGGAATGGTCGCTATTTATCCGTTCTGATGGCGAAATTGAGAACTATCCAAATTTCAGACATCTAATGACGGGCGCTTTGACTGGTGGCCAATGGGCCTTTTTATTACGAAAACGGCACAGCAAAATTGTATTACCATTGCCTCCTATGTACTAGTGATACTATAAGCTGGGAACATAGAAGGCAATGGTAATACAAATTCCGGTAGAAGGCAATGGTAATACAAATGGTAATACAAATGTCATGCCGTGCCGTTCGAATTATAAAAAGGCCCATTGACGGCTGCTTTGACTGGTGGCGCCACCGACAACTGAATTTTCAGGTAGTTTGCAAAATTTCGTTCAGTGGCGCTGCTGGTCGAGGTGGTTGTCAGCAAGTATATGAAAATTAAATAGTTCTCAATTTCACCACCTGAACAGATAAAATGGTTTCTATTGACACACAACTGAAGTTACAGAATCGGGGCCCAGGTAATTCGAACTCACTTGCATGAGCACGTACTTCGATATGTGTAAGCTATTGTTCCTTACCGGGGAAGGCTTAGGTCTTTTGAAGCCCAACTGTCACGATACGATGTTTAAGATTTTCTCTAGTATGAAAAAGGTTGGTTTTGTTGCACCTTTGTGGATCAGATTATGACAGACATAGATAGTACAAGGGTTGAAAATCATCTAGTTAGGTTCAAAGCAATCAGTAGACAAGAGAGTCTTTGTGTTCTGAATCAAATCTGGGAAGACACACCTCTGTGAATAGGCATATAGTTAAAAGAACTAATATAATTCACTTAAGTAACATCCTGAATGTTCTATGAAATACCTAAAGCTATTTTTGACTTGACTTTGACTCTATTCCTTGCGACAAAGAGTACTTTGTGACTTGACTCTTTCACCTCATTGAGTTTGAACTTCTCATCTCGAAGTAATATCCGAATACCCAAACTTCAGCATTCCAAAACACTGGGTTTTGCTACCCCTTAAGCCAAACTGGTGTACAGATCAAAACATTTTTTAAAAATTATTTGGAGTAGCAAATAAATTCCTAGCAGCTCGGGCGAATGATGATTCACAAATCCAAGGAGAGGCATTTCGGTTGAAATGACAAACCCCGGTTCCCGAGTTGTATAACCAAACTAGGTTTTCGCCCGGGACTTCGTTCCTGTGGGAATTCGGGAACATTATTTTTTTATTATAATATGGGTATATAGGTTATGTTGCCTATGAGTTAATCCAGGGTGTCAGCTACCTACCTTTATACCAAATTTTATCAAAACTGGTCCAGATATTTGAGCGTGATAGAGTAACAAACATCCATACATACAAACTTTCGCGTTTATAGTACATATTAGTCAGGAAGTGAGGATAGATGAGGCACTTTAAGAAGCTTGAAATAAACAGTCGAGCTCCTCCATTACGTCACCAAGTCATAGACACCTAAGAACATTATGTAAATGAAGGGCCAGCTAGAACGACGTGACGAGCATGCTAAATCGCTACCGAATCGCCTTTTGTATGTCCTATCGACGCTGTTTCAGCTTTGATATCGTGTTATATATAATAATATCATTTATTTTCAGGCAACTAGGCCCATAGACAAACATACATATAAAATATAATTAAACAAAATCAAAACTTAATTAACACTGTTTCCTGGGTGTTTTTCCCGGGGGTGTCTATAACTGGGAATCTCCCACGGTGCCGGCGGAACACCACGCCCTCCGGACAAAAGCTCTCCTTCATTACTGTCTCCAGCATGAACCGAGGGAACCGCACCACAAGTGATTTGACACTAGATGCGATTCCAACGGACAGTGACAGTGACTTTCTTTCTTAGCGCATAGTCCACGCTTGACCATGAGCAAGGATTTAGCAGGTCAAGTCATTAATTACGGTGGAGCAATTACCATCTGACCTCTATGACCCTGTTGACAGGGGCACCTGACCGTATTGTATCATGGTTACGCATTTCGCTCTAAATCTAGCGTGGAAGAAAAAACAACTCATCAAACCGATATAGCGGATTGAGACAATAAATCATAGATTTATCCACATCGGTTGCTCTGAATTGCAGCTCAAAACGATCCGTTCGATACAAATTGGCTTCGCTCCGCTTCTCAGATATACCATCCGCATTACATGGATCTTTGGCATGCAGTATGAATCTTTTAAGTTTTAGGATCTGTAAGCAGTCTTTATTTTTTAACCGACTTTAAAAAAAGGAGTATTTGATATTTATTTTTGTATCCTCCGACAATAAAGAGGGGGAAGTTATATGTATGTATCCTGTCTGCGGCATCGAGGCTCCTAAACGATACACAGACATATACAGATACACAGATTATAACGCCTATTTTTTTGTCAGGGAGTCATGATTGTTTATCACATCAGCAATTTTTCCAGCAATGATACGTCAACGCATGTTCAAAGTGTACCATGTTCGAAATACGCTGAGTCGTCTACGAGTATAACACTGCAAATCACAGTCGCAGCAATAAATCCACAACCCACTTGGAGTTCGATCAGTAATTGGAACTGTCACGAAACTGAGTTTTGCGGTTGATGGATTTGCACTTTGGATTCGTGGAACGCAGACTTTGGTAAACATTGCTGTGCCAACGTAGTCATGTCGTATACACTTTAGCTTATGGATGTGCTGAAAGGGGGTTTGTTAGCTTGGTCAATGCTTATTTCTTACCAACGACAAACAAAAGAGGGGTGCTATAAGTTTGTCTGTGATTCTGTCTGTCCGATTTCGATGCGGATTTTTTTGTTTGAGAGCCGACTTAATCGAGATGATTCTTAGCTATAGGTATTTGTCCAAAATCGATTCAGGTATTTAAGAGTTATCAGTTGACTGTATAACCTTTTTTCAATTAGAAATTTCAGTAAACTATGTCCGTCGTTAATTAGCTGAATTAACGTCTCAACTTTATTGGGGCCCTAAAAAACTGAACAACTTTTTTCAAGGAACCAATATGAGGCTCCAAAAAAATTTTCGACTTCCCATACGAAGGCTAATCAGCTGATCGCAGAAGTTATGGATATGGATAGGCGAAATTTTTATTTTATTTCGACCTATGTTCCTTGGGGAAAGTTGTTCAGTTTCGTGAACTGATTCACAGCCTTTATTTTCGCTAACTAATTTAAAGTCGCCCAATATTAGGTCCCCATCTGTAAAATAGCTGTTTTTTGGAAAAATGATTTTTTTCATACAAATATTCTGGGAATATGACCGTTTTTCAGTTTTTGCTGCGGTTTGCAAAAGTTTAAATGCGATCGAGCTAAAATTTGGTACAGATGTTAGAGGCTGTAATATCTACCTTCAGTCCAAATTTCAGCTCTTTATATACTTAAGTAGCTGTCCCGGCCAACTTCGTAACGCCTTTTTTCCATATTTTCTCACCTTTTAAACCTTCCCTGGACTTCCACAAATATTTCGTGTGCATCAGAATGACGGGTGTATGTCGATAAACAGTGATTCTATTAAGACTAAAATTATCCAAATCGGTTCAGCCGTTCTCGAGTTTTAGCGAGACTAACGAACAGCAATTCATTTTTATATATTAGATATACAACGAGAGTTATTGAATTTCGAAAAAATGGCAAAAAAACGCGTTTTTTTGCGGATTGTGCAAATACTACCAAACCGATCGGCACTCAACAAAACTCATTTTGTTTGTCTTTTTATTGCGGTTTTTTTTACATAACACTTTTTACCGCCAGACGAGTAGTTTACCGGTAAATCGCAAAAAACTGTTTTGACAGTTTTGGTAATTTTTAGGGTTCCGTACCTCAAAAGGAAAAAACGGAACCCTTATAGGATCACTTTGTTGTCCGTCTGTCCGTCCGTCCGTCCGTCTGTCAAGACCCTTTTTCTCAGGAACGCGTGGAGGTATGAAGCTGAAATTTATATCAATTACTCAGGTCTACTGTCCCTTGAAGCTGTGAAAAAATCAAACTTCTAAGCCAACGCAATCAAAAGATACAGCCGTTTATGCCGCAAATTTCCGCAAATTTTCGACACTCGCAAAGGAATCAAAACCTACAGGGTACTTCCCGTGAACACAGAATCTTGAAATTTGGTACGAAGCAACGTCTTATAGCACAGATAAAGGAAAAATTGCGAAAACCATAAACTTTTAATTACATCATATCATAAAAATATTTTTAGTATTTTTAAACTTACTACCCCTTTCCTCATGAACGCGTTGAGGTATTAAATTGAAATTCATATCAAATACTCAGGTCTACAATACCTTTAAGCTAGGTTTGTACGGAACCCTCGGTGCGCGAGTCCGACTCGCACTTGGCCGGTTTTTTTTTTTGACAGCCGCGCTGCAACTCTAAAGTTGTACAAAATGAATATGTTTATACTATCTATAGAAAAACAAAATTAATCGCTGGTTACAATTTCCTTGACGCAAAACCTAACTCTGCCCGACTATAAAGCAATTACTTAAAATAAAACTTCAATTCTGTATTATAAAAATTAGCTGATGTCAACTAGAAATATATCAACATTATCAACAGAAATACGACAGTTCATCGCATTTGAAAATCGATAGCTACAGAAAAAGAGTAAATTGTGGTATCGCGTGTGAAACGTCTGAATCGGCAATCTATGCAGTGGTACATTTTGCAGACGCTTTGCATATTTAAGCAGAAATGTCAAAGTTTGCTGTCCAAAAATAATAATAAAAAAACTTTTATTTTTAACTTAAGAAACGAGTCGAGTCGAGTTTTGTATTTTAATTTTAATTTTAATTTGGATTTAATTCAATTTAATGTTATTTTTAAAACTTATAGATGACACAATCTGAAATAAATGAGTTATTATTATTAATAAGTACTGAAATTGACCAACCTTCAAGCTTTCAAGCCACTACAATAGCCTCTGATAAGGCTTGATGGTGCAACGGACCCTTTTTCGTCCTAGTGTATGTTCCAAGGGACGCACACACAAGGAAAAAACCTTAGTGTGGGCCTTTTAGTGTGCAGCCCATATACGTCCCCACCGACGGGCACGAACCTTCCTTCGAAACACGAAAGGGATTTAGGCCATTAGTCCACCACGCTGGCCCAATGCGGGTTAGCGCGCCTTTCGAAAACGAATTTTCTCAGACGATTATTTATTTTGTTTTAATCAACTTCCTCATATATTGATTTTTCCAAAACAAACCTCTGATCACAATTAGGTTACGATAGTTACGAGGAATTACTGTTACACAGAATATTACAAATAGATCTCGGAAAAAAATTACATCAAAAGTGAGGGAAATCGTAATAAAATCGCGTGTGAAGTGTGAGAATTGGTAATCTACACGATTGGACAGTCTGCGGACAGTTTGCATATTGGACTCCGTTTTGATTCGCATGCAACTCATTCTCTACTCAATATAGTGCCAACTTTGTGCCAACTTAACACCAACGTTTCCGTGCTTCGGATAAACCGTCGCGGGCCGTGCTAGCTATACTGTTTGTGTAAGACAAGTACAGTCAAAAGCAGATAACGCAGGACAATACGAAAGGTTAAAACTTTTAGGTACGTATTACAGAACGCGACTCAGACTCTGATCTATACTTAAGTAGCAGTCGTCTTTGTCATTTTGATAGTGAGAGAAAGAGGCAATCAATACTTAAGTATTCCTTGAGTCTCCTTCTAAATGTCTATGTGCTAAGAATCTGACAAGTAAAATTAAAACCATTTACTGTGAAATTTTCATAGTAAGCACAAAGACGAGAAATAGCAATCTGAACAGTGGCACAGTCTGTGGACAGATGATCGGGTTTGGGTTCGCGTGCACTCGGGCGCCGGCGCGGCTAGCGTAGCGGGACTCTGACCTTTTACTGACGGTTCAAGTCATAGGATTGCGTTAAGGTTAGCAAATGAATGAGAAGAGATGAATTAATCCTAACCAGCGATCCCATTCACGTTGAGGGCAGAAAAAAACAAAGACAGAAAAAGTCTTACCTTCGGCCGAGAGGTCCAGTGTCTGTACTCAATACTCAATCGCGGCAGATGCCTTTTTTTGCTTCTATTTTCGGCAAAAAAACTTTTGCTCAGTAGCAATTAAGGTTCATTTTACATTGCTTTGACCGCCGCTTGTGTTGTGTATAAACACAACGTCGCTTGTGTTGTGTATAAACACGTCGCTTGTGTTGTGTATAAACAGCGCCTAAATCGGACATGGGTCACATGGGACATACCGCTAAGAAAAGAAGATTGTGCGTGATTTAACAGAGGACTTTAAAGATATCCTTGTCTGTTAAGCTTTTGAGTCAAATATGAAAAACTACATAATGGCGGTCAATGCACATCGATTTTAGGAAAGTCGCAATAAGGCGTAGGCCAAACAATCATAGGCGCACCGATTATTTTTTAAATTTATTTATTAACAGATAAGTGAACCTATCTTTTGTGACTTGCACCAAATTTTAACACAGTTTCGTAACAAGCTTAATAGTCGACCAACTGTAAATATGGGTATTGTCATGCTTTTCCCTTTGAACATCGATAGGGAGAGGTAGTTAATTTTTTAATGATAGGGTTGGAAAGTAGAATAGAAAAGAATAGAATAGAAAATTTTACACAAATACAAGGAATAACAAGCTGCTTTACAAACTTATAATGATTAAGGGAACTTTGGTATGCGAAATCAAGTTATAAGCAGTGGCGTGCATAGACATTTTAGGCAGGGTAGGCAGTGAACTTGTCTAGTTTTAATTGACCGCTCAAACTTGTTTCTATGCGACTTTTGCTAAACGAGAAAACTTTCAACGTATCTTTGAGATGTTTTTTAGAAAGCTCATGCTTTTTAATCGCTGTATTAAGGTTATTAAAATCAAAATAACCATGCGCCGTTAAACCTTTTTTATAATAGTTTGAAAACAAAATGCACGGAAAACAAAATACTTAAGCGGTTAGTATGCACACAACCCGTGAGCCAATTATGAATATTAGGTATTGTATATTTTACTGCGGTACCTTTTTTTGCGTCAAATCCATGCATCGGCCTTTTGCGATAAGTAATGTTTACTTTTCCTTGAAAAGGTAAACAAGAAAAATCACGCAGTTTAGGCAAACAAACATCATCGCCACACTATTCACAACTTATTGCGCTCATTTTGTTCTAACCAAATGTCTTACAATCACTATAAACTGATAAAACAATAATTTGCAAAAGTTTTCGTACCTACGTAGTTGCAAAACAAAAACAAACCAATATGGCTGAATGCATCCAATAAGAAAAAAATCCGCAAAATTAAAAATCTATAACAGCTCTTTCAAACTTATCGAATATTGACACTTCTCAATTTGGTAGCATCGCTTTATAGGCAGAGCTTTTTTCTCCATACAATCAGTTCGTAAATTTTTGGCGGGGTAGACGAAACAGCCAATCAGAAGCCCCCATTACAACACAAAACATCGACAAAAAAGGCATTTCAAACGAGTGCTTTTAACGAATAATCAATCCGCGCTCCTACGAGGGCTCTTACTAGTTCAGTATTAGAAGTTTAGATGGCGCTGTTTTGAAAAGTTAAAGGTCGGTAAAGAAATGTAGATGACGTCATTTCGGAAAACGTTTATTCGTTTCACAAAGATCTGTGATCGTTGGTGTAAATTATAATATTTATTTTTGTATTTTTTTGCCTTGAAAACCCTAGGGTAGGCACTGCTTTTCTGCTTGTATGGAATGCACGCCACTGGTTATAAGCAGATATACACCCGGTTACAGAAATATCCATTAAACATCATACTGTTTACAGGGCTTTAGGTATCTCTATTTCAACCTCTCGGGTGGTTAATCAGTCCATGAAACTGAACAACTTTCCCAAGGAACAAAGGTCAAAATATGAAAAAAAAAAATTTTGAGTTCCGATACAAACTTCGTATTTTGTATTTTGACCTATGTTCCTTGGGGAAGTTGTTCAGTTTCATGGACTGATTAACCACCCGAGAGGTTGAAAGAGAGATACCTAAAGCACTGTATAAAGGGGTGAGCTGGGCCCTGTTTCATAAAACTTACAATTGTAAAATACTATGACAATTCGATATACATTGCTGAGTTACCACCCTCATAGCTAATACTATATTATTCTAACTCATAATGACTACGCAATGAATATCGAATTGTCATAGTATTTTACGAAACTTTACAAAGCCGCTTCTGCGGATGTTCTGAAAAAAAGAATCAGACAATAAAAACAAGACTATAAAAATTGTTGGGGTTGCCAACACTGTCACTTTGCGTCTAGTTGACATAAACAAGGACATCATTAAATCTAAAGAAGCTTGAACTATAATAAACGTTGCTGCAAAGGAGTGATATTGCTTAGAGCTTATAAAACGGTTGTTAAGGAAGCTTGATAAATAAGATTCAAATCCTCGTTGACTCATTCATTGATTCCCCAACGCCCAGCCCCAAACTCTTCAACCCACTCTCGAGAAAGCTAAAATTTTGCGTTAAGGCTCCTTTCATGATGTAGACAATGGAAGAAAGAGTATTATTTTTTAACATTCTTATGAAAACGAAGTCCCGGGTACCGTCTAAGCAACTTTAAATTAGTTAGAGAAACTTCAGGGGGTGAAACCTTTATGAAAATTCTCATGAAACTGAAAAACTTTCCAAAAGAAACACATATAAGTAAGTTTCCAAAAAATTAATTAATTCTTCTTATACTCAGATTAAAAAACACCTTGGTTATACCGCTGATGCTTTGAGTTAAGACTATTCCTCTCTCGTAATATTATATGTATATGTTTATATTATGTGTATAAATCTATACTATATTTATGCATTTATTTAAATATTTCTGGATACTACATATCAAATATTTATTTATCTATTTCCATGATAATATTCAATACCTATTTCTGTCTCTACTATTTTCCTGTTGTAAGCCTACGTATCATGAATCCTCTCGCTCTCTCGTAGGTTGACTGGAAGAGATCCCCTTGTGGGATAAGTCCGCCTTTGTACCTTACATTTATTTAATATTTATCTCTTTTGTTTGAAATGTATTTATTTTGTTTGATGTGCAATAAAGGATTTTACAATACAATACTGAATCAATCGCTGGCCGTTCAATTAATTTCCTATTAAGACGAGTGTTCCTCGGAGAAAGTAGTTCATTTTAGTGGGCTGATCATCATCATCACACTCAGCCCATTTTAGCCCACTGCTGGGTATAGGCCTCTTCTCTGTAGCGGTAATCGTTACGGCCATGTGCTAACCTCATCCAGCGATCCCAAAAATTTGACAAATGTTATTTATTTAGTGTTTTAGCCCAGTTGAAGCAGTGATAGCCCAGTTGGTAATGAGCCAGACTTGTAATCGGAAGGTAGCGTTCAAAGCCTGGTGCGGGTTGAAATCCACTAAATTCGTCTTTTCGGATTTATGTACGGACTTCTAATTATCACTTGCTCAACGGTGGAGGAAAACATCGTGATGAAACCCGCCCGTCCAAGAAAATTCGTTTTCAAAAGACGAGCGGTCCATCAACCCGCATTGGGCCAGCGTGATGGACTATGGCCTAAATCCCCTTCGTGCTTCAAAGGGAGGCCCATGCCCCTCGGTGGGGACGTATACGCGCGCTCGTAGCCCAGTGGCGCCCGCTGATTTCAACCGGTCAGTAAGGTTAAGCAACGTACACAGAGGCAGGGAAACTGATGGGTGACCAAAAGTGGCAATTTATCACGAGCGTTTCCGTGTTTCGGATTTGCCTTCCGGGGTTTTCCCTTGCAGGGGCCCCCCGGGTAATATAACGAGGCGGCATGCGCCTCGTCTTCATCCTCCTTCTCCATTCTCTTTTCGCGACATTTTTTCTCTTCAGTTTTGGCATTCCTAATACAAATTCGAAATTGAACTCTTCTAGTTTTCATTCGCTACGATGACACAGACCTACCTGAGTTTCCATCGCAGGCGCACATATTATACCGTTTTATGTATTTATACCGTTTTAAGTGTTTCATATATAATCCAGCTTAAATGTAATCTTCTTATTATTCGTGCCCCGACTCACCCTGCTCCCGCAGCCAGCCGGCGCATGTTAAGCTGTCGGTCCCAGCTGTTGTCGATTGACTACAGTCGTTAAAACCAAGTCAGATGCCATTGTGCGGTTTGAAAACTCTGACTCCAGGGTTAGCCAAGTTCGCTACACGATAAGAAATTTCGGAAACTAATTTAAAGTCGCCTAATACGATTAAAGTATCTTCGAATTCACCAACAATGGTTGGGGCAGTGAGCCTCCATCGTCCTAACCTCCCAAATCCCTGAAGAAGTACCATTATACCATGTGGTGATCGGTGAGAATAACA